>BPTQ01000007.1:7234101-7369274 GCA_019973895.1 Chrysanthemum seticuspe
TTGGAGAAGCTCATTCATCGGCTTGTCTTCTGCCATTACGGCAGGTGGTGGTGGTGGTAGACGTTCCTTAGTCACAGCTGATGGAGCAGAACGTCCTCTACGTCTACGAGGAATCTTTCCAAGTTCTGACAATGGACTTGTAGAACTGGAAGAACGAGTGCGCATGCACTAAGTATAAAAATCAGTTTTCAAAACAAATGAGGCAAAACACAAGTGAACTTAACCAATAATCACAAATGAAATGGCTTCTTTGAAAAAGGTACACCAAATCACAGGGACACAAAGGCAAGTTTTAAATCTGATGTTCGGGAACTTATTATGGTCGCACCCCCAGTTAGGTAGTGCACTGCCTTGATTTGCGGTGGTTGATTTTTATGTATATTAAGTATCACTGAAAAGACGTAGGTACAGATTTGTGCTGATGGGTTTAAAAACTTTTGGACAATATTTTTGGTATCGTCTCGCTTAACCAAATCGTATTTCTTTAAGAATCACCTTAAAAGAAACACAAGCTAGAAAACGTTACGATTGTTTTGTTGTTTTATATTTTTTTTTTGGTGTTTTTAACACTTTAGGAAAAGTGTTAATGAACTTTTTGATTTATATTATCTTTACAAAAAACTGACTTTTTACAAACTGTGGTATATGTGCAAGTACGGGTCTGAAAAATGCTTAGAACACGCTTACAGCCTCCCCGGCAGCGGCGCCAAAATTTGATCGGTGCAAAACCGTCAAGTTATCTCACGCGAGCTGGTCACTTGTGAATGACCAACCGTAAGAAACTCAAAACAGATTACACACCAATGCAAATGAAGATCAGGAGAATACAGTGGATTCCCGGGTCGTTAAGTCCCACGGAGGATGACTGGTGTTAAACACAATCAGATGTCGAATAACCACTAAGGATAGTGGTCAATAAGGATTTTAAGATTTTTATAAACTACAGGAGATTAAAGGAAATTAAAAGTTAAAATATATTAAATAAACGCTATCACTATTTTTAAACTAATGTTTTTGTTTTTATGTTTTAATAAAACTGAAATTAAAATCTACGCGACGTACAAAATAAAAAGTGAAACTAACACAATATTAACCCTAAAAACATGAAAATTGTATTTTTATAAACCTAATGATAAAAGAAACTTTTTAGAAAAAGAAAATTATTTTTACAACTATTTAATTAATTATTATTAATTAAAAACTATTTTTAACTATTAAATAATTACCTAAAATACAAAAAATTAGGAAATTAAGCTAGAAAAATAAAATTATGAAATGGAAAAGTCTAAAATAACAAACTAGAATTTTCAAAACTATTTTTGTATTTTTCTGATTATTTTTCTATTTTTTATGGATTTTAAACTATTAAAAACTAATTAAATTATTAAAAATTACAAAATTAACTATGAAAAATATGGAAAATTACTTTTTTTACTTTTTATATTTATCTTAACTTAATAAAATTGAAAAATTATTTTTTTTGGACTTTTTCTGAATTATTTGTATTAAAAGCTATTTAAATAATCCTAAAAACTGTTTTTAATTAAGAAAAATAGCAAACTGTAATGAAAAATTATGAAAATTTCAGGAAAAATCTAATTTAATATCTAGAATCTAAGAAAAATAGAAAAATATGTGCTTATGTGTGGGATTTTGAAACTGCTGAAGGAGTGCTTATTGACATAAGCACATGATTAAGCAAATGGACTCCAAAAGCTAGCAACTGTTTACAGAAGCTCTATTAAGCTTAAAGAACCAAAATGCAACAGATATCAACAAGCTACAACCTCTGAGATGCAAGATTACACTGATTGATGATTAGAGCTTATGATGCAAAAACAGTGAAAGGGTGCTCACTTTGAGCACTTGTACAAGCTAGACAAATAAGCTAAAAGGGAAAACATTTATTGAGACTTAAAATAGACCTTGCTAACTATACTTGGACCAAAAATGAGCCAAAGAAAAGCTCTATAGAGCTCTGGACAGACTTGGCAAAAACTTGGGAAAATCTCAGTGGTACTGAAATTTGTAGCAGGGCACATGAGCCTTACTTTGAGCTTATGCCTAAGCTTATCCAAAAGGCTTAAGCTAAAAACAGATATTAGATCCTAAAGACCACCTAGTAAACTACTTATAGACCAAATATCAGACCTTACAAACCCTTATTGAAACTTGTGCATAATCTGCAAGTTCTGCAAAAAACTCAGTTTGACACATTTTTGACTTTTTAAACAGTTTGTAAGTTTGACCTTGGTGGATTTTAGAAGCAAATGTAGGACTGGTTTTGATGTAATTTGATGAAATGAAAGTTTTTCAAGCAAGCTTAACAAGTTTTAGACCTATTTGATTGGTTTTGAGTTGACAGATTCCATCAGTGAAGCAATTAAGAGCAGTTTCAATCAAAATTTGACTTTTGAAGTTTTAATGATCAAATGACTAATTAAAGTGATTCAAGAAACTAATATTGAGACTGCATAAACAAGTTACAAGCAATAACAAGAGCTTAAGCTCTTGTAATCCACTAATCCAAACACCCTTTTTAGCACTGTTTTGACTATTGATCTAAGCTAATCCATGAATAAACTCATTTCATTACTTATCATAACTCTTAATATGTTAATCACTACTTATGAAACTAATTTAATGACCAAAGATTCAGAAAAATAAGCACAATTTGAAACTGCATAAAAAATGAAAATGGGAAATAGGCTTACAAATGTCCAGCTGGTTTTGTAGCTTAAACCAAACCTATTACTACACTATATCAATCCAAAACCAACCCAAATCCATCTCTGTAGCAACCCATTCCCTTTCCAACCTTGTTTGAACCCAATTTGCTCTTTAAGTTGACTTTTGTTGACTTTCAGTGGAACTTAATTGAAATGATTTCCCAGGCTTATAAAAAGCTATTTAGAGCTTAAATAAGTTGAGTTGAGCTTAAATAAAGCTTATTGAAGCTTTGAACACAGGAATTTAAACTTGAAATTTTAAACAGTGAGCACATCAACATTAAACTAAATGAAACTTTTGAATTAATGATTAAAACTTGGATAAACTGAAAATGTAGCTTGAATTTGATACTTAAGAACAACTTATTACAACTTTTTAGTTTTACTAAGACATAACTAAAAAATACGACATAAGAGAAAATAAAAAAACTAAAAACTTGCTTTTCTCCTGATTCTTCCTCCTCTTTTAAGCTTGAAATAACATCCACGTGGCCTTCTGATGTAATCCCACCTCATTTGAGAACCAATGGGATTGTTTAGAGTGTTTTTCATGTTTTACCATTTTTGGCGGGAAGTGTTATTTTCAACCAGTGGGCTCTGAAAAACAGGCATTAGGGGGGGGGGGGGGTTGGTTTTTAGGGGTAATGATGAGTGGGTTGGAAAGGTGAGGTATGGAAAGGGTGGAGTGTTGCAGGGCTTGTTGGAGAAGACAGGCAGGAGGTGGAAGATGGAGAAGATGACAGGTGTTTGGGCGGGGTATTATCTGGTTTGACTTTGAGTTTGACCTGGGGGTCAAAATTGGCTAGTGACAGGGGGTTCAAAAGGGGTTTAGGCAGGGGTCAATTTGGATATTGACAAGGTTTAGGCTTAGTTTAGACAAGGACCAAAGTGTAATTTCTGAAAACTTTAAGGACCAAACTGCCAATTTCACAAAGTTACCATAAGGACTAAAATTGACAACCTTTAATAGTGCAAGGACCAAAATTGCCATTTTCTCATTTTCAAAGGACTAAACTTGACAATTTTCAAAGTTCAGGGACTAAAGTTGTAATTTTGTAATTTTAAGTCTCAAGGACCAATTTTGACAACTTAGGAATCCCTAAGGACTTAAAATGATATTTTTCTTTATTTGGATTTACCAGGGACTGTTTTTGACAACTTTTCAAACTTGGGGGGACTAAAACTGCCAATTATGCAAACTTGATACGTTTCTCACCAGATTTTGATGTTTTTGCATTTAAAACATATAAAACACTTGTTTGTGATATTTTTATCATTTTGAAGCATTTCTGAGTGTTTTCAGATGTTTTTGCAGTTTAAATGGTATAAAAATGATGAGTATTTGCACACTCATCAACTGTACACCCCCAAAATTATCGCAGCAGAAGATTGTGTCACTGGGGTATTACTTCATAGTTCACAACACAAGTTACAGAAAACGACTATAAATGAGACGTTTTGAAATAAATTATCATTCGATTAAAATATCAGAGTTTACAAACAGAGGTCGCACAAGTTTGTACAATCATAAAAAGTACAACATAAAAGTTGTAAAGTTTTTCGAATGATAATATATGCATCGTCTTCAAAATATTTTTCCGTGCGCCTTCACATGCCATGCCAGCTAATTCCCTTCGAACCTGAGATAACATGCTAAAAAGTGTCAACACAAAGGTTGAATGAGTTCATAGGGTTGTAAGCAAAACAGTTGATCACAAGATATCAAGTTTATGAAAGTAGTGGGCTACGTTGTTATACGCCCATAGTGCGTTTGATTGCCTAACCGGTCAATACAAACGATAGAAACCGCATAGGTTTGAAAACAGTAGTGGACAATATAGTTTGTAGTATAATTGCAATGTGTACAATTATCTTCTTGATAGTTATTATTACTCTAAGCTCATGGCACTCACGACTGACTGTTGTATATATATATATATCACCGGACGATATATACAGTAATTAACTTGCCCCGGGTAGGTATTTTGCCCTTTACCTAGATAACCTCAAATATAGTGCGCCTTGTTATTTCCGATAACATAGACGGGTTCGTCAATTCCGATAGGCCTATCCACAATACTTGCGCTCACTCCCAGTGATTAGTGGTCCATGATGTTTGGGAGTTTTGGCAAAAACAACTTAGGCATGCAATAATACAGTCAAGGCATTCATTTTGCAAGTAATTGTCCATAATAAAGCATTTTAGCATGTAGTAAAAGCAGTAGCATGTATCTCCCCCAAAAGAGTTTATAAAACAGTTAAAAAAAAGCTGGGGCTATGAAACTCACTGTAGTGATCAGCAGCGGAGTGTAACGATATAATGTTTATCAACGGTAGAGTATGACAAGATCACGATCTTTAACGATTACCTACGAAAGCATAGTAATCGCGTTTTAGACTTTTAGTATAGTGTACGATATAAGTGTTCAAGTATATGTAGTTTGTTGGCTTTCAATTTGATGTTGTACATGAATCCTTAAGTTAAGGTATCCCCTAAGTGTTTGTTTGGCTTATAGCCCTTTTATAAATAACCTCGTACCATCGTTCAGACTATCAAAATCAAGAGGTCGTGTAGTGAACGTATGAGGAGCCAGGACACTTTAAATCGTAAATCCACAAATCGTCGATACGACACCCCGAAGAGGCCTCTTATGATAATGAAATTCCTTACTATTGTTGTACTTGTCATTTATAAGTGAAGTATTTGACGAGACAAATGTTATATAAAACATGTGTCGTGTTTCGTCAAAGACTATTGATTGACTTGTGTGACGATAAGTAGTTTAACATGTCATATGGTCATTTCTTAGTTTGTCAAAGTCCTGCAAAGTTTAATCCAATGAACTAAGTTTTAAAAACAAGTTTCGGGTCATTAAGCCCAAACTAGCCGTGCGGCTATGTTATGGTTAAGCAAATTGAGATGATATTCAAGGTCATTCCTATGGTTATGTCTAAGTTTAAAGACCTTAAGACAACAACCTCGGCTTAACCTTGGCTTCGTTTCGGCCTCAAAGGATCAAAATACGCTAAGGTTTCTTAGCCATGGTTGTTTTCCGGTATACAACAGGTCCGGATAGTTTTTGTAGTTTTTAGGATTTGTCATTCACTTTCTGCTTATGTGCACCCGAGTTTTTGTATAAAAAGTCATTCTGAGCAACTTTCGTGTTTTACACTTTTTCTGATTCGAACCAGAAAAGGGTCAAAACCTTGTTTTAAAATCATATCAGCAAGCTTTCTTGTTTCAGCACTATATTTCCTTTTAGTAACACTTAACTAGGCATAACTTTTTAACCACAAGTCCTTTTTAAGTGATTCAAAAGCCCAAGTTTTAGTTTTTCCTTCCTCTAACAGCTTCTCAAGCTTAATCAAGTATAAAGTTCAAAGTTTATTCATATCAATAGTCTAATTACAAGTAATTACTTATATTTTATTGCAGAAAGTTTGGCTGCACATCAGTCCTACTAAAATGACCATAAGTTGAGTTCTACAACTTGTTTTGATAAGAGGCTTTCGCCAAACTTCAAGTTTATGTCTTAGCTACATTTCATAAAACTGAGTCAACTTCCAGAAATGAACAGAACCATGGGATTTTCCCAAATGAAATCTGGTGTGTAGATTTTGACATGTTTTGCCATTTTGGCTCTCATTTACTCATCGGGAGGAGTTATGAGGTGCGCCACCCGGCAAAACGACCGTAAGACATAGCTCTACAAGCCTATCTTACTGAATTAATCTCAACGTTTACTGGGATGATCATTTTAATCAATCTTTGGGCCTGTTCTAGATTTCAACTTACAAAACCTACCTAAGGCTTGTTTTAACTTCTTTTCATGTTACAAACTTCATGTACAACATAAATCATGCCATATTACATATACTACTTATATCAAATTACATCCAATAAATATTATTACAATCATATTGAATGACAAGAAATTTAAACAAACTTCTTACAAGACTTAGGTTGAATGGTCACAAGAACAATCAAGCCTAAACCCCTTTCAATCTTCAACCCTTGTCTTCAACCTCTTAACCCAAGCTTACTAACCCTTTTACCCTTGAAATAACATTTTATTTCAGCCCCTTTATGCCTTGAATATCTTCTAATTCACCCTTGAAATCAACAAAACAACCATAGGATCATGTAAGAACCAACTCTAACTCCATCTTCTTAGTAATTCTTATGGTATGAATCAAAGTGTGAATTGGTGTTTTGGGATTGATAGTGGACGGCAAAGGAGGAGAGGGGAGAGGATTTTTTATAAAAGGGAAAAAATGGATTTTTTATCAAACAAAGAGCTTAAAATATCCACGTAACCGGACGAAATAGCAAATTTTTTATTCATAAACTAAAATCATTACAGAGATTTCAGAAAAATATTACAATAAAACATGAAATTAAATATTACGAGACAAATGTTCGACTAAATCGGCACGAATGTTTTCATGCATTTGATGTGACCTGATGTACCTCATAACCTTTTCATTTCTTCATCGGATTGTATGTAGCCATTCGGCTGATGTGCTTCCGCCGGGTACCATTCGGGAGATATTGCCTTTTTTTTTTTGTCTTTTCGTATCATATTCTGGATTATTTCTTTTGTCATTATCTTTGTGGGGTTGACAAGTACCGCCCATTTCTTCTTCAAAACACCAAACGCCCTTTCTGCATCTTTCCTTGCCGATTCCTGCATTTGCTTATACCTTATTCTCTTCTGGTCATCATCTGCTGGTTCTGGAATCGTCTTAACGAGTGTTGCCAATTCCGGATATATCCCGTCAACAAGATAGTAACCAAATGCAATTTACTCTATGTATATAGATGTGTTGTCAAGGAACTCAACCCTACTAACCCAACTTGAATTTGAATAAGCGTAATCGGGTCGGGTTTAATCTTATTTGTGTCAACCCACTCTTGACACTTAGTATGATCATGTTTTTTTTTGGGTAAAGGGGAGTAATCATGCACCCTGGTAAATATATTAACCAAATAAAAGTTTAAGTACAATGGATATGAGTGAAATCCCATATCTCAGCCCGTTACATAGGCATAGAGCTTACATAACAAGATACTTCCTGTTTTCTAACCAAGAAAACAAACCACTACTCAAATGATAACATATGACACAAAGAAATAAAATTACTTCCTAGGACCTTGAAACGTTGTGCCATACATGGCATTAAAGGCATCAAAATTTCCCGGAAGATCACGAACCTGTTTCGCATAGTCATCGAAATCATAGTCATCATACTCATCTTCAAACTCTTGGCCACCACCAAATATATTAGCAGACTCATCAAATGGGTTAGCAACAACCTCATCTTCAGAATCAGACACTACAATCTCTCCCACTTTAGAAAAAGGGTTACTTCTCTTAGTAGAAGAGGCAGGCGGTATACAAGAATCACTAGTTTGAGGAGCCACTACCGACTCCATCTCTTTCAAATCACTCACAAGAGGCTCTTGTGATGCAATACCTGTCTTAGTAGACTTATCATCAGTAACTTCCCTTGTACAACCAGACTCCACATCCTTGATAGTGTCATTAGAAGGAATACCAGACGCATCCGTATGTTCCATATTAAGAGCGTCAAACTGGTTAGATGTAGCGATCTTGGTTCCACTCGAACTAGCCACATCCGAAGCATTCTTCTTATTGACTACGACTTTCTTAGGTTCAGAAGGATTCTTCTTGGGTTGGTATTGAAACTGTTTACCCACAACAGGTTTGAAAAACCCTCCTTGACCCGGATTAGAAGACCCACCTTGCTTTCCCATCTTCCTATTATTAACCGTCTTGAAACCATCATTTGCACCATCATTTGCACGCTTAGAAGGCTGAGTAGGAGGTTCAACAACTATAGGAAAATCAATAGGAGTATGACCAAAAATCTTACATTTATCACAATGCGGTGGTTTCCACTCATATTCAACCCGTATCGTCTCGATAGTCGACCCCGACCCATCAAGTAACGGAATCTCAACAGTAAGGCTGTCCCTAAGAAGCTCATCCGACTTCACATCAATCATGCATCTAGCAAAACTACTACGGCCCCACGAGTCCTTGCACATTTGGCTAGTGAAGGCATCTAACCTTTTAGGCGTGCCTATCAATGTGGCAAGGAGACTAAGGCCATCATCAGAAAACATAGCAAGAGGAACGTCATGGAATTTAACCCACACCGGGATATTGGTCAAATCCTCTTTAAGTAAATTGGTGTTCACTGTCCATGGTTTAAGAATAATAGGTACATTATTAATCAACCAAGGACCGTTTTCAATAACATCATCAACACCTTTTTTCGAATTAAACTTAAAAAAGAAGAACCCCTTTGCATTCATCATTACCTTTTGTATGCCAAACTTAGCCCACACATTGCGTACAAAGTAATCAACAACAGGAAAAGCAAGGCATTTACCAAGGAAATACCCATACAAAGTATTCTCAAACCTAGTGTTTACCTCTTCAACCACTTTCATCGGGACAGAAAGATCCACACCATTAGCTTTCTTATTACACTCCAACCTACGAAAGTTAGATGTGTGTTTCTTTGGGTCATTAGAAGTAACATCAGCATACGATGTAGCAGGTTGTTGCAAAGCATAATCACCAACCTTCTCAATACCAACAGCCCCATTGGCATTTGATTCAACACTATCATTGCTAGCATTAACATTAGAAGCCATAGGACCAGTTGTATCTTGAGGAGGTTTAGAATAATAACCAATAGCATTAAGCATCTCATCAAGCTCCTTCTGTGACTGTGGCACCTTAAGATGCTCAAAAGGATTAGTCCCAGTAGCAGTATTAGCATCCTCAATCACACCTGGTTTTAATGGTTGCCCATCATCACCCATCAGAACAAGTTTTCCCTCAAAAATTTGTTTTTCAATAGCACGAATTTTCATTAAAGTATCATGACCCTCAGGCGTGTCATGGCTAGGAGCAACATGACTAGGGGTCGAACCAAGTGAAACCGGCTCCACTTGTCCATTAGTACCAACAAGAGTAGACGAATTAATGATCTCCTCTCCCATACAATCCAGCATAAACAAACGTAAATCAATTTAGAACAACGAACAAAATGGTCTGATGTTCGAAACAGTACCCAGTAAAACCCTAGTCGATAAACTAGGGTTTATAAAACATAACGACCCAAGCTGCTAACCCATTACAGAAATTGAAATCAGAAGCAGTATTAACCAATTCAGAACGAAACTATTAAAACCCTAAAAACAAAGATCGATCGCAAAGAACCCTAAAAAACCAAAAGCCAATCGATTAGCACCCAACCTGATTATAGACTTGTTTAAGAATCAAGATAGAACCCAAGAGTAGAATCAAGATTAGTAGAACAGGAATGTAATAAGATTTAAAGTGCTGGAACGATTTGAATGAGGTTTAGTTAGAGTGGAGAGATCGCCATTGGGGGGATCGGTTTTAGGGTTTGGGAGATGTTTTAGTATGATCATGTTTCAAGTGATCTTTTTTGCTTTATTCGAGTTTTACGTTAACATGAATAATCCAATAACCGATACGAATAACCTTTCTATGATAACAACCTAAAAACACTAACAAATCAATTACACACACATTGTTGTCCCACGTACATAATTATCAAACTGATACCAACCATCTTTCTATTTGGCAACCGATTACATGCTTATTCATATGACACCTGTAAAAAACTAGCTAGTAGGTTTAAAATGTTTATATAGTAACAAAAGGGAGTGTATGCAAGTATTCATCGTGTCTTTCTACATCTTTTATCCCATAGGAAATCGACAAACCGTAACAAATTTTAGGTTAATAAATTGGAGTCCTTTTTTCGTTTTGTTTAAGCAATGTAAAATGTTATCATTTTTTATCCGGCCATGGTTTATATGTTTGGTGATGGATATTTTTTTAAAACTTTTTCGCTCATTATTACACAGGTTTTAAACTTCTTTTTTTTTTTTTTTTCTTTTTCGAACAACATATATTATATAAAGGCTCCTATCAAGTTGAAAAATACCTAATACGACTACTCTCTTTGGGGATTTCTACCTCACTAATTTTTCAATCGACTTTTCTAATTATGCTAATCCCATTGTGTTAAAGTTGTTATAGTTATTGATTAACACTTGTGTTAATTACTTACTTGATCAATTTTGTGTTTGTTTCGCAGGATATTGGCAAATTTAGTAATCGTTTTTTATTAGGGTTTGAGTTAATCGTTGTTTCAAGAATCCCTTAATAGCTTTATTGTAATCCCTCCTTACATCATTCGTAACTGGCTTTGATTCTTCTGGTTTCAGCGTTCGTTACCTAGGTTTTTGGTGGTGATCGATTTGTTTAGGGTTCTTGTTTGGAACCTACCTTGAGCTACTAATATTATTATTTTTTCCAGTTGGTTTCTTATTATTCTTATTATTTGATCGCACAACAGTCCTAATACCTAAGTCGGTTTCAAACCTTCTTGGTTTGTTTTAATCGACTTCACATATCTCTTTTGTGATCAGTATGGTAGGGGGATAGTTTTTTGGAGCTAATCGTTCAAAACCCTAACTTTCTAGTTAAGGTTTAACTTTTCTATTCTCCTGGTGATTTTTGTGTGTGCTTATTTGCTGGTAGTGGGTTCTAAGAGAGATGAATAAGGGTTTTCTAACCAAAGTGAGTGCGTCTAATGATGCAACTAATGATGTGCAGTATACAACTATGCCACGTCCGGTGGTGAATGTCGATTCTGGGAACGCCGATGTTGGTGAGTTGAATGCAAATTCAATGACGAATCCTTGTTGTACTAATGAATTGGATATAGAAGAACATGTTTGGTCAGTTGGTGATGTGAATGCTGGTGGTGTTAACTAACCTGTTCCAACTGAGTTCCCAACACTTTCTGAGGCTAATGTTATTACTCCAAAGCAAGTGAAGCCGGTTTCACTTGCTCATGTTACTAATGCTCCTAGTTCGACTACTAAGGATGTTGTGGAGTCGTTAATTCCATTAGGTGATGCTGGTGATGATGTGAACGAACCTCAAGTGGCTACGGAGTCTACTAATGAGCCTCAAATGGCTACGACTACAACTAATCAAGTTGATACGAATTTACATGGGGCTGTTAGCCAACCGAATGGTATTGATAAGGTTTTCATGGATGCTTGTAAGGATTTTGATAATGCAATGCACAAGGTCTAATTGAAGAATGCCGAAAATAGGTGCTACTTCAAATGAACCTAAGAAACACACGTCTAACTTTCGTAGGCTGGAGTGTAGCAAGAAAACGAATAGGGTGGATCTTATTGTCCCTATAAAAGTGGTTGAAGAGGTGAACACTAGGTATGAGAATACTCTCTATGGTTATTTCCTTGGTAAACGCATTATTTTTCCTGTTGTTGATTATTATGTACGCAATGTGTGGGATAAGTATGGTATACGGTTATGATGAATGCCAAAGTGTTCGTTTTCTTTAAGTTTATTTCAAAGAAAGGTCTTGATGATGTCCTTGAAAATGTTCCGTGGTTGATTAGAAATGTCCCTATTATTCTTAAACCATAGACCTTGAACACCAACTTACTTAAAGAGGATTTAACCAACATTCCAGTTTGTTACATTCCATGATGTTTCTGTTCCTATGTTTTTAGATGACGGTCTTAGTCTTCTTGCTACATTGATTGGTATGCCGAAAATGTTAGATGCTTATACTATCCAAATGTGAAAGGAATCATAGGGCCACAGTAGTTTTGTTAGGTGCTTGATTGAAGTTAAGGCGGATGAGGTATTTAGGGATAACCTAACTGTTGAAATATCCCTACTTGATGGGTCGGGTTCGACTATTGAGAAGATATGGGTTGAATACGAGTGGAAACCTCCTCGATGCAATAAGTGTAAGATCTTTGGTCATACTCTTGTTGATTGTCCAAAATATGTTTTACCCCCTATTCAGCCTAAGAGTGTTAATGATGGTTTCAAAATTGTCAACAACAAGAAGAAGGGTAAGCAAGGTGGTCCAATTGCTTCGGGTCAAGGAGGGTTTACAATTCCTAATGTGGGTAAGAAGCTCATATATCAACCCAAAAAGCCTCCTGCTAAACCTAAGCAAGTCGATGTTACTAAGAAAAAGGATGTTGATGTGTCTAGTACGAGTGGAACGAATGTTGCTGATAAGGATTCAAAAGGTACACTTTTGAAGGGTCATTTAAGCCCTTAATTGATCACTTTTGTATCCGTTACTACTTAATTTCATTTCTTTTCACTTTTTAGGTCTCTTGAAGGCAAATTGTTGGAATGACACTTATTCGGACGAAAAGGCGCAAATATACGAAGAAAATAGCCAAAGTCAAGAATCGAGACACTCAAGCTGCTGGAACTAAAGGGGACGGCGTCATCGTTTAACTGCGACGCCGTCGCGACATGTTTTGTGACGACTCGGTAGCCAAACTGCTAATTAACAAGTGACGACATCAGGTTTTAAAAGAGTAGGGCGTCATAGCTCAGACGGCCTATATTTGATCTAGACGGCGTCAAAGACTGAAGGAGACGGCGTCACAGGCATAAGGTGACGCCGTCACAACGATAACGTGGCCAACACGAAACTCTAATAACAGCGACACTATATCTAGAATCCGAATTTTTCAGTTTTAGAGAGGTAGTTTTGTGGAGTAAAAACCTAAACCGAACCAAGGCTGTCTTGGGCAGTATCTTAGGGTTCTATATCCTATTTTACAACAAGATAAGTGTTTTACTTCATTGATTCAATCATATCTTCAATTGTTTGTGTGTATGCTTGCATGTTTTCCATGTCCGACTAATTTACTTGTGTGTTTGCTTAAATCTATGAAACTTAGTTATTGAATATTGATTGGTTGTCTCTTATCTTAATCGTGATTGACCTAGTATTACGATAGGTCATCCATTGTGTTATTAATACTTGATTAATCTTTGTTGAACCTTAGCTTATAGTTACTAGTGGAATTGTAGGCTAAATATACAAGGATCACCTTAGTGTTAAGTTTATGGATCCTAGAGACTTCGTAGTCATTAACCTTGGGTAACTTCAAATAGTTAGGGATAAACGCATACCCTACGACCTTAGAAACACAACGCGTTAAGAATATGGACGTGACAATTCAACCATCAATAGGAGATAACTAGGGAGTAATAACATCTAAGCAAATACATTTTTTATCATCATAAGAGCACACATCAATTAGACATAGACTACACTCACATTAGGTTAGATAATTAGATAAGTAGAAGTAATCGGTAGAAATACCAACCCCCAAATTCCAAACCCCGAGATTCGTAATTTCCATTTTCTAAAGAAAAACATAAAAAAAGATAAAAGAAATAATCT
This sequence comes from Chrysanthemum seticuspe, assembly GCA_019973895.1. NCBI lineage: Eukaryota > Viridiplantae > Streptophyta > Magnoliopsida > Asterales > Asteraceae > Chrysanthemum > Chrysanthemum seticuspe. The sequence continues at coordinate 7,248,168 of BPTQ01000007.1, forward strand.
TCCTCAACCACAACCTTAGCGTAGTAATTTCTCACTAGCATTCCTATTCCCCTAGAGAACGATATCAATACCCGTGGCTTACCCTAATACTACACTACAGCGATTAGGTTCACTGCCTAGGGTGTTATAAAACTTGCTCGACGAAAAAGAAGTTCCTTTGACCCCGAACGTGCTGCGTAAGCGTATCAAGTTTTTGGCGCCGCTGCCGAGGAATAGAATAGCTAGTTAGGTGTTCACCTCGTTTAGGTTCCCTTGCTTGATTCCTATCAAGTAAGATTTTTCCCATTTTTAGCTTCCTCGTAGTCTATCCTCCTTCTTCGTGACCTTTGTTCGTAAACCCCATCACTTTTCATCATGGAAGGTGATAATCGACCACCATTCATCAACCTACCACCAAATGACCCGCCAAGAGGCCGTACTCTTGGTGAATACTCAAGATGAAGCAACCTAGGCTATAGAAACACCATTGAGCTTCCCGACCAAGCCTAAACTACGGCCCTTCGATCCGACACCATCCGGTTGGTGCAAAACGGATGTGCATTCCATGGACTTCGTTCCAAAGATCCTAATCAGCATCTTAAGGATTTCCTTAAAATCGTCGATTCCATCGACCTCGATGCTACTACTCGGGAGACCACGCGCTTGCGTCTCATCCAATTCTCTCTACGGGACCAAGCTAGTAATTGGATTGAGCGAATTTCCGCCGGCTCCATCTCAAGTTGGGATGATCTCACCTCTCCTTTCCTTGCTCAATTTTTCCCACCAGGGAGAACCACTAAGCTTAGGAATGAAATCTTGATGTTCCAACAACGTCAAGGTGAATCTCTCTACGAAGCATGGACTCGATTCAAGGACTTACTCCATAAAGTCCCTCATCATGGCATTGATCTTTGGCTTCAAGTCAAACTCTTCCATGATCATGTCAACTTCCCTACTAAGCGATCCATTGACCAAGCGGCCGGTGGTAAACTTAGTGACCTCACTGCGGAAGAATCGTAGGGTATAATAGAGGACCTTGCTCTCTATTACAACGAAATTTGAATGACCCCCATGAGTTGCCCAAAACCGTAAAGGCAGTCTCCTTGCCTCCCCTTGACTCACAATCTTCTGACCGTAGGATGCTCGAACTTGAAGATCAAGTTAAATTCCTAATGAGCTCCTACAAAAATCCTAAGTTTTCACACCAAGTTAACAAAGTTTCTTCCTCATGTGAGCCATTTAGTGGTCCTCATAACACTCATGCTTGCACAAGATTCCCCGAACAAGATTCCGTTGATTATGCATCCTCACGTACCAATGGAACGGGAGGAAGATTCCCTACAACACCCGGACCTAGGACTTTCAATGACGCCCGAGAAGCGTGGAAGGGCAAACCCGACTTCTATTGGGGACAAACCAAAGAATTCACATCTAATGATTTCTCATGGCCCCCATCTCATGGCCCTAACCAACAAAACATAGAAGGGATGTTGCAACACCTAGTCGCATCCCAAGAAGCTCAAATAGCTAAGCTCTCGGACTGTTTTAACCAACAACAAGCCGAAATTGAGAGGAAGATAGATAACCTTTTGAAAGCTATAACCAATAGTGATAGGAAGGTTAATGCTATCTCAACTCCAGAAATTCCCGGTGTAGATATTAATTACCCAAGAAAGTTAGCTAAGCATGTTCAATTCTCAGTACCATCACCTTAGTGAAACCTAATAGACAAATGACCAAGCGAACCATGAGACGATACTTGAGGATAGTGAAACTCCTAGGGATGAAACAACCGAGGAAGTAGATGAAGTAGGCAACGACTATTTCAATAAGTTTCCTACGGAAGAAGAACTCTCTCGCCATCCACACTTAGTACGAGACCTCCGTCACATGTATGTTAGGAGAAGCCCTAGGATCAAGTTTGGGAACCCTTGGAATCTTAACATACAATGTTGCATAGGACACCTTTTTGTGGCAAAATCATACATTGATCGCAAGTCTCCAATAAATATCATGACTAGCACCTACTATAATTGGGTAATGAAGAAGCCTATCCCAACTAGGCAAGATCCCGATAATCCTAGGGCTAGTTGCAATTTTCTTGGTAGAATTAAGGGATTTCCCGTCTATGTAGGTAGTTTCACGTTTCCTAAGGATTTCATAGTGGTAAATGATATTAGTACGGTCATAGATCCTAGCTTGTCCCACGTTATTCTAGGAAAGCCTTTCATAGAAAACACCGGGATGACTTATGATCCATCGTTAGGAATAGTGAGATTCAAGGATGAGACCGATGATGTAGCTTACCAAATGCCATTTAAGATTGAGAAGTTTTCATCACTCTCCAATGATGAAAAGGAACTTAAACGATCGGTCTACTATAGGAATGATGAGGATAAGGAGAAGGGAGTAGATTATGTCATGGCCAAGATTCTCGGTTTCTATAAGGATTGCTTGAAACTAGGACCGGAATATAGAACGAATTGGGGAGAAGACTATTTCTTAGAAAGATGCATAATAGGGCATTTTTATAACATGGAAAACCCCAATAGAGACCGTCATGAGGAAGAAGGTGACTGTAATGAAGTCATGTAGGGGCACGACTTCGAGTCTAGCTGCAAGACTCATAAATAAAGAAAAGCGCTTCGTGGGAGGCAACCCATGCTTGTTTTCTTGTTTGTGTATCGTATATCTTTTTAATGATTGCTTATTCTCATGTTTAAATTTGCAAAAATGCTTTATTTTGTCTTTAACCTCGTCCTAATTACATATAAAGGTATTTTACATAAGGGATAAGTGTAGGGAGGATTACACACGTTTTCAAAAAAAACGTGAACATGAGAATTTCAATTAATTAAAAGATATACATGTATGTTTGTTCGAGTCAAATGCTTGTATCGAGTTATAAAGGATGTTTTTGTAGGACTTTTTCCATATTCTAAAAATATAAATTTTCCAGATTTTTCCAGAAAATCGCAGACCAGTTTCTGTCAGGATAACCTGACGGCGTCAGGAGGAGCAGAAACAACTTACTACTTTTTCTCGTTTTCTATGCTACTTATAAATTTTTGGAATTTTCCAGGTCTTAATTTTCCAGAAAATCTGTAAACATCCATTCCACAAGCATTATATCCTAGTTTATTAGAGTCTTATATATATTGTTACCGTCGATTTTACGCGAAGGTTTCGTTTGTTTTCTTCAAGTTTGCAGGTTTTATTTGTCAAGAAGAAGGATACAAAAGATTGAAAGAAGATTTTCACGCATAACATTCTTCTTGAAGAAAGATTTAACCACTACTTCACACGGATCCTACCGAGCTAATCAGGGGAGTATTAGTTTCTTTCGTTTTTAATTACCTTTCATTATCATAACTTTGATATTTTCAGGGAACATTGGGGACAATGTTCAGTTTAAGTGTAGGGAGGAAAAATGAAACGGGAACTTTGAAACTATGCTTATCCTTGACTATTTGCCTTGTCCAATTTCATTTGTGTAATAAACCATGAGAAATATCGGTTAAGGTAATTTTGGCACCAAATTTAAAATTTTTCATGACATATAGGAGTGGGCCATTAGTCTTAATAAAGCGTCTCAAGGATAGGAAGTTATATGACTAGAACACAAACCCTTTACCACTTAAATTCCACCCAAAATGTGAGGATCACCCTTAGATTAGTAGGAATTAAAGCATTCATCTTTAATGCTTAGAGTGTGAACTGGTAGTATAATAGATTCTAGGACTTGTTTTGTGATGCATTCCGAGATCGCTAGTGAGACTACACTTGTGTAGTTATAAATAACTAAATGATAAGAGGCATTAGGATAAACCTTGTTTGAAACCTGTAATATAATTACTTCTTTCACATCGGTTGAGTAATTCCCCCACACCCTTGCGTTGTACTCATTAAATTTTATAAAATAACGGGAAGGGAACGTTAAATTCAAATTCCCTTTTTTGCGTAATAATGTACTCCAAGTGTTTTGATCTTTTCAATTCGGTTCAAATTAGTGTTAGAGCAATAAAAACTCAAGTTTAGGAATGTGCCTATAAATCCCTATTATTTTGATGTTATCGTAGAGGATGGTAGAGTAAAAATGTATGAAAAAAATCAAAAAAAAAATAGAAAAAAGAAAAAGAAAAAAATAGGGTGTGAAAAAAAAACAAAAAACATACGGGCTACCATCCTACATCTATCTTTAAATTTATATTTGTTTGTTTTAGTTATCTAGAGTTTAGAGTGTCGAGTCTTGGCTTAGCAACGCCATTCTTCTCATGCTTGTAACATAAAGATTTTTGACTTGCAACCACTAAATCACCTATCCCACCAAACCCTTTATTTCCCTACCGTAAGCCTACGTTACAACCCTTTAAAAGACCTCTTGAATAGTTCTTTCATAGGTGCTTACGCCAAAGCGATGGAGGTTTGATCTAGTCCCAATGCCTATGGTAATCTATGTACTAGGACCGGTAAATGAGTGTTTATCTTCCATTTCCAATTTGATATATTTCATATACACCCGAGAGATGTGAGTATCCAAATACCCCTAGTGAGGTGCTAGTATGTAATTTCCGTGCTTGTTGTGACTTTTGCGGGGCTTATATGTGTTGTGAATTGTTCTAAACCAATACTTCATGACCCCTAACTTATAAATTAATTGGCTAAAAGAAAATTTGCTTGAGGACAAGCAAATACCAAGTGTAGGGATATTTGATAAGGATTTAAAAGGTACACTTTTGAGGGGTCATGTAAGCCCTTAATTGATCACTTTTGTATCCGTTACTACTTAATTTCGTTCTTTTTCACTTTTTAGGTCTCTTGAAGGCAAATTGCTGGAATGACACTTATTCGGATGAAAAGGCGCGAATATACGAAGAAAATGGCCAAAGTCAAGAATCGAGACACTCAAGCTGCTAGAACTAAAGGGGACGGCGTCAGCGTTTAACTGCGACGCCGTCGCGACATGTTTTGTGACGACTCAGTAGCCAAATTTCTAATTAACAAGTGACGGCATCAGGTTTTAAAAAGGTAGGGTGTCATAGCTCAGACGACCTAGATTTGATCCAGACGGCGTCAGAGACTGAAGACGACGGCGTCAGAGGCATAAGGTGACGCCGTCACAATGATAACGAGGCCAAGACGAAACCCTAATAACGGCGACCCGACGGCGTCACAATTAAAGAGTGACGCCGTCGCAGTTTGTAACACTATATATAGAATCCGAATTTTTCAGTTTTAGAGAGGTAGTTTTGTGGAGTAAAAACCTAAACCGAACCAAGGCTGTCTTGGCCAGTATCTTAGGGTTCCATACCCTATTTTACAACAAGATAAGTGTTTTACTTCATTGATTCAATCATATCTTCAATTGTTTGTGTGTATGCTTGCATATTTTCCATGTTCGGCTAATTTACTTATGTGTTTGCTTAGATCTATGAATCCTAGTTATTAAGGTTGTATTTTATCTTAATCGTGATTGACCTATTATTGCGATAGGTCATCCGTTGTGTTATTAATGCTTGATTAATCTTTGTTGAACCTTAGCTTATAGTTACTAGTGGAATTGTAGGCTAAATATGCAAGGATCACCTTAGTGTTAAGTTTATGGATTCTAGAGACTTTATAGTCATTAACCTTAGGTAACTTCAAAGAGTTAGGGATAAACGCATACCCTACGACCTTAGAAACACAACGCGTTAAGAATAAGGACGTGACAATTCAACCATCAATAGGAGATAACTAGGGAGTAATAACATCTAAGCAAATACATTTTTTATCATCATAAGAGCACACATCAATTAGACATAGACTACACTAACATTAGGTTAGATAATTAAATAAGTAGAAGTAATCGGTAGAAATACCAACCCCTAAATCCAAACCCCGAGATTCGTAATTTCCATTTTCTTAAAAAAACATAAAAAAAAATAATCTTCCTCAACCCCGACCTTAGCGTAATAATTTCTCACTAGCATTCCTATTCCCCTAGAAAACGATATCAATACCCGTGGCTTACCCTAATACTACACTACAACGATTAGGTTCACTGCCTAGAGTGTTATAAAACTTGCTCGACGAAAAGGAAGTTCCTTTGACCCTGAACGCGTTGCGTAAGCGTATCAGTTGCTACATCCAATAAGTTTGATGCCCTTAGTATGGATGATACTGATGTTTTTGGTATTCCTATTAAGAAAGTGAATAAGGATGTAGATGCTAGCAGTACAATGAAAGAAAAGAAGAATAATTCTCAAAAGACTAGTAACACATTGCATGAACCGCTTGTGAGTGATTCAATGGAAGCGAACGAGGTTGGTCCTACCCCCATTGCTGTGAAAATTGGGGAGTTTGAAAAGCTTCTTATTGATGGAAAAGTTACTCTTGTGGATGATGATGGTAATCCTATTAAGAAGGTGTCGGGTAATATAAAGGATTTTTCGTCTACTTCTTCTGCTAAGATGGTTAACCCATTCTCTAAGGTGAGAGAGATTGTTGATTCCGAAAATGATGAAGAGGAGGTTATGAGCACTTTTGATGAGCCAATGAACCTATTTGGTGGTGGTCATGATCGTGAAGATGATTATGATGACTATGCGGATCAGGTCTATGATCTTCCAGAGAATTTGGATGCTTTGTATGACACGTATGGTATCAAGCTCCAAGGCTTTGGTAAGAAGTAATTTTGTCTTCATAAGAGTCTAATGTTATCTTTTGAATAGTGGTTTATTTTCTTGTTTAGATAATAGGAAGTATCTTTTTATGTAAGCTCTTCCGCTTATGTAACGGATTGAGATTTAGGATTCACCCATATCTTTTGTACTTAAACATTTTTTTAGAGTAATATATTTACCGGGTCTTTGACCTTAAAAAAAAATAAAAATAAAAAATAAAAAATAAAAAATAAAAAATAAAAAAAATCTTTGCATGAGGCTATTACAAGGTGTTTGAAAGACGACTACAAAGATTATCGAGCCACGCTCACATGAATTAAGACAAGTTTTTATGTGTTTTGCTAATCCAATTAAAGGAATAAAGCTTAACATCGTTAAATATGAGCTCAATCCTTGGCCTCCTGAGACCAAAAGTGAATTTGTTTCTATAACGCCAAAAAAGCCAAAAGGGTATTTTGGACCACCACATCACGTCGAAGAATAAATGTTGAGCAGCTGTTTTAGACTTTTAACATGACGCAAAACTACATTTTATGGCTTATATAAGGTCCATGAAGAATCATTACATTCACCAACCTCGTACATTATAAATCACGTACTTCTTTTTCTATATTGCAATCGATCAGTAGTTATATCTGATTAAATCATGTCAAAGCTCACCAGATATGCACTTCTTTTTCTCACATTTTATTTCGAATTCTCGTCAAATATTCTCATCTTAGCGCAAACCGAACCTCCTGATGATTTTTGTGATCCCAGTTCTAATTACACAGCAAACGATAGTTTCGAAAGAAATCTTGATCGCGTCCTCGCTAATCTCCCATCTAGAAACTCTGGATACGGTTTCTTTAACAGCTCTTCAGGGCAAGATTCCGATGCAGCCAGTGCCATCGCTCTTTGTCGGGGCGACATTCAATTAACTCCATGTGGTACTTGTGTAAACAACGCCATTGCGAATCTGAGAGAGATTTGCCCAAATCAAAAAGATGGAAGTATATTCTATAATGAATGTATGGTTAAGTATTCTGATGAACCTCTTTTGTATTCAACTAAAGCGGAACATCCGATAGTAGATTGGAGAGCAGAAAATGTAACATATGATCCTCCCGGTTTTGATCGGGATTTGCAAAACCTGCTTAACAGCCTGACAGTTGAAGCGGCTGCTGGTGGTGTACTGAAATACGCTGCCAACTCAACGACAAGGCCAAATTCTGAAGTCATATATGGGGTTATGCAGTGTACTCCAGATCTAACTCCTGAACAATGTACAAGTTGCTTAAACAATACGGTCAGTCAAATGGTTCGTCAGGTTTCCGGGAAAGTAGGGGTGCAGGTGTATTTGCCTAAGTGTAATATGAGGTATGAAAAGAATCAATTCTATAATGATTACGCACCGATTATTCCTCAAGCAGATTCTCCACCACCTGAGGCTCAACAATCTTCGCCTGGTACGTTTCAAATTTGAGCTACATATGTTATCTGTGCGTGACAAAATATATTGTCGTAGGCGGTCGTCACTGTTTAGTGACAGCTATTACAGTCAGTAGTCTTAAATAGAGACCAAAAAAGAGGCTGTAACTACTTAGTAACTAAACTAACACGCTGTGTGTGTGACCACTGTTACCATTATTAATTCTCATAAACCGAATGAATATGGTCAACATATAAATTTGTAGGGACCAAGTTAGTGACGAAGAAAACTCATAACTTTATATACCGTAAAAGATCGATAAAAATGAGACGTGCATGTGAGCTTAAGCTAAACATATCATGTAGTGTATAAATATGCAGATTTCAATTTAATGATATTGATATCTACCAACTTTTTGATTATGATCATTACAACACTTCTGTGCCACTATTATATATTATAATCAATAAAATCCTAGTTAAATAGGATATTTTAGTATTATTAATCATTATATAATGTCTCGAATATATATACTAACTAAATAAAATTGTTTTTAATTCTAAAGAATTATTTTAATATTATATTGTTAGTGAAAGTTTGATTATTATAGAGTATATGCATTTGGTCAAAGTTGATGGGTGATACAGATGTTTGAGAATGTTAATAGAAAAATCATTCACACTAAATTTTAAAATATGAGTTGTTAAATCAGGAGACTTTAGTAAAACCATTTCAACAAAACAGAGTACCGATCTATGTGACCCTAATTTTTCACGGCGGATGTATTCACAGGAAGAAATACACACGCAACTCGCATTGCAACATCTATCGTTTTGGCGACGGCTACTATCATGATAATTGTCGCTTCTGTATGCACCTTTGCTATGTTCCGAAAGAAGAGGATGCTCAAAAAAACTTTGGAAGAATGTTTGCAAAGTAAGTTTTCGAATTTCAATTTTAAACTTGTCTGTAATGTCTAATTATATACTACCGCACTTTCTAAGGTTTCTATGTTTGGCATTAATACAATTTCACATAACGTTAAATGTACCTCTAATTTATGTAAAACTTTTAAAGTTCTATACCGTGATCACACCGCTTAATTTATTTATTTTTATTTTTAAATTCTTAATGTAATAGATTCCTTTAGCATGACTGTATCACTGCACTATATATATTATCTTCTTTGTAAGGGCTAGCTAGGAAGGTTTAAGACGTTTTCCCATCCATGTATTGAATGAAACCCTATACATTGATGTTGGTTTTTCCCTTGTAGCTAATACATATGACATTAGCATTGTTCAACCTTTGGAATACAATTTCGATACTGTGAGTATGGCAACAAATGCTTTTTCTGAAGAAAATAAGATTGGACAAGGTGGATTTGGATCAGTTTACAAGGTATGCCGCATACACATTTTTTTAAACGACTTTGTCTTATGGGGCTCATTTCATCATGTATTGAGAAATGGAATAAACAAATGAAACCTAATAATGTTCTCAAATGTATGATATGCTATATAATATTAAGGGTAAGCTTGAAGATGGACGCCTGATAGCCGTGAAGAGGTTATCAAGGGATTATGGACAAGGTGAAAAAGAATTCAAGAATGAAGTGTTGTTAGTTGCTAAGCTTCACCATCGCAATTTGGTAGGATTGGTTGGTTTCTGCACAGAAGGAAGTGAAAGAGTCCTCATATACGAGCTTATGCCAAATGCAAGCCTAGATAGATTCTTATTTGGTAATGAAGCTCTTCTAACTCCTTGAATGCTATATATATGCATGCATATTACTTTCATATATTTGATCTTAATGTTTGTAAACGTAGATCCGGATAGGCGAACATCGCTCGATTGGGATACGAGATACAATATCATTGAAGGTGTTGCTCGAGGACTACTTTACCTTCATGAAGACTCGCGTCTAAGAATAGTCCATCGTGATCTCAAATGTAGTAACATTTTGTTAGATGCTGAAATGAATGCTAAAATCACTGATTTTGGCATGGCAAGATTGTTTAGCCCTGATGAAACTCAAGGAAACACAAACAGGATTGTCGGAACCTAGTAAGTCTACGACCTTGGCCAAGTTAATTTCCCACTCTCGTGAATCATGATTCAGTTTGGGTCACTTCCCTCATAACAAGCATATAACTAAAAATAGCAAGCAACATTGGTGAGGTGTTATAATCAACGAGTGCTAACTTTTTGTATTTTTGCTCAATGCAATGTTGTAGTGGTTATATGGCTCCAGAATATGTCATGCATGGCGAATTCTCAGTGAAATTGGATGTCTTTAGCTTCGGAGTGTTGGTGTTAGAAATAATAACAGGTCAAGCAAATCAGAGTTACCAAAATGGTAATAGTCATGTATACCTTCTCAGCCATGTAAGTACCTAATTTTCTTTGTCTTCAAACAAACTTAATGTTTTGGCTGTTAAAGGTAACATCATAGAAATTTTATGATCTCTTTTAGGCATGGAGAAATTGGCGAGATGGAACTGCATCAAATATAATTGACCCTATATTGTTGAAAGGATCATATTCAATAAATGAGATCTTCAGAAGTATTCACATCGCATTATTATGCGTTCAAGAAAATGTTGTAGATAGACCAACCATGTCTTCGGTTGTTCTTATGTTCAATAGCTTCTCCCTCACTCTCCAAGTACCATCAGAACCCGCATTCTTTATTCAGGGTAGTGTTGATCATGTATTGCCATCCATTCATGAGCACGATGTTTTGGAAGGGTGTAATAAGGGTTCTGAATCATCACAAGCTTCTGGAAATAGTGCTACGATTTCTGAGATTACTCCTAGATAGTTTTGGTATAATATGTAGTATATATCGCTACACACAAGTTAGAAAATAATTTAATTTTTTATCATAAACAATAAAATAGTTTCTGTTGATTGAAATACAAACGAGCTAATTAATATGATCGATGCAGTTTATAAATTTCCTCTTACATGTTTGAATCTTTAGGATGAATATATATATTGACTATCGCGAAAGATAGGGACGTCGATGATGATAAAATGATCATTTCTTCCTTTAAAAGTGTTATGTATGTTAATGTAATTATAAGAGCTTGTAATGCCATATATTATTTTCTATGTTGAATTGTGAAAATATTTTTTAAAACCACACTTTTGGTGGTTAGGCTAACGTGAAGTAATTGTCAGATCGACGGGAGTGTGTACAGTCATGTCACTGGTTCGTATCTTGTTAAGAGTGGGTCGCAAGTCAAGTAAATCAGTTCTGGTTATGATGTTGAGGAAGGTTTGGGGACAATTGATTTTTGGACATGAAGATCGTGACGACAACATTTAACATGGGGGGAAGGTTTTTGGTGACAAGACCTGGAGATATCAGAAGTGAGAATGCTGACATGAGTAACGATAAATCCTGTGAAAAACACGATCGCCTGCCAGTGGAAGGTTTTCTGCGTTCAGTCAATCTACGCAGAGTGAATCGGTCCCTAAGGAACCCCCGAAAGGGCTACCGTCCGATGGGTACACGAAAGTGACGAAGTTGCTTTGACTACAGAACCATGCCTGTCTGTTGGAGCGAATTGGATGATTGCAGGGTCTTCTTGGATGCACAGTAACGTGATATTGATCCATTTAAGAGCCTCACTTACCGGAAAGTTTTGAATTAGGCAATGCTCTATCAACTGTTGTACATTCTTTGTCTTCTGTCCTTGAGCGCCACACCTTCAACTCTTATAAGAAACTTTTGTCGATCATCTTCGAGAAAAGTTGTAATATCCAACATTTTTAAAAGCTCTTATTTATTTTATTACAGTAGATACAAAGAAAGAGACAAATGTGACAGTGCATACGTAAATTAACACATGAAATGTTAATTATAAAAGTTAATCGCCACATTAAAATGGATATATATAGTTGGAAAATAGAAATAGGAAAGGAATGAAGAACTAGTCATATAGGAATCAGTCATAATGGGCTTATTTATTTGTTCTTGTGTTATCTTAGGATCATTTGCAAACTAAACAAATCACACACCCTAAACCACGTAACTTCTAAAACTAAATACGGCAGCGAATTTCGTTTTCTGCATCAACATTAGGAAACAAGATAACGAGAGACGTATAGCATACTCGAGTTCGAGTTTCTGTTGGCTTCGCGTTAGCATGGTGTTTGCTTAATCGTGTTCTTTCTCTCGTTTGATATTCAGTTTTGATTTTGATTTTGAAGGTAACACTAAAATCAATATTTATAATTAATGGTATTTCGAAGTCTCTTTGATCAAATTACTTGCCTTAGTAACGTATCCCATTATAGATACTTTCATAAACTTATTTTGAAAAAGATTTCTACATAGTAATTGTGTAACTAAGTGGTTTTTGGAATGTTTTAGGAACCGGTTCGTTAAACGGGTCATGGGTAAAAACAAATTGAAAGGAGGACAACTTTTGGTTTACTGATCACGCCTATATGTATTCTGTTAATGGAAAAAGAACTTCACAAGCTGCATGTTAAATATTTTTCTTAGTCGATCTAAAAGAGGTATCATGGTATTTACCTTTTAATATTAGGCAAATGATTGAAAAAAATATCATACTTGTCACTATTTCTTTTTGTGGGTAGCGAACAAATTTTTTTGCTTTCGTAAGTACTTTTTTTCAAATTTATCTTTTTTAGGGTATTTTGCGAAATTTTTGAACATTTTTAACCCTCTTAGCTAATAGAAAATTTTTTTTCCCGAAAGGCAAAAATGTCACATAGTACCATAAAAATGATGAATTTGAAAGAATAATACCAAAAAAAGCAAAAAATTTTGTTCGCTACCCAAAAAAATGATGACAAGTATAATATTTTTTTTCAATAATGTGCCTTTAATATTATTATATAATATCAATGCATACGAAGCAAGTTCAGAAACATTGTGTTTTCATATTAATAAATCTAGTGGTTTCAAAAGCTATTTAATTAGTTTAAGGTTAACTGTGTATCGAGCAACTTAAGGCTAAGTATATATAAAAACTGAATTATAATTGTAGTCTTTATTTCTTGACGTAGATATTGGGACGGCATTTAGGGAATCATTGTATTTGATTGCTTTTAGACACACTTGGGGTACGGATAAGTGATCTTATTATGTCATTCGTGAATATGATCATACGGATTTTTAGCTAGTATGTAATTATATTAATATGGATTATTGATACTTCCGTCTATTATGTCTTTATTTTCATCCTTAGTGCATCGATTAAATGGACTTTTGCTTTTTATTGATATTGCTTCATCGTTTGAACCCCATTGTCACGACTCATTCAATTCATTGTTTTTGATATATTGTTATTGTCCCTTCGTTATTGAAGCTTATTGTTATCGGACCTTATTAATTGCTAATGTGACTTTTAAACTTGGGTATTTGAGTTGTTAACTTCTCATGGAAGTACCATGGAAACGTCACTGTGACACCGATGGCGTGACACTATCTGTAGTAGTGTGATTTGTCTACGGCGTCTCCTCATTGTGTATAAAGCCGTAGTGCCCAACACCTCATCCACCATTGTTTGGTATTTTAGAAAAGCAGGTCCATGTACTCATTGTATTGTATTGGCTAATACTTGCTTTATGTAAGTGTTAGCATATTGTATTGAGTTCATACCCCATTGAAACTCACACATTGAATTTATGTATTGAAAATTTACCTATTGAACTTACTTATCGAACTTGCACCCTAAATGTATCCTATTGAACTTACCTCATTGATTTGTCATCTTGTGATCTTTATCTCATTGGTTACATATTGCTTCTTTGTTTCGTATTGCTTTTATTTTGTATCCGTGCACTCAGTTTTTTGCTCAGCCGCATTTTCTTTCCATGCGACAGGTAATCAAGGTTTGCGAATTGCGACATATGATTGAGAGCTAGTCCAAGTAGCATGGAGTGTTATTGCCCCTTGAATGCTTATGTGATTCTCATTAGCAGTATATAGAAGTTACATAAGGTTACTCACATGAGATTGGCTGAGTCTTACGATACATACAATGGGTTTGGATATATACAAGGTAAATACAAAGCAATATATACAATGGTTATGTTGGATCAGTCCTAGATAGATCTTTTGAGCCTTTAATAAACCGACAGAATACCTGTGTAATCACAAGAAAACTGTAGAGAATCTCTAATAAACTTTTGCTCACGCGGAATATGAACACAAGAGTTAAAGAAGATAATAACAACTAAACTTTTGATCCTCTATGGATCTATATTAATTCACTAAGAATGTTTTTCAAAAGCGTACATAACTCATAGCCGCAGGTTTCTTTTATACTATAAGAAACCCTAATACAGTTGTTTACAAAACGCGTAAAACATATGCATTATCTCTTCCTAATATAACTCATGCATATCATAACTAATTACTAATAATACGGATACTACTATCCGCAGAAATACAACTATCAGCAGGAACTGCACTAAGCCGCAGAAACTGCACTATCAGTAGAAACACTAATACTAACAGCAGGAACCTTATCAGTAGGAACCACTCTATGCTATTACATTTATTTTAAATAATTCCTAACAATCCTCCCCTAAACTTGAATTTGACTTGGTTAACTTCAAGTTTTCAGATAGATCTTTTCAGAGCACGAGGATTGAATACTTGAGCATCCGTAGCAAGGATAATAACCAGCAGCAACAAATACATAAACCACCAGCAGCAATGAAGTCCAAAGATCCAGTAGCAACTCCTATAACAGCAACATCTGAATCCAGCAGCAACATCTCCCTGAGTAGATTTGATAAGCATTTACCAAGTAGCTACTCACTCTTGGGCTAGCTAGTTCTTTGGTGGAAACATGACATCACCCTGGTGAACTAATAACCAGTCCAACATTTAAAAAGTGAATCAATGGTGTGTTGGAGGACCCTAATGGTTTTTGGCAAACCATCACAGCCATCAACGAATTTGATTTGTCTTTACCTGAAGCCGTTAACTCGGGACTAGCCATGGTATTCCACTGCCTTTACCACAAGCCATGAACTTGTGGGCTAGCCAACTCTTCATCTATTAGGACATGGTGAGTTGAGCACCATACAATTTATTGGCAAATTGTCAACCATCCAACGGATTTGATATCTCTTTACCAGAACCGTTTGCTCATAGAGTAGCCAATATTTGGTGTGTGAGACCAGGGTACATTGATGACCCTCTAATTTTTAGTAAATCAACAACTATCAACGGATTTGAGGACTCACACCAGAGCCGTACCCCCATGGTGAGTTAACTCTTTGTCATCTAAGACATGGTGAGTTAAGTACCATAAGTGGGATAATACAAAACTGCACAATATGATCCTCAAACATAAAAGTTAGTACATAAGCAATATATACATAAAGTTTTTTTTTTTTTTTTTTTTTTTTTTTTTTTTTTTTTTTTTTTTTTTTTTTTTTAACAACCAGAAAATAAAAGAAATAATTAAGAATATATATAACAAGAAGTTACCAAACTCAAGAAGTTGCAGCAGCATTGGCAGCAAAAAGTTTGTCCTTAATTTGTTTCACCAATCGCTCTGCAGCTCCCATGTCATTTCCAACTGGATCAGCAGGAATCTCCAACTTACGCTTCAGCATCTGACCCATCACTTTCACAGTGAGAGGATATTGGAGATCTGAGAACATGTAGACATAGAGACCAGACATAGTTTGCAAAACATGAACATTAGATAAAGGATAAAAACCCCAATGCCAAATTTGCCACTCATCCTGGCCATCCCATATGCTGAACTCTACACCATCCTCATGAAGGGAATGAAACAAAACTTGTAGGTCACCCAATAGCATCAGACCAGCACCAGTAGCAGGATGAGACTGAAAATACTCAGTCACCTGTCCATACAAGTGGAACAAATCCTGTCTATCTACCATATGGAGGATCTGATTCAGAAAATTAAAATGCTTGATTGACCCATTTTTTCTATACATAGTATTGATCACTCCCAAACCACCCAAAACAACTGGTGTTAATTCCCATCTATCAAATGCTGACCACAGAACTGGTTCTTTATCAGAAACATCATCAGCAATCTTGATGAAGGAACTATCAAGAGCCTGTAGATCAAATGCTCTAGAACTCCTTTTCTTTGCCAGACTCTTCCGTCTTCCTCTAGGAGTGGAAGAAGGAGAAGAAACACTAGACCTTTTTATATCAGAAGTAGGGATTGGTGTAGCATCTGGAGTATCAGTACCCTCCTTAACAGTGGAAATAACCTGTGGGGTTGGTGGTGAAATAGCAGGAATAGGAACATCATCAGTAGAAGTATTATGAGGTTCATCCGTAGGAATGGGTTTATCACAACCAGTAGGAATAGAGGTATGTGTATCAGTGGGAACAGGTGGTGCATCTTAAGTGGAAATAGACTTAGAAGCATCAGAAGGATTCCCCTCAAGATTGTCAGTGGGAATACTTTTAGGTTCTTCAGGAGGAATGGGTGTTGCTGTTGTTTCCTTTGGAGTCTCCATTGAAGTGTTCATTGGTGTTGAATCCTTAGCAATTTTGGCCTGAGTAGATGTCTTGTGGATGGAAGCTGGTGTTAGGAGTGGTCTTTTCTTTTGTTGATGTGTCTTAACTTTCTATCAGTATGGTTTGAATGTAGTGGAAGGAGTCTTGTAAAACTGCATCTGAGTATGCAGTTCTTTATAATAAATAAATGGACTTCCATTTTTCTTGTTTAATCTTTTTGCTACTGATTGAGTGTTTGACTTTGATCTGCAAAATAGTTACTAAAACACAGAATATACAAAGAATATACACATATATACAAATTATACAACAATAAATCCTCCCCTTAATCAGAAATCCTCCTCTTAGGCATAATCCTCCCCTCAAACACAACAATCAGGGGTTGATCATGCCAATATGGACAACCAAAAATTGAAATCTATGGCCTTCAAATTCTTTAGTTAACAAATCAGCCACATTATCATTAATATGGATTTTAAGCACTTGTATAAGATGTTTTTCATTTGCATCCCTGATAAAATGGTGCCTAATTTCAATGTGCTTTGTTCTTTGATGAAAAACTGGATTTTTAACAATGCAAATGGTACTTTGGTTATCAATGAAGATTTTTGTGTTCAAAAAATTGAACCCATAGTCTAATAACTGATTTTGTATCCAGAGTACCTGACCACAACAGCTAGCAGCAGCAACATACTCTGCTTCAGTAGAAGATGTGGCCACTATGGTCTGCTTCTTGCATTGCCAGGAGATTAATCTCCTACCCAGAAATTGACAACCCCAAGTAGTAGATTTTCTATCAAAATTGGCATCAGCATAGTCACTGTCACTGTAAGCTTCCAACACAAATGGAGAATCTCTAGGATACCAAAGACCCAACTTAGGTTGGCCTTTGAGATATTTGAAGATTTTCTTGACTGCATTTAAGTGGGAAGTCAATGGAGTAACCTGATGCCTAGAACAAGCGCTGACTGCAAACATAATATCAGGCCTTGAAGCTGTCAAATACTTGAGTGAACCTATCATTGACCTGTAAAGATGAACATTGACAGCATCACCTGGTTCACTATTGGACTTAGGCTTTGGAGCTTCATAAGGAGTAGTTTCAGTCCTCACATTTTCCAAATCAAACTTCCTGAGGATGTCTTGCACATATTTCTCTTGACTGATGAAAATACCATCTGACTATTGCTTAACCTCTAGGCCCAAGAAGAAGGTAAGCTCACCCATAGCACTCATTTCAAATTCACTTTTCATCAACTCCTCAAATTCTCTGCACCAAGCTTCTTTAGTGGATCCAAAGATAATGTCATCCACATAAACTTGGACTAAGATTATATCCCTGGAGTTCTTCTTGATAAATAGGGTCTTATCAATAGCACCTCTCCTGTAACCATGCTTCAGCATGAATGATGAGAGCCTAGCATACCATGCTTTTGGTGCTGGATGAAGCCCATAGAGTGCTTTAACCACCTTGTTAACCATATCAGGATTGTGTGGGTCCACAAAGCCTTTGGGTTGAGTTACATACACTTCTTCTTCAATTTCACCATATAGGAAGGCACTTTTAACATCCATCTGATAAACCATGAATCCCATATAGGAAGAAAAAGCTAAGAAGAGTCTAATAACCTTAACTCTTGCTACTGGAGCAAAGACTTCATCATAATCAATTCCCTCTTCTTGCCTGTGATCTTGAGCTACTAATCTAGCCTTATTCCTCACCACAATCCCCCTTGCATCTCTTTTGCACTTCAGAATCCATTTTGTTCCAATTGTATACTTCCCATCAGGCAATGGAACAAGCTTCCAGACATTTTGATTTAAGAACTATTGCATTTCTTCCTGCATAGCCGCAACCCAATCTGAGTCTGTAAGTGCCTGTGCTACACTGGTAGGTTCAACCTGTGACTACAACAAGCAAATAGACAATGCTGATAGTCTATGTGATTGTTCCTATATTGATCCTGAATATAACTGAGAAATGCAGTTTCTCCAAATCTTTTTTTCTTCACCTTACTTCTGGTTTAAACATATGAAGTAGGATCACTAATAATCAAAGATTGTGGATGAAACAGTGTTAATCCTTTTAGTAGCATTAGGACTAACATCAACTGAAGTTGGGAGGTTATTAAGAGTAGGGCCAAAATCATCATCATATGAAGAAGAGTCAAAAATGCATGTTCTTGACAGATGATAAATACCTTCAAACTCAGAGCTTGAAAATTGGGAATTAGCTAGATCAGATGGACTTGGAAATTGTGTGGGAGAATCATTGAATATGGAGAAGTTGAGGGAATCACAGGAATAACATTACTACCAGGAGGAACAGGAACACTACCAGCAGAATTGATAGCAGCAGCAACTGAACCACTACCAGCAGAATTGACATTAACAGCAGCATCCTGACCAGTAGGAACAGTAGCATTACCATCAGAAACAGAAACATTATCAACAGCTTCAAAGTTCCTGCGGGCTTCAATAGTTGCATGCCTTAAGAGTTCCTCTGTGTCTTTGGGGAATTCATAACCAAACTTTTCAGCATCATCCTTAGCTGCATGCTCTTGGCGTTGAAGTTTTACAAGTTCTTTTGCATACCCTAAATCACTTTGAGTTACACCAAAAGAATCCTTATCTTCAGTACCTGAAAAGTGGTTAGTAGAAAAAGAAGGAACAACAATAGGTTGTTCATCACAATCTGAGTCTGAATCATCATCTGAGGAGCCTGCAATGTTAGTTTGTGAAACTTGTGGACCTGTAGAATGATTAGATTTGAAGCGAGTCTAACCTAAATGATCAGTTAAATAGTCAAGATCAAAGTACCATTCTTGACCAGCTCCCTGAACATTAGGTTTATCCTCAAGAAATCTTAGATTTAGTGTTTCTTCTATCCTCTTGGCAGATATATTATACACCCTGTAAGCCTTGCTATGAGCAGAATAACCCACTATAAAACCCTCATCGGCTTTCCCTTCAAATTTGCCCAAATGATCACTGGTGTTCAAGATAGTCACATGACAACCAAAAGGCTTAAAGTAACTAATGGTAGGAAGCTTCCCAGACAGAAGTTCATAAGGTGTCTTATTGTGAGGACTAGTTATCAAAACCCTGTTTAAAACATAACAGGCAGTGCTGACTGCTTCAGTCCAGAACATGGTAGGTAACTTAGAATCAGCAAGCATAGATCTTGTTGCTTCAATAAGGGTTCTGTTCTTCCTTTCAGCAACTCCATTTTGTTGAGGAGTCCTGGCATCGTTGTAGTCCCTTTTTATCCCCTTAGACCCACAGAATTCTATTAATTTGGAATTTTTGAACTCTGTCCCATTATCACACCTTATGGCTTTAACCTTTTTATTCAGCTGGTTTTCAATCAAGGCAATAAAAGTTTGAAGAACATGAAATGTTTCATCCTTTGTCCCCAAAAAGAATACACAGCAAAACCTGTTGTAGTCATTAGTAACCACCAGACAATAGTACTTATGATCAATGCTTCTGATAGATGTAGGACCAAAGAGGTCCATGTGAAGAAGCTGCAAAGGTTCTGATATTGTGCTGACTGCAGTAATGGATTTGTACGAAGCCTTTTGTTGATTTCCCTTGTTGCAGGCCACACAATTATGCTCATTAGTGAAGACTTTGGAAGGAAGTCCATGGACCAAACCATGTTTTGCCAGCTTTTTGATAGTTTGGAAGTTTACATGAGCCATCCTTCTATGCCATTTGTTAGATTCATCCAAGGATGCTTTTGCCACCAAACAAGCCAAATCTCATTCAGGCTGGACATCATTAAGATTGAATGCATACAAATTATGTCTCCTTGGAACCTTTAGCACTACTTGACTGTCATCAGGTATCTGAAAGTCTTTAGAAAGCATAAGACATTCATTATCAGTGAATAGGACATTGTTCTTCTTGTCACAGATTTGTGACACAGAAAATAGATTGAAGTTTCTGAGTTCTTCCACATAATACACATTTTCAAAGTCTAGCTTGGAGGTCCTAATGGTTCCTTTCCCAGTTATCTTGCCATCTCCTCCTCCAAAAGTAACAGTACCTCCATGTATAGAAACAAAATCATGCAGTCTTTCTCTGTTCCCTGTCATACTCCTAGAACACCCACTATCAACAATACCTAAATCTTTATTCTTATGAGGATCATCCTACAAGTTAGAAAAAATGTACAGCAACATTATTATTTATGGAGACCCAAGTCATGACTGACTTGGGCCTGCCTTGTAGATCATAGATGAAAAGCCTGTAGATTGATGAGATCCACCATTGTTCTTGGATTCCTTCCCTAGGTGTGGTTTGTATTGTCTCTAAGAGCAACCTACTGAGGGCTTAACAGCAGTATCCCATCTGTCCCCCCCTTTATAGAATGGGTAATTATAAATAGGCCTATATCCATTTTTAAAATAAGTACTAGTAGTTCTGATTAAAGGCCTATGAAAATTTCTTCTCCAATATGGTGGAAAGGGTCTATCAGCAGAAACTGGCTTACCAGCAGGAACTGGTTTACCAGCAGCAACTGGCTTACCAGTAGGAACTGGGTTACCAGCAGGAACTGGCTTACCAGCATGAAATGGTCTACCAGCAGGATTGGGTCTGCCAGTCCTCACATGTTTTCCAGTAGGAACAAATGGAGGAATTTTATTCACATCATTCCACATTGGTTTGGGCTTCTGTTGGTTAGTACACACACCCATTTTTTTCTCATAAAAATCACAATCTTTAATAAGATAATATGTACTACCACAAACAAAACAGGATTTCTTCTTAAAAGGCTTGTTCATAACATGAGATGTCTTATTACAAACAAACTTATTCAAACCACAACCAAAAACTGAATTGTTTTTAACAAAATTAAAAGAACAAGAAATGTTTTTAAAAGAAGTTGTCTTTGAAGTAGATTCATCAGCAGCAACTCTTGGGGCAGGGTCAACGGGCTTGGGTGAGACATACTTGTCACTTGAATCACAACTAGCAAAGTCACTGGAGTTGGTCTCTGAGGTCCTATCACTGGAAGAACAAGAGACAAAATCATTAGTTTCACTGCCAGTGTCAGATAAGTCATTAGACTTTTGGCCATAGGTCATATGTGATTCATCTAAGTCTGTGTCTGGGGAGGGTGGCCTAACAATTCCATCAATTGAAGAAGAAACTGAATGCATTTCCCCAGCTTTTACAAACTTAACAGGTTTTCGATACTTTTCTTCCTCATCATCAGTGACAGGGTCCAAAATACTATAGCCATTAGGGTCATAAACTTCATCTGGACCTATATAGTCCTTGAAGCCCAGCCCCATCTTAGTTTTTACAAACATAGAACTGTTCCATAACTTATCTAGATTCTTAGCTTGTTCTTGCCACTTTTTATGTCTAGCCACCTCACTTTCTAAATTAGCCTTTAGATCCTCTTTTTCTAAGTTTACTTTTACATTTTCATTCTCAGTAAATTTTAATATGTTAGTGGTGCTTTCTAGCACCCTAATTTTCTCTTCATAGGCCAATTGATTTTGTTGGTACAAAGCCTTTTGTTTTTCCAAAGTTTTAACAGTATTTTTATAGGCTTGAACCTGAATAAAGTATTCTTTATATTGGCCTTCAATGTCATCAAATTCCCTCTTAACGGCATCATACTTATCAGTACAATCAAATATACAAGTATTTACCTGAGATGAGATACCCATTAGGGCAAACTCCCCAGCAGCATCTCCAGTCTCAGCAAGCATTCCAAACTGAGAAGAACTACCCTCCTTATCTTCAGTCTCATGAGCAGTCCAGTCAAGCATTTAATCCACAGACACCAGGGCTTTAGGTTCCTCATATTCCTTGAGCTTGAATGCAGAGTATCTTTTCTTGTCACTTCCCTTCTTATATGGGCATTCTCTGGCAAAGTGACCCAATTGATTACATTCATAACACCTGACCTTCTTTTTGTCAAACCTGGCTGCCTCTCTTCCCTGGTAATTGATCTTCCTACTAGAATTCTTCTCAAACCTGTTGACTTTTACAGCAAGCATAGTCATCTGCCACTTTATGTCCAACTCCTCCAAGTCCCACTTATCCACCTGATCAAAATCCTCATAGGCCAGCTGCTGTTGAGGTTCACTGTCAGCAACAAATGAGTAAAGTGTTGGCCCGTTTTTATGGATATTTAATCAAAATATACCAAATACAGTGAAATAGACTTTTATTTCTACAAATCTGTCATCATGTTCATACAATTTATGTTCTAAGTATAAATACTAATTGAAACGGTACAAAGTGAACCGTTGTGATGGTTCAGGGATATGGCAGTTATGTTATAACTGTCATATAACCGTTTTCTGTAACTGCTAAGTTGACTTTAAAGGTCTGACTTTCGTTGGTTGACTTTCGTTGACCGGGTCATAGTGGGTTGTGATGGGTCAGAGTGGGTCGATGGTGAATAAGCCAATATTCTCCCCCTTAATCATAATCGATGCGACGTAGGTCTTTAAGCCTTCTTGATTCATCTTCTGGTTAAATCCACCATCTGAGCTTTTAATTTCTTGTGATCATCCTTATATCCAGGTAGATCAATTTTCCTTCAGTTATTTCCACCTTCTTCTGTGATCTTTATTATGTCCATGTTGATCTGGTTATCTCCACCTTTTCTTCTGTGATCTTCATTATGTCCAGTTGATCTGGTTATTTCCACCTTTGTGATCTTCCTTAAGTCCAGGTTGATCATATTTTTCTGGTTATTTCCACCTTTGTGATCTTCCTTAAGTCCAGGTTGATCATGTTCTTCTGGTTATTTCCACCTTTGTGATCTTCCTTAAGTCATGTTCTTCTGGTTATTTCCACATTTGTTGTTGTGATCTTCCTTAAGTCCAGGTTGATCATGTTCTTCTGGTTATTTCCACCTTCATTGTTGTGATCTTCCTTAAGTCGAGGTTGATCATGTTCTTCTGGTTATTTCCACCTTATCGTTGTGATCTTCCTTAAGTCGAGGTTGATCATGTTCTTCTGGTTATTTCCACCTTTGTTGTTGTGATCTTCCTTAAGTCCAGGTTGATCATATTTTTCTGGTGCTTCTTCAACAGTTGCCATAAGCAATGTTGGTTCTAAGTCTTCTTCAATGAGATTAGATTGTTCTTCTTTCTTTGATGGACATTTGTTTTCAAAATGCCCATACTTCTTGCATTTAAAACACATTACCTTACTCTTATCATGAGTAAATTTATTTGAATTGCTGTTTGATTTTTCCTTGAAATTATTTTCTTGGCCTCGCAACAAATCATGTCCACATTTTCACAGTGTCTTCCGTGAGTAATGTTATTGTTGTGATGTGTAAACAATAACTTATATTGATCGTTATTGTCCTTATTCTTCTTAAACTTTATTCTTTCCTCGTACGTCTTGAGTCTCCCAATTGCTTCTTCCATCGTCATTTCACTTAGGTCGGAATATTGTTCTATAGATGCAACTATTTGCAGATACCTATCGGGTACAACATTTAATAGTTTCCGTACTAAGGTGTCATCTTCTATGGTATGTCCTAGACTAGCGGCTTTGTTTACGAGTGTTGTTAGTTTTGTAGCAAAGGTGTTAATTGTCTCGTCTTCCTTCATTTGTAACATCTCAAAATCATATTTGAGTGTTTGTAGTCTTGCTTGTTGAACTCTGTCTTCGCCAACGTGTCTAGTTTTCAAAGCATTCCAAATGTCCTTCGCGGTTTTGTGCTTTGTTATTTGAAGTAATTGTTCCTCAGGTATGGCTTGATAAAGGAAAGCAATAGCGGTTTTGTCTTTTTTCTTATCGGGTTGAGTCGATTCAGTCGGCTCTATTGTTTCCCATAAACCATTCGCTTCGAGAATGATATGTATTCGAATTGCCCATAATGAGTAATTTGCGGGCTTTAGGATTGGGCATTGAAATTGGGGTGTACTATTTGTAATATTAGTACTAGGTTCCTTATTTCCACTTTCTTTCGTCATATTTTAAATATATTGACAAAAAAAATCTCAAAAAAAAAAAAAAAAAAAAAAAAAAAAAAAAAAAAAAAACTTTTAACACTAGGTGTGTCGAAATTTCTATATCTAGCGAGTTTTTTTTTTTTGTATTTTGCCTTATAGGCTATCAGAAAACTTTACGGGACTAGTTTTTAAATCCAAAACTATCCTTAATTAATATAATAAGCAGTTTGAGTACTAGGTTATTATATTTCTAAAATTTTGACAAGATATTAATTTTAAATAAAATAACTTATCAAAAATAAAAACAATATATATCAAAGTAATATATAAAGTAAAAAAATGAAAGGTGGTATTTTTAATCTTTTGGAACCTGGAGGGGTTGATGGTCTAACCCGATGCCCTAATAAAATCCTTCTCAGTGTTCTGTGTGTAGCCCTTAGTGTGTGTACGCGCCTCTCCTTTTTTATTTGTTTCTTATCTCCTTTTGTTGAGATAAGATATAACGCATATATCTTTTTTTCTCTGAGACAAGTTTCTTCTGTCTCTCTCTCTTGGAAGAAATCTGCTTCTTCTCCTCTCCAATGAATGATGGTTAACCGCCTGGTTTTGGCTGTGTTTGACCGTCTCTTTTCCTTCTCTGGTGATGGGTGTTCTTCGCGAGCACTATTACTCCTCCAATTGAAACCTATGGTTTCGGATGATTTGGGGGTTTTCTAATCCGTGAGAAGTTTTATGATTGGAGTATTGCAAATGAATCAATTGGGTCTCAATTGATCCTTCTGGGCTTGATTCCTTTTATGAACAGGTGTGTTTGTTCTAATTCGAAACCTTAATTGTGCCTTAATTGATGACGCTCGTTTAGTTTTTTTGATTGAATCAAATATAAAACGATTTCTTCGTTTTCTGATCCTAATGGATTGGGTAAAAAGGAAAAACTGGTTAACTATAAAAAGAAAAAAAATTGCGAATTTTTCTGATGCCGGGTTGTGAGTAATCACTATTGTGACTGTTCCCCTGTTGCGACAGAAGTGTGGAACACAAAGATGACGTCTAGGATTTGAGTTCGAATCGATTTGCAGAATTTTTTTTGAAACTGTTTTCTTGATTTGATTCTGGAACTAAACGAATATGGTATATGATGATTTTGGCTCTGATACCAATTTTTGGCCCGTTTTTCTGGATCTTTAATCAAAATATACCAAATACAGTGAAATAGACTTTTATTTCTACAAATCTGTCATCATGTTCATACAATTTATGTTCTAAGTATAAATACTAATTGAAACGGTATAAAGTGAACCGTTGTGATGGTTCAGGGATATGGCAGTTATGTTATAACTGTCATATAACCGTTTTCTGTAACAGCTAAGTTGACTTTAGAGGTCTGACTTTCGTTGGTTGACTTTCGTTGACCGGGTCATAGTGGGTTGTGATGGGTCAGAGTGGGTCGATGGTGATTAACCCAATATAAAGCACATCCTCCATCACATTACTAGACTTTGATTTTCTTGATTCAGAAGAGGTGTATGTTGTGGTTTCTGCTAATGATGAGGTGGGGCTATCAGCATAGGACATCTTGGTATTAGCATCGGTAGTACTAACAAATGCTGAATTTGTTGGAGTGAGAGAATAGCTAGAGTGACCCTTGATATCAGTTTCAAGAGTTCTGAGCTTATTGTATAAATCATCAAAGCTTAAATATTCAAGGCCACCCTTTGCCTTGAGAGTAAGAGAAACCTGCCTCCAGGAAGAAGGTAGAGCCCTTAGGAACTTAGAGTTGCATTCTTCATTGTCAGGTTTTGACTGCATGATTAAATTGGCTCAAGATCTTCTGAAACCTGTCATACCCCTTGTGTATGCCTTCATCTTCAGAAATCTTAAACACCTGAAACTCCTGCTTAAGCATTGTCTTTCTCATTTTCTTGGATTCTTCATTACCTCCAAACCTTGCCTTGATTGCTCGCCAGATTTCCTTTGCATCATCAAGGTGATGAAAATCACCCATATGATCATCTGGAAGTGCTTGGAGCAAGATAGTCCTTGCCTTGGTTTCCCTCTGAAGAGCAATATGTTCATCAGTAGTTGCTGCTGGAATAATTATCACATTCCTTTGAGTATCTCTTCCAGACTTCTTCTTACTGTTACCTTTCAGGACAATGTTCCAGAGATGGTAGTCATTGTTGGTAATCCAATTTTCCATCTTCATTGCCCAGATTTCATATTCGTCCTTCTTAAGATAGGGAAACATAGCATTGCTATTTGACATGGTGGTGGTAACAACCTGCTTAACTGTTTGAGTCTTAGTGCTGCTCTCAGGCTGTTCCATATCATCTTCTCTATCCAACATTGTTAGAGAGTTTTAGGGTTTTGAGAGAGTAAAGTGATCTTCCTTGAGAGATTCTCACCAGGCTCTGATACCACTTGTTGGATCAGTCCTAGATAGATCTTTTGAGCCTTTAATAAACCGATAGAATACATGTGTAATCACAAGCAAACTATAGAGAATCTCTAATAAAGTATGCTCACGCGGAATATGAACACAAGAGTTAAAGAAGATAATAACAACTAAACTTTTGATCCTCTATGGATCTATATTAATTCACTAAGAATGTTTTTCAAAATTGTACATAACTCATAGCCGCAGGTTTCATTTATACTATAAGAAACCCTAATACAGTTGTTTACAAAACGCGTAAAAGATATGCATTATCTCTTCCTAATATAACTTATGGATATCCTAACTAATTAATAATAATACAGATACTACTATCCGCAGAAATATGACTATCAGCAGGAACTGCACTATCAGCAGAAACACTAATACTAACAGCAGGAACCTTATCAGTAGGAACCACTCTATACTATTACATTTATTTTAAATAATTCCTAATAGGTTACTACTCCCCCACAGTTTGAGTGGGAGGCTTGCAGATGCTCAAACTGGATCGAAAATCTGCAAACATAGTGTAAGGGAGACGCTTAGTGAAGATATATGCGTACCAAAACCGAGAAGGTACATGAAGAACTCACGTGACCGTTGCAACCTTCTCCGGAATAAAATGAATGTGTATCTTGACGTGCTTCATGCGCTGGTGTTGCACGAGATTAGCTTAAATGTAGGCGGTACTAACATTGTCACAGAAGACAAGAGTGGGAGTATATGAAGGAGCATGAAGTTCACAAAGGAGATTGCGAAGCCATGATGTCTCTGCTAGGACGTTGGCCACTCTCAGGTATTCGCCCTCAGCACTAGAGTGAGACAACGTTTCTTGATGATTTGAATACCATGTAAGAAGGTTGTCCCAAGAAATACAAAATAACTAGAGGTAGACCTGCGAGTAGCGAGACAACCAACCAGTCAACATTAGAATAGGCAGTAAGCTATGATGTGCTGGTGTGGTATAACTGGAGCCCAAGATCAGTAGTGCCACGAGCATATTAAAGAACACGCTTCATATCATTTAAATGAGGCTCACGAGGATCATCCATATAAAGACATACCTACTGAACAACATATGATAAATCATGTCTAGTGAAAGTGACGTACTGAACACCCCCCGCAAGGCTGTGATATAGAGTAGGATCATCAACGGGAGCTCCTTCAGATCCTAGCTTCTTCTCTATATCAACGGGAGTCCTGCAAGGGTTATAGTTAAGCATGTGGGCCCTCTCAAGTAACCTTGTGGCATATTTAGATTTTGATAAGAATAAGCCAGAGGTATGTGTAGCATATATGCCAAGTACATAGTTGAGTGGGACAAGATCTGTCATAGCAAACTCTCCCTTTAAGGAGTAATTAATATGCTATAATAAGCCTGAGGAAGAAGCCGTGAGAATAATATCATCCACATATAGTAGTAAATAAGCTTTTCCCACACCGCGATGGTAGATAAATAAGGATGAGTTAGTTTTAGTGTGCTGAAAACCAACACGTGGAGCATAACTGGCAAAGCACTGAAACCATGAACGCGGTGCTTGTTTGAGACTATACAAAGATTTCTGCAAAATACATACGTAATCGGGGTGAGCGGAATTACTAAAGCTAGGTGGTTGATGCATATAAACTGTCTTAATCAAGCGCCCATGAATAAATGCATTCTTCACGTCAAGCTGGTAAATATGCCACTGTCGTGATACAACAAGAGTAAGCAAGGAGTGGATAGTGGTGAGTTTAAGCACAGGGCTGAAGGTTTCATCACAATTGATGCCTTGTTGCTGACTTTTACCATTTGCAACCAAACGGGCTTTGTACATGCTAAGTGAGCCATCTGCATGAAACTTATGTTAAAAAAAGCCACATAGATCGAACAACATTCAAATTTGGCAGACGCGGGACAAGAACCCACATGCAATTTTTAATTAACGCGTTAAATTCATCTTGCATAGCATTTTGCCAATGTGGGTTGTGAGAGGCTTGAACGTGATTTTTTTGGAATTGGTGAAAGTGTAGTAACGTGAAGATATAGGTGGTCTACGGGTTTTAGTTGTGCCATCGCAAGACTATTTAACTATAGGGTGATGAGAGGACATGTTGGAGTTTGGGTAATGTTGGCAAGTAGTGGTGGATGGTGGTAAGTTCGGTTGGGCCTAGTTTTTTTGTTGGGTTCATTATGTTTAACTAGGCGGATTGGATTGGGGTTGAGCCGTTATAAGCCGAGATGGGCCTGATTGGGGTTGAGCCGTTATAAGCCGAGATGGGCCTGATTGGGGTTGAGGCATTATGGGCCGATATGGGCCTGATTGAGGTATTGTGGGTTATCTACATGTTCGGCAGGTGTGTTAATTATGTTTGAGAAGTGTTGTGAAGATGTTTCGTGTATATGTGAAGTGTCAAGGGTGGAGAGGAGTTTACGTTGTGTTTGTGAGGGATCAATATTTTCTTCTAAAAATTGGTATGAAGGTGGTGAAGAAGGTGACGTTGATTGAAAAGGGAATGAATTCCTCAAAGTTGATGTGAGGAGAGATTATGATTTTATTTGTGTAAAGGCTAAGAAAACGCTAGCCACAGTGGTTGGTAGGCTGGCCAATAAAAATGTATGGGGTAGATCTAGGTTGTAGTTTATGAGAAGTGTGTATATATGGATAACACAAGCAACAAAAAATGCATAGGTTGTAGTTTTTGGGGCTTTTATCTTCCGAGTATATGCGCAAAGTTGAAGCTTAAAAACTCGCGTACGAGGTGAGAAGACAGAAAGAACTGGGGTACTTGGAGTATAGAGAGTTGGAGTATAGAGAGTTGGAGTTTCTCATGCTTGATCCCGATTCGATTCCACCGCACAATGCCGCTTAGGGGACGTTTGGTACGATTAGGCCAAATTAGGCCATTTCAGCAAAAAATAGTCCCTAGGCTATGAACAATGGCAACCTGGGTTTTGCCTGCCATATTAGCTTTCTCTCTCTGGCGACTTGACGACGATCAAGTTGTCACAGTGGCGACAAAGGATTTTTTTTTTTTTTTTTTTTTTTTAATTCAAAATTTTTAAACAACAAATTTAAACTTCATTAATAATAAAAACATTACATAAATTATTCAAATAACATTAAAACATTAAATAAATTATTCAAATATTTTAGACAACAAATTCGTCATCATCTTCGTTACTTGTGTCTTCGTCTTCACTCTCTTGATTGACTTCATTTCCATGATTTCCTCAAACGTGTTCGACCAAAATCAGCTTTTAAGTTTAGATGAGTTGTTCGGTCAATTATCTCCTGAGTAATTACTAATGATTGTTCATGCAATCTTAAGGGATCATGATCGCGGGGGCTTTCCTCTTCGTACCATGTAGGACATATCGCCCGACCCTTATTTCGAACATGATCATATTTAGTAATATGATACATGTGTACATAATATCTTGGAGATCACGTTGCGACAGCCCTCGAGCTGGAACTTTAAGCATTTTTCACTTCTTCTTCAACACACCAAAAGCTTGTTTCACATCTTTCATTGCTGCTTCGCGATTCCTCTTATACAATATTCTTTTATCATCACCTGTGGGAGGATTTGAAATGGATTTAATAAGAACGGCCCATTCCAGATATTTTTCGTTAGTAAGATAATATCCCCTTTTATAAGCTACATCGTTAACCTCGAATGGAAGGTCTGGTGCTCTCCCAGATTTGACATCATTGAAAACAGGGGATCAATGTAAAACGTTAATGTCGTTATTTATTCTGGAAACACCAAAGAACACATGTCAAATCCATAAATCTTGGGAGGCGATCGCTTCCACTAATATGAATGGATGTGGCCCGTGATCAACCCTAGCAAATTGACCTCTCAAACTATTTGGGCAATTCTCCCACTCCGAACCTGTACAATCAATGCTTCCTATCATCCCAGGAAATCTATGGTTATGCTCGTGACGAGCATATAGTCTTTTAAAGTAAGAATACGTGTCCTTTCGCGAAAACTCAACACCATATAAATTCATGATATCCGTGCAAAAGTTACGGAGACAATCACGGGCTGTTGTTGCACCGATTTCCAGATAGTCGTCAAGAGAATCATGAACGGCCGCGTATCCCAATTGACGAATTGTGGTAGTACACTTGATCAATAGGGAAATACCAAGTGAGCCCGTACAATCAAGATTTTGTTCAAAATAAGGAGAATAATCTGCCCAAGCTATGTGGGTTCGTCGGACTTTTGGTTACGACGCTTGGTACTCGGCCCAAGCTGCATGCGTAAACTCCACAAGCTCGCTCATAAGTTCTTCTTCATCGTCGGAAGACGAAGAATTAAAAAATAGCTCGAAAGAAATAATTAAGAGAATGTGTTTGAAGGTGTTGAGAGAATTGTTGTTTGAATTTGTTAATGAAATGAGGAAATAAGTGAGGTATTTATAATGTTGTAAAAGCGGTAAATTTTTTATTTATTTTTTTTTAATTTAAACGATCGAATTAATAAAAAAGGGTGTTTTGTTTGTTTTGTTTTGAGTCGGTCGCTTACTCGTCCAAGATCCTCAAATTTTTGCCGACCGACCAGCCACAACGGCACGACGAGGCTGACCGATCGGTCAACCAGACGATGACCACAACCATCGTACACAGCCTTAGGTTTATGTTGCGTATTATAGTTTTCGGCATTTCTTTCAAGCTACTCGATTACTACCCCTAGCTTGAGGGTTCGTTTGACATCAATTATTTAAATTTTGTTACAATAGAATGTCATTTGTAGCCAGCTGGACTACTTTTTTATTCACTTGATTAGGAGACTTAAACTGCTTAATCTTGTGGCTAAAATTATGTGGCACTATTTTATTAGTTGCGTCAAAGAGACTTATTTTTTTTAAAAACAATAATCTACCGTCAAATAATTTTAGACACAAAAGTCTTTATTCATTTATGTTTCTCAATTATGTCTATCTTTATTATCAATAAAGATATTTTATTTTTTAGGTAATTTTTTTTTTTTTTTTTTTTTTATTTATTTGTTTTTTATTATTATTTCTTTTTGTGTGTGTAATTTTAGGGGATTACTCACTTACGCTATATGGAGTCCATACTCTGATACTCGTAAGGTCAACAGGTGGTATGTGTTATTTTGTGTTACCCTTTGGTCTTTTAAATTAAAAGGGGAGTTACATATATATTTATCCAAAGGTGAATAATTGCATTTATATTTTTAGTACAAGTTTTTTATGCATATAATACAATAGTTTTTATGCATGCAAATAATATATATGCAATTTTACATCTTTAGAAGAATATATATGCAAATAATCACTTAATTATATATGTTTTGTTGTGATCAATAAGTTAATACATTCAGAAAATAGAAACAATATATTTTCTTTATTGTAGCGAAAAGTTAAAACTCACAAACACTTTATTTGATATTTTAGTATGAGAAGAGTTATTTTACATACCAAACTTTTCTCACATACCAAGGGACTCATCTCTACCATTCATTTAAAAAAAAATCAATAGTTGAGATTAAAAGCATTTTATTATTTCACCTATTTTTTATAATTTAAATATCTCTTAAACCGTTAATCGTTAAGTGAAAATATTTACACCGTCGCGACGAGCATTTAATTATCTTTTTATAGACGGGCACTTTGATATACTTTCGAAAAAAGAAAAAAAATCGTTTTTTTCACGTCTTTTCGTTTTTTTACGTTACTGAAATTTGTATGAAAAAAATCATATATGATAAAACACTAAATTGAATATCACATGTGATATTAGTGTTAAATCATATATGATATGTAATATCATATGTGATATTACACTAATATCACATGTGATATTCAAATTAGTGTTTTATCATATATGATTTTTAATGCAAATTTCAGTAACGTAAAAAAACAAAAAAACTTAAAAAAAAGCGTGAAAAATACGAATTTTTTTTTGTCGAAAGTATATCATAGTGTTTATCTATAGAAAGATAATTAAATGCTCGTCGCAATGATATATTTTTTTTCGCTTAACGATTAACGGTTTGAAAGATATTAATATTTGAAAAAAAAAGATGAAAGTGGGTTTTTTAAATAGTTGGGATTAATCTCATCCATTAGATCAAATAAAAATGGAGGGTGTAGATTGATCCCTTGTAAAAAATCTTTTGTCCTCAAATGATCTTAAATCTTTTAGTATATCTTGTAAGATGGTAAAGGGTTTCGCATCTCATTCAATATCACCTAACAATACATATAGTCAGTAAATCATAATTAGTGACACTCGGGCCTTAGCTCATACAAAATATACTCGGACTTATACTAAACATACGACTAACACTCTCTCGCAATTTGAGCGGGAGAACTCAAACTGATATGAAACTCATCAAACAAAGCAGAATGCAAGCCTTTGGTAAAAATATCCGCATCGTGATAACGTGAAAGAACATGAAGAACTCGAACCTGACCAACAGCAACCAAATCTCTAACAAAATGAATATCAATTTCTATATGCTTCGTACGTTGATGATGAACCGTATTAGAATATAAATATACAGCACTATTGTTTATTTTTTTTCTCCAAGTAAGTCATTTATGGCTACAGAGAGCTATGTAGCTACTACGAGTTGTTGTATAGTAAAAACGAGGTGGGCATAGCCCGCGCGCTGCTGCGAGATTCAGTGTCTTTCATTCTATGGGCGTGTGTTTCGTTTCGTTATGACCATTGTCATCATTCGGCCCGTGGGCGTGAAGTACCTTGGGTCCTGTAGTACACACGGCTGTTACTTCCACTAGTAGATGGAGATAGTCCTTCGGCTTGTCCAACTGCATAGACAAATAAACAGCTAATAAGTATTTGAAGACTGCGAACACGCATTCCTAGAAATCATGAAATATAAGATACACAGACAACTCTACCTTGCGTATTTATTGGCATGGCAGCGGCGCCTTCATGCTGCTGAACGTTTGCATGTAACATGCTTGTTAATGGAGGTTCAGCCTGTGAGTCTGAATTTATGCTTTCCTCTGCCACACTCAACCTTTGACGCACAGGCATATCAGAATACCCTGAATCGGCACCATCCTCGAGCACACGTTTGCCTCTAGCAATGGCCGTATGCCTCTACAACTCTTGCCATACTAAAGTATCCTCTACAACATGTGTTGGCTGCTGCAAAGGTGCATCGTAAGGAATCATAAAAGTTGTCGAGCCAAGGATAAGAGTATTCTGATCGTCGAACCTCGTTTATTCAAAATCCAACATGCCAACAGTATTTGTAGTGACTGCAAAAAGATACACAGCATGGGAATTCAGTATACGAATATGAAACAGTAACATATGACCGATGGAGACTACTAACCTGTTCGGAGATCGTGAGAAACAGTTGTAGGAACAGCACGAGCAACAGACTATCTTTTGAGTATCATAGGGACACAATGTGGACGAATCCACATTCGAGCGTCCACTCGGGCACAGGTTTTGAGTAACATCATCTTAGTTAAACGAACCACCTACAACTGAAAAACCATCTAATTGCCTATTGTATAAAGGCACACAGGTATTACCATCTGCTTGTGCCAACTTTGTTTTGGTTCTCATTTTTATCAATCAAAAACATACAAAGCAACTATTAACTAACAACACCATTGATAATGAGCAAGGAAAATGGCAATAAGTTTCAGGCAACGTTAACACATGAACAAAGACGCAAGTTTTCCATATATTCCACAAAACATAAGAGCAAATTTTTAAAAAAACAGATCAAACACATAAGACACAGAGTAAACATGCATGTATAGGAAACACAAAACAAAAACAACAACATCCAACAGTATCAACCAAAGGCAAACGAAAAGACACCATAAACTACATGTAACAGCAACCAATACACAAAGCACTTAAACGACATCGTCTCCTTCTATTTATAAGATCTTCTTATAATAAACAATATAACTTCATTTTTAAAAATGGAATAAATGTGTTTATGAGGCTTAGATAGGTTATGGGTCGAATAAAAACTGAAACCTCAAGCATGGCTGCAAACGTGACAATTTGCCTTGTGAGCACGCTGATGGTGACAGCCTTAATTGCGGTCACAAAAAAGGCAGATACATCTATGACGGTTGCAAACCTTAAGGTTTGTCGCGCCAAGCCTAAGATGATCACAACTTTAATCGAATGTATTCATATTCATCACTGCCTCTATTCAAAAACCATCAAAAAAGACACCAAATATATATTATGAGTCGAGAAAAACGACGCCGTTTTGCTTCGATTATTATAAAGTATAGCGGCATTAGGATATTAGTATACATAGGCCCAAACAATTAGCCACGAGGCTGAACAAAATTTCGGTCACGAATTATACACACATACATACTCTTTAATCTTCTAGAATATACGCATCATACCTGTATCGGATTATCATGACACAATCGCTCAGATCAATTCGTCTGCTGGCACACACGCGCAGAGGTTGCTGAGGCCGATGTTTCTTGCGCTCTGCCATCCTTTCGCGCTGTCCAACAAGACACCATAATTAAAGGATCATCACAGCCAAGTAAAACGCGCCATACAGGTATCATAACAAGCCATAGAAAAAAAAATGCCTGAAACTGAAACAACAGATGATGGGTCATCACAGCTTATTATGTCCAAAAACAATACAGTGCAGCAATGAGGCTCAGACAAGTACGGACCCGAAAAACAGGACATGCCTTCCATGGCTGCAAACATAGCACATTGCCCCGCCAAGATACAAACGACCTCAAGTTTTTTTGAACCCACCAACATTCATCACAGCCTGTTATCCTCACGCGCGTAGCAGAGACTAAAATCAATCCCAACCATATATCTACAACCAAGGTACTATAGGCGTAAATGACAACAACAATGTAAAGGAAGTATGAAGGAATGCGACAGATACTCGTTAATTAAGAGCATGCACAATCATAACGTTGTAAAGCCGTTGGAGGGCAAAATAACGCCGTTGGATGCGTTACTCCGTTGGATCCGATGAGAAGTAACAGCGTTATGGGGTGCGCGTTGGGTGATTAACCCCCGTTAAGGGCAAGAAAAAAAAATAATTTCAAAAAAGTTACAAAACTAGCCCCTCATAGGCTA
Source organism: Chrysanthemum seticuspe (assembly GCA_019973895.1). Taxonomy (NCBI): domain Eukaryota; kingdom Viridiplantae; phylum Streptophyta; class Magnoliopsida; order Asterales; family Asteraceae; genus Chrysanthemum; species Chrysanthemum seticuspe. The sequence goes on from BPTQ01000007.1 coordinate 7,284,195, forward strand.
GTAGCCGTTACATTTTCAAAAAAAATTACATAAAACCCCCTAACGGCTAGTTTAAAAAAAAAAAAAAAAAAAAAAAAGGATAACATTTTTTTACCACTATAAATACCCAACAAAAACTCTATTTTTTTCACACTTCCTTTCACACTTTCATAATTCAAAATTCAAGTTCGTTCACAATTGATCCAAATGAATTTGGTGATATTCCTCTGTGTTGGTCAGACATTGATGACGAAGAGGACTTCCAATTTATGGCGTCCGCGTACGAGTATCACCTTCAGTTGGAACAAGAAGAATGTATTGAACCTCAACATCCTACTCGTTCTCGTTGCCATATATATCGTGAACGTGAGCTTGCAGAAGAACGTCTGCGCAAGGATTATTTCGTAGAAGGTTGTAAGTATTCAAACCGGAATTTTCGTAGAAGATTTCGTATGAGCCAGAAACTATTCCTGCAAATAGTTGAAAGTATTGAATCTTATACTTCCGATAATATTCCAGATCATTTTACTTTCTTTAGGCAAACACCCGATTGTACGGGTCGAATGAGTTTAAGTGCTCTAATGAAGTGTACGTTTGCCATACGCCAATTGGCGTACGGCACCTCACCCGATGCATTTGATGAATACTTGCAAATGGGGGCAAGTACTTCAAAAGTATGTCTTGATAATTTTAACAAAAGCATTATTGATTTGTTTATGCCGGAGTATTTAAGAAACCCAACATGGGCCGACATTCAAAAATTTATCAACAACATGAAGAAAAACATGGTTTTCCGGGAATGCTTGGTAGCATTGACTGTATGCACTGGGAATGGAAAAATTGTCATGTGGCTTGGCAAGGGCATTTTGCTAGGGGTGATAAAAAATACCCAACAATTATGCTTGAAGCTGTTGCTTCTCAAAATTTATGGATCTGGCATGCATTTTTTGGGATGGCGGGGCGAATAACGATATTAATGTTTTAGATAACTCTCCGTTATTCGACGACCTTCTTGCTGACAATGCCCCAATAGCACCTTATATGGTCAACGGAACTAGGTATGAACAGGGGTATTACTTGGCTGATGGAATTTATCCACAGTTGGCAACTTTCGTCAAATCCTTCACGGCAACAACTGACGAAAAACATACGTACTTTAGAAGGAGACAAGAAAGTGCCCGAAAGGATATTGAACGTGCTTTTGGTGTGCTTCAAGGCCGTTGGGGTATACTACAACAACCGGCACGTCAATGGGAAATTGCCACGATACGTAGAATCATGTATTCTTGCATTATTTTGCATAACATGATTATAAAAGATCAAAAATTTTCATTACGTGACTATAACGAAGTGTGGGTGGATCCGTCAGCAAATTTGAGGCAACGAAGATGGGTCGACAGATGTGATACTCACAGTCGTAAGGCAAAAGAAATACACGACCGACAAACGCATACCCAACTCCAACAGGACCTTATGGAGCATGTTTGGCAGAAGAACCTTGAACGACATGGACAACAACAAGAGTGCGACGATGATAAATAAGTATTTGCTATGTTTTGTTATTTTTTTTCGTTGTCATTTCCTTTATGTTGTAACGTTTAATTTGCGGTGTGTTTTTTTAATTTCGATTTATTTTTTTATTTGTTGTAATTTTTTTTTCGATGTATTTTTTTAATTTCCTATTGTAATATGTTTTCAAATTTAATGTTATGTTTAGTTTAATAAATGAAGTGTTTGTTTTAGTTTAGGGGTTGAAATTGAAAATATGAAATGTTATTATTGTTATTGGGATGTTATTGTTGTGGGTGTTTTTTGGGATGTTAAGGTGAAACGTTAAAGCTGATGTGACGCTGACGTGAACGGTGTTATTGATGTTATGGTGTTATTGTTGTGCATGCTCTAAGTAGTTACTAAATTAACGTGTAAGCAAAATTTAAATTTGATCCATAATGCAAGAACCACATGTTAGAAAAAAAACAATCATAAATTTTTCCAAAGAACTTTGTCATTGTACACGAACATAACAAATATAATCAGACTATGACTAAACATTAAAAACTCATGAAATTCTACCCATTTGGATCGTTTTTTTCAAATCAAAGAAAAGTATCCTAAATTGAAATAACAAGTAAAGTAATTAACATAAAAACATAGCATCTAGATCATGTGTGACACCAAGAACCTCCAAAATTGAAACCATAACTATTGCTTCTTATAAATATCCTTTCGAACCATTAATCTTCATGCGCAAAACCAAAAAGTAAAAGACGAATTTTTTTAATTGACTTTGAAGAATCATTTGCTCCTGTTGCTCGTATCGAGGCAATCAGAATCTCTTTGGCTAATGCTGCCAGTAAGAACATGGTAGTCTATCAGATGGATGTAAAGACGGCATTTCTGAACGGAGATCTTAAAGAAGTCGTCTACGTCAGCCAACCCGAAGGCTTTGTGAATCCAGAGCATCCAACTCACGTCTATCATTTGAAGAAGGCTCTGTACGGTTTAAATCAAGCTCCAAGGGCATGGTATGATATGCTATCAAAGTTTCTTCTATCTACCGGTTTCAGCAAAGGAGCAGTTGATCCTACATTGTTCACCAGAAAGTCAGGCAAACATTTAATTCACGTTCAAATTTATGTTAATGATATCATCTTTGCCTCGACTGACCCCAATGAGTGTGACCATTTTTCAAATGAAATGGGTTCTAAATTTCAAATGTCGATGATGGGACAAATGTCATTTTTCTTAGGATTACAAATTTCACAAAGTCCCGAAGGCATTTTCATAAATCAATCTAAATATGCAAATGAGATTTTAAAGAAATTTGGATTTGATTCTAGTGACCCTGTTGACACTCCCATGATTGAACGTACAAAACTAGATGAGGACCACTCAGGGATCATGGTAGACCAAACGAAATATCGTAGTATGATTGGATCCCTGATGTACCTCACAACTAGTAGACCAGACATCTTATTCGCTGTTTGCATGTGTGCTAGATACCAGGCTAAGCCTACTAAAAAGCACCTTGAAGCGGTTAAACGGGTCTTTCGGTATCTCCAAGGAACCATCAATATGGGAATTTGGTACCCGAAAGACACCGGTATGTCACTAACATCCTATGCAGATGCTGATCATGCAGGATGTCAAGATACTCGTCGAAGTACTTCTGGAGGTGCTCAGTTTTTGGGTGATAAGCTTGTGAGCTGGTCTTCAAAGAAGCAAATGAGTACTTCTATTTCTTCTACAGAGGCGGAATACATAGCCATGTCATCTTGTTGTGCTCAAATCCTATGGATGAGATCCCAATTATCTGACTATGGCTTTGAATTCAACAAAATCCCTCTGTAATGTGATAATAAAAGTGCTATTGCTCTCTCATGCAACAACGTACAACACTCAAGAGCAAAGCACATCGACATTCGACATCATTTCATCAGGGAGCAAGTTGAAAACGGTGTGGTGGAACTTTACTTTGTGAGGACTGAATACCAGTTAGCAGACATCTTCACCAAAGCTCTTCCTAGAGAACGTTTTGAGTTTATTCTTCCACGACTGGGTCTTAAGAGCCTTCAACCAGAAACACTCAAACGTCTTCAAGAAGAATAAGAGGAGTAAAAGGTTTCCTTCATCTATCCCCTGTAAATAGTTTTTCAAAAATCAAATAGAAAAATATAAAACTTTCAAAATCCATAAAAACTTAAAAATCTTGAAAAATTCCAAAAAATATTGTCTTTTTGTCATGTTTTTCTCAATTCGATTATATCTACGGTCTTTGTGCTGTCATTCAAAGAATGACACGGGACTTTAGATGTTGTTCGAATTTTCATATTAATATATATATATATATATATATATATATATATATATATATATATATTTGGGAGAAAGAGAAACAACGGTTTATTGTCATTTCAGGCAGTAACCCGCTTTTCAAAGATAGAACAGAGCCATACTTTATCTTGGTTTTCAAATCTCTTGCTCTGATTCTTTAAACTAATCCTTACTATCTAATGAAAACTAATTGTTTTGAAAAATAACTCGGACTCTATTTTTGATAATCATCTGGACTTAAAAGTTTGTCAAAATATCTATCTCTCAATCAACAACTTATGTCATTGATTGAGGGGGAGAATGATTTCAAATAAATCAAAAAGTTATTTGTCATACAATTGTTTTCAAAACATAATCATGCATGTTTATTCAATGGAGTTTAAAGTCTTAAAATCCGATCCTTATCAGATAAAACGCTTTCATAATCAAGTCACAATTCTCCTTAAAATCTTTCAAAATCAATTTAAATCTACAGAGATCACAAATATCAAATGATTTGATAATTGTGATCGGGGGAGAATTTGTGATTTAAATTGGATTTAATCTGATAATTCGGTAAATGGTTTTATAAGGATGTACAAGCTCTCCTTCCCACATGTGCCAAACGATTTCAAATTTTCCATGCACATGTTGAGGGGGAGCATCTATCTTAAACCACAAAGATCTGAAACGTGATCAATTTATTTCAATGTGCAGGTTCCCTCTTGTATGTGCAAAACTCTTTCAAACCTCAAGGCACATATTGAGGGGGAGCAAGTTTATGAAAACCTCATCCTTCCCTTATATGCTTTATCTACCTGTTTTGATCAAGGAAGTGTTGTTGATATCTTTTAGAAAATGGAAATCAAAGAAGTTAATTCTTCTTCTTGCCTCCGTGTGCTAAAACAATTTCAAATATATGAAGCACATGTTGAGGGGGAGCTCTTGTTCTAAAAATATCAAAAAGAATTCAGGTACAAAATGCTTTGATAATATATCACAAGTATCTGGATTGATTTTCAAATGGTTTTTAATTGGTTCCAATGGCAGATGAACAATACCAAATAGACCGACCAACTTTACTTTATGTATGGTGATATAAGGATGATAAGGTTAGGTATTTGTTCCCATGATCCGCCAGAACCGAAGGGATCTACCCAGGGATAATCCACTAGATAGTGTAGAAGTCCTAAGGTATATTGAAAAAAAAAGGAGAAAAATGATATATGGGAAGAGTGCGGACTGAGTCTGAGCTAGTACTTGAATAAACCCAACAAGGTTCTAGCTATGAAGTCTCGGTAAGCACTGAAGGGGTTGAAGAATGAAAAAGAATTGAATGAGAAAAGGGTGAAAACAAATAGCCCTCCAATTATTCAACCTTAGGGCAGATACCGGGTTCAATTCATATGCTACTGGTGGTCACCAAGATAATATCGGTATTGAAGACAAGACGTCATGGACCCAGTGACGCACTGCACTTCAACTTCCCAAACCACTCAAGTTCCTCTTAAAAGGTCTTGTTTCATTCTCACGGGGAACCAACATAATCTATCGACTTTCTCTTAGAGATTGTTGATATTGAAGAAGGAGACCCTCTCCCTAGTCTCCGGCACAGGATCCAAATATGCACAAATTGATTCTAGAGCTACGAGATCATCAATAAATCTCCTTAGGACACTTTCAATGAAGACTCTTTGTTTCACACAATGTGGAAAGAGAGATTATATCTTGAGTCCTACGCATTATCCTTGTGGTATTGCCAAAATATCTGAGTGATATGCATACATATTCACAATGAAGATGGAAAGCCTTCTGGAGCCAACATCAAACAAGCTCCTGGTAGGTGGCATGTGAGATCTATTCTATAGATCAACCATGTGACAACTGAACAGAAACAATGAGGCGATTCAATCTTTTGAATTAATCCTGGTTCAGGTTATGGATTGACGGATACTTTTGAAAAACCGGTCATTGTGCTTAAAAACTCTTTTCTTTAACACATCGACCGTGTTCGAATATTTCAAATCAAATGGTGTTTATGATTGATAATTGATTTTTATTAAAACCTTCGTTGTATTGCAAAAACAATTTCTATTGAGCAATACACGATTGTTTTTCAAACTCTTTTCATCAATCAGTGAATCTCTATTCGCTGGTTCACTCACTCCGTGTTGTCTTCTTTGAGACGTTCCGGTTTGAGAACAGCTAGAGCAGCTGCGAAACCCTATCAAGGAAATTCTTCGGAATTATACCTGATCACAGGCAGTACTTGTAATGATCAACGGGGAACCGTGGGCCGTGTACCTCAATTCAACGAAAGTGACCAAAGACACTTTCGTGCGCTTTATTGCTAAATGTTTTATGCAGGTACGCCCTACGTTTGCAGCTGATCAGAATGATGCGGTCAATCCATAGCTGCATGCTCACTCAACACATTCATCTCGAAAGAAATCATGATTAGTGCATCAATGACTCTGATATTTTCACTCCATGCTTCTGCTACGCTGCTGCCAATATCATGAATCAACGAAAACTTCCGCTAATCTGATGAGAATATATCATGATCCAGAATGTGAGCATGTCGGTCCATAAGTCATAAGACCACAATGGAAGAGTTAGAGATGTATTATTGCTTATGATCTTAAAGCTAGCTCAAAACTCATCATCACGTGGATCAGATAAAGACCTCCACTTGGGCTATCCAAACATGCATCAATGAAGAATCAATGACTACGGGCTTCAGAGCAAAGAACAGTAACAAGAATGCAAGAACAATCTTTATGTAAAATTTGTTTGTATTCAATGTATGTTTGAGGTGATCTTGAGGTGACCTCCCTTAGGGGGAGATTGTTAGGATTTAGTAAATCCATGTATTAAAGAGTCGGTCACCTCAAGTATATGTAATAGTTAGAAAGCTCGTAGTCGTAGATTATTATAAGTTAAGTAGTATTTAGTTTAAGTAACACCGTGGAGGACGGACGGGTCTTTACCCACTGTATGCCTGATCCACAGCCCGATAGGTGGCGATTTATGTAATGACTATAAATACTCTCTACCTCCCAAGGTAGAGAGTTGGAGCTCATAATAAAACTTTTCTTTCTCTCACTAAAGTTCCCTAAACCTCTAACTTTCTCTCTCTAGAACTCTTTGTACGCCTATTTGATCTTAAGGTTTAGTGTGTTTATGAAATCCAATATGTTACAAAAAGGGATCCCAAAGGCATATCAAAAGTAAATCAAAAGATTTTATCATTTAATGAGTTAACTAACCTTATCCGTTGGAGTAAATGATATTGAGCATGCTGATGCTCTTGTTTCACATTTCTGAAGCAAGTATTCAAGGCATGCCACAAACTTCAGCTTCTTCACCTGTAAAGTTCACAAGATATTTTTCCTCCGAAAATAGTAGGTTTGGCTGTTGGTGGTTTACAAGTTAATAATCATGAGATTTTCAGGAACAAATGATCCATTTACCAATGAGATGAGATAGTCTCTCTAGAAGACTTGCCATCAGTTTCTTCATGTGAGCACACCTAATGTAATTTATAACAAACCAATTCAGAAAAGCCTAAAATAGAGTGAATGAGGTTCGATAGATAGAAAGATAATATTATGCTAATATTTCATGATAAAATATCTCTTATAGCTGAAAAGGAAACAAGACTAAAACTTCAACTAGATGTCAAAAACCTCAACTAGATGTCAAAATAAAACATATTCGACTAAAAGTATATGAGTTTCCAACTCAATTTCAGTTACAATCAACAAGTAAATTATAAAAGTACATGTATTTAATTTTATTAAACATTACCGAATGCATACTAATAAACTCAAGCACGCCAATGGCTACACTTGATATGACACTTGATGAACTCTAAAATCCTTTAAAGATTTTTCTACAACACGAGAACAAAAACATATCAACAGCACCCTCCCACCCCCACCTCGAACATCAAAACTAACTATAAGCAGAGATGAATAAACAATAGATAAACCTTTGGAGCCCTAGTACAACCTCGATGTGAATGCACACCCCTAATTTCACCCATAAAGCCTTTATATCATTGACAATATACACTTTCAAAAAATAAATTATAGGGTAGTAGTAGCAATATTGTAAGGAACTCCAAAAACAATAAAATAACCACTGTGTGGATCAATTTTTAGCATAATACATCCAGTGGCAATATAATTAGGCTTCTTGGAATAAGAAAGAGATATCAATTTTCAGTCCATGAAATTAATAAAATAACAAAATAATAGACAATCAAACATATAATAATTAAAGTCGATTTGTTACCATGATTAGGGATTCGGAGTCGATAAAACATGGCTGCAAAACTGATTGTCAAGTTACATGATTAGGGATTCGGGTGAGTTGCGAGAAATTATAACTAAGGAGTGTGTCTAAGAAAGGAAGAAGGATTGATGTGAAATGGTTAGGGGATTAGAATTTTTAATTTTTTATGAGATGGAAAACTGATTTGGGGGAAATAATTTTGGAAGGAGCGAGACACTTTAATCTAAAATTTCATTTTGGGGGGAGCGGGAAGCGGTTTAATTTTTTTATTCATAAGATTCAATTGTAGGATACAAACTTTGCAACACTTTTAAAAAGATGTTGCACTAGACCTATAAATGCAACACTTATTATGAGAATGTTGCTTATTGTTTGATATTTTCTAAAAACCAACACATTTCAAAAGTGTTGCTTAGAAAATGTTGCATTAGCCTCATTTTGTTGTAGTGTTTCTACATTATGTGTGTATTATATTGGAGAGCAAACCCTAGTTTATTTTTGGTCTGACTTGGATAGTACCTTATGGTTCTAAACCCTCTTTTACACTTCATGTTAGGATTTAGAAAATCCATATGAAAGACTCGGTCACCCCGACTATCATTTAGCACAAGTTAGTTCGTAGTCTTAAACCTAGAATCGTTAGTTTAAGTAACACTATGGAGGAGGGACGGGTTTTTACCCACTGTACATCTGATCCATAGCCCGCATGAGAGCATTTATTGTATCACCGTGGAGTCGGGTCAGGTCTTTACCCACTGTCAGCCCACTCCACAGCCCAAGTTTGGGCGTTTATATAAGAACTTTAAATAACCTTTCACTCCAAGTGAAAGGGTTGGAGCTTCTAATCATATGACATATTTCTCTTTCACATTCTCTCTCTAGAACTCCCACTTCTCTCTCTCTCTTTCTCTAGAAATTCGGCCTAAACCACACGAACCATACGAGTTTATGTTTATGAGAATCTTACAATTGGTATTAGAGAGCCATGGTTTGATCTTTTAGAATGTGGGTACTCGGATTTGTAGATTGGTCTTGTGGTTTAGTATGGTTCGAATTGTTTTATAGGAAATATCATAGTTTGTTATTTGTTTGTGGTTAGAATCGTTAAACGCTTGCACTTTTGTAGTTAGGATTGTTGTATGAGCCTTTTTGAGTGATTAGATAGCATATTTCATACGTTTGTGGTGTGTTTTGAGTGCATTCGAAGGTCTTAGTTAACTTGCTCTTCTTTGCAGTTTGGTATTTCCTACTTGCGGTTTGACAAGTTCTTGATTGCGGTTTGTCATTTCTTTGTTGCGATTTGACACCTTCTTCATTGCGGTTTGATATTTAAAGTGTTAAAGGCTATTGAGGTTTGAGCTAAAAGACAGAGTTGCAGTTTGGATAGTAGCTAAAACAGGTATAAAATACAAAATAGATTCAAAGTGACGTTTGTACTTGCTTGAAAAAGACGTTGCGTTTTGTCTTTTTGTTCTGCGTTTTGGCTAGGATATATGAGATTTGGCCTTTGCGTTTTGAAGTCTTGCGGTTTGTCAAAAAATTGTAATTTGCCTCCTGCGATTTGAAGACTGCGAGTTGAGGGTTTCGATTTGAAGATTGCGAGTTGAACTTGCGGTTTGAGGTCTTGCGTTTTGAAAGACTACGGTTTGGTCTTGCGGTTTGACATTCGTTTTGATCAAGTTGCGGTTTGTGAATTATGTGGTTTGGTCTTGCGGTTTGACTTTGCGTTTTGCTCAAGACTATTGCGGTTTGATAATTGTGGTTTGCCAGTTGCGGTTTGAGTGTTGCGTTTTGACAATTGTGATATGATCTTGCGTTTTGCATCAAGAAGACTGCGTTTTGACTTTTGCGGTTTGCCGATTGTGGTTTGACCAAAGTTGACCTTTTACGTCAAAACTTCAAACGACCATAACTTTTGAACCGTAACTTCGTTTTTAGCATTCTAATTATCAAAACGACCATAAGAATGAGGAAAACGACACGCCAATGAGACTAACGTCAATTATGGTCAACCTTCAAGGCCTAAAACCGCTCCGAACAGAAGTTATTAAGGTTTTAAGTTGTTAGACCAAATTTTCACTATAATAACATGCATCAACCAAACCAAATCACAACTAAACAACATATCATCTAATCCTTCAAACAATCATCACTCCCAACACACAATCTTCTATCATTGTGCCGATTCATCAGTTATCTTAACATGTTCAATTGGTCAGTGTCTCACGGTTTCTTCTTGATTTTGTAAAATCCTGTTAAAGATTCTATTTCTCAGTTTAAATCATAGACTTGTAAAATATCATGCACGTCAACATCATGCCTAACACTTCGGATTTAGTTGTATCTGAGATACTAAAATTGTACAAAGTAATCAATGAACAAAAGATACCCAACAATGTACAACATATTAACATGTTTGAGTCGAATACTGCTAATATGGAATCTTTGTGCTCAAATTCACAAGAGAGAGAGTTGCACCAGCCACAACCTGTGCAAGTTAATGCAAATGAAAGCTCCATGGAAGCTTCTATTGTACTCAAGAGAGATGTGCACCAGCCACAACCTGTGCAAGTTAATGCAAAGGAAAGCTGCATGGAAGCTTCTGTGGTACCTAGTTGTGCATCTTCTTCTTAAAATGATGATTATGTGTTGCATGAGTACACTCATATATCCCTGATGACTCATTGACCACTACACTTAACATATATAATGATCAAGTGGCCATTTATGAACAACGTGCAAAATTTGAGCTAACTAAACCTGAACAGAAAATGAATAGTCAAATGCGTACACGGATTTCAGATCGTAATTTAAGGGAAGTTACATTAAAAAAGAAGTTATATTCTTTACAAGTGAAACTTAATCAAACTGTTAAGCATAAACAAGAAATTCAAGAAAATGTAACAATGCTTAAACAAAATTTCAAAGAGAAGGAAACAAAACTCTTGAATGATTTTTCCAGACTTAAAACCTTAAAGAATAAAATTGAAAACAAGCGGTACGCATGAGACCAATCCATGCATACTGCTCACATGATGTTAAATCATAAGAAATTGGGTGATGAACATAGTGAAAAATCCATAGATAGGAAAGCAAAAGCTAAAGTGGCCCAACTTGTTGTATATGATGGAAATGAACTAACTAAACTGATCATGTCCCCACTTTTGTACCACTATTCAAAGAGGATAGAGAGTTAGAAGATTTATCTAGAGAGAAAATGGCTAAGAAAATGAATGACCCTGTGTGTGTGGAAAAATGGGTCAGCCACAAACCCCTTGATTATTCTAGGGAGAACTTCTTAGCTACTTTCAAACCTCAAACTCAGATGACCCCTGAACAAGTATTTTGGAAGGTAGATATGGAAAAGAAAAAGGCCAAAGAACTTATAATAAAAAATCTCCCCTAATGAGATTACCGGCTGCAACGGTGTATCCATCTAAGAAGCCCATGCATTTAGTTCCCAAAAATCTTCCTATAGAATGTAAAATGTTAATTAGCATCTATGTAATCTATGTTAGGAATTAGAAATTCCCGGTATTAAAGAGTCGGTCACCTCAAGTATATGTAATCATTAGAAAGCTCGTAGTCGTAGTTATTTTACGTTAAGTAGTAATTAGTTAAGTAACACCGTGGAGGACGGACGGGTCTTTACCCACTGTATGCCTGATCCACAGCCCGATGTGTGGCGATTTATGTAAGACTATAAATACTCTCTACCTCCCAAGGTAGAGAGTTGGAGCTCATAATAATATCTTTCACTTTCTCTCACTAAGTTCCCTAAACCTCTAACTTTCTCTCTCTCTCTAGAATTCCACTTATACGCCACCTTGTTGTTATGGTTTGATGTGTATGTGAAAACTAATATCTTACAATTGGTATCAAGAGCCATGGTTAGATCATATCTTGCACATCTTTGGATTTCTAGTGGTTTTTAGGTGGTTTTTGAGTTTGAAAAAGTTTAGTGGTTTTTGCATCATTTGGTTGATTTCTTGTGTTAAAGCTTGGATTTTGTTAGTACTTTTATGTTTAGAATCATCACAAGTGTTTAGGTTTTCATTTGGTAAGCTTGAATCATCTTGGTTGGGTTGTTTTTGGATTAAAAAGTGATGTTTATGTGGTTTCTCTTGCTAGCGACTTGATATACGGATTTATTTCTTCGTAGCGACTTGCTTCACAATTTTGTAGCGAATTACAGTTTTGGAGCTAGCGACTTAGACCTAGCGATTAACAGTACAAGTAGTGGACTCTCCACTACGGGTAGCGACTTGGTGGTAGCGACTTGGTCTGTAGCGAGTTGCTCTTTAGCGACTTGTATCGTTAGCGACTTGAGTAGCGAATTGCTGCCAAAATTTTGCTAGCGACTTGAGGCTTAGCGAGTTACTACTTAGCGACTTGCATTTGTCTAGCGACTTGGGACTCTAGCGACTTGGTGGTATAGCGAATTAGTTGTTAGCGACTTGGTTCAAGAATTCGTAGCGACTTGGTTGATTTTTCCCGTCAAAACTTCAAACGGCCATAACTTTTGAACCGTAACTCCGTTTTCAGCGTTCTACCCATCAAAACGACCGTGAGAACGAGGAGAATGGCACGCCGAATGAAATAAATCCGCTCCGAACAGAAGTTATTGAGGTTTTTAAGTTTTTAGACCTAAATCTCTCAGGAAAAACGGGCATAAACCAATCCGAATCACAACCAAACAACATCTCTGCTAATCCTACATACAATCATATGTCCTAACACACAATTGTCTATCATTCCATTCGTCATTGCTTAACGGTTTAGTCTTGATTTTAGTAAAATCCCGCGAAAGATTCTATTTCTCGGTTTAAATCATAGACTTGTAAAATCCCGTGCATTCTACCACATCATGTCTTACTCTACTGACCCAGTGATTTCAGAAGTGCTTAAATTGTATGATGCTGTGGATAATAATGATATTGGATGCTACACTAAACGATTAAAGATGTTTGAATTAAACAACGAGGATGTGAGATCTTCATGTTCTGAATACAATGAGAATGAATTTCACCTGCTACAGAATGCCATGCAAATGGAATGCAGCATTGACCCCTATCAACTACTTCATCTGCACCTCATACAGTTGTTATCCATAGCTGGGGATCGAACATGTAGTGCTCTTTTCCGCCAGGACTTACCTACATTGACAAGAAGTTTGTTGTTGAACTTAGAGCATTTAAAGCTGCAACTTACCAATGAAGAAGTTCAAAAAGATGGTTCCAGTGCAGCTCTTCAAGTAATCTACAAACAATTTCAGCCATTCATCAGTGGGGAATATTCAGCAGATTACGATCAACACTTGACTGGAATTTCCTTCAAAAAACATACTGGAATGGAAATTCAGGAATTCATTGAGACATTTATCCAACTCATGGATAATGTGAAAAAGTACATTGAGGAAACTGCACAAAAGGATGAAAAAGTGAATGAGTGTCAGGTGCAGTTGAGAGATTGTTGTGATAAGTTGGGTAATGTATCTGTGGAAGAATCGGGTGTTGCTGAATGCAGAATGTTAGAGAAAACAAATAATGATGAGTCGGACAATGCTAAAATAGAATCTTCATGCTCATGTTCACAAGAGAGAGAGGTGCACCAGTCACAACCCGTGCAAGCTAATGCAAAGGAACGCTCCATGGAAGCTTCGGATGTACCCAAGATAGAGATGCACCGGCCACAACCTGTGCACGTTAATGCAGAGGAAAGTTGCATGAAAGTTTCTGCAGTACCTAGGTATGCATCTTCTTCTCAAAATGATGATTATGAATTGCATGAGTACACTGCATTTGTGCCTGATGATTCCTTGACCACTGAACTCAATACCTATAAGGATCAAGTTGCCATATACGAACAACGTGCTAAGTTTGAACTTACCACTCGTGAGCAGGAGATGGATATCCAAATGTGTACAATTATTAGAAAAAGTAATTTTAGAGAAGAAGTATTAAAACAAGAGTTAAACTCCTTACAAGAAAAGCTTTCCAAAACTGCTAAGCAAAAACACGAACTTCAAGAAAATGTTAAAATGCTTAAGCAAGAATTCAAGGCTAAGGAATCAAAACTTTTGAATGATTTTTCCAATCTAAAAAATTTGAAAAACAAGCTTGAAAATAAGTTGTACATACAAGGGAATACCATTCAAACTGCTCACATGATCACTAAGCATCGAGTCTTAAGCGATAAGCATAGCATTCCCCTTGTTGAGGAACCAAATCCAGAGGTAATTAAAAAGGCTAGAAATGCTCATAAGGTGCTTTATGATGGTAATGAAATCCTTAAGCCTAGGCAGAAACCTAGTTGCGTTGAGTGTACTGAGGAAGATAAGAGATCTGATGAAGTCACTAGGGAGAAAATGAATAAGAAGTTAGAAGATCCTGAGTGTAAAAAGAATAACATAACGATTAAACCCCATAATTACACTAAAGAAAATTGGATCTCCTTGAACAAGTTTAAGCCTCAGACTCTATTAACCCCTGAACAAGTGTTCTGGAAAAAGGATTTAGATAAGCAAAAAGCGGAGAATCTTGTTGTAACGAACCCTCCCCTTAGGAAAATGCCTAGAGCGACTGTGTATCCTCCGAATACACCAATGCATCTTGTTCCTAGAACAATTGCCACTAAAAGCAAGACCTTAATTAGTCAATATGTTATCTTTCAACTATTTGTTGATTTTGAGAAAACTTGCAAGAAAAGGATCACACCCACTGGTATTACTGAAGGAGAAAGGGGTTTTGAGCAAACTAAAGAATGTTATTTAACTGAAGTCATGCCTTTCTTTAAACAACTAAAAGATCATTTTGAGAGTCTTAAAAAAGGAATGAATTCAAACATTAAAGAAATGGAAAAGGAATTTGATGCAATGATTGTTGAGGTTAGTGATTATGAGAGAGAATTAAAATATAATGAGATTGAGAGGAAGAACTTGCATACACTGAATGAGAATCTGATTTCTGAATGTATTGCTCAAGATGTGTTTTTCACTGCTACAAATTGTTCCATTAATGCTTCTCAATTTCATGAATTATCTGTTGCTCTGAAAGTCTCCCATGATCGTGTCATTGAGCTTGAAACAACAAATTCAAAATTGCATGAGAAAATAAAACAGGATGATCATGATAACTTGGTCAAACATTATTCTAAATTAGAAGTTGAACATCTTGCTTTGCAATTAAAACATCAACATCTCAAAGAAAATGTTAAAACCTCAAATATCAAGACATCCTCTGATGCTCCTGAGTTTGATGCAGTTTTTGAAATTAGCAAACGTGATGAACAAATTCGAGCTCATTGCCACACGATCAAAAGATTGAAAGCCCAAATTTCACAACTGAAAGGTGAAAAGAAGGATGTGACTGGTTCCCATATGCCTCCACCTTTAGATTCTCAGAATTTCCAACTTCAAAACATAATTGATAACTTGCAAAAGGAAAATGATTGTTTTAAAGCTGAAATTTCAAAGGTTAATGATCAAAACAAAGAGTTATGTGATTCATTTAAAGTTAATCATGATAAACAAATTGAAAAGATAACTTCTTTACTTAACGATATTGAGAATCTGAAGCGAGAGGTGAAAGGAAAGTTGCCAATCCCCAATTGCAAATACTCTGTTCCTAAGGTTTCTGATTGTGATAAATATGCTATCGATATGTTATATATTCCTCCGCCCATTAGTAATAATGAACTTGCACATAAAGCATACCTCTCATACCTTAAGGAAAGTTTGAAGGGTCTCCGTGAGATTGTTGAAGATGAAAGATTAGAAAAACCTTTTGATAGTACTATAGCCTATGCCTGCATGGATGCCAAACGATCTCAGGAACTCTTAGAGTATGTAATTGTCACAAGTCCGAAATCTAACAATAGGTGAGATAGAATAGTTGTGCCTTGTTCTATGCCTAAAGCCAAGCATGTGACCCTTGATATGCCTTGTTCCATGTCGAAATTCAAGCAAGCAACCTTTGATGTGCCTCCTAGAATTTCAGATCCCAGCACTTCTAGACCAGGAATGCAGAAAGTAGTGAAGCCATGTAATGTTCCCATTGTTACTTCTACAGATGTTAAGATTGACACTAAAGTTAGCGGGTCAAAACCTAGAAGCAATGCAAAGAAGGATAGGATTACGCAAACTAAAAGTGATCATGATAAGGAAGTAAAAGAACACCATAGGGACAAGAAGTTTGATTTGAACAAAAAGAATCGTGTTAGTTCTAGTATTAGCTCTAAGCTTACTGAAATTAATTCGAGGCCTTATGCTGTCTGCAAAACATGTAAAAAATGTTTATTTTCTGGTAATCATGATAAATGTGATGTAGTATTTCTGAGATCTAAGAATCATACCCCAGTTAAGAAAGTTTGGAAAGCAAAACAGATTAAGCAATCCTGGAAACCTACAGGGAAGGTTTTTACCAATGTAGGATTTCAGTGGAAGCCAACAGGTCGAATGTTCACGAATGGCAAACCTTGGTCTTTAACTAGATCCACTATGCCGAGAATAGTGCCTGTTAAGGTTTGGAAGCCAACTGGTAGACTAATCCCATTAAGCACAAAATGTCATTTGACTAAGTCTGATGCCTCTACTAGTTCAGCTCCTAGGGATAATGCCATTGCATCTAGGGTTTCTGCTGATTCAAAGACTGTTTGTGCTAACAAAAAGGAACCCATCAGCACGTGGGGATCCAATGTTTCCAATTCTCTGTCTTCGTCTGTTGTCCAAAGCAGGTCGTACAAATCGTCCCTTGGTATTTGGATTCGGGTGGCTCTTAACAATGACGTCTGTTCAAATCAGTTCAGGCCTCGTACTTCATCATTATGGCGTCTGCAGATAACACTTCAGGCCCCGTTCCTCATAGAAAAGAAAAGTGTACGCTCTTCTGTGCGCTTTATCTTCTGCTAATGAGAAATTCTCTCGTGAATGGCCACACTCATCTACATTCTTCATCAACAAGCTTCATGTTTTTCCACGCTCATTCAGTCATCAAGTGGATCTACGTTCATTGGTGTATACTCTTATTCACTTGTTAAATCAAAAATGGCAACTTCGGATGCAATTTTTGAGGGGGAGAAGAGTGAATATACTACATGATGATGGATGTTTGAATAATGGTTATACGACTTAATTTTTGATGATGATGAGTGTACATTCTTTTTGATGAAGAGTGAATATACTAAGGATAATTGGGATTCAATGGTTGGGATTCATTGTTTTTCAAAGATAGGTTTGATGAGTACTTTCAACCTTCGACGAATGTTGATCATCCAGCTTCTGAAGCTCATGCTCCGGTTTCTATTAACTCAACTAGTTCACCATCTAAGAAGTACTTCTTGGAATTCTCAAGAAACCTTATCTCCAGTTATTTCACAAGGCGTTTATAATGACTATCATGATATTGTAAGTTGCACTATTGAATAATGATCCGCTCTTTGGTATTCCTTTGCCAAATCTTTACGGATTATTGTTCCTCTCATTGTGCACGCTATAAATCAACCACATGAACATTAAGGAAAATGACTACCTCATTCGCTCGAAGACATTTGTGGTGAATCTTCCAGATCAGTCTCTACATGTATACCTTTAGGAAGAATGCATTAATGTCGAGAAATCATCTGTTCCGGTTCATTCAGTGGATCGACGTACATCCGGTTGTACGTTTATTCACGTGTTGGGCATTTGACACAAGCTGATTACTTCGGAGTTAATCAATTATCACTTATTTGAGATTGAAGTTAAAATTCACAAAGGCAAACTTAAGATGCAAATGCAGGGAATTCTTCTTCAGTTTCAAGTTTGGTATATCAGGTTTTCTTTATCAGTGGTCACTTCAAATTGTCTACATATGGGTTGATAAAGATAGTCAGAGAGAGTTTCTATCGCAGTGGTCCTATGGCTCCTGGACACTCCAGCTCAGGACCCGCACTTCAAAACAGTCCCATTGGTTCATCCCTTGTTCCAAACTCCTCTCAAGAAACTCCATATGTACCTCCATCTGAAGATGATGTAAAGAAATTGTTTGATCCTATGTTTGATGAACTGTATGATTCAATTGCTAATGAGGTGCTGATTCCTACAACAGAGGATGATCATATTCCTGTGAATGAAGTCAATCCCTCAGTCTCAATATCTTTAAGTCAAGAAGCACCAGCTGCTGATCCTTCAGTCTCATCAACAAATCATCATTCTTCAAATGTACATCATGGAAATGTTTCTGGCATCAATGATGAAGTTAATCCCTTTGCCACTCCTGAAGATGCTCCATTTGAAAACATATTTGCTACTCCTGAATCATCATCAGAACCACCTTCTTCAGGAGACATCGACTCTGCTACCTCAGTTCCTCAACAACTGCCACATGAACACCTCAGAAAATGGACTCACGATCATCCATTAGACAACATCATTGGAAATCTCTCTCGTCCTGTATTAACCCGGAAACAACTTGCAACCGATGCCTTATGGTGTTTCTTCAACTCCGTACTATCTAAGATCTAACCAAAAGATGTTAAATCTGCCATGAATGAAGATAGCTGGTTCAATGCCATGCAAGATGAAATTCATGAGTTTGATCGTCTTGATGTATGGGAGTTAGTACCTGCTCCAGACTGTGCTATGATTATAGCTCTAAAATGGATCTTCAAAGTAAAGCTTGATGAGCATGGTGATGTGTTGAAGAACAAGGCTCGATTAGTTGCTAAAGGATATCGTCAAGAGGAGGGTATAGACTTTGAAGAATCTTTTGCTCCAGTTGCTCGAATCGAGGCAATCAGAATCTTTCTGGCTAATGCTGCTAGTAAGAACATGGTAGTTTATCAGATGGATGTAAAGACGGCATTTCTGAACGGAGATCTTAAAGAAGTCGTCTACGTCAGCCAACCTGAAGGATTTGTGAATCAAGAGCATCCTACTCACGTCTATCGTTTGAAGAAGGCTCTTTACGGTTTAAAGCAAGCTCCAAGGGCATGGTATGATACACTGTCAAAGTTTCTTCTATCAACCGGATTCATCAAAGGAGCAGTTGATCCTACATTGTTCACCAGGAAGTCAGGCAAACATTTAATTCATGTTCAAATTTATGTTGATGATATTATTTTTGCCTCGACAGACCCAATGGAATGTGATCGGTTTTCAAATGAAATGAGTTCAAAGTTTCAAATGTCAATGATGGGACAAATGTCATTTTTCTTGGGATTACAAATTTCACAAAGTCCCGGAGGCATTTTCATAAATCAATCTAAATATGCTACAGAGATTTTAAAGAAATTTGGATTTGATTCATGTGACCCTGTTGACACCCCCATGATTGACCGAACCAAACTTGATGAGGACCTCTCAGGGATCATGATTGACCAAACGAAATATCAGAGTATGATTGGATCCCTGATGTATCTCACTGCTAGTAGACCAGACATCTTGTTCGCTGTTTGCATGTGTGCTAGATACCAGGCTAAGCCTACTAAAAAGCACCTTGAAGCAGTTAAACAGGTCTTTCAGTATCTCCAAGGAACCATCAATATGGGACTATGGTACCCGAAGGACACCGGTATGTCACTAACGGCCTATGCAGATGCTGATCATGCAGGTTGTCAAGATACTCGTCGAAGTACGTCAGGAGGTGCTCAGTTTTTGGGTGATAAGCTTGTGAGCTGGTCTTCAAAGAAGCAAATGAGTACTTCTATTTCCTCTACAGAGGCTGAATACATAGCCATGTCATCTTGTTGTGCTCAAATCTTATGGATGAGATCTCAATTATCTGACTATGGCTTTGAATTCAACAAAATCCCTCTGTACTGTGATAATAAAAGTGCTATTGCTCTCTCATGCAACAACGTTCAACACTCAAGAGCAAAGCATATCGACATTCGACATCATTTCATCAGGGAACAAGTGGAAAAAGGTGTGGTGGAACTATATTTTGTGAGGTCTGAATATCAGTTAGCAGACATCTTCACCAAAGCTCTTCCAAGAGAACGTTTTGAGTTTATTCTTCGACGACTTGGCTTGAAAAGCCTTCAACCAGAAACACTCAAACGTCTTCAGGAGGAAGACGAGGAGTAAAGGTCTTTCTTCGTCTATCTCTTGTATATATCTATTAGAAAAACAAAATACAAAATTATAAAACCTTCAAAAATCAAATAGAAAAATATAAAACTTTCAAAATCCATAAAAATTTGAAAAATTCGAAAAATCTTCAAAAAATATTATCATTTTGTCATGTTTCTCTCGATTCGATAATATCTACGGTCTTGTTGTTGTCATTCAAAGAATGACACGGGACTTTAGATGTTTGTTCGAATTTTATTTAAAAAAAAAATAATAAAAAATAAATAAATAAATAAATTGGGAGAAAGAGAAATGGTTTATTGTCATTTTCAGGCAATAACCCGGTTTTAAAAGAAAGAACAGAGCCATGTTTTATCATGTTTTCAAAATTCCATGCTCTGATTCTATAAACATTTATCTGCTGAAAACTAAATGCTTTGAAAAATAACTCGATCTCTATTTTTGATAATCATCAGGACTTATTTGTCAAAATCACTATCTCTCAATCAACAACCTATGTCATTGATTGAGGGGGAGAATGATTTCAATTAAATTAAAAAGTTATTTGGCATTAAAATTGTTTTCAAAAGATATAAATGCATGTTTTATCAATGGAGTGTAAAGTCTTAAAATCCGATCCTTATCAGTTCAAACGCTTTCACAATCAAGTCACAATTCTCCTTAAAAGCTTTCAAAATCAATTTAAATCAATAAGAGATCACAAATCTCAAATGATTTGATAATTGTGATCGGGGGAGAATGTGTGATTTAAATTGGATTTAAACTGATAATTAGGTAAATGGTTTTATAAGGATGTACATGCTATCCTGCCCACATGTGACAAACGATTTCAAATTTTCCATGCACATGTTGAGGGGGAGCATCTATCTTAAACCTTTGATTTGAAACGTGATCATTCATCCCAATGTGCAGGTTCCCTCTAGTATGTGCAAAACTCTTTTCAAACCTCGAGGCACATATTGAGGGGGAGCAAATTTATGGAAACCTCATCCTTCCCGGAAATGCTATATCTACTTGATTTGATGTGGGAAGTGATGTTGATATCTTTTATAAAATGGTAATCAAAGAAGTTAATTCTTTCTCTTGCCTCCGTGTGCAAAACATTTTCAAATACTTGATGCACATGTTGAGGGGGAGTTCTCGTTCTAAAAATATCAAAAACAATTCAGGTACAAAATGCTTTGATAATATATCACAAGTATCTGAATTGATTTTCAAATGGTTTTCAATTGGGTCCAATGGCAGACGAACAATACCAAATAGACCGACCAACTTTACTTTATGTACGGTGATATAAGGATGATAAGGTTAGGTATATGTTCCCATGATCCGCCAGAACCGGAGGGATCTACCCAGGGACAATCCACTAGATAGTGTAGAGTCTTTAGGTATGATGAAAAAAGGAGAAAAAGTGAGATATGGGAAGAGTGCGGACTAAGACTGAGCTAGTACTGGAATAAACCCAACAAGGTTCTAGCTATGAAGTTTCGGTAAGCACTGAAGGGGTTGAAGAATTAAAAAGAATTGAATGAGAAAAGGGTGAAAACAAATAGCCCTCCATTTATTCAACCTTAGGGCAGAAACCGGGTTCAATTCATATGCTACTGATGGTAACATCGGTATTGAAGACAAGACGTCATGGACCCAGTGACGCACTGCACTTCAACTTTCCAAACCACTCAAGTTCCTCTTAAAAGGACTTGTTTCATTCTCACGGGGAACCGACACTATCTATCGACTTTCTCTTAGAGATGGATGATATTGAAGAAGGAGACCCTCTCCCTAGTCTCCGGCACAGGATCCAAATATGCACAAATTGAGTCTAGAGCCACGAGATCATCAATAAATCTCATTAGGACACTTTCAATGAAGACTCTCTGTTTCACACAATGTGGAAAGAGAGATTATATCTTGAGTCCTACGCATTATCCTTGTGGTATTGCCAGAACATCTGAGTGATGTGTATACATATTCACAATGAAGATGGAAAGCCTTCTGGAGCCAACATCAAACAAGCTCCTGGTAGGTGGCATGTGAGATCTATTTTATAGATTAACCATGTGACAACTGAACAGAAACAATGGGGCGATTCAATCTCTTGAATCAATCCTGGTTCAGGTTATGGATTGACGGATACCTTTGAAAAACCGGTCATTGTGCTTAAAAACTCTTTTCTTTAGCACATCTACCGTGTACTAATTTTTCAAACCAAAAGGTGTTTTTATGATTGAAAATTGATTTTCAATAAAACCTTCGTTGTATTGCAAAAACAATTTCTATTGAGCAATACACGATTGTTTTTCAAATCTCTTTTCATCAATCAGTGGACTTAAAATTCGCTGGTTCACTCACTCCGTGTTGTCTTCTTTGAGATGTTCTGGTTTGAGAACAGCTAGAACAGCTGCGAAACCCTGTCAAGGAGATTCTTAGGAATCCTACCTGATCACAGGCAGTACTTGTACTGATCAACGGGGAACCGTGGGCCGTGTACCTCAATTCATCGAAAGTGATCAAAGACACTTTCGCGCGATTTATTGCTAACTGTTGTATGCAGGTACACCCGACGTTTGCAGTTGATCAGAATGAAGCGGTCAATCCATAGCCGCATGCTCACACTACACATTCATCTCAAAAGAAATCATGATAAGTGCATCAATGACTCTGATATTTTCACTCCATGCTTCTGCTACGCTGCTGCCAATATCATGATTCAACAAATGCTTCCGCTACTCTGATGAGAAGATATCATGATCCAGAATGTGAGCATGTCGGTCCTAAAGTCACAACATCACATAATACCAACACCACAAAGGATGTGTCAGAGATTGTTGATAGCTGATGATCTCAAATGATGGCTCAAAGTTATTATCACGTGGATCAGTAAAAGACCTCCACTTGAAGTAACCAAACATGCAATGTGAAGAATCAATGACTACGAGCTTAGGAGCAAAGGACTACATCAAGAATGCAAGATCAATTGTTAATGTATTATCTGGTTGTATTCAATGTATTTTTGGTACATGATTGAGGTGACCTCCCTTAGGGGGAGATTGTTAGGAATTAGAAATTCCCGGTATTAAAGAGTCGGTCACCTCAAGTATATGTAATCATTAGAAAGCTCGTAGTCGTAGTTATTTTACGTTAAGTAGTAATTAGTTAAGTAACACCGTGGAGGACGGACGGGTCTTTACCCACTGTATGCCTGATCCACAGCCCGATGTGTGGCGATTTATGTAAGACTATAAATACTCTCTACCTCCCAAGGTAGAGAGTTGGAGTTCATAATAATATCTTTCACTTTCTCTCACTAAGTTCCCTAAACCTCTAACTTTCTCTCTCTCTCTAGAATTCCACTTATACGCCACCTTGTTGTTATGGTTTGATGTGTATGTGAAAACTAATATCTTACAATCTATCAACTATTTGTTGATTTTAATAAAACATGTAAGAAGAGAATTACACCATCGGCTATTATTGAAGGGGAAAGGGGTTTGAGGAAACAAAAAAGTGTTATCTAACTGAGGTTATTCCATTCTTTGAACTAGTCAAAGAACATTTTGAGAGCACTCAAAAGGCTTTAGAAACTGAAGCTAAAGAAATAAAAGATGTGTTCAAAGACATGGAAAACATGGTAAAACAAAATGCAATAGAGCTTAAAACTTATGAGATTGAGAAGAAGAATATTCACATCACCAATGAAAAGCTGATTGCTAGATGTATTGCCCAGGATGTGTATTATACTGCCACTGATTTTGCTTTAACTGCTTCTCAATTTCATGATATGTCACTTGCAATTAAAGTTGGCCAGGTTCGTATCAATGAGCTTGAAGCCGAGAATTTAAGATTGCATGAGAAAATCCAAAACAATGATCATGTTAACATGGTCAGGCATTTGTCTAAATTAGAGGTTGAGAATTTTAATCGTCAATTAAAATGTCAACATCTAGAAGAATGAATTAAAACTTCAAATGCCAAGACATCTTTGGATGCTCCTGAATCTGATGCATATTTTGAAATAAGCAATCAAGATGAATGGATTCAAGTGCACTATAACACGATCCAACAATTGAAAGCTCAAATTTCTCAATTGAAGGGAAATAGGAGTGAAGTGGTAGGCTCCCATGTACCACCGCCTCTAGATTCTCAGAACTTTCAATACCAAAACATCATCAATAAATTGAAACAAAAAATGATTATTTTTAAGCTGAAAATTCTAAAGTTAAATTGCATTTCAAAGAGTTATATGAATCAATTAAGGTCACTCGTGACAAACACAATGAAAAGATAACTTCTTTGCTTAATGAAATTGAGAATCTAAAGACTCAGCCGAAAGAGAAAATGCCAATCACCAATGGTGATAATGGGGTTCCAAAGGTTTCTGCTTGTAAAAAATATGCAATTGATGTTACATCTATTCCCATTCCTTTTAGGAACAATATGATTGCTTATCAAGTATATCCCACTCACCTTAAGGATAGCCTAGATAGTCTTCGTGAGATCGTTGAAGATGGTACAAATAGAGAAACCTCTACATAGTGCTGTAGCCGATGCTTGCATTCTCACTAAACGATCTCAAGAACTCTTAGAATACGTCATTGGCACATGTCCTAAAACTGGTACCAAGCGAGATAGATTTGTTGCTTCCACTTTTATGCCTAAGAAAAAGCATGTAACCTTTGAGGTACCATTGGAAACTTCAGATCCCAACTCACCAAAACATGTTTAACAACCGAAAGTGAAAAAGGCTAAGATTCCCATCAGTCCTTCTACAGGAGTTAATAGTGACACTAAAACTATCAAGTCAAAACCTAGGAGAAATATAAAGAATTATAGGACTTCACCAGGTAAAAGTGTTCCTAAGAAGAAAGTATAAGACCACATGAGGAACAATAAGTCTAATTTGAACAAAAAGAATCATAATTCAAATCCTAATTCACTTTGCAAAACATGTAATGAATGTTTAATTTCGGGTATTCATGATAAATGTGTTGAGAAATTTTTGAAGTCGTCCAACAAACCCACTGTCAAGCAAGTTTCGAGAGTCAAACGAGTCAAACAAAATTGGAAAGCAATAGGAAATCTGTTTGCTAATGTTGGTTATCAATGGAAGCCCACGGGAAGAAAACTTACCTTAACTAATTCTAAAGTAGTGACTGTACGTCAACGGAAGCCAATTGGTAGAGTTTTCCTTTTAGATACACAATGCCCTTTAACTAGGTCCATAACATCTAATAGTGTTGCCCCCATTGTTAAAACCAAGGCACCTATGGTTTCAGCAGCTCCAAAGATTGTTTGCACTAACCAACTAGAACCCAACTTAAATTGGGGATCCGGCACTCCAAACTCTCTTCTCTATTTTCAAATGTAGGTCGCACAGATCGTCCTTTGATTTTTTCAAAATAAACCAAGGTTGTGAGAAAATAGTTTTTTAAATGGGTATCGAAGATTATTGATTAATAATTTCAAGATTATTTTTAGATATATTTGGTTGATTGTTTTAACGGGCAAAAGCCGTTTGGATAATTAATTATTTAGAACTAGTGATTATTACCATGAAGAAAAAGAATTGTTTTCAATATAAACCAACGTTGTGAGAAAATAATTTTATTTTGACGGGTATTAATTAAATGGGCTTAATAGATTATTCACACTTAATTCCATTTTCACCTCAATTGACAAGAATATCTTTTATTATCATATTCTTAGCTTAATCTCTATTTGTCATTAGTTGTACTATAATTTTAATTAGTTAAATATTTTCTAGTAGTTAAAATAGTTTTAAAATCTTGTAAAAAAATCTAAACAAAAAATATTTGATAATCAAGCATAAAACAAAAGACATAAACGTAAATTTCAATTCATATCTCGCCGTAGATTACGACTCCGGAAGATTGATTATCATTTGTCCTCAAGTAATTATTAAATCTAACGGGAAAACTTAAAATATTAAAACTGCCGTATTACAACGAATCAGGCATGCTTGGTGAGCAGCCTTTTGGGCGTTAGCCGAGTTGACAGTTAACTCAGACTGAGCAATAAGGTCGGCTTGGCATTGTTGTAATGCCGCCTCATTCTGGTGGATGTTTCTCTACAACCACCTAATCACTTCCAATTCTCTCCTTGACATGGGTGGATCGTACCACCAAATAAATGGACATCTAGATGCCTAAAACTGATAATCAACATGTCAGAGCTTAAACTTAGGCCTAAAACCACTTTTGTTACTATTTAAACTTCAAAATTAAACTTTAAACTAAAATTCCTTACAATTAAACCTACATTATACTATAAACAACACACTTAACCTAAACCACCACCATTAAACTTTATATTGAAAAAAAATCAAGTGTCCAAACTTGTCTTGGACAGGCATAGAACCGCCTTCCAGTGTTCGTGTTGTTCCAACATGTTCGAACCACAACCTTTCCATGGCAAGAACAACACACCATTTTACCGATTAGATTAGAAGATAAGATTTTAGGAGAGAGAAAATCTTAGGGTTCAATGGTAATAAAGATTTGACCTTTTTTATATAAAAAGATTAATGTAGCAGTCAGAAGACGCGTGTACTTATTTACTCGATAAAGCAAAATTGGAAAATACGATAATGCCCTTAACTAAAAATAAAATCAAACAAAAAGGAAATGGTTTGACCAGAGCATTACGGGTCAAGGGATCTCGTTGATACCAAAAACTTGAAAAAAAAACTTCCAACGACGAAAATGCTAAAAAACATTTCCCCGGTGATTTTTTTTTTGACAAGTTTAGGGACCAACGGTGTATTTTACTCTTATATGTTTGAAACATATTCTGTCGGCGACTGGCCACGCCGAACTTCTCTTTTGTATCCTCGTACTTAGTTCACATTACACGTAACTAAACAGATGAAAGGTTGTCTACATGATAGTGGGCAATATCAAAAAATTTATATGTACACTAGTTTTTGGCATCCTAGGGGTACCTGAAACAGTCAAACAGACTACATATCGCATATTGGTTCTTGTACGTACAAGGAGAACATGTCATTAACCTAAGTGACACTTTGTCACGCTTATTTGATCACTAGGTGTGCTACTTATTGTGAAGACTTAGGTGATGTTTGATATTAACTTAATTGACTTAATATCATATAAAAGTCATTTGTTTATGGCTTAATTGAGAAGAGGACTGAAAATATAAAATAAACCTGAGGTTGTCTGCATTAAGTCATATTTTATTTAAACATGACTTTATATAGAATTTAAAAAACAAGCCCTTAAATTCGTCATTAACCCTTGTGCCTGCAAACATTCCTTCAGGAAAAGAGGAAATTTGCAAATCGACAATCCAACGAATTTTATCTAAGCCTTACAACAAGTGAGTGATAACGCTCAGATTGTACATGTTTTCAGTAGAGTTATTCGTGCTTTCGTAAATGTTATTTGGTTATATTCATATGTTTTTAGTACTTAATCGCATCAAAAGACGTTTGTCTAGTATTTATAACCAAGTGCAGGGAAACGGAAGGAAAAGTTAAAGAATGTTAGATAAAAGAAGATTTCCGTTTCAGTGAAGCATGTCAAGCACAAGTCAGCATTTCAAGTATCGTAGAGGATCAAGTTTGAGTGAAGAACCAAGTTCCACGTGCCAGAATCAAGCAAAAAGTCCAAGTTCCGTCCTTCAGGAAGACCAGCCGATCGGTTGCTCTCACAACAGATTCGGCTGGAAAAATGCCATTTTCCGTTGCTGAAGATGGACCAGCCGACCGGTCGCTGCCCGCAACCGATTCGGTTGGGTAAGTGTCAAAGTGACCAGTCGATCGGCTGGAGTTCTGCTATTTCTTCATCATTAAGAATCCCCATTGCATCTAAACGTTTCTAGGTCCTTCCCAAGTGTATTATAGTCCCTTCCTAGCTCCTTGGAGGCCAAGTTCAACATTTATTACCCTAGGCCTTGGAACTAGTATAAATAGAGACCTCTTGTGAGCATTTGAGAACACACACTTCAATACAACTCTCTACTCATCAAACCCATCTCTTTTAGCTCTCAAATTCGTCATTAGAATTCCAGGAAAGTTTGGAGGTCCAAAAAGTCAACATTTGGAGGTCAAACCACCGAGAAGTCAACACCAATACTTTGGGAATCATTACTCAATCATTTGTAATCTTACTCCAATCATTGTAAGACTCTTAATTATGTTTTTTAACGTTCAAAGTTCTGAGTGTATGTTTATGTTTACTATGAGTGGCTAGTTTCCTTATGCACTTGCTTAAACAATGTTAATTATCTTATGATTAGTTTATGATTGTGTTAACATGCTTTAATTCAATTTCAAGTTGATTCTAAGATCCAATTGTGTTTAAGTTTCATAATGACATTTGTTAATCAAGTTTGACTAGTTGTTAGTAATTATAAAAAAGGTCGAAAGAACTTATTGTTATTTAACTAGTTATAATCATTTTGTCTATGGATGATTGTTTTTACCCATTATTCTTGATCAAACAAAAAAACTAAAGTGTGGTTGTAATAAGAACGCTTTTTGGTTATCAAGTTGGATTGATTGGAAACATCTAAAAGGTCGTAAGATTAGTTGTTTATAATCAATTGTAACATTTTGTCTATAATCGGTTACCTTTTGTATTGACCATTTTTAAGCAAATTTGATAAGACGATCGGATGTTTTTGTGTTTAAGTTTATGAAAGTAAACTTATGAAACTTGAATTGATTAGTTAGACTTAACGCTTGTTTTTATAAACTAAAATCTTGACGAAGGTTTAACTTGTAACAACAATAGATTAGTACACCAACTAATTATCATAACCAACATGTTAAGAAGAGGTTAACACAATCATACTATTTAAGGATAAGAAACTAGTTTAAGCAAGTGTAGTTTTTAATCATCTGAATTTCATTATATCACATGAGTGAGGCACGAGATTATCAGGTGATATAATCATCTTTTAAAAATTCAGATGAAATTCAGATGAAATTTGGATTGCCTTAGTAGATTTTATACTTGTTTACTTGATTCACTCACAAATCCCTGCGAACGATCCCGACTTACCATCACAATATTGCTATAACGGACGAGTGCACTTGCTCGTATGTGTTATTGGTAGAATTGGTAAATCATCTTTTAAAAATTTATAACTTGTACACACTTAGCACATGAGTGAGGCACGAGATTATCAGGCAAACACGACCTTGTACACAAAATCTACAAGATTCATAGATCCTGAACAAACACTCTCGATAGAGTTACACTCAAACCTTGCAAATATATGAGGGATAGAAACAATCAGGCACATACATCCTGACAAAACAAAAATGCATTTAACACCGAAAAGGCTTACAAAAACAAAATTTATAAACCCCTGAAAGGCTTAAAAAGATAAAATTAGAAACCACATAATGTCTAAAAGGCTTATGAACCTGAAAAGGACTTTTTACAAAACTACTATAAGATCGTATAAACAAGACATAAATCGAGAAAAGATACCCTGATATAACCTTGCGATGCCTAAAAAGATCATAAGACAAATATCAAAAATCCCACAAACGACTATACATCTAACAAGACCTAGACAAATAATATCGGCGAGGAATATAAACTCTAACAACATACCAAAACATCAGGATAATTCAATCATGGCACAAAAAATTTGGACTAATCTACCTGACATAAATACATCATGTTAATTCAATCTTGACACAAAAACATCAGGCTAATTCAACGTGAAATGAAAGCATCAGGCTAATCTATCCTGAATCGAAATCATCAAGTTATTATAAATACTGGGAGAGGGGGACTTAGAAACGAACATATCCTATAGCATTTAGAAAACTTATAGATAATGAACAACGTTCATCAGGCACACGTGCCTTGAAAAGAACACACACTTCATGACAACTAAGAAAATTTTACATAGGCCAGACATACATCTCCCCAAAATACCAAAAATCGAATAACAAACAAACACGCCTTTTACAAGCCTCACATATAAAGGAAAAAATCATAAAAACTTAAACATGTCCGCAGAACACAAAAATCGTGGGAAGACCTCTTCCCATCACAAAACAACCCGCAAATAGGCATGACAACCCTGAATATAAAAACTCATCAAACTCATTACAATTAAGGCAAATATACCACTCGCGCCAATATGGCCAAAAAGTTTAAACTATCAAGATAATCTACTACCATGAAACACAAAATTATGCATCCTTTCATTGAGAATCAAATAAATCTCATAAACACGGAATAACAAACAACCAAGCATCCTCGTCTATGAACAACATTAAAACTCATTAAAAATCTGAGAACTAAAAGTAAGGCACTCGCTTGAGAAGCCGCTTCCTATGCAAAAGGAGTCTAATGTGACATCAATCTGTGGACCTAGAACTACTATGGAAATGCAACGGGAAGACTCGGATAATGATGAAGTCGAAAATGTTTATGATGAGACTTCTCATTCCATGACTAGTGGAGGTGCATATGATGCTAGTTTACATGAGGATGAAGATTATGATCTATATGACACTTATGACCTTCAAGGTATAAATCCGGAACAACGGGCTATTTGTGATACGATGGATATTAATCTTCGTAGTCAGTTTAAACATTAGTTTTATTACTTGTCCTTATAGTAGCTGTTCATAAGATTGGTTTCTCTTTCTTATGATAGTTTTGGTTTGAAGCACAATTGGTGCGTTTGTTTCCCGTCTTTGTAACGGGTTTAGATGTGGGATTCACCCACATTCTATGTGTTTAAATAGTTATTTTGAATAATAAAATTTACCATGGATATCCACTTTACCCAAAAAAATGTTGGCAACTGCAAGCTTGGGAAAATAGTTCTGGACCGAATCAGTCAATACTGCATGTTATGTGATAAATCGTTCCCCTTCAACTGTTGTTGAATTGAAGACACCGATGAAGTTGTAGATAGAGAAGTCAGACAACTATCTAGACCTTCATATATTTGGATGTTCTGTGTGCTTGATGTACAATACCCAAGTACCTAGATGGATCGAAAATCCAAAAATGTTTTTCTTACGGAGTAAAGGAGTATCACTTGTGGGACACCACTGCCACAAAGTAGTCTTCAGCAAAGATGTTTTCTTTATGGAAAACAAAATTCAAGAGAATGAAAAAGGTAATATCACTATAAGAGAAACTACATCAATTCAGATGAAAAAGCAATTTCAGTCGAATGATTATTCTGAAGCCATACCATAGCACGAGGTGAGCGAGACAACCGAGTCTCAAGCTCTAACGACTCTTACTCTTGGTTGTGAAAGAAAACTTCTAGTGTGGTACTGAGATTATGTTATAGAGAGCAACATTGCATATTGTCTTTTTACAGAGGAAGGAGAACCTTCAACTCTTCAAGAATCACTGAATAATCTAGATGTGTAAGACCCCGTAAAATTTCAAACAAATTTTAACATTAAATTATAGTATTTATTTTCTAAGTTTCACTTTTGGATTTTTTTTGAGTTTATTTGAATCGAAAACGATAGATTTTCTCGTAAAACATAAAAACCGACACTTGACACATACCGACACTAAGGAACTAACGACAAAACAATTATAATCTAATCTCTATGTAGTAATTGACACCGTATTATTAACCCTTCGAAAACCTTTCCAAAAATAATTTTTTATATTTTACGTATGCCAGGAAGGTACGTTTACTCGAGGACTCGACAGAACGCGGGGTACAAATTGTACTGTATATCATAAAGGTAACAAACATCTTTGTCTACCGTTTTCAATGGGATGTACTATATTAACCCCCCCTATGATGTCAAATCATAGGGGAATATTCCCTTTGTCCCCCACTTTTTTCAGTACAACACAGTTTTTTGTCAGTTTCTGTTCCGTATTTCTGACAGTTTTAAGCGTTTGACTTATTAAACTTTATATTTACTGTTCCGCATTTTCAGGTTTATAGTTTTTTTGATATAAATAAAATTATAAAAATAAAAAAAAAATAAAAAATTTCAAAAATAATGGGGGGAGGTCAATCTAAAAAAACAGGGGGTCAATATAACCCAACCCTTTTAATACCACACGCCACTCTCCTAAAATTGAGGATCTGCTTCCCCATGCTTAGAAAGTTGAAGGGACAATTATTTATTTTCTTTTTGTGTCAAGCAAAAAGCCTACATTGATCCTCCATAAAATCTGCTTAAACCTTCATTACAAAAACAGATATAACACTCCCTCATTCTCTCTAAAAAAACAAATAACTCTCTCCCCCCCTTAAAACACACAGCCGCCGCCACCACTCTCACCGCCTACCTCATCTTGTAGATCGGAACCCCGTGGTTCCTCTCACGTGTCGCACGCCGTAGATCTTAAAAATCCGAGTTGTATTGTTGTTTCGGGTATAGATCATGTTTAGATCGGGTTATTAAGAGTGGTGTTGAGGTATGTTGATATTATTTTGAGCTGTTTGAAGCTTTGCTCGTGTCCGTGGTCACTAAGCCGTCGCCACCACCACCATCTCGTCTCCTTTATCTCATTGCCTTTTCTCTCGTGTCTTTTAGTATGTCAAAATCTGAATCAAACGTTATTATTGTACTACGTATTTGTTTTAGATCGATTATAAAACGAGTGTTAATATTTCATGGAATACAAATGATAACAATGATTTTCCGTTTTGTTAATCGTATGGTGAAAAGAAAACGTTTAAGCGAGAGTCATTAGTTCTTGTTGGTAGGATTAAACTGATGCAAATGTCCATGTTACAAAGTTTCATGTTGAAAGAGTGCCTCAAATTTGGTTTTACTTTCGTGTGGTAATAGGAATTTAAAAATGCTTCGTTAACAGATTCTGGTGGTAATGAGTCAAGGTGTAAAAGATAGTGTTCATTTGATTATTTTGATATAGGTCGAACCCGTATGGTATATACGGATCAGATTTGGGTCGGGACAGACCTCCGTGAGCTCAGATCGAACTCTTTGGGTCTGATTTCTGTTTTGGATTATTTAGATTTCTTTTTTCGCTACTCGTCTGTGTGGGTCTTTATTTCCTCGGGTTTGATTAATTAAACGTTTCGAGACACGGTTGAAATCCTAGATTTATTTTCTTATACAATATGTTTTGATGATGGTTACGGCTCGTATATAGGTGATTATATGGTGGGTTGTCGTGTAATTTAGCTTACTTGGTTAGTGTTTGAGGGTATATTGCGTTTTGGGATGGATGGAGTTAAAACCCGCGTAGGGTATTTGTTGGTTAATAAAAGTGAAGCCGACTTTAAAATGAGTATACTTTTATTTGAATAAGTTTGCTTATTTACTCCCTCCGTCTCAATTTAATTGTCATGAGAGAGAAAGCACAAAGTTTAATAAAAGTGGAGGAACTTTAATTTTCATTCACACAAATAGAATATTCCCTCTTTATATTCACTAGTTTTTACTAAAAAGGGAAAGTGAACAATTTTTTTGAGACATCCAAAAATGAAAATATGGACAATTAAATTGAGACGGAGAGAGTACTTGTGAAATATTTTATGAAAATTGAATTTGGATTGTGATGTGGATAATACGGATAAACTATCAATATTAAATTGAACTTAGATTAATAGACAAACATTTATCGTATATTGATATCTATTGAACTTGTTTCTTGCATTATATTAATTGGACTATTAGGACTCGACACGGAGGTGATAAACTAGACTCTACTCGCGATGGACCAAATATACCATATCAAACTAATAATGAGTTGTGAAACTTATATCAGATTTATATATCTTGGAAATTTATCAGATAAAGATCTATTGGACATTGGACTATTTGGACTTGAGACGGAGGTGATAACTTAGACTCTACTCGTATGGACAAAAAATTATCATATTAAACTAATAATAAGATGTAAAACCAATAACTATTAAATAGTCTAAAATTTGATTAAATATTAATACTATTTAGTTGATACATATTAATAAATCGTGATGAATTATTAAACACGAACACATGTTTATTTATAAATTTGGCGGGGCATATTGTTTTAGAAATAGATTTTTGTTATAGTCTATAAACTTGAAAATATTGTGTAAACGGAAAAATCATGTCGAAATTTATTAAATCTTTTAATACATTCATTTGAAAACCTTTTATTTCTACAAAACCGGACGAGAAAACTAGACATGTTTTATTAAATTTGAAACCTTTATTATTAAATAGAGTTTTCTTATAAACCCTAATCGACCTTTCTAAAATATTAGGGATTACCGGGTAAATGTTGAAAATTTTATCTGTTAGTTACTTATCACTTATTTTCTAATTGAACCTTAGTTGTATAATTTCTTTTCTATGTTTCATTGTTTAGATGTTTGTTCTTGAGTCTTGGTCAATACTTTTTGACTATTCTTTGTAATGTATTCGGATATACATTACACTTTGGCGTGAGATATATTTGGCGTGAGTTACTTGTCGAGTCTTCGTTTTCTTATCACCACACGAAACATCAATGATAAACTTTTTGAGATACGATATATTATACTTTTAAACAAACATTGATACGGGTATTCCACGAAAACTAAAACACTTATCTTTTGAGAGCTCATTTACTTTACGATACGTATTCTGAAATAAGCCATACACTAGTAGGTTAAGCCGATGACGTGCCGTTGTGTCTATACTCTTGAAATCGTTGTGCGATGCCGCACTGTGATACTACTTTGTTTCATTTCCTGATGCTAGTCGTGATAGTATCGATTCTTGCATTGCTTCGGACTAAGGTGGGTTCATGGCCCCTACTTTCTTGTTTTCAAACTATTTTGGGGGAGAATACATGCTCGTTTTTAACTAAACTCAATGCTCGTTTATGCTCAAACTCATTACTTGCTCTAACCTGAAGACACAATTTACTTGCTGGTTGTATACTGGATTACCTTATTATGGACACAAATGTTTAATCATATATGCAAATTTTATAGCCCTAATTTTGCTCTTTGTAATTGTTTTACAAACTCCTTGGGGGAGACTATAAGCTACCACTACTTTTATGATCACAATTACTTGAAAACTTTATGCTATACCTGATTGTTATTATTACTTACGTTCAAAATCATCGGTTTGATGATACTTATGTTCAAAATCATCGGTTAGATGATACCCGTGTTCAAAATCATCGGTTAGATGGTACTTACGTTCAAAATCATCGGTTTGATGATACTTATATTCAAAATCATCGGTTAGATGATACACATGTTCAAAATCATCGGTTAGATGATACTTACGTTCAAAATCATCGGTTTGATGATACTTATGTTCGAAATCATTCTTAGAATGATATAACAATCACTATGATGATGGGTGCATCATCGGATCTATTGTTTTATGAAACTGGAAATCTTGTGATCAACTATTTTATTACTAAACCTATGAATTCACTCAACCATTGTGTTGACTCTTTTAGCATGTATTTTCAGGATAAAAAGGCGATAGCTAACTCTGGAGGAGTTGGGCATTGGCATGGCATGGTTATATATGACTCTGATATACATTGGGGACCACTTTACTTTTTATGGGCTTATATTCCGCATTACATTTTGAAAAAGGTAAACATAAATCTTTATGAAATGAGATTTCTCAAGTTAAACCGTTGTTCTATACTTTGTGTTGTGATATCAATCGAGTAATATCCCAGTAACATTATCTTCTGCTGCAAAACATTTTTGGGGGTGTTACAAGATGCACCATTCTGGATTGTAGAAATGCAAGAAAAACTTGAAGTTCTTCATAAGAATAAAACGTGGGAACTGATGCCACTACCAGGAGGTAGAAAACATATTGGAAACAAATGGGTATATAATATCAAGAGGAACGTTGATGATCAGGTGGATAGGTATCGTGCCTGATTGGTAGTCAAAAGATATGCTCAAAAAGAGGGAATCAACTTTAACGAAATATTTTTCTATGTGGTTTTAATGACAACTGTTTGAGTGATTCTAACAATGTGTGCTACGTATGATTTATATCTAGAGCAGCTAGATGTGAAAACTGCATTTCTTCATGGTAATCTTAAGGAAGAAATTTACATGCTCCAACCAGAAGGTTTTGAACAAAAAGGAAAAAATAACTTGGTTTACAGGTTAAACAAATATGTGTACGGTTTAAAGCAGGCGCCGCGATATTGGTACAAGAGATTTGATTCTTTCATCAATGGCCGTGGATATATGATAACATCAAATAATCCTGAATATTAAGTGTCAATTTCCCCCGATAATGCTCGTATTTTATATCATTTATTTGGATTTACGCTTGTTTTCCTATGTTTTACAATTTCAGGTAAATTACCTGGTTTATAGGTTAAACAAATATGTGTACGGTTTAAAGCAGGCGCCGCGATATTGGTACAAGAGATTTAATTCTTTCATCAATGGCCTTGGATATGTGATAACATCAAATAATCATGAATATTAAGTGTCAATTTCTCCCGATAATGCTCATATTTTATATCATTTATTTGGATTTACGCTTGTTTTTCTATGTTTTACACTTTCAGGTAAATTACGAGCATTGGAGCTAAAGAGACGCGGAATTGGAGAGTTTATTGAAGATTTATCATAGTATGCTCACTTTGAAGAAGTTACGGCGTAACTCATCTCTCACATTACGCCGTAACTAAAGCATGGCTCAGAAAACCAACTCATCAGAAGATTACGACGTAACTATTTCCAAGATTACGACGTAACCATATTATGTCAAATGAGGTTCCGCGCCGTTGATAATTACGACGTAACTCATGCTACAACTACGGCGTAACCAAGGTTTATTGAAGATACGGCGTAACCCCTTCCAGAGGTTACGCCATAACCAGCATATCTAGTGCAAATTACGAAGAATTTATATGTTACGGCGTAACTCTTTTAATAGTTACGCCATAACCAGATCTGGCCTATAAATATCCCATGATTTTCAGCATTTCAAAGCATCACATTTCACACACAACAATCAGAGAACGTGAGAAGAATTCGAAGGCATATCTAGAGAAGCATACAGAGCTATCTCCAAGGGAGAAGTCACTCCCCTACGATAAGCATTAG
Source organism: Chrysanthemum seticuspe (assembly GCA_019973895.1). Taxonomy (NCBI): domain Eukaryota; kingdom Viridiplantae; phylum Streptophyta; class Magnoliopsida; order Asterales; family Asteraceae; genus Chrysanthemum; species Chrysanthemum seticuspe. The sequence goes on from BPTQ01000007.1 coordinate 7,321,402, forward strand.
CTTTTTTATCTTTTCTTTACTTTCGATTCATGTATTTCGTAACATTAAACATTGAATTGATTTGTATGGTTAATATGAGCGGCTAAGCACCTCTTGGTGCTGGCCTAGTTATGATTCCTTAATTGTTTCGTTTGCGTTTACATTGCTTCCGTATAATTATTTCTAAGTGTATGCATGCATAGTTTATTGGTAGCTACCCTTGTTTTGGTAGTTTTGAATGGCGATAGAGGCTAATTGCTTTGGAGATATGACCAACTGACCCTAAGTGAGCAGACTGAGACGGGAAAGGTAAGATATGACCAACTGACGACCCTTTCTACTTGTGTGATTTGACCAACTAATCATCTACCGTTTGGATGAACTTAAGAAGTAAGGGGTGAATGTTTAAGTTGCTAGCGTCCGGGCACTCACTATTATAAATCTAGCATGCAGCGGTACTTAATGACTTGGCTTAGGGACCAGGAACAACTGGTCTTATGAGAGGACACCTGACTTCTCCAGTGGTACCCTCTGTTGATAGGTTAGGACGAACTGACCAAATGCTGTCCTAGCGATTTTGACACCACCTTAAGTAATTGGAAGTAATTAGACGTAAACACTACTAGTTAGGATGAGTAGCTAGGTTAACACCACTCTCCTCTATTGATCACAATCCTCGCCCTTATCTGCTTTAGTAGTTAATTAGTTAATTTTATATCAAAATCATATTAAAATCTGTGACACCTAGACTTAGTATTAATCCACACACATAGCTCTTGGGACGACCTCGGTTTTACCGAATACTACACTACACACGACCGGGTACACTGCCCGTTAGTGCGTTAGGGTAGACCATAGGTATAACGAGACTTATAAATATTAAAACTTGGTCAGTAAAACCTGCATCAATATGACAGACTACATGCAGACCCTTGTGTATATTTCAAGAGGTTTGGAAATAATGATTTTGTCATTTTGCTGTTATATGTTGACGACATGTTGGTAGCAGGAACCAACAAAGATCGTGTCAGTAAACTAAAGGCACAACTCGCTAGGGAATTTGAGATGAAGACTTAGGACCCTCAAACAAGGTTTTAGGGATGCAAATTCACCGAGATAGAGTTAGTAGGAAGATTAAGCTTTCACAAAGAGTATTTGAATAAAATCTTGCAACGGTTCAATATGGAAGATTGTAAGCCAATATCAACCCCATTTTCTACTGATGTCAAGTTACCCTCCAAAATGAGTCCTAGCAGTGAAGAAGAGAGGATGGATATGTCTCGAGTATCATATGCATCGGCAATGGGAAGTTTAATGTTCGCAATGATTTGTACAAGACCAGACATGTGAGTCGGTATATGGCGGAACCTGGTAGAGAGCATTGGGAAGATGTGAAAAGGATCCTTAGATACATTAAAGGAACCTTGGATGTTGTATTATGTTATGGATGATCGGGTTTAATTGTCAAGGGATATGTTGATTCTGATTATGCAGGCGATCTTGATGGAAGTAAATCAACCACCTGGTATGTTTACACTTTCTGGCAAAACACTAAGCTGGGTTTTAAAATTGCAGTCATTTGTCACTATGTCAACAACATAAGCAGAATATGTTGCATCTGCTCAAGCCAGCAAAGAAGCGACATGGTTGAAGATGTTGTAGGAAGAACTCAGGCAGGAACAAGAGAAAATTACTCTATTTTGTGATAACCAGAGTGCCTTGTTTCTTGCAAGGAATCAAGCACTTCATTCAAAGACAAAGCATATATGACTTCAATATTACTTTATTCATGAGAAAGTGGAAGAAGGAACCGTGGATATGCAGAAAATTCATATCAATGATTACGCGGCAGATTATCTGACGAAAGCAATTAACTATGAAAAGTTTATATAGTGTTGATCCTTATGCGGCATATCCTCATAAGTCATAAGTGTGGTTTTCTTTGCCACATTAGCTCCACATCATCAAAAAACACTTACATAATTTTTTTCTCTCAACTTTCCCTCAACCATTACGACACATTCTCTCTTTTATTATTTTTTGGGTGAAAGCTAAAGATACGCAACATATTTTTCCGGATAAACAGATTTACCCAATGTACTTTGTAAATTGTCATAAATATGCAACATATTTTCAAATAATCTTCGATCTAGCTAATATGACTGGTTACTAGCAGCTTAACAGGTTACCACTTGATTAAAAGTTACACCGTTAGTCCCCAAACTGGAACAAATTCGCGCATTTGATTCTTTTTTGAAAACGCTCGTTATTATTTTTTTCAACTTTTATATTTTTTTCTTAAAACTAAATAATTTTTTTTAATTTTAATTTTAAAAAAAATTGGATAAATTTTTTTATACCGTTTTTATTTTTTTAAATATATATTTATTTTAACTTTTATAGTCTGGATAAATTTTTAAAATTTTTTTAAATCATAAAAATTATAATTTTATAAAAATAACTATAGATTAAAAAATATGACAGTTTAATTTTTTTTTTTTTTTGGTAAAGGGTTTCCCCGGTAAATTGTATTTCACCAAAAAACATTTAAGTACAAACGGTGTAGGTGAAGTCCTACAACCCGGCCCGTTACATGGGCGAATAAGAACGCACCGTAGTGCAACAAACCACACCATCATGAGAATGACATGCCAAACTCATGAACAAGCTTCAACAAGCTACTAACCAAAACACTAAATAAGAATGACATAACCATTCTTATTACTAACAAAGAAAGAAGCAAAAAACAACTTTCTAAATCAAACCACAGCGATGGCAACAAAAGCTCCTGAAAAAACGTCTCATCAATGGTTAACACATAAATGTGTTCATTCTGAAAATATTAAGAGGCGTATAATGAGCATGATACATGCTATTCTTTCAGCAGCGACTTCCAAATAGCCTAAACGGCTAACTTCCAAGTAAGACGACCCAAGAAACATTAAAAAGCAGCAGCACAAGAGCAACACACCCTTAATGTCCATATCACATACATGATCACCCTTAGACCAACATCATCATGTATGTACAGCTCAAGACTACCATACACACGACTTCCAACCAGCCACCATAAGCGACCAAAATAATCACAAACATACCATCCAACAACTACCATAATATGCAGATCGAACCATAAGTAAGTGAAATACAGGGGAGAAAAAATCAGCCCTAACGTTCCAGCACATCACGACCAATGCTAATGCGGATATTGAAATAAACAAGAATAGCACCAATCGGACTATAACCAAACAATGATAGGATTCAAAAGGTAACCCTAACCTTCAATCAACCGATTCCCACAACCAACTGAATCAGAGTGATGAACAAAAAACAAGGTCATGAGGAAACGATAACATCCATCTCTCTTCTAACCCTCGAACACCACCATAAATCTGAATCAGAACCATAAAACCAGGCAGCACCAAGCGCACCCAACAAAGACCCAGATCAGTGATTACCATGAAAACGCACACCACCTCTCAAAAAAATCACATCCAACAAATCGGATTGCATACCTACATGAGATAGAGAGGCGAATCCATTGGATGAATTGACCGGAGAGAATGAGAGGCGGCGCCGGAAATCACCTAGGGTTTGACCAGCCTCCTCTTTGATAAGACACAACACTAACATCGATTGCATACTATCTAAACGAATCAGAAGATCATTTAGAAGCAGAGAGGCGATTTTAGTGATGGATTTAGGCCGGAAGGATGAAGAGGAGGCGGCAAGAAGTCTCGTCTTAAAAGGAAATTTTGAGTACTGGCCCCAAAATAAACGTAAAATTAAAAAGGCAATATGACAGTTTATATATATATATATATATATATATATATATATATATACACACACAAGTTATAATACCCGTGCACGCACGAGATTTTTTCTATTTTTTTTATAATGTATATTTATCTATTAAAAACAAATAATTTTATTTTTCATTTTTTTTTAATAATGGTTTTTAACTTTGTATCACACAAAGAATAACGATCGACAGTGTGTAGTTATAATGCTCGTGTACACATGAAGTTTTTTTTAACTCTTGAATACTGTATTTTTATATATTAAAAGACCAAATTGTTAAATTATTTAACTTAGGCTTGAATAACTTACATTTATACTTGATAATTTTTACTTTTACATATGTAGAATTAGATGAATCACTTGTATTAATTTACTTGTACTTGATAAATTTCGGTTAAACATATGTAGAACTTTTATCAGTTGTAATAAGTTGGAACTTGTTTACAGTTTGTAATTATAGTTTATAGTTGTGATGAGAGGTCGTGAAAAAAAGAACAGATGTTCAAAACTTGTAAATTATACTATTTTTGTCATTGTTATAACACAAATTTTTGATTATTTTCATCGTCGGTCATCTTCATCCTCGATTAAATATACGTCGTTGCTTGTGGTTTCTTTGCGGGTATTGTGTGATGTGACACTTCTAATCCTCTGAAGTGAATTGTCATCGTCGGAAATCTTTAAAAAATGTATACATCAAATAATTATGTTTAAACAATGGGAGCAATGTACTTCTATTGGTTTATTTTTAATCTCAAAAACTATATTGTCCATGTGGTTAATCTCAAATACTGCATAATGTAACATGCCCTATTCATGATTCTGAGCCAAAACGTATACAATATACATATTGCATTTAACCTATCTTTTTCTAGCTCTATTATATATATAGATGATCCAGTGATTTTAAATGACCATATATGCAGAAAACATAATTTAGGTTTAAAAGTTGTAGAAGTTGTGAGAATGAAATATTTAAGCATCTTGGCCACTCTCCTATCCACTTACGGTTGCAAGAGAGTGGTCAAATCAGTGGTTCTATGTGAACCAAAAAAAAAAAGCATCTTAATTCAACCATTTTTTAAACAAACCATAGTTTTAATAGTATTGCATACAAACATTACTTTCACTGAACCACTTAAGGGTGGCCTAGTGGCAAAAAGGCTTGTGACTATCACTCTAAAATGTGTGAGGTCTCAAGTTAATTCATTCATGTTAGGTGCAAACAACCTTAAGTGGCCACATCAACCTCCTGAAAAGGGAGGGCTTTACCCGGTTTGAGTCTATGTGGCGGTGGGTTCAGACCCCATGAATTAGTCGGCCAAAAGGTAAAAATCATGGTTACCAAAAAAAAGAAAAAAAAAACATTAATTTCACTGCATACTGCAAACTAATGAATTTGGGAGGAAAATAAGGTGAGCGGGTTTTATATTTTGAACTTCTCTATCACTGTCGAGACCTTATTCTTCACTAAATCTTCATAAGAACGGTCTTTGGTTTTCCATCATATAATTCAACCAAATACTCTATATAAAGGAGTGTTTGGCATTTTATTTTAAAAGTTATCCTTTCAAGCTTTCAGTGAAGGTCTCTATAACTAACCCTCGGAGCCGTGCTTTCAGAAGACGGTATCTTTGCCACCACACCTATAATAAAGACATATAACGAACTATATAAATTATCGTGAAATTTAGGATCTCAAATCATGTGCATATCAACAAAGTGGCATTCAGTGTCAAAATAAACTTTCAGTGCATTTGATATGCATATTTGCGTATAGGTAGAGTCACAATGAACAAACTTTAACCATCACATATTCACATGGAATGAAAATTACATAATGTACATAATTCCGCTTTATATTAGAGCATCCCCTTGTTTGACATACGTAAATATTTAATAATGTGCATTTTACATAAACGTGACATCAAAAACCTCAATTTTACCATCTCAGGAGTCAATGGGGATATTCGAATCAATACCGTCCACATTCAGCAGCCCCCGTCCATCTTTTGCGGGTTTCTACAATTTCGGGGGGCCTTTTCATTCGTATCCTCTATTCAAATGCCTATTTTTTGTCATAAAAAATCATTAATCAGGATCCACAAGCATGCCAACATCTTGTATTCTTGTTGGGATTCACACCAACCCGTACTTACTGATTACCAACTTGATACAACCCATTTTGACCCATCTCCAACCCACCAGGTTTACCATGTCTACGTTGTAGTATTTCTTAACGCATATTCTTTCTTATCTAAACCACATTTTGATATAAGAACTTTTATAACAATAATGGCTCACCAATAGTTCTATACTATCGACAAAATTCTGCAGTCACTCTGTTAAATAAGAAATTTCCATGATAAACATCATCAGCAGTGCCTTGACAATCAGTTTCATGACATGATTATTTAGTTCCACAACTTTGACCCATAATAATAATAATAATCATAATCACCTCTATAAAGAACATGCAAAAGATGTAATACATAGAGGTGACATACTTGTAATATATACTTGTCAGCATGCAATGAGAAATACAACAAAAATCTAGTAGCTAAATTTCAATAACTCTTCTTAAACCCATTATTGTTGATAACATCATAACAGTTGTGATATTTTGTATAAATCTTATTAAGAAAAGAAGCGAATATTCATATTTGAAAGAGCATACAACTTAAACAATCGTGGAACCACTAAAAACTAAAACTTTAATTATATAATGTTTCGTCGAAACATCGAGTCAGATATTAGTACGAAATAAATAAAGGACGAATCAAGTATGATCAAAATGTTGGCAGCCTCTGAGCTCTCAAAGGCGGCTAGAAAGAGCTTGCCACTTTATTAGTTTTAATTTTGCCAAAAAGAAATCAACATCTTAGGGTGAAAGAGCTATAGAGATAACTAACGGATTTAGTAACAGTATACTGATAATTTGTCTCGCTCTATCATGTGGAACACCGAGACCTAAACAATTATAAATATGAAGAATTCAATGTAAAATAAAAGTACTTTGGAGTAATAAGAAAAAAAAATACTATTACAACCGCAAGGGAAAAAAAAGAAAAAGAAACAGGTTTAAATGTTTGCAATGAAGTAAATTATTTTTTAATCATGTTTGGAATACCAAAATTACCGATGATATATAGGTTTTCGACATGACTTACAACTTAGCCGATAAGAGATTTAAAAACATAAACTATTTCTATATTGTTCGTTAATTTCAAAGCTTGGGAATCCAAGAACGATAAAATATGTCTTCCGTATTAAGTATATGCCTAATTTCATATGAAAGCTATGAGAACACAAATGTCTTACCAACAAGTCACGATTTTCTAGATATACTGAGATTGGACGTTCCAAGAAGGGAGAATACCACAAAAGAAGATATTTTGGTTTGGCATGATCGAATATTCTTATAATTATCAATTACTTCGGGTAACATCGTCTTTGATTTCTTATTTACTTGACCAATATCACCATTGATCCCATAAAATAGTTGACCATCTCCCTGCCACCAGCAAAATTAAAAGTATAAAATAATCAAGTCATAAGCAATACATCTTAAAGTAAAAATTAAGTTTCAACCAAATGTTATTAGATCAAGTAACCAACTCATGGCAATACAAATTCAAAAGGGTTAAGTAATCACCCAGGTTATAATTGAATTTAATAATATATAACATTGACCGAACTGGTGAGTTGAGTAGTAATAATAGTAATATGAGTGATTAGAATGCTAGAATTGGCGGTTTCTACATATTTAATATCCATGTCAAATACACAAGTTGATCCACAACATACTTAGATGCATCACCAGCAGCAACCACAGTTTATTGATACTGTTGTTTCGCATCCACAGAATATTCGGCACCATACACGTGGTGCGGTTCCAACGGCGACTTATTATTAGATGTATCCGTCTCACAAGTCACAATTAGCATCATCCACACCATCCGACACTTGATCCGTATAACAAGCCAGTGCAACAACAATGTACATGTTATGCTGATAGGTCGTCTGGGGATTCTACGCCTCTTGCATTGGCACAAACCCTTAAGTCCACTATAGTAAATCAATCACACAATGAGAATTTAACCCAAAAAAAAAGAATCATAATATGTAGGCTCCAGTTGTTCAATAAAAGCAAAACCAAACCACAATTAGCCAAAAGTTCAAAAGGTTATAAACTTAGCTACTTTTAAATCTCAATCAATCCAGCTATTTTATAAATATTAAAATTCAATGTGTTCACATGTATGAGATCGATCTGGTTTTGAGAGCATAAGGACGTTAGCAACCATTGCTGTTTTGACACGTAGAAGACCTCATGAAAATCGGAAGTTGAAAAACATTAGAACCTCAATTAATCCACTAACTTAATAACTAAAGCTTGATATTGTTGTATGGTATTTTTATTGCGTCAATGAGAGAAAAAAAAAAGGTCAAGGTTTTTAGTGGTAGGGTAAGGGTTTTTCTTTAGTGAGATTTGTAAGGTGAAGGGGATGGAGATGGATATCCATGGAGCAAGACTCCGTTTTTTTTTCTAAATTATATTTTTCACCCCCAATTATGAAAAGTGACACTCACACCCATGTGTATTTTTAGTTTTTTTGTGTATATGAGTTAAGAAAACGTTTTTTTATAAATTAGGAAATAATTAGCTTTACTTATTTTTTTAAATCCAAAAGAAAATCAAATTTAAAAAAATATTACCAAATAAAGTATGGTTTGATTTTTTTTAAAATGAAAATTTTTCACTAAGAGTTTTGTTTTATTATATAAAAGATATATATATATATATATATATATATATATATATATATATATATATATATATATATATATATATATATATATATATATATATATATATATATAGGATAATTTTTTTTAATAATTGTAATTTTCAAGATGTTACAAAAAATGTAAAAAATTATCCAGATTAAAAAAAACTTAGAAAAAAATCTATCCAAATTTTCTTTTAAAAAAATTAAATGTAAAAAAAATAGGATTTTAAGAAAAAAAAAATTAAAAATTTAATAAATAATTAACGAGAGTTACAAAAAAGGATCAAATGCGCGAATTTGTTCCAGTTTGGGGACCAACGGTGTAACTTTTAATCAAGTGGTAACTTGTTAACCTGCTAGTAACGGGTCATATTAGCTAGATCGAAGAAAATGTTGCGTATCTTTGACAATTTACAAAGTATATTGCGTAAACCTGTTTATTTGAAGAAAAAAAATGTTACATATATGAAATGAATTGAAAACAAAAATAATACTCATAAATGTCAAATTTTTATATATTTATTAAATTTATTGACACTAAAAATCAACTCACGAAAAGTGTTAAACTTAAAAAAAGAAGAAGAAAACTTAACGAATTTTTTGACTGCGTCGCATCACCCGAGTAGTCAAGTACCATGGTATTTTTAAAGTAATTGTCATTTTCTTATGCACCTAAAAGTTTTCCATAATAATTTCACTTAATCCACTCTTAATATTTAAAACCAAATCTGTACATCCTTAAATGTCAAAATCATTCACCAAAATTTTACGAGTAATGTGCCAAGCGATCAACTTTGTTAAACATTAATTCCAATCCAATTTTTCATACAAATCGATAGATTATCCAAATAACAAGGAGATTAACATAATATAACAAAGTGATTTTAATAGTATGGATCAAAACAAAGGCCTGAAAAATGATGATGATAGATACATAAGAGGCGTGATATAAGGGTGAAAAAGAAAGCCAATATTGAAAAGTAGACAGATACTATTATTAATCGGTGACCATTTAATTTATGGGGTCCAAGTCAATAAGGCTTACTTAAGTCATAGGTAAAAGGGGAAATGACAAAAATGTTATAATATGACACCCACTTCACAACTATCATATTTTTGCGGACTTTTCAAAATAAATTCTTAGTTTCTCACACACCATGTGAGGTATTCAAAATTTTACCTGACTTTATTAGCCAAAGATTTAGCAACCCTGTTTTTGTGGCTTTTAGTGACTCTTTTCCAAATGTGCTAAGTAAAATAAGTGTCACTAATGCACATAACTAAGAAAAGAAAACTCAAACAAACAACGTTGTTTCGAGTAACAAACTTCACATAAAATAATAGATAAACTCTCTCGAAACCTTAATCACTCTCACCAAAATATTATAAACTTGCAAAATAGTAAAAAATGTGGAAAACAAAGAATGAGTAGTATATTAAAAATTTTAATTTTTTGGTCATTTTTGTAAAAGAAAAGGTCTGATAAATAGTCATATATTACATATGAGTATCGAATGGCCAAATAATTATTTTAGGCTATCAAAGTCTTGATGGGATAGCTTCAAAACAAAACAATACTAGGAAAGATCAACGCTTGCAAATATTTTTACGACCTTTAAAGTTTAATTGTTCAAAGTCGGCAAGTCACTGGAATGTTATTTTCCAAATTGATAATTACGTGAAGTTGGGTATTAGCGTCATAATGTTTTTATTCTACTTAGATTTTTTTTTCTTTTTTCTTTTTTAATAAGCTCATGTTGTGTGAGAAGCTCCACAATTAAATGGTTACGAGTTTAAGTCTTTCTTATGACATGTAAAATGTATTTGTGATGTGAATATTGTAAATAGTTAAATTGACGTTGAAAAAAAAACTTTACTTTTATTTATTCCAGTAAGGTGGCTTAACTAATATTAATAGGAAAATTTAACTTAAAAAAAAAACTAATTCTCAATATTGTAATGTCTGTTACATTTTTTTTATTAATCACCTAAAAAGAAATTTGTACTTTGTCCAAATAAAACAATTATTAAAAAAGAAATAAAAATGTATCTATTGGAAAATTGATTTTAGCACATCATTTTGCGAAAAAAATTGCAAAATTTTAATTGACATAACATTCCTTGTGTAAATAACAAACTATGCCTCATTTTCTATTAATTTGATTGTCAATCTCTCTCTCTCAACTGGTAACGAACGAAGTTTTTTAGTTCAGGTTGTTCAAAAATAGTGAAGTTTTTTTTTTTTTTTTTTTTTTTTTTTTTTTTTTTTTAATGTTTAATTTAGTTTTTAATTTAAGCACCTTTAATCTAGTAAAATGAATATGACATCAAGTTTAGATTGCAATATGTGTGTGTTTAATATCGACGTTTTGTTTGTTTAACCTTCCACCTTTTTTTAGGGCTAGCAATGGATTTTAGTTATGTTAATTTGAAGAGATACGGTGTGAGTGTGTATAGTATGTTCAGGTTAGTGAAAAATACTGGGTAAAGAAGAAATTAAGAAATGAAAGGCTTGTGTTAGGTTAGTGGTTTAAGTCTTAAACTTGAATTAGACTCGCAACTTAAATATTTTGTCATATGGTATAAAGGAGGTGAAAAAAGTTCAAACATGGGTTACAAACTTTTTTTTAATGGACAAATTACGACGATTCAATTTTTGTCAAATTAAAAACCTCATTTCATCATTATTTTTAAAAATTAAATATCTCACAAACGGTTAATCATTACGGGAAATGATTCATATAATCGCGACGAAAATTAAATCATCTTTCTATAAAGTGACACTTCTATATATTTTCGACGAACATTTTTTTCGAGTTTTTTTGAGTGCTGAAATCATAGTCGATTTGTTATCTTAAAAATCACATTCAATTTATGAATATGTGAAACCATATATGATTTTTAAATATAACAAATAACAAGTGAATTTACAAATCCACTTGTGATTATGAACTCACACATGATTTTTAAAAAACTAAATCACATGTGATTTTTAGGGGGAAATTTTAACACTAAAAAAAACTCGATTTTTTTCCCAAAAGTATACCGAAGTTCCTGTGTAACGAAAGTTAAATAAATTCTCGTCGCGATTGTGTATTTCTCTCATTTGACGATTTATCATTTACAATATATTTAAAAAAAAGTATCGGAAATGAAAGGAGAAATGGTGGAACATCATGTGGAACAACATATTGGATCACTTTAGTGCATTCAAGTATAATGAGTTCTCATATCTTTCAATTAGATTTTGAAAGATTATAACTACTCAACTATCAACACCAAATCCATCTCACGGTTACAACCAACAACGGCCCACCTACAAAAACAAAATAATAAACTCCAAGCTACAACAGGAACAAAACTGCCGTAGAACCGTATCCATACAACACGGAGACTCAACGATTATAAAAAAGAACATAGATCTCAGGTTGATTTTCATTTCAAGAATAGATCTTTAAAAGATCTAACAACAAAACCATCATAGATCTTGACCAAGAACGAAAAACAAAAACCAACACGAAACTAAATCATAGATCTTGACCAAAAACAAAAACATAGAAGGTATATATTTTATGTGTTTATGAGATTAAAGTTTAAGATGAAATGAAGATATATTAGATATGGTTTGTAGAGATTTGTGAGTCATATGAATGAAGAGAGAAGGAAGGTGAGTTTGGTCTAGATGATAATTGTGGAGAGAAAAGGTTGGAAGGCGGCGGATGTTTTGAGGAATGAGATCAAGGTTACGAGAGCATCCACAATGGTTAAACACACAAATTACTTTTTGCATTTAATACCATTAATGCATACTACATTTAACACATATCACTTTGAAGAAAAACTTGAAGTATACCAAGTCTTTTAAAAATCTTTTCAAAAAGCTTTTCTTGCAATGGTAAAAAAGCTTTTTAAATGACTTGTTTTAATAGTGAAAAGCTATTTTTGTTTTTACAGATGCTCTGCAGTTGTGTTGCTCTTTATATTATTTGATATGATTTGGATCTAACTAATGGACCACAAAAATCTAGACTCTTATGAGGTGGTGAATTTTTAGTTAAAGCAAACTGAAAATTGGGTTCTTAATAAATACACTTTTTTTGTAATTAGTCTGTAATAACTTTGAATCACGAGAGTTTAGTTGCATATATTGAAAGTGAATAACGAGAGTTTAGTTGTGACATCAAATAATTATGTGTAGAAAAATTATTATTTAATGTATACCATTTATAATGCAGGGATTACACTTTCTTCTAAATTTTTTTAATATGTCATTAATGTGTTTTTTAAGAATTACAATTCTTAATGCATAATGTACACAATAAATTGTTTTTTTTTACTAATTTATCTTCTACAACATTTTAATGCTTCATTTATTATTTCTTTTTGAATTAGTTTGGTTTTAATGCAAAAATACACATATAAATGAATATGATTTTAAAATGCATGCAAAACTACAGAGTTCAAAAACTATTATTATATCGTAAGAGTGTTTCGAGAACCAATCTAAATAAATTTTGAATTATTTTAAATAAAATTAACCACAAAAGTAAAAAACGGTTTTTTGTAAAAGTCGGGACAATTTTTTTTAGACAAATGATGCAAATGTGCTAAGTGCTAATTAAATGATTAATATATTAATTATTATACTTTTCATGGATAACTCTAAATGATTGCTTAAACATGTAATTTTTTTTACATTATTAGCATTCTTTTATTTATATCTTCTATCTATGTAGGACAAGTGTTATAAACAATATTAATGATTCAAACATTTTTAGAAATATATATACTTTACAAGATGTATACATTATAAGTACTCTTTTATTTATATCTTTTATTTATATGGGACAAGTGTAATAAACAATATTAATGATACAAACATGTTCAAAAAAATATATATATTTCATAAAAAAAATGTTTCTACTTACTTGTGACTACGGACCACTATCAACTAATTTGACCATAACCCATAACATTATTGACTACCGCAACGCAAAATCACACCACTTTCAATTGTTTTTATATGAATTAGTTTGATATTATCAATCAATTTTTTTTAAGTTACTCAAACTCATTATGTTTTCGCTATTGGTAAAGTTATTGTAATAGAAAACATAAAATTGAAAACATTTTTTGCCGAAAATTTTATTACTTGATACCCGTCATCGCAACGCGCGGGTACCCTACTATAATATTCTAAAGAGTTGAAATATGCGACATGAAAATTTTGACATCCGCAAATTTATCGTCACATAAAACGTTTCAGATTATAAAACTTGGTTCATTGAAATTTTTTATTTCAGGGTACCCGCCGCCACAACGCGCGGGTACCCTGCTAGTGTATTATACATATCATTAATTAATTTGTATTTTTTAAAACTTAAAAATACATTTAATGAAGAAAAAGGCTTTCCTCCGATATATGTAGTATAAATACGACATCATCGGTTTGATTAAGTAATGTATTGTTATCATTTTTTATCCGGTCATGGTTTACATGTTTGGTATTGGATTTTTTTTAAAAGTTATTCTTTCTTTATTACACTACAAAATGGTTTTAGACTTTTTCTTCTTTTTCGAACAACATATATTATCAAAATTTTAACAAGAAGCTAGGAAAGAAAATATTTACAAAGTGTTTGAAAGACGACTACAAAGATTATCGAGCCACTTAAATAAATTAAGACAAGTTTTGTAGGAAACAAGTACACTTTTATTAATAAATCAGATTACAAATAATAATAACAGATTCGACGTATGTTTCCCTGGGTACAACAGCCAAAGCTGATGTACAGCCGGACTAAACACACTTGCTTGAAAGATCACGGAAAAGCTCGCTTGTTTCTGACCGAAGGCTGCCGGAAAAACGTTAGCACAAGAGATGCATATTTCTGGATGAGAAAACTAAAGGAGATTATGGTTGTATATAAAGTAAAAACCTATCTTGTCTTCCAAGATTGAATATTAGCCATAATTAAGCAAATGAGTTATATTAAAACCGGATTTGCATATCTTTCTATTAACATAACACAATTAGCATAACTTATTTAATAAGTTAATATATATTCCTTATATAGAATTACAGAATTTGGGAAAAAGGGAACTCGAATTTGCAGCAAAAAAATTCGCACGCAGGCGAAGTATTAGAGTTGCATTCGTGTTTGCAGGTCCTGCATGAGTTCAGAAGCTTCAAACCCATTTTGACTCAGTAATCCTGAAATCTGCATCTCCATGCATGCGCGCACGTAGGTGTTGGACTAAAACCAACTAAAAAATTTTGATAGCTAATACCAACACTTCCATATAAACAACTTCCCACTTCCTTTTCTAGGCAATCACTACAACATTCACTGGCTACCCCAGCGACATATGGGGGGATTCCCCAGCGACATGTCGCTGGGGAAAAGTATCCCCAGCGACATGTCGCTGGGGAATCCTAGCTGGGGAAGTCTCGTAAGGGATTGTATCCCCAGCGACAATCCCCGGCGACGACGTGGGTCCCACTCAAATTTAAGTCAAAGAAGCAGTGCCACTGTGGCACATTATCCCCAGCGACATGTCGCTGGGGAATAGTCGAATTAAGCAAAATGATTAAGACACTAATTATATTGATTAAGTATCCCCGGCGACATGTCGCTGGGGATACTATGGTTACTTGTTGACAAGTCAACGAGTTAGCATACTATCCCCGGCGACATGTCGCTGGGGAAACTTGGTTTTCTCGTTGACTTGTCAACGTTTAGCGTGTGTTATCCCCGGCGACATGTCGCCGGGGAAAGGTCTGCATTTTTTTTTTAAATGCAGCCTGCAGTGCAGGCGATTTCCGGAATTTTTCCGGAAAAAATCTACCAAATAAACATGTACCAAAACCTGTATAGACTCGCCACAACTTGTACCAAAACAAAAATACCATATAACGGATCAACGCAATACAAATAGATCACAACTTTTACATAAACACGACTCAAAAGTCAATATGTGCATTGATAGATAGGGAAACAAGTGTTTAAATGGCGCCAAGATGAACCTAATAATATATAACACAACTACCTAAAGTACCAATGTAGCATACTAATAATATATAACACAACTAGCTAAAGCTAGTACCAATGTAACATACTAATAATATATACACAACTACCTCTCGCCGTTGTTATCCTCATCACCGCCATTCTCCTCGTCATCACCACACCCACCACTCCCGCTAGCACCACCCGAGTCATACTCCCTGAACATATCCGCGTATCTGTTGTCGCTTCTGAGGAGACTCATCATAAAGCTTACATCTTTAGTGACTTTCTCGGCGGGGGCGGGCATACTTGGCCTGGATGTGGCCCGTGATGGCAATACGCGACCCACACCGGGAATATGCCCACGAAGCTTACCCCCTCTTGCCAACGCATTGATTTGATCCTCCGTGTATTCACCCGTGGCCTCAAGCTTTTTCATCTCGTCCTATGTAGTGACAAAAACACAAGATAGTAAATATATTAGTCGGGTTGCTACATTATTTCTCGATAATTCATTAAAGTGTGTTTTGAAACAAAACTTACATATATCCGGCGGTCCTCATCGTTAAGGAATACCCCATCAACAGTATGTGTTTGCCAATAAGTGTCGATGAGTGACGGGTATTCATGAGTCTCTGATGCCTGCATCTGTACATACACACGCATATAAGATGAATAATTTTAAAAACGACAAATCACAACACACCAAAGCGTATAATCAGATATATATATATATATATATATATATATATATATATATATATATATATATATATAATGTTTATTACCATATTATATATATGTATATATGCATGTAAAATAATTATAATGTTTATTACCATATTATCTCGAAGGCGAGTCAGCGACCGGGATCCCTGTCTAGATATGACCTTGCTCTTTTTCCGGTTAAGCCGATTTGTAGCGGCTCGAGAAATGTTCTTGGGATCATTCCAAAACTTAATGTACTCAACCCAATCACCCGCTGTAATTTCCTCGGGACGTGCCCGCCTAATCGCCTCCGCATCGTAATCCCCGGTGGTGGGGTCTACCTTCCAATGTTTGGCTTTGAAAGAAGCCTTGTTAGTATTGTAGGCTTTTTGCAGGTGCGAGTTTATGCCTTCGTAGATCTGGGGCCAGCGGGAGGAGTCGATGTGCGGCCTGAGGTCAAATAGGGTCTGCAATCATATACAACAAAACGAAAAGAGAGTTAGAGATATAATTTATATATTTATTTAAATTTGTTTATTTATTTATATGATATAAATAAATAAGCGAATTTAGATAAATATACACAATTAAATAAATGAACACGATAATGAAATAAACATAAAAGGATAACTGACCCCAATATCTGAAATGATTCCCGCCTTCTTCTCCTTCGGGACCTTGTCCCAAGAAGGGTAGTAAAACGGCACCTTCCTAAAGACCTCCCCTATGTAGTTAGACCAATGCGCCGCATGGGGGCCGAGAGGGTTTAAGGTTTGTTTGTCACCCACCTCAAAAGTGATCGACACGGGACCTTTTTCGTCTACGATTGCCTTCAGCGAAAGGTTCCGGGTCTTGTCGCGGGTATTCAGCCTGCCCGCTGCCCTGCCGCCCAAATTGGGCTTTCGTTTACCTTTGCCTGCAAAATCAAGTTAGTGATAAAAGTCATAAATGTGTATCAAATTTATGCTTGTATTACAATACTCCGGAAATTCTTACCTTTGTTAATGAAGCTTGCCCAGCAACCGGTGGGTACGCGGTCTGGAGGGGGACGATCCTCCCCGCCACCGTCACCGCCGTGGGACCGTGCAACATCTGTCGACATCTGTACAAGTACAATTAGCATAAGATATAGAAATTCATGAACAAAATAATATAAGCATGCACACATCCAAATACATACACATCCAAATAAATATACACATTTAAACAATCCACAACAATTTCATTCATTCATTCAAATATATAAGTGTATTTTGCAAGTTACAAAAACAACTAATTATTATAAACTATAAACGGCTCATATCAACAAATAATAACTATAAACTAACAAAATAATATAAACGAGCACATGTCAACAAATAATAACTATAAACTATAAACTACATATCATTTCACTTTTTTAACATACATACCATTATTTTAACATACATACCATTTCACTTTTAAACATACATACCATTTCACTTTTTTAACATACATATCATTTCACTTTTTTAACATACATACCATTATTTTAACATACATACCATTTCACTTTTTTCACCAAATAATAACTATAAACTAACAAAATTTAAACAACTAATTATTATAATTATAAACGAGCACATTTCAAGGCAATTGAACTAATAATAACTATAAACTAACAAAATTTAAACAATAAACATTCCCCAGCGACATGAATAAACATTCCCCAGCGACATGTCACCCGGGATACCAAAAGGAGAAAAAAAAAATTATTACATACCTTGTCTAGCCTCCTCGTCGCCTACTGCCAAAAAAAAAAAAAAAAAAAAAAAAAAAAAAAAAAAAAAAAAAAAATTAACTTTCCAAGTTAACAACTAACAACAATAATAATCTGCAAAAATTATAACATACCTCGCTCTTGCTCCTCGTCGGTCCTCGTCGGCTACTGCCAAAAAAAAAAAAAAAAAAAAAAAAACTTCACTTTTTTAACTAACAACAACTTACAACAATAATAATCTGCAAAAATCATAATATAATTAACTAATTTAGTTGAATAACATTTAAAATTTGTAAAACAAACCGTGTAACGTGTGGTGGTGGTGATGGTGGATGCGGTGGTGGTGATGGTTGATGATTGTTGGTGAATCGGTGATGGTTTTTGCTGCAGAAATCGCCACAGGAAGGAGGAGGATAAGGTTTTTTTTTTTTTTTTCGTTTTCTGCAGTGAAGAAGATATCCAGATCTGCTTTATGATAAAGTTTTTTCCCCGGCGACAATCCCCGGCGACATGTCGCTGGGGAAAGGTATAGTTTTTGTCGTTTAGCGTAAATGGCGCGATAACGAAAATTTTGGTGGGTACGTATCCCCGGCGACATGTCGCCGGGGAAAACTATTTAATTTTTTTTTTATAATCCCCAGCGACATGTCGCCGGGGAAAAATGTTTTTTTTTTTTTTTTTTTTTTTTTTTTTTTGGTTAAAATTTAATTACTTTATGTTGTTAACGACTTCAAAAGAATACGATTTTATCTTTTATTTTTATTATAATCCTAAATATTTTCCTTTCTTTTAATATAAACTCGGGAACAAAAAGTTACCATTCGGCATCTTTATATTCTTATATGAGAGTTAGATTTACAATCTAGTAACGGGCTAGAGGAACAAGAACATATTACATCAAAATGTTGCATGCAATATTTAATTGGATCAAGAAGCCAAACGATGCATAGTTGAATGTGTTTTATAAATCTATGATTCACCGAAGAATAATTATGGTTACACATTAGACGTTCAACATCCGAGTCGGTATGTTATGGTTACACATTAGACGTTCAACGGATGAGTCGGTATGTTATGCTTACACATTAGACGTTCAACGAATGAGTCGGTATGTTATGGTTACATATTAGACGTTCAACGGATGAGTCGGTATGTTATGGTTACACATTAGACGTTCAACGGATGAGTCGGTATGTTATGGTTACACATTAGACGTTCAACGGATGAGTCCGTATGTTATGGTTACACATTAGACGTTCAACATCCGAGTCGGTATGTTATGGTTACACATTAGACGTTCAACGGATGAGTCGGTATGTTATGGTTACACATTAGACGTTCAACGGATGAGTCTGAATGTTAGGGTTACACATTAGACGTTCAACGGATGAGTCCGTATGTTAGGGTTACACATTAGACGTTCAACGGATGAGTCCGTATGTTAGGGTTACACATTAGACGTTCAATGGATGAGTCCGTATGTTAGGGTTACACATTAGACGTTCAACATCCGAGTCGGTATGTTATGGTTACACATTAGACGTTCAACGGATGAGTCGGTATGTTATGGTTACACATTAGACGTTCAACGGATGAGTCCGTATGTTAGGGTTACACATTAGACGTTCAACATCCGAGTCGGTATGTTATGGTTACACATTAGACGTTCAACGGATGAGTCGGTATGTTATGGTTACACATTAGACGTTCAACGGATGAGTCCGTATGTTATGGTTACACATTAGACGTTCAACGGATGAGTCGGTATGTTATGGTTACACATTAGACATTCAACGGATGAGTCCGTATGTTAGGGTTACACATTAGACGTTCAACGGATGAGTCCGTATGTTAGGGTTACACATTAGACGTTCAACGGATGAGTCCGTATGTTAGGGTTACACATTAGACGTTCAACGGATGAGTCCGTATGTTAGGGTTACACATTAGACGTTCAACATCCGAGTCGGTATGTTATGGTTACACATTAGACGTTCAACGAATGAGTCGGTATGTTATGGTTACACATTAGACGTTCAACGGATGAGTCGGTATGTTATGGTTACACATTAGACGTTCAACGGATGAGTCCGTATGTTAGGGTTACACATTAGACGTTCAACATCCGAGTCGGTATGTTATGGTTACACATTAGACGTTCAACGGATGAGTCGGTATGTTATGGTTACACATTAGACGTTCAACGGATGAGTCCGTATGTTATGGTTACACATTAGACGTTCAACGGATGAGTCGGTATGTTATGGTTACACATTAGACGTTCAACGGATGAGTCCGTATGTTAGGGTTACACATTAGACGTTCAACATCCGAGTCGGTATGTTATGGTTACACATTAGACGTTCAACGGATGAGTCGGTATGTTATGGTTACACATTAGACGTTCAACGGATGAGTCGGTATGTTATGGTTACACATTAGACGTTCAACGGATGAGTCCGTATGTTAGGGTTACACATTAGACGTTCAACATCCGAGTCGGTATGTTATGGTTACACATTAGACGTTCAACGGATGAGTCGGTATGTTATGGTTACACATTAGACGTTCAACGGATGAGTCCGTATGTTATGGTTACACATTAGACGTTCAACGGATGAGTCGGTATGTTATGGTTACACATTAGACGTTCAACGGACGAGTCCGTATGTTAGGGTTACACATTAGACGTTCAACATCCGAGTCGGTATGTTATGGTTACACATTAGACGTTCAACGGATGAGTCGGTATGTTATGGTTACACATTAGACGTTCAACGGATGAGTCGGTATGTTATGGTTACACATTAGACGTTCAACGGACGAGTCCGTATGTTAGGGTTACACATTGGACGTTCAACATCCGAGTCGGTATGTTATGGTTACACATTAGACGTTCAACGGATGAGTCGGTATGTTATGGTTACACATTAGACGTTCAACGGATGAGTCGGTATGTTATGGTTACACATTAGACGTTCAACGGATGAGTCCGTATGTTAGGGTTACACATTAGACGTTCAACATCCGAGTCGGTATGTTATGGTTACACATTAGACGTTCAACGGATGAGTCGGTATGTTATGGTTACACATTAGACGTTCAACGGATGAGTCGGTATGTTATGGTTACACATTAGACGTTCAACGGATGAGTCCGTATGTTAGGGTTACACATTAGACGTTCAACATCCGAGTCGGTATGTTATGGTTACACGTTAGACGTTCAACGGATGAGTCGGTATGTTATGGTTACACATTAGACGTTCAACGGATAAGTTGTTATGTTATGGTATACTTATTATTATTATTATTATTATTATTATTATTATTATTATTATTATTATTATTATTATTATTATTATTATTATTATTATTATTATTATTTAAATGGCGCCAAGATGAACCTAATAATATATAACACAACTACCTAAAGTACCAATGTAGCATACTAATAATATATAACACAACTAGCTAAAGCTAGTACCAATGTAACATACTAATAATATATACACAACTACCTCTCGCCGTTGTTATCCTCATCACCGCCATTCTCCTCGTCATCACCACACCCACCACTCCCGCTAGCACCACCCGAGTCATACTCCCTGAACATATCCGCGTATCTGTTGTCGCTTCTGAGGAGACTCATCATAAAGCTTACATCTTTGGTGACTTTCTCGGCGGGGGCGGGCATACTTGGCCTGGATGTGGCCCGTGATGGCAATACGCGACCCACACCGGGAATATGCCCACGAAGCTTACCCCCTCTTGGCAACGCATTGATTTGATCCTCCGTGTATTCACCCGTGGCCTCAAGCTTTTTCATCTCG
The DNA here is from genome assembly GCA_019973895.1 of Chrysanthemum seticuspe. Taxonomy (NCBI): domain Eukaryota; kingdom Viridiplantae; phylum Streptophyta; class Magnoliopsida; order Asterales; family Asteraceae; genus Chrysanthemum; species Chrysanthemum seticuspe. The sequence continues at coordinate 7,343,269 of BPTQ01000007.1, forward strand.
TCCTATGTAGTGACAAAAACCCAAGATAGTAAATATATTAGTCGGGTTGCTACATTATTTCTCGATAATTCATTAAAGTGTGTTTTGAAACAAAACTTACATATATCCGGCGGTCCTCATCGTTAAGGAATACCCCATCAACAGTATGTGTTCGCCAATAAGTGTCGATGAGTGACGGGTATTCATGAGTCTCTGATGCCTGCATCTGTACATACACACGCATATAAGATGAATAATTTTAAAAACGACAAATCACAACACACCAAAGCGTATAATCAGATATATATATATATATATATATATATATATATATATATATATATATATATATATATATATATATATAATGTTTATTACCATATTATATATATGTATATATGCATGTAAAATAATTATAATGTTTATTACCATATTATCTCGAAGGCGAGTCAGCGACCGGGATCCCTGTCTAGATATGACCTTGCTCTTTTGCCGGTTAAGCCGATTTGTAGCGGCTCGAGAAATGTTCTTGGGATCATTCCAAAACTTAATGTACTCATCCCAATCACCTGCTGTAATTTCCTCGGGACGTGCCCGCCTAATCGCCTCCGCATCGTAATCCCCGGTGGTGGGGTCTACCTTCCAATGTTTGGCTTTGAAAGAAGCCTTGTTAGTATTGTAGGCTTTTTGCAGGTGCGAGTTTATGCCTTCGTAGATCTGGGGCCAGCGGGAGGAGTCGATGTGCGGCCTGAGGTCAAATAGGGTCTGCAATCATATACAACAAAACGAAAAGAGAGTTAGAGATATAATTTATATATTTATTTAAATTTGTTTATTTATTTATATGATATAAATAAATAAGCGAATTTAGATAAATATACACAATTAAATAAATGAACACGATAATGAAATAAACATAAAAGGATAACTGACCCCAATATCTGAAATGATTCCCGCCTTCTTCTCCTTCGGGACCTTGTCCCAAGAAGGGTAGTAAAACGGCACCTTCCTAACGACCTCCCCTATGTAGTTAGACCAATGCGCCGCATGGGGGCCGAGAGGGTTTAAGGTTTGTTTGTCACCCACCTCAAAAGTGATCGACACGGGACCTTTTTCGTCTACGATTGCCTTCAGCGAAAGGTTCCGGGTCTTGTCGCGGGTATTCAGCCTGCCCGCTGCCCTGCCGCCCAAATTAGGCTGTCGTTTACCTTTGCCTGCAAAATCAAGTTAGTTTTAAAAGTCATAAATATGTATCAAATTTATGCTTGTATTACAATACTCCGGAAATTCTTACCTTTGTTAATGAAGCTTGCCCAGCAACCGGTGGGTACGCGGTCTGGAGGGGGACGATCCTCCCCGCCACCGTCACCGCCGTGGGACCGTGCAACATCTGTCGACATCTGTACAAGTACAATTAGCATAAGATATAGAAATTCATGAACAAAATAATATAAGCATGCACACATCCAAATACATACACATCCAAATAAATATACACATTTAAACAATCCACAACAATTTCATTCATTCATTCAAATATATAAGTGTATTTTGCAAGTTACAAAAACAACTAATTATTATAAACTATAAACGGCTCATATCAATAAATAATAACTATAAACTAACAAAATAATATAAACGAGCACATGTCAACAAATAATAACTATAAACTATAAACTACATATCATTTCACTTTTTTAACATACATACCATTATTTTAACATACATACCATTTCACTTTTTAACATACATACCATTTCACTTTTTTAACATACATATCATTTCACTTTTTTAACATACATACCATTATTTTAACATACATACCATTTCACTTTTTTCACCAAATAATAACTATAAACTAACAAAATTTAAACAACTAATTATTATAATTATAAACGAGCACATTTCAAGGCAATTGAACTAATAATAACTATAAACTAACAAAATTTAAACAATAAACATTCCCCAGCGACATGAATAAACATTCCCCAGCGACATGTCACCCGGGATACCAAAAGGAGAAAAAAAAAATTATTACATACCTTGTCTAGCCTCCTCGTCGCCTACTGCCAAAAAAAAAAAAAAAAAAAAAAAAAAAAAAAAAAAAAAACTTTCCAAGTTAACAACTTACAACAATAATAATCTGCAAAAATTATAACATACCTCGCTCTTGCTCCTCGTCGGTCCTCGTCGGCTACTGCCAAAAAAAAAAAAAAAAAAAAAAAACTTCACTTTTTTAACTAACAACAACTTACAACAATAATAATCTGCAAAAATCATAATATAATTAACTAATTTAGTTGAATAACATTTAAAATTTGTAAAACAAACCGTGTAACGTGTGGTGGTGGTGATGGTGGATGCGTTGGTGGTGATGGTGGATGCAGTGGTGGTGATGGTTGATGATTGTTGGTGAATCGGTGATGGTTTTTGCTGCAGAAATCGCCACCAAGGAAGGAGGAGGATAAGGTTTTTTTTTTTTTTTTTTTCGTTTTCTGCAGTGAAGAAGATATCCAGATCTGCTTTATGATAAAGTTTTTTCCCCGGCGACAATCCCCGGCGACATGTCGCTGGGGAAAGGTATAGTTTTTGTCGTTTAGCGTAAATGGCGCGATAACGAAAATTTTGGTGGGTACGTATCCCCGGCGACATGTCGCCGGGGAAAACTATTTAATTTTTTTTTATAATCCCCAGCGACATGTCGCCGGGGAGAAATGTTTTTTTTTTTATTTTATTTTTTATTTATTTTTTTTTTTTTGGTTAAAATTTAATTACTTTATGTTGTTAACGACTTCAAAAGAATACGATTTTATCTTTTATTTTTATTATAATCCTAAATATTTTCCTTTCTTTTAATATAAACTCGGGAACAAAAAGTTACCATTCGGCATCTTTATATTCTTATATGAGAGTTAGATTTACAATCTAGTAACGGGCTAGAGGAACAAGAACATATTACATCAAAATGTTGCATGCAATATTTAATTGGATCAAGAAGCCAAACGATGCATAGTTGAATGTGTTTTATAAATCTATGATTCACCGAAGAATAATTATGGTTACACATTTGACGTTCAACATCCGAGTCGGTATGTTATGGTTACACATTAGACGTTCAACGGATGAGTCGGTATGTTATGGTTACACATTAGACGTTCAACGGATGAGGCGGTATGTTATGGTTACACATTAGACGTTCAACGGATGAGTCGGTATGTTATGGTTACACATTAGACGTTCAACGGATGAGTCCGTATGTTATGGTTACACATTAGACGTTCAACATCCGAGTCGGTATGTTATGGTTACACATTAGACGTTCAACGGATGAGTCCGTATGTTAGGGTTACACATTAGACGTTCAACGGATGAGTCCGTATGTTAGGGTTACACATTAGACGTTCAACGGATGAGTCCGTATGTTAGGGTTACACATTAGACGTTCAACGGATGAGTCCGTATGTTAGGGTTAAACATTAGACGTTCAACATCCGAGTCGGTATGTTATGGTTACACATTAGACGTTCAACGGATGAGTCGGTATGTTATGGTTACACATTAGACGTTCAACGGATGAGTCGGTATATTATGGTTACACATTAGACGTTCAACGGATGAGTCCGTATGTTAGGGTTACACATTAGACGTTCAACATCCGAGTCGGTATGTTATGGTTACACATTAGACGTTCAACGGATGAGTCGGTATGTTATGGTTACACATTAGACGTTCAACGGATGAGTCCGTATGTTATGGTTACACATTAGACGTTCAACGGATGAGTCGGTATGTTATGGTTACACATTAGACGTTCAACGGATGAGTCCGTATGTTAGGGTTACACATTAGACGTTCAACGGATGAGTCCGTATGTTAGGGTTACACATTAGACGTTCAACGGATGAGTCCGTATGTTAGGGTTACACATTAGACGTTCAACGGATGAGTCCGTATGTTAGGGTTACACATTAGACGTTCAACATCCGAGTCGGTATGTTATGGTTACACATTAGACGTTCAACGGATGAGTCGGTATGTTATGGTTACACATTAGACGTTCAACGGATGAGTCGGTATGTTATGGTTACACATTAGACGTTCAACGGATGAGTCCGTATGTTAGGGTTACACATTAGACGTTCAACATCCGAGTCGGTATGTTATGGTTACACATTAGACGTTCAACGGATGAGTCGGTATGTTATGGTTACACATTAGACGTTCAACGGATGAGTCCGTATGTTATGGTTACACATTAGACGTTCAACGGATGAGTCGGTATGTTATGGTTACACATTAGACGTTCAACGGATGAGTCCGTATGTTAGGGTTACACATTAGACGTTCAACGGATGAGTCCGTATGTTAGGGTTACACATTAGACGTTCAACGGATGAGTCCGTATGTTAGGGTTACACATTAGACGTTCAACGGATGAGTCCGTATGTTAGGGTTACACATTAGACGTTCAACATCCGAGTCGGTATGTTATGGTTACACATTAGACGTTCAACGGATGAGTCGGTATGTTATGGTTACACATTAGACGTTCAACGGATGAGTCCGTATGTTATGGTTACACATTAGACGTTCAACGGATGAGTCGGTATGTTAGGGTTACACATTAGACGTTCAACGGATGAGTCCGTATGTTAGGGTTACACATTAGACGTTCAACATCCGAGTCGGTATGTTATGGTTACACATTAGACGTTCAACGGATGAGTCGGTATGTTATGGTTACACATTAGACGTTCAACGGATGAGTCGGTATGTTATGGTTACACATTAGACGTTCAACGGATGAGTCCGTATGTTAGGGTTACACATTAGACGTTCAACATCCGAGTCGGTATGTTATGGTTACACATTAGACGTTCAACGGATGAGTCGGTATGTTATGGTTACACATTAGACGTTCAACGGATGAGTCGGTATGTTATGGTTACACATTAGACGTTCAACGGATGAGTCCGTATGTTAGGGTTACACATTAGACGTTCAACATCCGAGTCGGTATGTTATGGTTACACATTAGACGTTCAACGGATGAGTCGGTATGTTATGGTTACACATTAGACGTTCAACGGATAAGTCGTTATGTTATGGTATACTTATTATTATTATTATTATTATTATTATTATTACCATTACTATTATTATTAATAAAGTCAAACGAAGTTAAACTGTATCCCCGGCGACATGTCGCTGGGGAAAATTGAAAAATAAAATTTTAAAGTAATGAAATTAACACTAATTACATATTTTAAATAATTAAAGGATTCCCCGGCGACATGTCGCTGGGGAAACGTTCAAAATAAAATTTTAAAGTAATAAAATTAACACTAATTACATATTTTAAATAATCAAATGAATCCCGGGCGACATGTCGCTGGGGAAAGATAAGCGGGAAAAGTTCCCGCTACGTTGCACGATGAAATTTTCGGTCAAAATATATCAACCGTATCCCCGGCGATATGTCGCCGGGGAAAACCTCTCCATAATTTAGCTGACTTTTCTACGAGACTTCGTGCCACGTAGGATCTATTTTTGTCGTTTAGTGATGATTCCCCAGCGACACTTGTCGCCGGGGAAAACAGCGATGGGGAAACTGGTAAATGTGGTAGTGAATGTGGGATGCACCATTTTTTTCAAATTTTGTGTTTCATGTGCCTCACTTTGATATACGGTGTCTCATTCATACGAACTCTATTTTGACATATTTTAGCTTGTTGCGAAGCTCTTGTCAAGAAGAACACAAAGCTACCAAAAAATATAAATATATATAGCATATACATATATTAAATTGTGTCCAAATTTTGCAAAAACTCACTTTGCAAAAACCATTTTTCCAACAAGCTTTTATGTGTTTTACTAATTCAATTAATGGAATAAAGCTTAACATCGTTAAAGATGAGCTCAATCCTTGGCCTCTTGAGACCAAAAGTGAATTTGTTTCTATAACGCCAAAAAAGCCAAAGGGTATTTTGGACCAGCACATCACGTCGAAGAATAAATGTTGAGCAGCTGTTTTAGACTTTTAACATGACGCAAAACTACATTTTACGACTTATATAAGCTCTATGAAGAATCATTACATTCACCAACTCGTACATTATAAATCACGTACTTCTTTTTCTATATTGCAATCGATCAATAGTTATACCTAATTAAATCATGTCAAAGCTCACCAGATATGCACTTCTTTTTCTCTCATTTTTCGAATTCTCGTTAAATAATCTCATCTTAGCGCAAACCGGTCCTGTCCATTATGTTTGCGATAACAGTTCTTATTACATCACAAACAGTGGTTTCAAAAGAAATCTTGATCGCGTCCTCGCTAATCTCCCATCAACAAACTCTGGATACGGTTTCTTTAACAGCTCTTCAGGGCAAGATTCCGATGCAGTCAGTGCCATCGCTCTTTGTCGGGGCGACATTGAATTAAATTCATGTGGTACTTGTGTGAGCAACTCCATTGTGAATCTGACACAGGTTTGCCCAAATCAAAAAGATGGAAGTATATTCTATTATGATTGTATGGTTAAGTATTCTGATGAATCTCTATTGAATTCAACTAAAGTGGAATATCCAATAGTAGATTGGAGAGCAGATAATGTAACGGATAACGTTACCAGTTTTAATCAGGATTTGCTAGACCTGCTTAAAAACCTGACAGCTGGAGCGGCTGCTGGTGGTTCTTTACGGAAATACGCTGCCAAGTCAATGACAAGGCCAAATTCCCAAGTCACGTATGGGGTTATGCAGTGTACTCCAGATCTATCTAAGCAACAATGTACAGATTGCTTAAATGGTGCGGTCAGTCAAATGGTTATTAATCATCAGACTTTGGGGAAAATAGGGGTGCAGGTGTATTTGCCTAAGTGTAATATGAGGTATGAAAATTATCAATTCTATAATGCCGACGCACCGATTATTCCCAACGAATATTCTCCGCCACCTGAGGCTCAACAATCTTCGCCTGGTACGTTTCAAATTTGAGCTACATATGTTATCTGTGTGTGACAAAATATATTGTCGTATAAGGCGGTCGTCACTATTTAGTGACAGCTATTACAGTCAGTAGTCGTAATTAGAGACCAAAAAAGAGGCTGTAACTACTTAGGGTGTGCTTGGTTCAAATGGGGAAAGACAAGAGTAAATAAAAGCATTCCCTTCAATTTATTGAGTAATGATCCATTACCTACTATTGGATAATAGGTCATTCCATTATACTCTACCAAGTATCATTATTCATTATTTTTATCATTCCTTATCCCCTGTAACCCCTACCAAATACCCTAACTAATCTAACATGCCGTGTGTGTGACCACTGTCACCATTATTAATTCTCATAAACCGAATGAATATGGTCAACATATAAATTTGTAGGGACCAAGTTAGTTAAATAGGATATTTTAGTATATAAATAATCGTTTTATAATGTCTCGAATATATACACTAACTAAATAAAATTGTCTCTAATTCTAAAGAATTATTTTAATATTATATTGTTAGTAAAAGTTTGATTATTATAGAGTATATGCATTTGGTCAAAGTTGATGGGTGATACAGATGTTTGAGAATGTTAATAGAAAAATCATTCACGCTAAATTTTAAAATATGAGTTGTTAAAATCAGGAGACTTTAATAAGTGAACCATTTCAACAAAACAGCGTACCGATTTATGTGACCCTAATTTTTCACGGCGGATGTATTCACAGGAAGAAATACACGCGCAACTCGCATTGCAACATCTATCGTTTTGGCGACGGCTACTTTCATGATAATTGTCGCTTCTGTTTGCACCTTTGCTATGTTCCGAAAGAAGAGGATGCTCAAAAAAACTTTGGAAGAATGTTTGCAAAGTAAGTTTTCGAATTTCAATTTTAAACTTGTCTGTAATGTCTAATTATATACTATCGCACTTTCTAAGGTACGTTTCTAAGTCTAGAATGCATACAATTTCACATAACGTTAAATGTACCTCTAATTTATGTAAAACTGTTAAAATAACAGATCTGATCTCAGAAATAACCACAACACAATCAAGTCTCCCAGCCAACCACCCCTTGATGAAATATTTTATTAACTGAATAGACAAGAAGATGAGTCCACAAAGCGTGTGCTCACCAAACAAATACACAAGACAAAGATAGTCCCCTTCAGAAGAATTCTATCTATCCCACTACAAAGATTGTAATACAAAGACACTCACTACAACACTCAAACAATACCTAATCAATGTATAAAACTGATCAAGATGATCAGAGTTAACCAAGACTAACAATACCAGACCACTCACCAAACTTAGAGAATACGCAACTTTTAGAGAGAGAGAATAATATGAGAGATATTCAGCCAAAGGGTTAGGCTCCAGCTTATATAGCAGCCAAGATACACTTTAACCCCTCAAGAAAATAGAACCTGCTAACAAGAGCCAAACATATGAACATTAGACCAACTTGGCAGAAAAAGCCCTTTGACTTAAAGTCAAACATGAGCTTGCATCCAATACAAGATATTTCAACACCCCCTCTCAAGCTCATGGCTTGAACAAATCAACCAGACCAAGCTTTTCACAAAATTGCTTGTGTTGAGAAACACTCAACTCTTTAGTAAAGATATCTGCAACATTATTAGCAGAAGCAACCTTCAAGGTTCTAATGACCCCTGAAGCAACCTTCTCTCTAACCAGATGTAAATCAATCTCAAAATGTTTGTTTTTGTATGAAAAACTGGGTTAGCAGCAATCTGAATAGCAGAACTACTATCACAAAACAAACTTGCAGGAAACAAATCCTCTATTCCTAGATCCTTAAAAACTTTTATAATCCAAATAAGCTCACAAGTAGTAGATGCAAGACATATATACGCAGATTCAGCAGAAGATCTAGAAATAGTGGCTTGCTTTTTACTTTTCCAAGAAATCAGATTATTGCAAAAATAAACACAAAAACCAGACACAGATTTTCTGGAAACAGGACACTTAGCCCAATCTACATCTGAGTAAGCATACAGATTAAGCTTTTTGCCATACACAAACTGAATACATGTACCAGGAGCCTGCTTTAAGTATCTCAAAACTCTAAGTGCAGCAGTAAAATGAGAACTAAGAGGAGCATGCATATGCTGACTTAGGCAATGAACTGCATAATAAATGTCAGGCTTAGTAACAGACAAGTATATAAGCTTTCCAACCAACTTTTGATACTCAGTCATGTTAGATAAGAAATTATCATTCTCAGTCTCAACATGACTCAAAACCACATTCTGCTGCAAAGGAGTAGCAGCAGGCTTACAAGCCAACAACCCATACTTAAGTAATAAATCCAAACAATATTTTCTTTGAGAAAGACAAAGACCAGAATCACGGTTTAACACTTCAATTCCCAGAAAATATTAAAGTGGACCAAGATCTTTAATCATAAATTTTGAATGTAGAAACTTTTTAAACTTCTCAATTTCACTAACATTATTACCAGTGATGACAATATCATCCACATAAACCAATAATGCCAAGAAAATACCATCAGAATCTTTAGTGTATAAAGAATAGTCATTAAGACTTTGTTTACAATCATTTTCCACCAAAGCAGTGGTAAGTTTTTAATTCCACTGCCTAGGAGCTTGTTTTAGCCCATACAAACACTTATTCAATTTACACACTCTAGTTTCATTCTTATCATAATAACCAGGGGTAACTGCATATACACATCTTCATACAAATCACCATATAAGAAAGCATTATTATCATCCAGTTGAAATAAAGGCCAATTGTTAGAAAAAGATAAAGTAATAAGACACCTAACAGTAACCATTTTGACAACCGGACTAAATGTTTCTTCATAATCAATACCTTCCCTCTGATTATAACCCTTAGCAACAAGTCTAGCTTTATATCTATCAACCTCACCAGAAGACTTCAATTTGATTTTCCAAATCCATTTGCAACCAATGGCAAACCTACCATTAGGTAATTCACACAGCTCATAGGTGTTATTCCTATGCAAAGCTTCCATTTCAGAATTCATAGCATCTTTCCACATAGGATTTTGAATAGCCTTAGAAAGAGACTTAGGTTCACAAGACTTATTAAGAGTAGTAAAGAAACACATATTAACTTTATACAGATTGGAATAAGACACATATTTCTCAAGACCATACTTCACATTGCTACCAACAACAAAGTCATTAAATCTAACAGGCTGACTTCTAGTTCTACTAGATCTCCTAACACTTGGCGGTGCTTCCATTTGAACATTTTGATCCTCACCATTGAAAACATTTTGATTTGTGCCCTCAGAGGTGATAGTATCATTTATCTGGGTTGTTGTGGTTGCACCTCCTTCATTGACAGTGCTAGCACTATCATCTGGAGGTACCATACCACTACCTTCCTCATTAGAAGGGTCCCCCTATTCATCATAGGGACTTCCAGACCCATGTATGTCAAAAAAGTTCCAGTTGTTTACTCCATTATCATCAAAGTTTGGTTGAGAATTATTAAAGTCAGTATTAGGTTTACCAAAATCATTTGCAGACTTATGAAAATCATTTGACAACTTTATTTTAAAAGGAAACACAGTTTCATAAAATGTAACATCTCTTGAATAAAAAACATATTTACTTTCCAAACCATACAATTTATAAGCTTTTTTAACACTGAAAAAACCAATTAAGACACATTTTTCAGATTTAGAACTAAACTTATCATGTGAATTTAAAACAGTGGAGTAACACAGACATCCAAAAGATCTGATGTGAGAGAGAATAGGATCCTTACCATACACTAAAAAATAAGGGGAAGCACCAGACAATATAGAGGAGGGAAGCCTGTTAATAAGATATACAGCAGTTAAAACACACTCAGGCCACATATTCAAAGGAATCCCCCCTGAAACATAAGACTCCTAGCAACATTAAGGAGGTGTCTATGTTTCCTCTCAGCAATTCCATTTTGCTGAGGAGTATAGGCACAAGAAGTTTGGTGAATCATCCCTAATTCAGAAAAAAGAGTGGATAATTGATTGTTGACAAACTCAGTTCCATTATCAGATCTTATAATCTTAACCTTTTTATTAAACTGAGTAAAGACAAGTTTTATAAAATTTGTAATATGATCACAAACCTCAGTTTTGGATTTCAAAAGATAAACCCAAACAGCTCTACTAAAATCATCAACCAAAGTTAAAAAATACTTAAAACCTTCTTTACTAGTAACCTTATAAGGACCCCAAACATCACAATGAATAAGATCCCCAACAGATTTAGTTTTATGTTCACTTAATGGAAAAGGTTTTCTAGTTTGTTTGGCCTTGTGACACACATCACAAGGAGAGAGATGATCCACCTTTTTAAAAACAATTTTATTACCCAAAGTAGACAAGACTTGATCAGCAGGATGACCAAGCCTTTGGTGCCACAACTCATTAGAAACATGACAAACAAATACAGAATTACACATAGCAAGATTAGACTCACCACAATCAGTTTCATCAAACAAATAGAGACCACCAGAGACACTACCAGTCCCCACAATTTTGCCTAGTTTCAAATCCTGAATGTAACATTTATGCTCATCAAAACCAACAAAGAACTTACTGTCCTTAATCATCTTATTAAGAGACAACAGACTCACATTATACTCAGGAACAACAAGAACATCAAATAAAACCACACCAGAAGTGAGTCTAAGACTACCAATAGCAGTAATATTAGCAACAGTACTATTAGGGTGACTAACAGTTAACATAAGACTAGAAATATCAACAACATTAAACATATTCTTAGTAGAGTCAGTCATATGCTGATTAGCACCAGAGTCAATAACCCACCCTAAAGTAACATGATATTTCACAGAACTAGACTTAGCACAGAAAAACCTCTCAAAATGCAAATTAAACATCACATTGTTATTGAAAAAAGTGGGAGATATACCTGCCATACTTGCAGAACCATTAGCAGAAGGTTTTTCATTAATGAGACTTAAGAGTTTCATCATTTGATCATTAGTGAAAGAACCAGTCATAGAACCATAAGAAGTGGATGGTTGAGACACGTCTATACTATTAGCATTAAACTTTTTGACAACAGCAGACTGTTTTGACAAATTAGGATTCCTTTTAAAACTAGGAGGATAGCCATTTAACTCAAAGCATCTTTCAATAGTTTGACCAATTAGACCACAGTGTTTACAAACCAGATTAGGATTAGGTCCCCTATTACCAGTATTATTACTACCATTACCATTTCTCCTAACAAAGTTGTTATTAGAGTTGGAATTATTATTGGTCTTAGTAACAAAAGTAGCAGGTTGAACCTTGCTGTTAGAACCAGAACTAGGGTGAAGTCCTCTATGAGACTCCTCCCTAGAAACCACATTAAAAGCCTCTTTAACATCAGGTAAAGGATCCCTAGCCAGAATATTACTCCTAATAGGTTGATATACATCATTTAAGCCCATAAGAAACTGCATAAGTCTAACAAGCTGATTATGTTTCAACACACCCTCATGAGCAGCACAAGTACAAGCAGGTAACAAGGTTAAAGTATCAAACTCTCTCCAAAGAGAACTCAACTTATGATAATAATCAGGCACAGATAATTCACCTTGCTTAAGAGAGTTAGTCTTATGAATCACATTAAAGATAACAGAACCATCAATTTTATCATAAGTTTCCTGTAATTCATCCCAAACTTCATATGCAATTACTGAGTAAACCTGTCCTAAGTACAACTCAGGAAACAAAGACCCAAGAATCCAGCCAAGAACTATGGCATTACATCTTTCCCATTGCTGGGAAAGAACAAGGCTAGTAACAGGTTTAACACAAGAACCATCAACAAATCCCATTTTATTTTTACCTTTTAAAGCAATTTTCATAGCAGTAGACCACATTTTGTAATTATCAGACCCGGTGAGTTTAAAATGCACAATAGGAACATTAGAATTATCACTAGAATGCAAGTAGAGAGGATTACCAGCATCCAAAGAACTAATGAGAACTTCAGCCATAACAACAAGAAATAAGACAAATAGATAACAAAAAAAAAGAAACTAACAGATAGCAGATACCAAACAAGAAACCAAACCAACAACAAATACTAGCAACTACACTACCAATAACACTAATACACACACCCAATTCTACTGAAATACCCAGTCTCACACCTATCTGTGGGAAGAGCAGGTTTCCGTACCTCTCAAGGAGGTAGGTCAAGATGTTACCCATAGAGTTTGCAGTGATACAACTAAAGTATTCAGAGAATTAAGAGAAGAGAATTAAACCTTTCAAGAAGTAACGCAACGGAAACCATATTACCAACCCTCTTGATTCATTTAGTCAAGAGAGTCAATAACCAACCAAGAACCCTAATAACACCACCAGGAATAACCAGAACCAAGATCCCCAAATTTACCAAATTAGGGTTTCAAAAAACCCTAACCGATAAATCCAAGATCCACCATTAAAATCAACAATTAATACCACGGCCGTTAAGAAAACAACCTCACAAGATCCTAATTGCTCAAGAAACAAGAAACCCCCAAATTTGAGATCAAACCCTAAAAACCCTAATACCAAGAACCAACGGAGATCAAAGCCGTGGCTCTGATACCATGTTAAAATAATAGATCTGATCTCTCAGAAATAACCACAACACAATCAAGTCACCCAGCTAACCACCCCTTGGTGAAATCTTTTATTAACTTAATAGACAAGAAGATGAGTCCACAAAGCATGTGCTCACCAAACAAATACACAAGACAAAGATAGTCCCCTTCAGAAGGATTCTATCTATCCCACTACAAAGATTGTAATACAAAGACCCTCACTACAACACTCAAACAATACCTAATCAATCTATAAAACTGATCAAGATGATCAGAGTTAACCAAGACTAACAATACCAGACCAGTTACCAAACTTAGAGAATACGCAGCTTTTAGAGAGAGAGAATAATATGAGAGATATTCAGCCAAAGGGTTAGGCTCCAACTTATATAGCAGCCAAGATACACTTTAACCCCTCAAGAAATTAGAACATGCTAACAAGAGCCAAACATACAAACATTAGACCAACTTGGCAGAACAAGCCCTTTGACTTAAAGTCAAACATGAGCTTGCATCCAACACAAGATATTTTAACAAAAACAAATAAAGTTCTACACCGTGATCACGCCACTTAATTTATTTATTTATAATTTTTAATTCTTAATGTAGTAGATTCCTTTAGCATGACTGAATCACTGCACTATATATAGTATCTTCTTTGTAAGGGCTAGCTAGGAAGGTTTAAGACGTTTTCCCATCCATGTATTGAATGAAAACCTATACATTGATGTTGGTTTTTCCCTTGTAGCTAATACATATGACATGAGCATTGTTCAACCTTTGGAATACAATTTCGATACTGTGAGTATGGCAACGAATGATTTTTCTGAAGAAAATAAGATTGGACAAGGTGGATTTGGATCAGTTTACAAGGTATGCCGCATACAGATTTTTTTAAACAACTTAGTCTTATGGGGTTCATTTCATCTTGTATTATTTGAGAAATGGAATAAACAAATGAAACGTAATAATGTTCTCAAATGTATGATATGCTATATAATATTAAGGGTAAGCTTGAAGATGGACGCCTGATAGCCGTGAAGAGGTTATCAAGGGATTATGGACAAGGTGAAAAAGAATTCAAGAATGAAGTGTTGTTAGTTGCTAAGCTTCACCATCGCAATTTGGTAGGGTTGGTTGGTTTCTGCACAGAAGGAAGTGAAAGAGTCCTCATATACGAGCTTATGCCAAATGCAAGCCTAGATAGATTCTTATTTGGTAATGAAGCTCTTCTAACTCCTTGAATGCCATATATATGCATGCATGTAACTTTCATATATTTGATCTTAATGTTTGTAAACGTAGATCCGGATAGGCGAACATCGTTGGATTGGGATACGAGATACAATATCATTGAAGGTGTTGCTCGAGGACTACTTTACCTTCATGAAGACTCGCGTCTAAGAATAGTCCATCGTGATCTCAAATGTAGTAACATTTTGTTAGATGCTGAAATGAATGCTAAAATCACTGATTTTGGCATGGCAAGATTGTTTAGCCCTGATGAAACTCAAGGAAACACAAACAGGATTGTCGGAACCTAGTAAGTCTACGACCTTGGCCAAGTTAATTTCCCACTCTCGTGAATC
Source organism: Chrysanthemum seticuspe (assembly GCA_019973895.1). Classification (NCBI taxonomy): domain Eukaryota; kingdom Viridiplantae; phylum Streptophyta; class Magnoliopsida; order Asterales; family Asteraceae; genus Chrysanthemum; species Chrysanthemum seticuspe. The sequence continues at coordinate 7,358,452 of BPTQ01000007.1, forward strand.
ATGATTCAGTTTGGGTCACTTCCCTCTTAACAAGCATATAACTAAAAATAGCAAGCAACATTGGTGAGGCGTTATAATAAACGAGTGCTAACTTTTTATATTTTCGCTCAATGCAATGTTGTAGTGGTTATATGGCTCCAGAATATGTCATGCATGGCGAATTCTCAGTGAAATTGGATGTCTTTAGCTTCGGAGTGTTGGTGTTAGAACTAATAACAGGTCAAGCAAATCAGAGTTACCAAAATGGTAATAGTCATGTATACCTTCTCAGCCATGTAAGTACCTAAATTTTTTTGTCTTAAAACAAACTTAATGTTTTGGCTGTTAAAGGTAACATCATAGAAATTTTATGATCTTCTTTAGGCATGGAGAAATTGGCGAGATGGAACTGCGTCAAATATTATTGACCCCATGTTGTTGAAAGGATCATATTCAATAAATGAGATCTTCAGAAGTATTCACATCGCATTATTATGCGTTCAAGAAAATGTTGTAGATAGACCAACCATGTCTTCGGTTGTTCTTATGTTCAATAGCTTCTCCCTCACTCTCCAAGTACCATCAGAACCCGCATTCTTTATTCAGGGGAGTGTTGATCATGTATTGCCATCCATTGTTGAGCATGATGTTTTGGAAGGGTGTAATAAGGGTTCTGAATCATCACAAGCTTCTGGAAATAGTGCTACGATTTCTGAGATTACTCCTAGATAGTTTTGGTATAATATGTAGTATATACTACACACAAGTTAGGAAATAATTTAATGTTTTATCATAAACAATAAAATAGTTTCTGTTGATTGAAATACAAACGAGCTAATTAATATGATGCAGTTTATAAATTTCCTCTTACATGTTTGAATCTTTAGGATGAACATATATATTGACGATCGTGAAAGATAGGGACGTCGATGATGATAAAATGATCATTTTTTCCTTTAAAAGTATTATGTAATCTTAATGTAATTATAAGAGCTTGTAATGCCATATATTATTTTCTAACGTGAAGTAATTGTCAGATCGACGGGAGTGTGTACAGTCATGTCACTGGTTCGTATCTTGTTAAGAGAGGGCCGCAAGTCTAGTAAATGACAGTTCTGGTTCTGATTTTGATGGAATGTTTGGGGACAATTATTTTTGGGCATGAAGAGTGAAGACAACATTTAACATGATCGGATTGAGGGTCTTCTTGGATGCGCAGTAAGGTGATATTGATCCATTTAAGAGCCTCACTTGCCGGAAAGTTTTGAATTAGGCAACGCTAGCTCTATCAACTGTTGTACGTTCTTTGTCTTCTGTCCTTGAGCGCGACACCTTTAACTCGATCTTATAAGAAACTTTTGTGATCATCTTCGAGAAAAGTTGTAATATCCGACATTTTTAAAAGCTCTTATATATTTATTTTATTAGATACAAAGAAAGAGACAAAGGTGACATTGCATACGTGAATTAACAAATGAAATGTTAATTATAAAAGTTAATTGCCACATTAAAATGGATATATATAGTTGGAAAATAGAAATAGGAAAGGAATGAAGAACTAGTCATATAGGAATCAGTCAAACCTGTTACCATGTAACCCGGGACATCAGCCATAATGGGCTTATTTATTTGTTCTTGTGTTATCTTAGGAGATCATTTGCAAACTAAACAAATCACATACCCTAAACCACAAACTAAATACTCCGGTGAATTATAATTAATGGTATTTCGAAATTTCTTTGATCAAAAGTAAGAAAGAGAAAACTGTAATAAATGCATTTTTTTTAAACTATGTGTTTTTTTGTCGATGGACAATAATTTTTGGACGGAAAAAATATAAAAATTACTTCAATTTTTTTTTTTGTTGATAAAAAATACAGTTAAAAACATGATTGTTATTGTTTTCTTTTCTGTTTTTTTTCTTCTTTTTTTTTAATAACAGTTTTACTCATAGTTGTCAGGATCCCGATCCTGATCTTAGGATCTTACGATTTTACGATACTGCAAAGCAAAAACGATCCGGATCTTACATAGGATCTTTGCAGGCTTAAGATCTTATAGGATCCCGATCTTTACCATACGATCTTACGATCTAATCCGATCCGATCTTACTTTTCTCGGATTACAAACTAAAAAACTACAAATTTATGGGTTGTTTGTTTGTAGAATTCAAAAAACAACATGTTAATCTTTTTAAACATTTTATAATCATAATTTAGGACAACATTTATATGAAAAATTCATAGTATTTTATGGTTATAATGTATTAGAATTCGTAGATTTGTATAAAATTACATAAACTATTAAGAAATAACATTAGAGTAGGATCTTAAGATCCCGATCCGATCTTACGATCACGATCTTGCAAAGACGAAAACGATCCTGGGTAGGATCCCGATCTTGACAACCTTGGTTTTACTCTTTACTAGTAATTCTCTTATTAAAATTTGTAATAATAGTTTTGGGTGATATATTAAAGTCGATCAAATAACTGTCTATTTTAGTAGTGAAGAGTTAAATTAAGACATTATAAAAAGGAAACGTAGTGTATTAATTTAAGACGGAAAAAATGTATTGTGATTAGTTATAAGGTGTAAAGAGTATCTCACATTCATTTGAACGCAAGGACCGCAAATATGAAAGGCCCCTCGATTATAAATCAAAAAATGATAATTCATATCTAAAATGTATGGTTAAAGTTATGCCTAACAACAATATCAAATCATGCATCAAAATTAAAGTGCATGAAAATTAGAAAAAAAAATATGTATAAGATATTTCAAATGATGAGTTGTTTAAACATGAAATTACACTTATATTTTAGATCTTTGTATCATTATGCCTACTGCAAATGTTTTTGAAAAAACCTATCTTTTTAAGTTAAGAAATCTACAAATAGGTAAACCCCCATCTTAATTGTTTATAGAGGCTTTTACATATATATCTTTGGAAATTTCAGAAATTACATATATATCCTTTTGATGCATTAAAAGCATTGTATTTTATGCATAAAAAGCTAGTATAAAGGATATACATGTAATTATTCATCTAGGGAAGGATATATGAAATTATGCCTTGTTTATATATATATATATATATATATATATATATATATATATATATATATATATATATATATATATATATGGGAATATATTAGCTACAATTTATTATAGCTAATTGGCTACAATTTTGTGCTATAATATGTGGGTCCCTGATTCTTTTTGTGGGTCCTGATTCTTTTCTGTGGGTCCCAGATTTAATGCTAGTGTATTTTTATGAAGGATTGTAGCTAATTGGCTACAAAAATTGTAGCCAAACTATCCCCTATATATATATATATATATATATATATATATATATATATATATATATATATATATATATATATATATATATATAGAGTTAGGATCAAATAAGAAGAAAAATTAAAATGAGAAGGATAAGAAGGAACCACAACCACACATTTTAGATGCACCTATTAAAATAGATGCATCTCTCCTTGAAAATCTCCCCCTTATTTAAAATGTGTGGCTAGAAATTCTTCTTATTCTTCTCATTTTAGTTTTTCTTCTTACCGGATCCCTTCCCTATATATATATATATATATATATATATATATATATATATATATATATATATATATATATATATATATATATATATATATATATATATATATATATATATATATATATATGTATATAGGGGAGCGTTCTTGTGGTGACCATCCTTAACATAGAAACAATAGGAACCAATCTGGATCGTTGGATGTATCATTTTAGATGAGATTTAATTATAATTAAATGAGTATTAGTAATGGCAATATTGTAATTTAACTCAACATGAGTGTCATTTTCTTAACCACTAATAAAGATATTTATGCACATTCGCTTCATAAGTTGCTTTGATTATTCCTTTTTTTTTTTTAATTCTTTTTCCAATATTTCGCTTTTCTTTTAGTCGAACTACTGATACAACGTTTTAATGATACACACTATTATAAAACTTTATAATATATACTTTTCATGATACACACTTATAAAACATCATTTTTATATGTTTATAACTAAAGCATCATTTTTATATGTTTATAACATTGCATGAATTGATGCATAAATACAAACTTATAATTTTTTTCTAAAATGTGGGATAAAACTGATCAAATAAACAATGTATAAAACTTGAATACTTTTTTTATAATATTTAATTATTGTCTTGCGTAGTACTAGTATTTTATAATTTATATCAACATTTCACACTTTGACTGTTTGCACACAACCACGGAACAAATTTCAACTTTCCTACATAGATATTTTTTATACACATTATTTTGATGTTACTACATGACAGACCATACATTGCTTAGATATCAGTGATACATAGTTACTATTAATATACGATAGTTTACGAGTTACAAATAAAAGTGCTTTTACATAAATCAAACACTATAAGAATCACAAGAATAAAAATTAGTGATACAAATCTGTTATTTTTCTCAACAAAACTGATACATAATCAATAAATAACTCGTACACATCAATTATTTTTTCATTAAAAATCTGATACATCAAGTTTTGTGAGACATGAATATGTTTTTTTTTTAAGCTTGATACATCATCCACAAAAATAAATTAATAAACCAAACTTGGAATTCTGAACAAAAAAATAAACATATCTAAAATTCGTGTTGAATCGGAAGACTCGTCAGGTATCACCTTAAATACATGTTGGGGACATGTAGCACCATGAAGACCTAGATCTCATTGCTGTTGGAGATGGTTTTGACGACGAAAATCGATATCTTCAAATGAACCACTATCAAAGTTAATACAATATGATAAATACACAAAAAAAATATTATAAATATGACAAACCTGTTGGTGTTTACTCGGATTTGATGTGGCGGCGGAAAGGGTTACGTAACTCAAATCAAACCCGATGGATGTCGTCCGAACATGATGCAAAGTGGCCTCGAGTGAGATGCATCACGTGGGAACTCATTTATTTGTTACACATGATCTTTTTTTTCCCGAATCATTATTAAAAAAAAAAAAAAAAAAAAAAAAAAAAAAAAAAAAAAAAAAAACCTAGAATTATAAATGTACAAGATCGGTCGACAAAAAACCTCCATAAAGAATAAATCCACTATTGAAAAATTCAAACAAACCTTATAAAATACAAATCTAGAAACAAATCTGGTACAGAGATTGGATACATATCATAAACCCCATAATATATAGATCTAGAAACAAAAAAAACTCCATAAAGAATAAACCCCTATTTAAAAAATCAAACTGAACCCGATCTGAAAATTGAACGAAATCCTAACCTTGCCGGAAAATTATACAAATACGTATCATTTGTTGAATCAATCACGACGGACATCTCGCTTTTGGCGGTTAAAGAAAGACCTAATCATATCAACGACGGTGTGCAGACAAGATGTTGAATAATAACAAGGGTGGTTTGTAAGAAGCCGGAGAAGGTGGTCGCTAACACCAGCGGCGGCTGAAAGGAATTTGGGGGACAATTTTTTTTTAATTAACAATGAAAAAGAATCGGAGGTTATGAATTCATATTGAATTAATATTTATGCAGGTAAGGGACGATTTTGTGAAGATATGGATTTGACCAAATCCTACACCAATTGTTCATTTACCATGATACCCCTAACATATATAAAATACTTATTATTTTTTTTAATTGAATATGCCACATGTCCTAGTTATATTGGTTCATATTGTTTTTATTTTAAAGATGGTCACCACATGAACGCAAATCTATATATATATATATATATATATAGAGGCACTTTATTTTCAGAACCAACTTTAAGTGCGAGAACTGCGAGAACCACCTTTTTACAACTAATAATACACAATGTACATCATTTAATGCTCCATAGCATTTTGTTATTTTTATTTAATTTAAAAGGGTATAATAGTAAAAGACATTTTTGTATTATTTTTGATTTTTTTTTATAATTCCCGTTTTTTTTTTAAATCTTAAAATTCGGATTTTTTTTTTTTTTTTTTTTTTTTCTGAAATGTTTTCAAATAGTAATGGTGCGTGCATGTTTTTTTTTTTTTTTTTTTTTTTTTTTTTTTTTCAAATAGACAAAAGTGCATACATGTTTTTTTTCTCTCTAAATAGTCAAGGTGCATACATGTTTTTAATTAGTCAAAGTGCATACATGTATTTTTTATCTAACATTTTGTTTATCAACCTACTAATATTTTTACATAATCATTATTTTTTTTGAAAGTTTAAAACACAAATTAAAGAACATAATTCATTATAAAAAGAAAAACAAGATTGATATACTTAAATGTTACATTTCGCTTGATTACAAGTACAAAAACAAATGCAATAATCATATATCTCCAAAACTCGCAAATTATCTTCATGTATAATCGTGTTCATCCACTTCCCGGCCTTAAATGATATCATCATCTTCATCAATCAATCTGAAACAAGCATGAACGAAAACAATTAAACCACAAACAAATAAGAAACGAAAATTAATCACGACAACTAGCATGACGCATATGCACAATCTTGTGCATAATAAACTAATGATGTAAACATGTTTTTTAATCATAAACACAAAACACATATGTTTTATAAAACAAAACACAAAACATATATGTTTTATACGTAACAAACATATATGTATCTTTCCAAAACGTACATGTTTTCTAATCCAAACACAAAACATATATGTTTTTCTTTAGCCAAACCCACAACTATTTTAAGGCTTATGAGAAACTTAGTTATAGATACTATCCATATAGACACTACCCACAACTGTTTTAGTAAAACGTATATGTTTTACCATATAGACACTATCATATCAGCTTATAGTGAAAGGTCTATTCAGTCCAATATATTTAAATCCTAAATGGTTATAGATACTCGAATAGACTATTGATTATTCACTAAAAAAAGAATATGGATATATTAGTGTATTTTCATATCCGATTTAACTCTTTAAGTCTGCATCATACCGGGATACACAAATCATATTTGCTAATGCCTGTATATAATATACATGAAAAATAAATGCATGCAAACACTTGGTTTTACAGCCTCACCACTATTCATGCTACCTAAAGATGGTGTTTGTGGTATATACTCGCTTATTAGTTATCAAGTAGATAATAGACTTGAGTTTTGTTTCAGTTTCAAAAGAAACGAGCTCACATACAAGATCCCGTTTCAAGCAAATTAAAACAAACTTTCCGGTCTAAGCCTTCATGATAAATAAATCCATGTTTGCTTTATTATTATGTAGTAAACTAACATCAGTAACTGATGTTAACGAAATAGACATCTAATGTTTTCATGCCAAACCTAAATAATCTTCTATCAATTCTTAACTCATAATTCACGCTACAGAAGGCTGCATTTAAAAAAGTAATGTTCTTAACACAATACCTTGTACTATGACCATCAAAACACATGCTTTGTAAAACCGCAATGGCCTGGAACTGCGAATGTGAAAAACCACCACCTGAACCACAACTTGAACCTCCTTGACCCACCGAGAATGAACACAACACATCCTCCAAAACCACCTGAAAACGCATGACATAATGTTTAGCAGATTAACAACACAGATCCAGGCGTCCATTATTCGAAATAATTCACCACTGATTCAAAAAGAATGTAACAAAAACCCTTAATCGAATCTTTTAAGACAAAAACGTTTTATTCTCGAACTCGGATTCAAATCTAACAAAAACCCTTAATCGAATCTTTTAAAACAAAAACGTTTTTGAAACATACCCATTTTTTCTCGAACTCGGATTGAAGCAAAAGCGAAGGTTTCTTTTTCGAAGAATCAAAATCGCTATTCATATGGAGGGGACGGCATATTGTAGGGAGAGGGCGCTGGTGGATTTTGTAGGGAGGGGGCTGCAAGTTTTTGGAGAGTGGGATAGAGGTTTTTTAGGTTAAATCAAATCCCAGGACGGTTTAAAAAAAATATAAGTGTGATCCCTTAATTACCCTTACACTAATTACATTAACTAACTTATTTTTTAGTTATTTACATAAATGGCATATTTATTTTTGACCTTTGATCAACTAATCTAATGGTTAAAAAGTGGTTCTCGCAGTTCTCGCATTTAAAGTAGGTTCTGAAAATAAAGTTTCACTATATATATATATATATATATATATATATATATATATATATATATATATATATATATATATATATATAGTGTGAGGTTATATTCAGAACCAAAAAAAATGCGAGAACTGCGAGAACCATTTTCCACCATTAGATATTAGATCAATGGTCAAAATAATTTGTGGCACAATTGTAATAAAGTGAAAGATTAAGAATAACTTTATATGAGTTGGAGGGGTATTATTGAGATTTCCTCTTAATTATTTTTTGATAACCGTCCAAATTATATGAGATTTTCAAATATTAATTAGGTCAAAAAGGTTTTCTTTCTCATCCTTTTACGCCTCCGCTCTCTCAACTGCTCACAATTTTATTCATGATCAAATATCAATGCATAATATTTCGACAGTTTGCAATTCTATTATTTTAATGAAGATTTATCCAACGTAATGCATGAATGGATGATATATTGGTAAGTTATTATATTAATTTACTAATTTTATTTATTGGTTCATTTGTGTTCATCACCAGAATATGATAACGTTCCTCTATTTCGATCTTTCATACGAAACCGCATCATCGACGTTGAATTTAATTTGTCTCTGCATGATCATGTTCTTCGAAATTTAATATTATATTTTATGTTTTATGTGAAGGTTTTTAGTTCGATTTTCTCGAAGTTTGTTGGATCGAGGTTGTGATAGATTTTGTTTCTTTGTTCGATATGTTTAGATGATTTGGCGCACCATGATCTTATAATGTATCAGGTTTGTTTTATATATACACATAAAGATTTTTATATACCTATGTACTATTATTCATAATCTTTATTCATAAAAATGTTTTCTTAATCGTTTTTGAATTTATTTATGTAGCTTGTATTCAAAATTATTGATTGAAATCATTTATTGTTTAGCTTTGAAATTGTTTTGGTTTCGTATTGTTCAAGTTTGAATTTATGTTGGTTAAAAATGACTAGTATTAAAAAGATGTAACGGTTTTTTTAATAGCTCAATCACATTTCATTTGCTTTCGATTTGGTAACCGGGTGTTGACAGCAAGTTATTTTATGTTCAAAGATAGTGTAGATGAATGTTTATTATGATGTGTGATTGCATGAAAGCATGTCGTTTGAAAAAATCAGTTTGATAATTGAAAATAGAGAAATAGGTTTATATTGGTGAACTTTATGATTAGTGATCAATATTTAATGTTCTTATTGAGTAACAACATGCACTTAGCAAAAAAACATATTGTGTGCATCTTTTAATGGTGGACTCGTGAAACTACTTACGTTTTGTTAGGATCAAATTTATATTTTCATTGTTTTAGTTACTTTTGTTTTAATAAAAACAATAATGGGAAAGGTTTGCATATGTGTTTTATGGTTGATATGAAATTAATAGAAGTGTGCACATATGTATTATGTATGTACATGTGTTATGTTGATTGTGAGTATATTATAAGTAAAATAATGAGTATCTCTGCATATGTGTTTAGTTGCATTTTTTATGACACGAAGGATTGTTTGGTTGGATATATATATATATTCAATGCTAGTTATTAAAGAACACGTTGTAATTATTTGTGCATACATGTATATGATAATTGTTATTTTAACTAAGAATAACCTATAAGTAAGTGTACATATGTGTTATGCTAGTTTATTTACCAAGTATAGCTTATGAGTAAGTGGGCATATGTGTTTTGTTAGATTATGCATATACTAAGACTACTTGTTCAACTAACCAAAACTTATAATTGATTGTGGCAGGTTACTCGATGTTGTGGATGCTTGCACAGACTTATATAAGTTAAGATGAGCAAGACGATAAAAATACATGCGCACAAGGATTAAAAACACATGTGCATATTTCATGTGTGTTTGAACCAGTCAATAAATACATGTGCACGCCAAAAAGATGAACCAATTGTTGAAGACATTAGATTATGCACATGTGCATGCTTCATATATTTGTAATAAAATTGAATACAAGTGTAAACATATTGATGTTTGTACTAAAGTTGAATATCATATCAATAGAGTAATACAATTTTTAAATTTAAAATTACATAAATCTATTGTAAAAATTTTATTTCTTGTATATATATTTATGTAATATTTCTTAAAGATACATGTGCATATAAATAAATACTTATGCATAAACGAAAAATAAAATTGTCATAATGTAGTTATAGTTAACTTTGATTTTTACAAAAACACATGTGCACATACTGCATTTTTAAATATGTCTAATAAAAAAATAAAAAAAAAAAAAAAAAAAAAAAAAAAAAAAAAAACTGAAATTTAGGAGCTAAAAAAACGTATTTACTAAAAAAAATTCAAAAAGAAAATAAAAATGTAATTTTACCATTATACCCTTTTGAATTAAATAATAAAAATTAATATTCAAAAAAATCTGATTGGTTGATGTTGGTTCTCGCAGTTCTCGCATATTATTTGGTTCTGTAAATAACCCTTCCCTATATATATATATATAGTGTATTTTTATTTTGAGAACCCTGTTAAGTGCGAGAACTGCGAGAACTGCGAGAACCCCTTTTTTTACTCCTAATGATACATAAGGTACATCATGTCAATGCATAATGGCATTTTTGAAAATAGATGTAACTTAATTTGATAGAAAAAACTAAAGTAGGGGCAAAATGGGAATTTAATTCTTCCATAAAAAAAGGATTTTAT
>BPTQ01000007.1:7377478-7651485 GCA_019973895.1 Chrysanthemum seticuspe
ATATATATATATATATATATATATATATATATATATATATATACATACATATCTCAATCCTAGTTTATTCTTCTAATGAATTTTATTCTTCCTTATTCTTTTTTATATTGGCGTTTAGGCTCTACGTGGCTGGATTTAATCTACCTAGGGATATTAGAATCTACGTAATATTGCGTATTATTACACAAAAGATATATATATATATATATATATATATATATATATATATATATATATATATATACATATACATATATATATATACATATACATATATATATATACATATACATATATATATATACATATATATATATATATATACATATATATATATATATAGTGAGGATCAGGTGCGGATTTTTTTAATTCGTGCGGATGTGCGGATTGATCTGGACCGCCCATTTCAGATCTGATCTTGACTTTTTGTAAAAAAGTCAAGATCTGCGCTTACATTCACGGTACCAATTGACCATGTAAACGATTTTTTTGATTTTTTTCCTTTTGAGCGATTTTTACTATTGCTATCTTCTTTCATTTTTTTATTTTTTCAGATTTTTATGAGCACTTTTTGTTTTTTTGATTATGAGTCATACCGTGATATTAACGATATTATGAGTTCTACTGTGATATTAACAATTTTACTTAATATCACTGTCTTTTTTATTACAATATTAAGAAAAGTTACGGTGATATTAAAAAAATTAACTTTGATATTAAGAAAACATGTAAAAAGTAACTGTGATATTAACAATTTTACTTAAAAAGTTACTTTGATATTAGAAAAAAACTTAATATCACTGCTAGTTTACATACTACTGCTAGCCTTAGTGAAACTACTGCTAGCTTTAGTGAAACTACTGCTAGCCTTACTTAGTAGTGATATTAAGAAATCTTGATAATTACGGTGATATTAACAAAATTCATAATATCATTATACCTTTTAACGATGAAAATGATTTTTTTTCTGAATTTTTTTTTGCGATTCTTAATAAATTGTTGTCCTATTTCTTTTTTTAGTTTTTTCAGATTTTTTTGAATTATTTTTTTTTGAATGTTATTGTGATATTATCCGCACCATCCCTACTTAAAATCTAATCCGCACCCGATCCCTTCCATATATATATATATATATATATATATATATATATATATATATATATATATATATATAGGGGCACGTTCAATGCAGAACCACTTTTTTGTACAGAACTTTACATAACCACTTTGAACCAATGGGAATTTAGTATTATTAAATCTTATTATTTAATTGAAAAGGGCAAAATAGTAAAACACTTTTTTTTGTATTTTTAAATAAAAAACGTCTTTTAAGTCCCTTAATTTTTTTTTTTTTTTTTTTTTTTTTTTTTTTAGCATACATGTTTTTTCTAGGAAAAATAAGGTGCATGTGTGTTTTTTTTATAATATTGTAAATTTGTATATGTTTTTTTACGTACAATTATTTAGACATTAAACTTGTTTTGCTTAAAATGATAATTGCACATATGTTTTTTAGTATACATTCTTTCATCGTCGAAATTTATAACAACAATATATAGATGTAACCTCTAAATTTATAAACAACCAAAAAGATAAACAATATACACAAAAGTTTGATATCAAATGAAATTCAAATAAAATACAAATGACGTCATCCTAAAACATTTGTGCACTTCTAAAAAAACATGTGTGCACTTTTCAAAAAACATGTGTGCACTCTTTCAAGAACATGTATGCACGCTTTCGCATCTCATTCTACACTTGTGTCTTGACATCGTTATCATGAGCAACACTTGTGTCTTTTCGATACCTGAAATTAGTTTTAACAAATAACATAACTATAACATAAGACATATGCACAATCTTTATTTATATCAAATTCGTTAGAACATATGAGTATTCTTCCAAGAACATATGTGCACGCTGCACTTTCTTTTCAAATTCAATAGAACATATGTGCCCGTCTTACAAAAACATATGTGCACGCTGCAATTTTTGTGAGCATCTTACTTTTAACTGCACATTGAAGAGAACATACATTTATTATAACATTTAAATAGTACAAATGTTTTTAAAAATGCATTTATAAGTGCTGCTGCATATTGTTTTATAAAACCATTTTAACTAATAAAATGTGCTACTGTTAGTGGAAAGGGCAAATAAAAGTGAGTAAAGGACAAACTAACACTAATATTAGAAAAGTTAAGTAACTCAAACAAGTTAATCTTATAAATGATTCATTTTCTCTTGAATTAAATACTTAACTAGACAAGTATCTACCAATTTGTGACTATCATATTCATGAAATCTGGAATGTATGGTCGTATATTGCAATATTGAATATGAGGGGAGTAAACCATTCAATACTATAAGGCCAATGCTAATGGCAACCACAATATTTGTGGTTACCCTCTGCCACATCAGCGCCACATCAGCTTTCTCTCTCCAAGACTACACCCAACCATAACTTGCTAGTGGTGACCACAATGGCGACCGTAATTTTTTTTTTTATTTTAAAAAAAAATATATATATATTTTTCATAATTAAAGTTGTGTAAATTTTGTGTTATAAATAAAAAAAAAAAAAATTTTCTTTCTTTTTTTAGATATATTTTCTTTTTTACTTTCGGTGCTAGTAAATATTTAAGTTGTGTAAATTTTGTGTTATAAATAAATTTTAGGTATATTTTCCTTTTTACTTTGAATGGGCCTTTATATGATTTACAAGTGGGCTTGAGGATATAGAGTTTGTGAATAAAATAAATACTAGTTAGGTTATTCATCTTAACCCGCCGCTTCTTCTTTCTTCTTCTTTCTTATCCTAGCATCTCACACACAGTATCCTATCACCTACTCCATTTCTTTGACTCTCCGGCATCAACTGCCAACTTGATAAAAAAAATATGTACAAAATGATAAACAGCTCATACACATACGCATACACATTCCTTCTTATCTTAAATGATAAACAGCTCGTACAAGAAATCATCCGGTATATGGTAATATTTATTTATGTTTGTGTGTGTATTTTTCTGGATGGAACGGTCAAAAAACAAGGGAAGATGTGCCAATTTAATCGGTTGCCAGGCAAACCGAAATATTGCAAAGGTTGAGGGTTTGATCGGTTACACTCGGTTGGGCTAGTGGGCACAACTCGGTTGACTACTCGGTTGGGGTGGCAACCAACCGAGCCATTAGCATTGGCCTAATAGTTGTTTCTTTCATAAGAAAAGCCATTATGTCACAACAACTTAAAAACCGAATGCTTAGAAAACGTTAATTTAAACAATGCTCTAAAAAACATCAAACATCTCACAGTTTACAACTCCATCAGTTTGTAGTTAGAATTAAAAACTAATAAACAGAACCATTTATATTACTATTACTTGCTCTAAGCAAAAGCACAAATATAACATATAACACAATTTACCATTCATGTTTTTACTCAAAATATCTAGTGTACCAAGACAAATTAGTATTCACAACAACTGTCACTATTTCGAAATAACAAAAATAACCAAGAACCCATCAAACCCATTTCGAAATAATTATAAAGATTCACAAACATGCTCTTTTCTAATTTCTAATCGAGATCCACCAAGTCGGAAAGACAAACCACTATCTGGTTCCATATCCGCTTGACCAAATCATCTTTTCTAATCGAGATCCACCAAATCGAAATACTTTATAAAATAGTTCTGATTTGCCAAAATAAATTGATTGGAGATAGCCGAACAATATAATTAAAGTGATTGGAGATAATTTTTCCGGTGTGGTGTAAATATTGTGATTGATAGATCTAGAGGAGAGGAGAGAAAAATAATTTTGATTTGTCAGATCTAGAGGAGAGGAGAGAGAGGCTTAAAAGACGGTTTATAACTTTGTTTTAGGGGTGAATGCAAAATACCTTAATTGCCCTTCCTCATTATTTTTAATTATTATATAACTCAAATTATTTACAAAGATGCCATTATGCATAAATACAATGTACATCATGCATTATTAGGAGTAAAAAGCTGGTTCTGTAGGTTCTGTACAAAAAAATGGTTTTGCATTGAACGCTACACTATATATATATATATATATATATATATATATATATATATATATATATATATAGTCCGGTTATAGAGAAAAGTGTAATTAGAGAGAAAAGTGAGAAAAAAAGTTTCAGGGTAGATTATGTAAACATATGAAAGTTATGGGTTAAAAAAGAAACAAGACCAAAAAAAGAAGGAGCGGTCTTTTTTTAACCCAGAATTCCAGATACAAACATATACACCAACACCGATTCAAACACTGACCTCACCATCACCACCTCCGTCGCCGCCGTCACCGTCACACCACCACATACTCTGATACATCACCATCTCCATCGTCACCATCATCATTCCCATCACCACTCCACCGTCATCATCTCCACTGTCGTCAGTTCTGTCATCATCTCCACCACTCCATTGTTGCCGTCGTACATCCGTCAAACACCTGAAGAAAATTGATATCAAGCCAGAGATATCCAAAACTGTAAGTTTTTAATTACATACTTTTATTTTTTTTATGTTATTTAGTGCATCATTCTGAAAATTATAAATTAATTAGTGTTATTGGAGAGTGGAATGACATTTAATAAATTTGTATGTTTAAAATTACATTTAGTGCATCTAAGTAAATAATATGTTATAGCACTTCTTTGTATGAATAAGTTCATCAGTATGAACATTATGTAAACAAGTGTAGATGATTAGATTATAAGGAATTTAATTTAGTGCATATTTTTGTTAGATTAGAGCATCACGAGATAGATTAATGCATCCATTGTGTATTGTTAGAGCATCGCGAGATAGATTAATGCATCCATTGTGTTTTATTAGACATCGCGTGACTTGTTTCATGATTTTTGTTTGATTAATGCATCAAAAATCAATGTTATGGAATCTATTAGAATCATTAGAGCATCACTTTAAAATATTAAGGTATCGGGAGTGTGTGGTTAGTTCATCAAGTGACAAATTTAGGGCATAAAATGTGTGTGATTAGAACATGAAATGAAAAAGTAAGGGCATTGAGAGTTTGTGATTAGGGCATCCCATGAAATGTTAGTGCAACAAGTGTGTATGATTAAAGCATCGTATGATACATTATGGCATCCATTGAGTATCATTAGAGCATTGGTTTGATTAATTAGTGGATCAAGTTTTCATGAATTACATATGCTTGTATGATTATTGCATCAGGAATAGTTGTTACAACATCCGTTAGTATGATTAGGGCATCAAATGACTTGTTACGGCATCTTTTTGTGATTAGTGCATAAAAATATGTTTAGTGCATCGTTGAACATATTAGAGCATCAGTGAGTATGATTAGGGCATCAATGTTAGTGGTTGCCGCATCAGGTTAAATGTTTGTATTTCGTGCACCACCGAACATATTAGAGCATGATTGAGTATGATTAGTGCATCAATAAGTAATGATTAGAGCATCAGTGAGTAATGATTAGGGCATCAATGAGTATGATAAGTGCATCGTCAAACATATTATGGAATCAACGTGAATGTTTAGTGCATCCGTTTGTAATTTAGTGCATCGTTACATAGCTTCTTTAGGATGGGCTTTTTTATGAGCTTCTTTCATTCCAGCTTATAAGCCCCACTTTTTTGGCTTATTGTGATTATTATGATATAATATGCTTATATAAGCTTTTTCTGATATGACATGCTTATATAAGCGCATAAATCTTCAAAGCCAGAAAATTGGGTTTATGAAATATAAGCTGGAGTCCAATGAGCTTATAACCCTAGATATAAGCTTAAAAAAACACCCCCTTAGGTTTAAGTTATTAATAGGTCTTTTTGTTAATTGTAGATGTTTTACATCAATTAGTTGTTGTAGACATTAACTTGCTCGAAATTGTGTGTTTTAGTTATTAGTATTTGTTTTTAATAGTTGAGGTTTCAAAGTGATTAGTTTTGGATCTGGTTGTTTTGTTAGGGTAGCTTGATTTTTGGTGTTATATGTGATATATTGAAGTTAGATTTAGATTTGCGATGTTATTTGGCATGCAAATATCATAGTTTACAAGTTTATTGCTTGATGTTTAACTAATAAATCCATGTTTTGCGAATTGTTGATGTACTACATTAATCATTTGTTGATTGGTTTGATTTGTCGAGGCTTGTGAATTGTGACGACATAAAACATAGATTGAATAATTTGGTAAAAGTAGGTTTAGTGTTATATGTTTGAGTTGCGGTAAGTTGCAGACCACATACTGCACTACATGTGAATTCTCTACACCAATCACACATGCAGGCAAAAGGTCATTTGACACAAATGCAGCCACGTCAGAACTAGATAAATTATCAGATGCCACTGGTTAACTTACATCACAATAATATGGTTAATTACAGCAAAATATTGTGTCTCTTTTACCACTGCAAGCGCGCAACAAAATATGGGTTATGTTGCAACCAAATACCAACAAGATTCCACAAAATATCAGTAAATGCCACACCAACTTCTTCATAAACACCAACCACTCCACCACCGCCATCAGGAGGTTGCAAGTGAACCAATTACCTCAATTGAATCATATTAATGATGGTAATGACTTGGAAATTAGACATCATACAAGAGTGATGTCTGAAACTTTGCAGTAGCAGATTCGAGCCCCCTTTCCCCCTAAATTGACCAGGCATCAAACCTTTTGAATGTTATTGAACCTTTTGTATTCATGTTCTACACCCTAGCAACCAGGGATGCCTGGTGCCTTACGAATGTTGCATGCTAATATGCAGCCTCCCATGCGTGGTGCCCAACGACTACAATAATCAACCGAAAGGACCGATGCACTCCATGGATAACTCTCATGCACATCAGCTCAATAATGGTGATTAAAAAACTTCTCATTGAGTTGCTCTAGAGACAACTGGATCAGAAAAAGAGGTAAAGTTTTATTTATTCCTGATAAATTTGGAATTTAATTACGCGTATATTCTCAATTTAAGCCTTGAATTTTTTTAATTATTTTGATGTAGAACATAAGATGCTTTATCGGCGTTATAACATGTGCCTTATTTTGTATTTAAATCAGTTAAATTTATGTGAACATATTGACATGATTGTATCGTGTTAAATCACTGATACACATAATATTAGGGATTTATGCAGGTATACATAGGTAAACTAGGAAAGTAATTAAGATAATATAATACCTAATGAATGCTTAACAATTGTGAGTTGCAGCCTAATACAGCCATCACGTGAATATAATTAGTGCATCAGTGTGTGTGTGTTTAGTGTATCTGTATGTATGTTTAGTGTATCCATGAACATATTAGGGCATCCATTTGTTGTGATCACAGAGTCTTGTTGGCGAGGTAAATATATTTGAAAATTGAATTGGGAAGTTGGAAGCATAGGAGTGAATCATATGACTGAGGCTAGTAACTTCAGTGATCATCCAAAGTGTCTAAATATTTGGTCCTTTTCACCAGCTTGGTCAGTAAGTTTTGAGCTATTAGCTTATAAGATACTAGTACACTAATTAGTAATTTGCTCATATTAATAGAATCTGTGGTTATGGTTTCAACTCTCATAGAAGAGATTAATGCTACTTGCTGGTCTCAAAGAGGGATAGATATAATGGTCATTTCTTCTTTGGCTTGATGAAGTGTTAAATAATGAGTAGCAAATGGCTATAGGCCAGTAAGCTGCTTTGACGCCGGTGGTCATGATTGAGATCGCACGTAGTGTTGTGCTTTTTACTTTGATAACGCCTTTTTAGGAAATAATTTTTATGCTCAAATTCAGTGCCTTTAGCGAACTACTTGTATGCTTGACTAGGCAGAAATGATAGGGAACTGTTGTTTCAAGATAGAACAGAAAAATAACGAGGACGCATTATCATTTATCATTCTTCTCTATCAATTAAGGTTATTTAAATTCAATCATGGAATTTTAATTTGTTTTTACCTATTACCAGGTGGGCTACATGGCAGTTGTTGGTTCCTTTCCGTTCAACTTCTTCCTCTCAGGTGTACTGTCTTGTGTCGGGACAACCGTCCTTGCTGGTAAGCTTATGGGTATTCAACATTACAAGTAGACATGCTTCATTTTAGTTAGGGTTCAGTGTCTTACAAAATCATGTATGTTATCCTTTTGGCTGCAGTTTGTCTCTGTATCCAAGTAAACAAAGAAAACAAGGAATTCAAGGTACCTTTCTTGTTTCTCTTTGGCTATGTACTTTTATATATTTTGATTGAGATAACATTGTTAGTGTTAGTAGGGTAGCAAAATGGGTAGGCCACGTGGGGTAAGTAAGGGTTTGAAACACCTTCAATCAAAATTTTATATTATCAATAAATAATTTATGTCTCAACACAAAAATTATATGATAACTTTTTAGAAAAAAAAAATGATTTTGGAGGTTTTATGCATCACAAATGAGCTTTGGTGACTTTTTGACCCGTTTTCTTATTAGCTACTGCTTTCATTTGATCAGTTCTTAGATAATACATAAACCTGAATTGACTCAGTTCTGAATTAATGGGTCAAATTTGCCACGTCCTTGTTCTATTGAATCCTTTGTAATATTCCTGAAATTAGTATTCCTGACTTCCCTGTATTATTGTTACCTTCATTTATCATCCCTTTACTCAGTTACATCTGATATTCATTTATGAAATTGTTGCCGGATTTACCTCCCGAGCGTGCTTTTGCTAATTTTGTTATTTGCAATTTGGTCTTGCATTTGGTGATCATGAACTTCCTTGGATAACTTGTGTTCTCAGTTTATTACATCAAAAGATTATATGACTAAAATTTTGTTATCGAGTATTCACCGAATATTTCTAGGCCCTTGCTACTGATGATGCTTAATATGTGCAACATCCAAACCTATTTAATTTACGAAAGAAGAACCTTTTATATCACTGCTACTAGTTTACCAATGTTCAAGTGTTTGCGTGGATAAATCGTAGATCATGTCAACTTGAAATTATTTGTGTCAACATATAGGCTATGTTCCATATCCTGTATTGGTGATAATCGATGTCCAACCCAAGGAATTGGAAATACACACTAAAGCTTATTATGCTATTGAAGAGGTTAAAGAGGTACAATCATTTTAGGAACTCGTTTATGGTGTTTGACCTTCATTTTGTATTTTGATGGTATCACTGCTCGGATGGTCACTGGTGATAATAATAATACAGCTAAATCTATTGCAAAGGAATGCGGCATACTTACTGAAGGTGGGTTAACCAATGAAGGTCCAAATTTTCGAACCAAAACCAAATAGGAATTGGATGAAATAGCACCTATAATTCAGGTACTTAATAGGGGCTGGAAATTGTGCAGCATCAGTGCAGTACCAGTTAGCGCATCAGTTCAGTATAGTGCATCGGTATCAGTTAGTGCATCAATTTCAGTATCAGTTAGTGCATCGAGCTGGTTTTTTTTTTGTCAGAAAACAACCTTTTATGTCGTATTATTATCTTGTTTGTTTAGGAAAATTAATTTATATTTTTTCTTTTTTCTTTCTTAACTTTGGGTGTGGATTAAGATAAACAACCCAATTAAATGACTAGTATTGTTGTACACATTGGCTTCTTTAAATGTATTGAATGGATTATACACCAATGCGTCAGCCAAGTGATAATCATCAGGTCATCGTCTTTCATCTCATGAAACATAAACAAGAGGTGTTGATTTGATTGTGTTTAGATGATATGAAAACTTATTTAGTATATTTAACTAGGATTTAGCAATACCTGGTGAATATTGAAATTGGAAAATGCGCTATCATGATGCATGGTTTGTAAATTATGATTAAAACTCATCAACGATCAACATTATATAATTTCTCCAAGATAGAAATACAAATAAAGCGAAGAAAAAATAGTATAGCAAACACATCGCAAGAAAACTACGAAATAGTACATGAGAATTACGGAAACCAAAAGTATGAGGTAATTACAATTTAACTAATAACAATTTCAAATTTCTGCAGATCCATATACACTTTCTAAAGGTTGCAAACACATAAAATACTAGAGTATAGAGAGTTAAAACAAAATCTTTTATCGTCAAATAACTAGTTATTAATGCATAAGAGCAACTGTAGCATATTACATCAATGGCTCTGTCACGTGCACAAAATGCTCGGCCTCTCTATTGACTTACTCCCGACATTTGTGTGCATCTTTCCCTACTTTCATTTTCTTCACAACCGCAAACTTCCTCCAATTAACCGTCTGGAACAATTCGGGGTTCATCATGAGATATATAAACACATACATATCGTCGTTATCAGATAATGAAGCCCCCTTCAAGATCTGATCATGTGCATGATTGTCATATATTGGTAAAGAATTTTCTCTAGCCAGTGTCACATGTGTTACCTGTATCGATGCTGTCACTTATTTCTCAGAGTCTCATGTGCACCTTGCGCGTCCTGAGGGTGTTTGTGATCACGCATCTCGATACAAGTGCAACTTAATACAACACCATGACGACCCAACATTCTTCCAATAAGGAGGTACCCATGCTGGAAATGGGGGTTGTAGTAGCCTGTAGTGAACTCAAGAGCATAGGACCGTGTCTTGAAATACCAATGGATACCTGCAACCTTAACTTTGTAATACCAATGGATACCCGCAACCTTAACTGAGATCTTGACACCTCAATTTTCAAAATAAAAAGTGACTCATGAGAGTATTATCTTTTCTCCATGATCTAATAGCATTGTGAGTACCATAAGAGGAATAAATTGCCATACTCGTTGTTCCAGCCACCACATTGTTTCTTGAAGAAGTTGGTGTCTTCAGTCGAGTTGTTGTACTCACTTTCATTTGTGGGACCCGTTTTCCTCATTCGGGCTTGCCAAAGCTCTCAGTTGCAACTTGTAGGCTACTCAGAATATACTGCAATACACACATTTACCATGTAAGCATTGATGCCACTACATACATATATAAGAACATATGCAATATCTAAATCTACCTTATCATAACATTGGAAGTCACCGGTCCTAACCTGCTATGCCCTTACCCTCGAGTGAAAAGGAGGTTTACTTACCAGCAATAAGTCAGTTTAAACTGGAACCAGTTTTATTAGAAAGTTGACTTAAAAAACCATTAGACGCTAGGTTCTCTTGTATCATTAATTTGGCAAACTAACATACTAGATAACAAAACTGCATCACATTATCAATTTAATGCATCACAGTTATAAAAATTGGTGCATCAGAGTAAGAATTTAATGTATTTCATTTATAAAATATCATTTAAACTTTTTATCAAACACCTTGTGTGCAAATTTTGTAAACAAGATTTCCAAGCCTTATTTCTCAAAAGAACTGATCTATATAACACTAAAAATCAATACATCCATTAATAAACATGATAATTAAAACCTCACAAAAGGAAAATATCATAATATAAAAGATGCATCACAGTTATAATGTAACTAACTTAATTATATTCAAAAATTATTCCATCAACACACACATTTCATAAATAAAATCTGGAAACAGTAGATAATATCATAATAACATATAAACTAACGAATAAATCACAAAAACTAACAAATAAACAATAATTTAAATAAAGTCTATATGAATAACGAATCTATGTTTCACATGATATCCAAAAAAAAGACTCATCAAATCGATAGATTACTAAACAAACAAGATAATTAACGAATCAAATTTTAAAAAATAAAAATAATAATTCATAATAAAACTAATTAGTACATATAAAACAAAAAACATATATATAAGCTTCGTTTATTATATTAAACAACAAAAATAACAAAATTAAAATCAGATCAATTTAAAAACTTACTATGATCGATAGGACGAGTAGAATTAGTGCATCTATGTAAGGGTCATGTTTAATTCTTTAGATAAACAGGAAGATATGTTTATAAAGAATCAAAATCAGAGAAAAAAAGAAAAAGATTTGAAGGATCTGGAGAAGAGAAATGAACTTGTTTAATATTTTTAATTTTTAGTGAATCTTTGATAACACGGTATGATTTCACGTTGAGATGATTTTGTGAATCTTCGTGATCATGATTTCTTGAATATGGAATTGAGAGAGAAAATGTCCAGGTCGTGGATACAGAGAAAGAAGAAAATGAAAAAATGAAAAAAAAAAAAAAAAATAGGCATTATATATGTAAGGTGCGAATTTACAAAACATTCCCTTTAAGAATTAAGGAAAATACAATAAGGTCCTTGTAGTTTGGTGAAAAAAAAGGAGGGGAAGGGGGGATGATCTAATGGTTGAGATCACTTCCCCCACTTTTCTCTTGAGATCAAGTTTTTAAATGATCCCATCTATATATATATATATATATATATATATATATATATATATATATATATTTTGGATCAAATGAAAAGTCTTTTATGGTAAAAATGATAAAAATGGTTAGAAATGTAACATATTTCATCTAATTAATATAGGGGTATTTTGGATATTTAATCACTCATATTTTAAATGCTCATTTAAGCTACTTTAATCTCTCATTTTAATTTATAAGTTGCCTAACGTTTTTTTCTTTAAAACATCCTAAGACATTTGCAAGCTTCAAATTTTCTTGTGACATGACAATTTTCGAAAAGCTCTTGTGAAATATTATAGTGGTTCACGCCATCTTGATAATGTGTCAAACTCTTCCTACATAGTGATAAATTTACATTAATTTTGTTCCATTGCATGCTCGTCGAAGTGTTAACTTATAAACAAAGAATGTCATGTTTAAGTTACTTTTTATTATATCGATTTTATAAACTATGTATCAATTTGTTTACTAATTTGTCAATAAAAAATATGATTTTATGTTATAAGTTATGTATAAAAAAATTAAACATAGAGTGTCAATAAATTTTAAGTGTTCCACAAACTTAGTATAGTAAAAGTGTCTTGACAAATTGTGTGTCACTATAAATGCATTAAAAGAATGAGTGTGTCACAAAAAATGTGTTATAAAACATAGTGTGTCACTGGAGATGTATTATTGACCAAGAAGAATAAGAAGAGATTCTAACCAATCATTTTACAATATAACTTAAAGGGCATTATTGACCAAGTTAATAATTATCTTTCTCTTTTTTTTATAACCTGAATATTAGGAGTTATTCATTTACTGATTGTGATAGTATGCGTCACACATATGGATTGCATAAATAAAATACAATGCACCTGCATCGAAACATGCAATATGAGATAGTATGCCTCACAAAAAATTGAGTATATTTCTAAGAAATCAATAGTTTATCAATCATATAGTCATGCATCTGGATAAGAAAAACTAGAATTTCTTAGCATCTAATCCATTTAAAGTTACACCTCTTAAGTTTAATCATTAGAAACTTATAGATGCGTATGAAAAATTGCTTGCATCTTTCTTTAATCCATTTTATTACATACTTTATTGGAAGAAAAAGACAAATGGATGCATACTAATAAAGATGCACTAATATATGGATTATAAAGATGCACCGGTATATGCATCGTGGATGCATACTAATAAAGATGCACCGATATACGCAACGTTCATGTTTCAAAATGATTTTGAATCAAACACGTTGATGCTTTCGTATAATTGGATGGCTAACAAATTTATTCATTTTAAAATTATGAAAAAATAGCAGATGCATCAATTAATAATATTATAGGATTTAAAATGTTGACTCTTTCTCTTTGGTAGATCTAATTTTGACAGTTTCATGAGAATGATAAGGAAATGTTTTAAAAACCGGGTTTCTAATCGACCCGGTTGAATCATCGGGCATCGGTTCGACCGCCGAGTCAACCCGGTTTTTCATTTTTGATTATTTTATTTTTTCCGACCGGGTCAACCGGTTTGATCACCGGGTCAACCGGTTCGACCGCCGGGTCTAACCGGGTCAACCCGGTTTTCATAAAAAAAAATTGAAAAAAAGCAAACCCGGTCGGGTTTCATGACCCGGGTTTACCCGGGTCACTCAAAACCCGACGGGTCTAACCGGTTGATCCGGTTTTAGAAACCCGGGTTTTTTTTACCCGTTTTAGTGGCCGGATACCGGTCCGACCGGTTGAACCGGCCGGGTCGACCCGGGTTTGAAAACATTGGGAATAACTGAACTTGATTGTACGCTTTTACCCTTATTTATCTAATTAAATATGGTTAATTTTGTCACTTATTACAATTTTGCCATTAATTAATTTTGACCATTGATGCAAGATCTAATGATTGAAATTACTTCTTATTCTTCTCATTTTAACTAATATTCTCACTAGATCCCTACTATATATATATAGAGGGGCTTTATTTTCAGAACTTACTTTAACTGCGAGAACTCCTCTAGACCAATGAGATTTTTTTAAATATTAAAGATTATTATTTAATCTAAAGGGTATTATAGTAAAAAGCAATTTTTATAGTTTTTAGATTTTTTTATTAAATCTCGTTTTTAAATATCTCATATTTTCGGATTTTTTTTTCTTAGCATGCATTTTTTTTTTTTTTTTTTTATAGCACGGTTTTTTTTAGCAAGCATGATTAAACGGTGCATATATGTTTTTGTTAAATAATGTAAATTTATTTATGTTTTTATTGTACACTAGTTTAAACTTCAAATGAATTTTACTTAAAAATATAATTGCACATATGTTTCTGCAGTATATTCTATAAACTTCTTAAATAAAAACTAAAAACATAAATTATAATCGTAACCTTTAGATTTATTACAAACCAAGAACTTAATATACTACACAAATTGTTATATCAAATGAAATACAAATCAAATGGTATCATTTTGAATATACATATGCACGCCTTCTAAAAATATATGTGCACAAAACATGTGTTTGATGTTTCTCATTACATTCTTTCGAACATGTGTGCACGTCTTCCAATAACATACATGCACGCCTTCCAAGAACAAATATGTACTTCCCGTTTCTCATCAAATTCGTTAAAACATATGTGCACGCCTTCAAAGAACATATTGTCACGCCTAGAAAAAATAATAGCAAAGATTAATACTTTTAAAATAAAAGTCAAAATAACATAACACACATGCACAAGCTTAAACTAGCAAACACAAATAAACAAGAGACCAATTTTTTTATCTATGCAAAACATATATAATCCAAACACAAAACATATATGTTTTATACGTAAACATATAGTCCAAACACAAAACATATATGTTTTATACGTAAACAGATATGTTTTAGGCTCATCTATTGTGTTACATATTTACCGTTCATTAGAACACTGATCCAAATTATCTAAAACCTCATATACAACCAACTAACCAACGTCCAAAACAACAAAAACATCAGCACAAATCCAAGTTAAAGTTTTCTATAGCTAGAACTCATATTATTTACATTCTTATATTTAAAAAATATATATATATTATTCAACGCTTTCTTTCTAATAACGATCTTTGCATCCATACTTAGATCCACATGCTTTCATGTGAGTTTAATATCATTGAAAATTTTACTCTGTATATGATAATAGTTCTCAACTTCCTTTATCTTTTTGGTACAATAATATTATATAAACATGGATATGCATTCACCATTCACATGATGAAAAACCAATTCATTGTAAGAATCTCAGTCATCAAAGAATGAAAGCAATAAACTTACAGTAGGTCGAAACCTCTTCCCTTCAACGCCCATCTTGAAGAAGTACTCGGCTGCTGAGGCAAGCTTTGGCACCTGCAAGACACGCATTTGAAGTCGATGATTACCACATTTAGAAAAAATATGCCATGGTTAAAAACAGGTTGTAACAGGAGACATGCATCAGCAATAACCATTGCTCGCAACCTATTAGCAACAATCGATAGTTCAAATATATCAAATAGTATAAAAAACAAGCAACAACCATTACGAATAAAACCTTTTTGATCCAACAGTCATATACCCAAATAATCTTTAGCCGCAAATCAGCTTAATTCATTCATTCGAAATCCATATATCGTTTCAAGATCAAAACCCAAATATTATATTTCAGATCGGAAATGAATTCAGATTAAAAAAAAAAAAAAAAAAAAAAAAAAAAAAAAAAAAAAAAACTTTCGCTTCACATATCTACGCCAACAAAGAATAACACTTTCAGTTTTTCCAGCCACGTATCCACATTCTATTTCACTCAAATACATTCATGAACATAACTAATTTCTTTTTCAAACTCATGAACATCTAACACAGTGAGTACCAATACTACAATCTGTAAAATACAAACATAAATCAAAAAAAAAAAAAAAAAAACCTTTTCTCCATTGTCAATAAGGACTCCAGTTGGAAGAAGGTCGTCAAGCACCTATTTGGTCATAGTTGGCACATCAACTACCTATTTTGTATCTGAGATCAAAAAAACAAAAAACAATCATTCAAATTAGATAAGTTGTAAAAGATTTCTTTAAAGAAAAACAAAAATCAAAATCAACTTTAATAAATAAAAAAAATAAGGCGGATTCAATATGAAAAAAAAAAGAACAAACCTTAAATCCGTGACAAATGGTGTCATATATCCCCGATTAATGAACAAACTAGACGGTGGTTTAAGATGTCAAAAAAATAAGGCAAATTCAATATTCAGTTTACAGTGTGATCAAAGGACCGAGACGGTGGTTTAAGGGTGATAAATGACGGCCAGAGATCGGAGCAACTATGATGGATATACCTCTACCGGCGGCGGCTGTGAATTAGGGTTGCAGGGGAGAGAGGGATTTTTGAAAAAGATGGGAAGAGATGGAGGAGTTTATGTGGAGAGAGAAAAAAGAAATGAGTGGTTACCAGGTTCTGTGTGGGTGACTATTTTTTTTAAATGCCTATAATACCCTTTTTAATTTTATCAGATATTTCTTTCTTTCTTTTTATTTACAAAACTGCCACCTTTAATTTTGACCATTGATCAACTAATCTAATGGCTATAAAAGAGTTCTCGCAGTTCTCGCAGTTAAAGTAGGTTCTGAAAATAAAGTTTCACTATATATATATATATATATATATATATATATATATATATATATATATATATATATATATATATATATATATATATATATATATATATATATATATATATGTATATATACATACATATATATATATGTATATACATATATATATATATATAAATATATCTATACTATATTATAAAGCATTAGGGACTTCCTATAAAAGGAAGTCTTAAAATTTTAAGACAAAAAACATTACTATAAAAGGAAAATTAGAAAATTAATGTAAATTTTAAAAATTTAAGTCTCATTAAAACTATATAGTAACCCCCTACAATAATGATATATTTAATAGAATTGTTAAAAAAAAAACAAAACTCACTAAGTTTATGACCACCAATTTAATGCTAAAATTTGAAAAATAAAAGTGATAATTA
The DNA here is from genome assembly GCA_019973895.1 of Chrysanthemum seticuspe. Classification (NCBI taxonomy): domain Eukaryota; kingdom Viridiplantae; phylum Streptophyta; class Magnoliopsida; order Asterales; family Asteraceae; genus Chrysanthemum; species Chrysanthemum seticuspe. The sequence goes on from BPTQ01000007.1 coordinate 7,394,891, forward strand.
TTTACACTATTAATAATTTAGACGTTCTACTTTTGAAAAACATATATTTACTTCGTTATAAAATATTTGAGACATGCTATGAGAGGAAGGTTTAAAATGAAAAATATTTGCTCGCCACAAAAATAGTTACCGGGTACCCACCGCCGCATTGCGCGGGTACCCTTCTAGTATATATATATATATACATAGAGGGAGGTTAACGTAAGATAGTGGCTTAAAATAAAAAGCGTAGGAAGTAATCTACACTATTGGATGTGTCATTATTCTTGATGGTTGATCAAATTGAGATGAATGACATAATTGTAATTCTTTTAAAAATTAGTGATAATTTGGTAATCCACTTAGGAGTATCAGTTGTACACGCGCCTCCACAATCAACTTTGAACATTTTTCTGTATCAACATGGTTTGACCAGTTCTCATTTTTAAAAAGTTTGAAAAAACTACTCGTAACTTTCGGTTTAGAAATTTATAATTGAAAAACTAACACATATTAACATTACAATATAATAATACACTCACTAACATATTGCTTTTTGCATTATTGAATACACATTCAAACACAAACACTAACGACAGACAACATGGATGGCTACAAGTTTTACCCACGATATACGACAATCGATACACAACATCAATGTTAGTTTTATGGATATAAATTAGTAGACGTGAGTTAAGATCGAACTAGAGACTACTTGATTGCACACTTTATGTATAAGAATTTAAAGTTAATGAATAAATATAAACGTTATATTTATTTATTTATTAAACGAAATAAGTAACGAAAGTTAAGTAATTAGTGTAATGGACTAACGGACATTAAATGTATTTGGAAAAGGACTAGATTGCAAAGTTTGGAAGTTTCCGGAATCCCTTGGGGATGCCCTCCACCGATCGGCCAAGGAAAAAGGAAACAAAGCCAAAAGTTATTCACCAAGTTTGCTTGGGTATATATACAAGGCTAGGGGTCTTGTTTTTGCATCTCTTGTATTCATTGCTAAACCCTAAAAACGTTTTGTGTGTGTTTCTTTGTCCAAAACCGATCGGCCAACCCTTTAGGGTGATCGATCCACTCTTTTCCACAAATCAAGTTATTTGTTTGATAAAAACTAGCATTACTTTAGTTCGGTTTAGTACGTGTGTACAAGAACGTAGTAATAACACACTATTGTTATTATCTTGGATTGAATTACAAAACGGTAAAGGGTAATTCACATAATCCTAATTAAATCAAATTAGGGTTCATCCGTTGCTAGTTTGTGGATTTGATTCTTGTTCGGCTAGAATCAAGAAAAGGTACGCATATTCTTTTATGTTAATTAATTGTTCATTAATAAATCATATACGCTTCCACTTGAATACTTTGATGTTTTGTGGTTATTTATTTGAATGTCATGTTATCTAATTCCAACAGTGGCATCACGAGTCATTGGTTTTAATGAGTAATTAATTACATAAACGCGTAATAAAACAAATAATTGTATGTTGTTTGATATTATTAATCTAGGGTTTATGTTTTTAATTTTTGTTTGGTCGATTTTTTTAGTTAATTGGGGCGTACCCCTATTTTTTTTGGTCGACACATACATAAATTTTTAAGGTTTTGAAAATTGTTTGCTAACCTTATTAAAACCTATAATTAATATATTGGTTACGTGATTAATTCATGAATAATTTGTTATGTGTCATGGAATTTTATATGCGATCTTGTGGCTTATTTGTATAATTGTTATGATATCCATGATTATACATGCATGTTAGTCATGGATAAGTTGCTTTGATAATTGTTTAATTGTTGAGACATATTTAATTACGATAAATCTTGAATTGGGAAATACTCCAATTATGTATATTAATGAATCAATTATGTGCAATTTGGTATATTTTAATTAAGGGTTTACGCAATCGATTCGTCGATGTATGTGGCTCACTTTCTATTGTTGAAGTGAAAACCCTAAATTGATATATACATTAATTTAACCTATATATTGATTATTAATAGGGTTTTATCGAATAAGTTGCATGTGGCTACTTATTTACACGCATAAATTGTTTATTATGTGCCCATTGTTTTTTAGTAGTTTATTTTTTATTGGTATTACTTATTTGTTTATTATGTGCGACAGTTTAAGTAAAGGGTAATTTTGAATAGAAAAATAATACGGACTAAACAATGGCGAAATTTGATTTGTTTTGGAAAAGTTAAGTTTTCAATAGTTTAATTGATTGGTGACTTTGGTACAAATGACTGAATGGCTCACCCATTAGAATGAACTATAAAGGGGTTAATAAAGAAGTGTGCACAGTCACACTGAAAGGATGTCTAAGGTTATGCTTTTGCGCTTATCTGGTCCTCTGCCCTCTGTAAGTTTGAATGGAGCTACTTAGTAAGCCATAAAATATGCAAACTCATCTTAAGGGCGAATTAGTTTTAATTCCATGCGCCACTTCGGTGGTAATTACCCGAAACACTAAGTGTTTACACTTATTCAAAAGTACGATATAATAGATGGTAATTAACACTAAATTCCTTGATTGGTGAACCCAATACCTCAATCAAAACTTTGATAAATTGATCTTTATGAATTGGTAATAAAAAGTTTTTTATTAAATTTATGCTACAAGATGAATGCATGACATCTTTGTACATATTTGATTTGACCACATAAAATCAAAACTAGTACCCTTTTAAATTAAGTTATATGCCATCTAATTAAAAGGAACACTTGAAGTTGCAATTTATGTCATGAGAGTACTTGGCTAGATTGTGATGGAGAGGTAAATCTCTATGTAAAGTGAGACCTTACATGGACATATTTGCAGTTCTTTAAGTTAGACACTTAAGTTGAGTAGGAAGTGAGACTTGGACTCAATGGCATAAGATGGGATGAAACATGTTTATATTTGCAATAGCGTTGGAAAATATAAATCCCATAATGATCTAGGAGTTGGAAACTGTTTGCCAATTAATGTTCGACAGATTACCTTATTATATGCGTTCGTTGCTAGCAGATCAACTGATGTAACGAACCTATGATAATTTGGATCCTAGTTTTCGAGAAAATTATATGGTTATATGTTTATATTACCGTTGGGTATATTTTATTTTCTTGAAAAGTTGTATTATCGAAAATACTAATACTTGAACTTTTTTCTGTATAAATGGCTCAAAATAACGATAACACTAACACTGTGCTAAGTTCTGCGTTCAAAAGCTTTTTTGATCGAGAAAAGTTGACTGGCTCTAAGAATTTCAATGATTGGCACCGCTATTTGAGAATTGTCTGTAGAGTTGCTGACGGGTTGAAATATCTTTATGAACCTTGCCCTGAACAACCAACTGGTTCTGATGCTACTCAAGCTCAAAAGGACGCTTGGCAACATGAGTATAAGCGTCATAATGATGTGGCTTGTCTTATGTTGGGAACGATGGAATCTGTTCTTCAAAAGCAGTTCGAACATTATTTCCCATATAATATGCTCAATGAACTTCGAACCATGTTCGAGAAACCAGCTGCCGTCGAGATTTATGACTTGACCGATGCTTTACACAGCTTTAGGCAAGGTGAGGGTAAACCCGTAAGTGCTCATGTACTGGAAATGAAAGGTTACATGGACCAGCTAAAAGCACTTGGAAAAACTTATGATGATGACATGGCTGTGAATCTGATTAATAGATCCCTTAATAAGGATTTTAATGGTTTTGTCAGAAACTTCAATATGCACTGCGTGGGGAAGACAGTTACTGACCTACACGCATTGCTAATTGACTATGAGAAAGGGTTGCCTCAAAAGGTTCCTACTGCCCAGGTACTTGCTATTCAGGGTGGAAGGATTAATAAGCCAAAATCGCAGCGTGCGAACAACAAGAAGGGGAAGGGTAAGGGAAAGGTTGAGAAAGGCAAACAAGTGATGGCCTATCAACCTCAACCCAAGAAGAACCCTACTCCTAGAAAGGAAAATCCTAAAAAGGATCAAGCATGCCACCACTGTAAGAGCGTTGGGCATTGGAAGAGAAACTGTGCTCTCTATCTTGATGAATTGCGGGCAAATAAAATGAAGTACGAAGGGTCCATGGGCGCCGGTTCTTCTGGTAATTTATTTGTCATTGAATTATTTACTCTAAATCATAATAATTCCTGGGTATATGATACGGGCTGTGGTATTCACATTTGTAATACACTGCAGGGGTTTAGAGTGGAAAGGAAGCTTGCCTATGGGGAGCAATATCTGCACGTGGGAAATGGCGCATATGCAGCTGTTGAAGCCATAGGAACGTTTAGTTTAGTATTGCCTTCGGGATTAGTATTGTTATTGAACAATTGTCATTACGCATCTTCTATAATTAGAGGTGTTGTTTCTTTTTCAGTTTTGTTGGATGATGGTTTTACTCATACTATTTCACGTAATGGAATTGATGTTTCTTTAAATGGTGTATTTTATTTTAAAGCAATTACTGTGATTGGTGTGTTTGAAATTGATGTGATTGGAAATGAATCTAACAATAATAATAATTCAATGTTTATCATTAACAAGAAGATAAAGTTAGACTTGAATTCTTCTTATCTTTGGCATTGTAGACTTGCTCATATAGGCAAGGCTCGCATGCATAAGCTGCAACAAGAAGGGCTTTTGCAAAATATCAATGATGAATCATTTGATAAATGTGAGTCATGCATATCTGGGAAGATGACGAAGAAACCTACTTATAGCAATATGGAGAGGGCTTCTGATCTACTTGGTCTTATTCATACTGATGTGTGTGGACCACTTAGACATGTGTCAAAGAGAGGTGCTAGCTACTTCTTAACCTTTACTGATGATTTCAGCCGTTATGGTTATGTTTATTTACTTAAGCATAAACATGAGGTGTTTGAAACATTTAAGGTTTTCAAAGCTGAAGTAGAACTGCAATTGAGAAAGAAGATTAAAGCTCTTCGATCTGATAGAGGAGGAGAGTATCTAAGCCAAGAGTTTAAAGGTTACTTAGCTGAGAATGGAATCGTACATTGTTGGACATTATACGATCTATGTTTAATCTTACTACTCTACCTTTATCCTTTTGGGATTATGCTTTGGAATCAGCTGTTCGCATTCTAAATATGGTTCCCACAAAGAAGGTTGATAAGACACCATATGAAATATGGCATGGTAAAGCTCCTAACCTGTCTTATTTAAAGGTCTGGGGTTGCGAGGCGTATGTTAAACGTGACTCTGCAGATAAACTCCAACAAAGATCTGTAAAGTGTATCTTCGTAGGATACCCTAAGGAAACTATGGGTTACTACTTTTACTATCCAACTGAAAATAAAGTAACTGTTGCTAGGGATGGAGATTTTCTTGAAAGAGATCTCGTATCTCAAGAATTCAGTAGGAGAGTTTATGATCTGAAAGATGATCAAGAAGATGCATTACCTTCTGAAAACACTAACGTACTTCCGGTAGAACCTGATAGTCTGGGTCCTCCACCAGAAGTTGAAGTGATTCCCGTTCGTAGATCCGTAAGGAATACGCGTGCACCTGAACGTCTATGTCTTAACGTAGAGGTTGAGGAAACTATGTTAGGAGATCTTGGAGAGCCTACTAGTTATAAAGCTGCCATGGCAAGTCCTGATAAGGAAAAATGGCAGGTTGCAATGAATGGGGAAATGCAATCCATGAGAGAAAATTAAATCTGGGTAGAGGTTGACTTACCTCCAAATGCCAAGGTGGTTGGAAGTAAGTGACTCTATAAGATTAAGACTGACATGGATGGCAATGTACACGTCTATAAATCTCGTCTAGTTGTGTAAGGTTTTACTCAAACTTATGGCATTGATTACGAGGAGACCTTTTCTCTTGTAGCGGACATTAGAGCTATTAGAATTCTCATAGCTATAGCAGCATACTATGACTATGAGATATGGAAAATGGATGTCAAAACCGCCTTCTTAAATGGTCGCTTAGATGAAGACATCTATATGAAGCAACCTGAGGGGTTCGTGAATCCACAATTTCCAAACTGTGTATGCAAACTTCATAGGTCCATTTATGGATTGAAGCAAGCATCAAGGCAATGGAATAAAAGATTTGATGAAGAAATCAAAAAGTATGGATTTATTCAAAATCTTAATGAGCCATGTGTATATCACAAAGTTAGTGGGAGTGATGTAATTTTTCTAATTCTTTATGTCGATGACATATTAATTATGGGAAAAGACATTCCAAGTTTGCAAAATGTTAAGGCATATCTTGGGAAGTGTTTTTCCATGAAGGATTTAGGAGAAGCTGCATACATTCTGGGAATTAAGATCTACCGAGATAGGTCAAAGCGGTTAATTGGTTTAAGTCAAAGCGCTTACATTGATAAAATATTGAAGAAATTCAATATGCAAAATTCCAAGAAAGGATATTTGCCAATGGAAGTAAAGCATGGCTTATGTAGCGATATGTGTGTTCAACACCTGCTGAGGTGGCACGCATGCAGAAAGTTCCTTATGCTTCGGCTGTAGGATCTATTATGTATGCTGTGAGATGCACAAGGCCAGATGTAGCGTTCGCTCAAAACATGACGAGTCGATATCAATAGAATCCGGGTGAACTTCACTAGATAGCTGTTAAACATATTCTAAAGTATCTTAGGAATACGAAAGATATGTTTTTAGTGTATGGAGGAAATCCAGACACAGAACTTGGTGTTACAGGTTACTGTGATGCGTCCTGGCAGTGTGATAAAGATGATACGAAGTCTGAGACGGATTATGTCTTTGTCATCAATAGAGGAGCAGTTGACTGGAAGAGCAAGAAGCAGAGTACGATTGCGATGTCTGCGACAGAAGCCGAATGCATAGCTGCTTCGGAAGCTGCAATGGAGGCTGTTTGGATTAGGAAATTCATTTCATGGCTTGGTGTTATGCCTTCAATTGAATCACCTATTGATATGTATTGTGAAAATTCTGCTGCAATCATATTTGCCAATGAACCTGGAGTCATGAAGGGCACCAGACATTTTCTACGGAAGTATCACTATGTTCGGGAACAAGTCTATTGAAAGTTCACACAGATGATAACTTAGCTGATCCTTTCACTAAGGCTTTAGCTAAAGACAAGCTTATTGGACTTGCCAATGGAATTGGACTTCGTTTAGCTAATAGTTTCACGCATAACTGTGATTAGTATTTGGATAAAGGATATTGTAAAACATTTATTATTTTGTTGAAATAAAGTTTGGATTATATTTATTTTCATTTATAATATTGTTGTCCTATATTTGCATGTTTAATCCGTGAATAACTAAGTTATTCTAAATGTCCATTGTAAATTAATGATATGGGAGTATCATTAAATTAAGAAAAATCTGAGAGATGTGGTAGAATATACTTGAAAGTATATTGATGAGAATGCATACCAATTTAGGATGATATTCAATGAATTGAATATAGGACTTATCCCAACTACATAATTTACTTTGTGGATATTGTTATAAGTAAATTATGAATAGTTATTCTCAGAATTGAGATACCAGATAAGTGTCATAAATGTAGTGCACTTCTGTGAAGCAACTTAACGCTATACGTAATTGGTAGTCATAAGGGTTGTTTTCAGAAATGTTACAGAGTTTGTGGGTTATTCTTGTAGTCAAGATATAATTTGTTCATTCAAATTTATTTGGAGTTTAATACTGCTGGGCCCATCGTATGGTTGACAAGTTGTTTGTGCGGCCGCACCCAAATCTCCCCTAAATATGTTTAGATGATTCGAGAATCTTGGTCAATCACTTACAACGAGAAACAAAATAGTTTTATAAAGAATGACTTAATTCCATATCTTTATTTAACGTGGTATTAGAAATAAAATGATAAAAATAATGAGAAATTATTAAAAGGTTTTCTAGGAGCCTTACTCGATTCGTACAAGAGGAATCGAAATGTTGCTAGACGCTAACTGATGTGATCACTCTATTAAGATATATCCAAGTGGGAGCTGTTAGTTTTATGGATATAAATTAGTAGACGTGAGTTAGGATCGAACTCGAGATAATGTAATTTTACATATGGTTTTAGTATTTAATTGCTTAAACATCTAATGTATTTTGGTCATAAATGTTAATACAAATAAGCCGTAAAAACGTTTATTTATATTTTACGATCTTCTAATGTTTTGTCGATAACAAACGTAAAATCATATTAACGAAACAAATAAAATACGTAAATGGTTTGAACTAATAGTTTCTAACATATTCACATTTTCACATAAAACACTAAAACAAGTATAAGTGATTTTATGATTTAGTAATACACATGTACAACAATTAGTGTTTACATATTTGGATAAAATATACACATAACTAGTATGTAGTATATTGGGTAATATAAATGGGTAGAAACTTAAGTATCACAACCCATTGGGCAAATACATTGAATGTAGTTGGGTACAACCCAAAGCCCATAACCCATGGATCTTGACCCATAACCCATTGCATGACATCATGCTTATATCACATATGGTTAATACCCATAAACCATGTATCAACCCATACCCAAGTGACTAAGTGCATTACACTTAAAGATACATTGTATCTAGCCAAAGATCCATGGTTCAACCCATGACCCATAACCAAAATACCCATGGGTAAAGAGGAACGTTCTACAGATCCCTAGCTTTGTGCTAGCCGGATCCCAAGTGGAAGGGATCCGTGGGATCCGGGGAACAATAGGATTTTTCCTCTATAAATAGTGAGCCATTTCTTCATTATTTCTCACCCCTTTCTAACATACTTTCTCCCCTGAGTTAAATCTCACTAACCTTAGATCCAAGAGATCTATGTTTGTAGTTTTGTTTTTGTGTGATCTTTTAGGTTCCTCTTAAAGGCAAGATCACCACCTTTGAAGTCGAGCAAGCTCAAGTCCATGAGTTGCCATGCTTCCTCATCATCAAGGCTACTGAAGTCTTCTTGTTGATGATCCCTTTCTTTCTTCAAAGAAATGTAGTGTTGAATACATTAGTGAAAGATGTCTCAAGTGTCAAGACGAAGATATTAGCGAAGGGTATCTATCGTCTATAGGATAAAGCACTTGTGGTAGGTGCTTAGAAGTCAAGAGAAAGAAGCATTAGTGAAAGGTGCTTAAAAGTCAAGACAAAGAAGCATTAGTGAAAGGTGCTTAGAAGTGAAGACACAAGACATTAGTGAAAGGTGTCTTGTAGATCTAGTCAAAGGCATTAGTGAAAGGTGCCTTAGATGTACATTCGATATGGTGTGTTTCGATGTACAAGATAGACTAGTATTAGATCCAAAGATATTGATATCCTTGATGATGTTGAAAAGGAGTAGATCTCCTTTGGGATTAGTCGTTGGTGTAGTGTGGTAGTAGTTCCTCCATTGCAATGGAACTAGGTGCTTAGCCTAGTACCTAATAAAGGGTAGGCGACGTTGTGAAGGTGTAGTTCACCTTGGAGTGAAAGAACTAGGTACTTAGCCTAGTACCTTATAAAGGGTAGGCGACGTTGTAAAGGTGTAGTTCACCTTGGAGTGAAAGAACTAGGTACTTAGCCTAGTACCTTATAAAGGGTAGGCGACGTTGTGTAGGTGTGGTTCACCTTGGAGTGAAAGAACCCGGTGGTTAGCCTAGTACCGGAAAAAGAGTAGGCGACGTTGTGAAGGCTTCTCCGCCATAAGGAGATTGGTGTAGTGATTACGAACTCTCGAGTAGGTGACTCGGGGAGTGGAGTAGGGCAAGGAAGGTGTCCTTGTAGCCGAACCACTATAAATACTCGTGTTGTGGTTTTGTGCTTCTTACTCTTTTCTTTTCATTACTTACCTTTATGTGCTTGTTTATCAACATCCAACACACACATCCAAATAGATTGACATAAGTCGATCTAAATAGATTAAAAGGAAGTTTTAATTGGTAAAACTATTCAACCCCCCTTCTAGTTTTCCACAATTGGTATCAGAGCTTCGTTACCAAGTTTCTTGAAGTATATTGTACTTTAAAAACTTGATACGATCCATGGTTAATTTAAAACTACAAAGAAGGTTTTTTATAAAAAAAACACCATGTTTTTCAAAACTATATGTTTGGATGTTGAAGTTGATAACAACATTTGTCTTTTTACTTTTTCATTTAATTGCACTAATCTTCTTTGTCATGTTGATTAGTCAAAGCTCATACCCACCAAGCTTTAGGAGTAGCTTAGTAACAAGAATACCTTTCTTAAGAAGGTATCTTAATCGCAAAGGAGCAGAGAATCGTCTAAGTGACATTTGTTGTGTCATTTGTAAAGATATTCCTAAGTGCGCTAGAGGTATGATTCTCTTTTTATTTTGCTTGATAATTAAGTATGCATGTTTAGGTATTTATATGATTATCTTTTGTGCTTATACATGTTTTACATAAAGCTTCATTAGGAAGCCTTTTTCTCACATACGTGTTTTATTTCTCGTCTAAAGTCGTGGTATATAAAACTTTATTTTGTTTTTTTTAATTCCAATAATAAAAGAAAACACGAATTTAAAAAATTCCTCCTTCCCTATAAAACCCCACCGTCGACCACTCTACAAAACCTTCACTTTTTCAAATCCTCTAATTTCAAAATCTTCTCTTATTCAAAAACTTCATCTTCCTCCTCATTTCATCTCAACCGAAACCAAGAAGATCCGTCATCAACATGGTTTACATCGCACTCGTGCTCATCGCCATAACACTCATCGCACTTGTGTTCCCTATGATGAAGTTCACATATGGAGACATTTACTTTGTGTTGTTAATCTACATTGGGATCATATATCCAATCCTTTGTATCATCCTTAGTAATGAAATGCAATATTATTAATAATCTAGTTTATCTAGGTTATTTTTATCATAATGTGTTTGTCACTTATTGTGATTTATATGTTTTATATTCTTTCATGATACATTAGAAGTCATGTATGCATGTTAAAAGAAAATATAGGATAAAACATATTTCGTGGTATAAAAACTGTAAAATCTATGTTTTTTTATCAAATCTGTTTCTGTTACTACAGATCCACGGATCCCGGAGGATATACTAGCTGGATCCCTTTTGTAAAAGAACTGTGGGATCCGTCCTACTGGAAAACAGTCTTCATGCAAGATTAAAAACCTCTTTTCTTCTAAGAGTAATACTCCACTTGTATGTCAAAACCATAAGTGAGTTAAGTGTATTTCTTGTTAAAAACCATTGTTAATAAAAATCTAGTAAAAACATTAGATTATCATAAGTTGACCACAAACATCTCCTTTTATTAACTTGTCATTTCTATAGGTTCAACTATGACGCATGAATATGAGTTTGATTTTTCACTCACTAGCGTCTACACTCCGAACATCTCTCTCGAACCAAACACGCCTGGCAATCATGTTCGTGGGTTCAATAATCTTGAAAACCGTCACTTCCACGAAGGACATATTGTAGACACCTCTCTACATTTCGAAGAATGTATCAATACCTCCTTCTGAGCCATAGGACTAGAATGTCTTCTTGAAATCAACGAGAAGATATGTCCAAGGTTCATAATGGAATTCTTCCGTCAAGTCGAACTCGTTTGTAACGAGGATCACTCTTTATCTCTTTGGTTTTATATCAAAAACCAAAAGTTCGCTCTAACCCTTGGGCATTTTGCTCACATCCTCCGGATTCCAAATCATGGACAATGTGCCTTCACCGAAGATTGGTCTCTTGATTCTCTCTTCAACTTTCGTGAAGAAAATAGTCCATATTGTTCACACATACCCTCTCCGGAAGATTTAAATCGCATAATATGCAAACCTCGACCATATTACTCCGATCCAAACATTATCTTTACAAGGGATATCCGAGAAGAGTACAAGCCTCTTGCACTCATCCTACGTGAAAATGTTTGGAGTCTTAGGGAAATCGAGAAATCCTTTCCGCTTGTTGTGCTCACATGTTGTACTGTTTGCTAACACAACAACCATACAATCTCGCCTACTTCTTCGCAAGGCGAATTGCAAATCTTCAAGGCTCCAAGAATAAACTCATCCCTTATGGAATGTTCTTAAGACGCCTCTATCATAATGTTATGCACTTCCATCCTCAATTTCAAAGTCCGTTGTACGTACTTTTGAACAAGATGATGGAACCGCTAAACATATCTCTCATGAAGACTTTCTTCATTCTTGATTCCACCAACACTCATCAATCACATAATGATCCTCCTAGCAAAAACACTTAAGGAAACTAATAGTATTCCAAAATAGGATCAAATCTCTTGTACTCGTGCTTTATCAATGTAATTCAATTTCCTTCATGAAATAAAACATTTTACATTTGATATCTTAGAACTCCCTTTAGACTATCCTTGAGATATAATGCATTGTCAAGATCATTGCATACCTTTAGTAAAGGTCATGCTGAGCAGATGGGCGGATCCCAAAGATTGTACTAGACGGATCCCTACTCTTAGGGAACCGTGGGTTCCGGCAAACAGAAATGCAATTGCAAGCATTGTATTTCAAACACATTCTTAGAACACCTCACACTAAGCTAAACATAGTGTCTTAAGGCAAATTAAGTCCTTATCAAGATAGGTTAATCTTTCCTATTTATACATAACTCACCTAGGTCACACTGTAAAACGCTTGTAGATCTACCATTTCGTTTTTAATCCATTACTCTTCCGCTCTTAAACTCACACTTCATTTTCTACTTTATCCCTCACATCTAGTCTTAGAAATCTTTCGATTATGGCAAAATTGACCATAAATCATCCTCACTTCAAAATTGATCAAAGTTGATCAAAATCTTGTTTTCTCATCTCAAAGCTTCTAGGATATTTTCCAAAACACTATCCTAAGACACAACCTGATCTCTAGGATCATTTAGCTTCAATTGACACTCTAAATCTATAGTGTCATCCTTGCTCATCAATTGGTACTCTTGAAAGTTCCAAATCCTTCAATAAATGACAATCATTAGCTACATCATTCATTACCTTCAAGTACTCAAGCATCCCTTCATTTAAAACACTTAGAAGGACTGAAACACTCAAGATGATATAGGTCTTAGATCTTAGAAACATCATTTCCACTCTTTCATAGCTACTAAGAGCCGGATCCCTAGGATTAGCCTAGACGGATCCCTCTGAGGAGGGAACCGTGTGATCCAGATGACAGTTTAGGTCAAATCTTGCTAAAACAATCATTTCAACTCATCTTCCTAACTCAAACACTCCATCTCATCTTAAATGAGTTCCTAGAACAGTGCAAACTCTGAAGTTGACTCTTGTGCATGTTAATCATCACATTCCAATGAATCCTAGTGGCTTAAGGCTTAAATGCACTTGCCAAATCTCTTAGTTTATAAACCACCTTGTTAGGACCTCCATAGTCATCACTCTCATCCTAACTTTCAGCTCTTGTAACCTCTTGAAATCATCTCATTATGAGGAAAACCCCAAGTAGTAACTTATCCACCAAAGAACCACCCATGAAAAAGGCTCGTGTCATACACGAAATTTCTTTAACCGAATCATCTCCCGTCAAGCCAACAAATGATAGAATTCTCCATCATCCAATCAAACCAATTCCTAAAAGGATAGTACCTACAAAACTACCTATGCCAAACACCACCATACCTCCTAGGCCAAACAATATCATCTCCACTAAACCATCACCATTGGTTCCTAGAGCTATTTCATTTACATCCCCACTATCATCACCACACCTCTACAATTTAGAGGACTTGCCTCCTAGGCCATCTCATCCGCTTCCGCCGACAATATTCTCCTCATTAGGAGGAATAATGGTTCAAAATCAAGGTGTTGAGTCAACACTTGCTCCGGCTTCCTTTTCGCCGTTTCCATCATATAATCCCATTTGGATTATGAGAAATCATCAAAGTCAACCACCCGACCATATGGAAGTTGACACTTCTCTACCACCACCATCATTTTTGGTTGAGTCATTCTCAAATGCACCTCCACCAATCCCTCCATCGTTTGAAGCTCCACAAGCCGCTTCACTTGATCCTTCGCATCAAGCCATTTCACTTCTTCCACCACCACTACCTAGCCATGACAAAGATTGCTATCATTGTCAACATGTTGAAAGTTTGATACATGAAGTACGAGAAGACCAACGTTCCATGTTCTATCATCTCCTCGAACGTTTCGACGAGATCAAACCTAAAAAAAACTTGAGCTAGAAGATTTTAGTGGTGTCCTAGCATCAAGCGATAGTTGGTTTAGAAATTCCTAGTCATGTATTTTCTTATTGTATTAGTTTTTAGAGTAATGTATATCATAACTCTAGTTTTATTAAGTGGAAATTACATGCTACTTGCTATTTCTCTGAGAATATGATCACTTTTTATTCATATCTGATTTTTGTGTTAACATTACTTGTTATATCACCTTTTCTGAAATTAATCAGCTAATACGGATCCCTAAGAATTGCCTAGACGGATCCCTACTAGGAGGGAACCGCGGGATCCGTGAGACAGAAAGCTTTCTTTCTACTAACTTGGACCGCATTTGTAGGATGAATTATACTTGCTTTCTAACCTTTGTTTTGTAGTTATTCAATTTACACATGAAGAATTTGACATCCCAAAGCTAGGGGGAGCTTTATGTCAAAGCATTACATTGCAAATTACTTGCAATACTAGGTTTACATTTCGTGACATCCCCTTGCATAATTGCAATCATCAAGGGGAGCACATTCGTCTCTTAGACGAAATCTTTTGCAAACTTATACGCAAACAAACTAGATTAGTATCACTTACTTAACGCCCTTACATAGGGATGGACTCGTCAAGGGGGAGTAAAGACGAGATCCTTTCCCGTTACTTGCTCTCTATCTTTTTTTATTTTTTATTTTCTTTCACATGTTTTTCTTAAACGATGTGTTGCCTTCCTTCAAATACTTTTTGTTTCGACAAAAAGGGGGAGAAGAAAGTAAAAACTACAAATTCAAACTTTTACGAATTTTAGCTTTTCCTTAAGATAATTTTATGTTTTGTCATCAACAAAAAGGGGGAGATTGTTAATACAAATAAGCCGTAAAAATGTTTATTTATATTTTACGATCTTCTAATGTTTTGTCGATAACAAACGTAAAATCATATTAATGAAACAAATAAAATACGTAAATGGTTTGAACTAATAGTTTCTAACATATTCACATTTTCACATAAAACACTAAAACAAGTATAAGTGATTTTATAATTTAGTAATACACATGTACAACAACTAGTGTTTACATATTTGGATAAAAAATACACATAACTAGTATGTAGTATATTGGGTAATATAAATGGGTAGAAACTTAAGTATCACAACCCATTAGGAAAATACATTGAATGTAGTTGGGTACAACCTAAAGCCCATAACCCATGGATCTTGACCCAAAACCCATTGCATGACATCATGCTTATATCACATATGGTTAATACCCATAACCCATGGATCAACCCATACCCAAGTGACTAAGTGCATTGCACTTAAAGACACATTGTATCTAGCCAAAGATCCATGGTTCAACCCATGACCCATGACCCATAACCAAAATACCCATGGGTAAAGAGGAGCGTTCCACGGATCCCTAGCTTTGTGCTAGCCGGATCCCAAGTGGAAGGGATCCGTGGGATCTAGGGAACAGTAGGATTTTTCCTCTATAAATAGTGAGCCATTTCTTCATTATTTCTCACCCCTTTCTAACATACTTTCTCCCCTGAGTTAAATCTCACTAACCTTAGATCCAAGAGATCTATGTTTGTAGTTTTGTTTTTGTGTGATCTTTTAGGTTCCTCTTAAAGGCAAGATCACCACCTTTGAAGTCGAGCAAGCTCAAGTCCATGAGTTGCCATGCTTCCTCATCATCAAGGCTACTGAAGTCTTCTTGTTGATGATCCCTTTCTTTCTTCAAAGAAGTGTAGTGTTGAATGCATTAGTGAAAGATGTCTCAAGTGTCAAGACGAAGATATTAGTGAAGGGTATCTATCGTCTATAGGATAAAGCACTTGTGGTAGGTGCTTAGAAGTCAAAGAACTAGGTACTTAGCCTAGTACCTTATAAAGGGTAGGCGACGTTGTGTAGGTGTGGTTCACATTGGAGTGAAAGAACCCGGTGGTTAGCCTAGTACCCGAAAAAGAGTAGGCGACGTTATGAAGGCTTCTCCGCCATAAGGAGATTGGTGTAGTGATTACGAACTCTCGAGTAGGTGACTCGGGGAGTGGAGTAGGGCAAGGAAGGTGTCCTTGTAGCCGAACCACTATAAATACTCGTGTTATGGTTTTGTGCTTCTTACTCTTATCTTTTCATTACTTACCTTTATATGCTTGTTTATCAACATCCAACACACACATCCAAATAGATTGACATAAGTCGATCTAAATCGATTAAAAGGAAGTTTTAATTGGTAAAACTATTCAACCCCCCCTTCTAGTTTTCCACAATAAATATTTACATAAGTGCATGAAATGAAAAACATGAATATTTTTAATGTATTGTATACATTTCAAAAATATTGTACGCAAAATCTAAAATCACGTGATATACAATTCAAATAAAAAATTCTATAAAATTAATAATAAATGAAAGTTTAGACGTGTCTACAAATCTTTAACATAACTAGAAGGGTAAAAGCCATAAAATAACAACGTACTTTCTAAAATTTACCGAGTTGAAACACATACTTTTTTATTAATATATACACCCACGTACTTTCGAATTTTGTTCCGACTTCACCCATATGACTGATTTATATTAATATAATATTATATTAAATAATATTATTTTATTACAATGTGGGTAAAGTCGGAACAAAATTTGAAAGTACATGGGTGTATATGTTAATAAAAAACTATGTGTTTCAACTCGGTAAATTTTAAAAAGTACGTTGTTATTTTATGGCTTTTACCCTAACTAGAATTGGTGTTGCCGTATATGCACATGTATTTTCCTCATTAGAGACTCTCAATTTCATTGTATGTATATGTGCATCTGAGTTCATCCATATACCCTTGTATATACGTACTCAAATTAGTTTATTTGCACTTGTATCTACTGCATGCACTCGTGTCTTTACTCTTTACTTCTTTACCATAATAATCTTCTCGCTAGATATTATATATAAAACACATGTGCACTCTTCGGGCCTGTTTGGCAGGAGCTTTTTGGGGAGCTGTTAGCTTTTTGTTATAAAAATAATCTCTTTTAAAATAAGTAGCTCCGTTTGGTTACATTAACTTCAAGCATTTATTTCAAATAAATAGCTCCTAAATGAAAAGATGATTCATGAAACTTTTTAAACATCTTGGAGCTGTTAAAACTTAAAATTACTGATATACCCTCCAAACATTTATTTTCAATTATAAATATGTCCTTTTATGTCATTTTACATCTTATAATTACATTTAACAGCTAATTTACCAAACACTTTTATTAAAAAAAAAAGAAAAATATATAGCTTGTAGCTCATGTTAACAGCTTTGCAGCTTACAGTTTCCAGCTTACAGTTTACAGCTTACAATATACAGCTAGTTTTGCCAAACATACCCTTCATATTGCTCATCATACTCGTACCTGTAAGCACAAGCAATGAATAAACGAATTATTTAAACATAACAACTAACAAAACATATGCACAATCATATCCTACATCCAATGATGCAATTGAATTCAATCATAACAATAAGTGTCACATATATCCATAATCTAGTAAAACACATATGCACCATTTCACAAAAAGTTAACTCGCAAAAAGTGTTAAACTAGAAAAAACAACTTAACTAATTTTTTATGCCGTCACATCGCACGAGTAGTCGAGTACCATGGTATTTTTAAGGTAATGGTCAGTTTTTTTTTAACCTAAAACGTTTTCCATTGTAATTTCACTTAATCCGTTGTTGATATTTAAAGCCAAATCTGTACATACTTAAATATCAAAATCATCCAACAGAATTCTAGGAGTAATTAATATGCGACGCGATCAACTTTGTTAAACATTAATACCAGTCCAAATTTTCATACAAATCGACAGATTATCCAAATAACAAGAAGATAACTCAACATATTAGCAAAGTGATTTTTATTAGAGGAAATAATGTCGGTAGGCTCGAGCCCGTCTTGAGCTTAGGCCCATTAGGGTTATGAAGTTACCTATGTAATCTATAAATACATACTCAATAAAACATAATAGCTACGAGTTTTAATGCTCAACGTTGTATCAAAAAAGGTCTGATTTTTGGACTTAATCAGCCGACATGAGTCGTCATCGCAATCCATTTTATCCCGTCAAATTTCTTCGATGGTCGTTTCCTATCTAAACCCTAAACTCTACAATTGAAAAAAAAAAAAAAAAAAAAAAAAAAAAAAAAAAAAAACGCCATGTAAATTTATTTTTCTTCCATAGCCATCGTTCCCCGTTTTTTCTCCATGTCTGATTATATTTTGCTAAAAGTCAAGTACTCAACCAAAGCTAGTGTGTAGAATAATGATTATCAATGTTTCTTAGTTTTGCTTTTCTACTCATTATTTTCTTTTTCTTCTTAATTTTGTTTTCTTATTTGCGAAGCCTTCCCTTACCTTTTATTTACTATCAACTCACAAACAACTAGAAAAACATAAAAAATAAAATAAATTATCCTTTTTCTTCTTTTTTTTCCCCTTATATCTTTAAAAACAAGTTTTAAAATATCCATTTTCTTAATATTCTTCCAGTTTTGAGCAACTTAATCTCTACTTACCCTTGATTTCAAGCAGTGGACTGCAAAAATGTGTTTTCCTCTACAACAAAGCAGATCAAGAATCTCTAAAGCATTGCAATTGTCTTCCCTTTCAGCACTACGAGTCCTCATAAGCAATTTACTTTTAGTTTATTATTATTGTTTTCCACTTCGGTCTCAGTCAACTTAGTCTTTCGTGATTTCGTCGCTCAGACTGTGAGAGAGTATTAGAGGATATAATGTCGGTAGGCTCGAGCCCGTCTTGAGCTTAGGCCCATTAGGGTCTATGAAGTTACCTATGTAATTTATAAATACATAATCAATAAAACATAATAAGGGGGTTTTCATTGCCATAACTAAACATAATAACAAAGTGATTTATAATGGTATTGTTCAAAACAAAGGCCTGGAAAATGATGATGATAAATACATAAGAATCGTGATATCTTTTATATAATAAAAGAATTACATCATTTCGGAGTATTTTTGGAAAACCTTCTCATTAAAAAAAATTGGGCCAATAGGAGAGCTCAATTTCGCCTCGTAAGCAAAATTATGTGATGTGATTGGTTAATAATAGTCAAAATTAAATTGATTTTTGTCAAACTTTAATAAATTTGGTGAAGAAATTTGGTAGATAAAAAAACTTAAAATTTTTTTTGTCAAAACAATATTCAATATTAATACAGAATAATTTTTTTTGTCAAAACCCTATGCGTGCACAGGTATTATAACTAGTAAAGGTGTAAAAGAAAGCCAATATTGAAGAGTAGATTGATATATTAATGGGCAAATAGCTAAAAAAAGTACTAAACTTGCCACCCTTTCTTCTTCAGGGTAGCGAACAAAATTTTTTATTTCTGAGGGTAATATACTTTCAAATTCATCTTCTTTAGGGTATTTTCATGAACAGTTGGACATTTTTGCCCCTCTTACCCACAAGAGCAAATGATGACAAGTATGATACTTTTTTTTATAATTTGCCCTAGTTTTTAATTATGTTAAATTTTGGATATGTATTAAGATAAATTATTTAATGATTTATAATTGTGTTAAATCTATGATAAAAATGTTTTGTTTTAAGTTTACACTATTTACTTATTAAGATAATTTAGTTCCACCAGCCACTTCCATTTGCAAAGGACATGAGTTTAAATAAGTATACGCGTGCATGGCACGTGTGGGGTTCAAATAAGCACTTTTAACCCTTACCATTTAGGCGGGAAAAGCCGTTACAGCCATTTCATCATTTCATTTGTATATAACACAATTCATTTCACATTTGTAAGCGGTTTTGATTTTGTAATTCTCTCTTGTAATAAACTTCTACAAGTCAGTAAGCCATAACAAATCCCATTAACTAATTCTTGAGCTCAATTCTTATTTGAATCTCCTTGATTCCTGTAAGAGTGTATCAACTAGTATCAAAGCAGTCAATTCCGGCATCTTATCCCATAAACCTATTGAGTTTGATCGTCGCCGATCAAATTCTGGCCAAAATACATTCGTTTCCCTATCACAAATACGTTACCCTTGTTAATTCTTATTCCGTTTTCTTAGCCAAAACACGTTTTCCGTATGGCTAGTACATTATTTATTATTTAAAAAAAAAAGTATCATACTTGCCATTTCCTCTTCTGGGTAATAGGGGCAAAAATGTCCAACTGTTCATGAAAATACCCTAAAGAGGATTAATTTGAAAGTATATTACCCTCAGAAATAAAAAAATTTGTTCGCTACCCTGAAGAAGAAAGGGTGACAAGTTTAGTACTTTTTTTAAACATTACCCCTATATTAATCGGTGACCATTTAATCTATAAGGTCCAAGTCAATAGGGCGTATGAATTAAGTCATGGGTAAACAAAAATTGATAAATTAGTCAAATGTTACATTTAAAAAAAAGGGATATTTTCATACATCCCCATATCTCAACCAATATTTACATATATCCCCAAACACAAGTTTTTAATGCATGATGTACAATGCTCTTAAAGCAAGGTTTGGGGAAATATGTAAATATTGGTTGGGATATGGGGATGTATGTAAATGCCCCTAAAAAGGGATATTTTCATACATCCCCATATCACAAAGCCATGTTATAATCCGGACACCCATTTCACACCTATCATATGTTGCGGACTTTTCAAAATACTCAATTCTCAATTTCTCACACACTATGTGAGGTTTTGAAAATATTACGTGACTTTATTAGCCAAAGCAACATTGTTGAACTCCTAGCAACACTCTTTTTTGTGGCTTTTATAATCCGGACACCCATTTCACACCTATCATATGTTGCGGACTTTTCAAAATACTCAATTCTCAATTTCTCACACACTATGTGAGGTTTTGAAAATATTACGTGACTTTATTAGCCAAAGCAACATTGTTGAACTCCTAGCAACACTCTTTTTTGTGGCTTTTAGTGACTCTTTTCCAGTGCTAAGTAAAATAAGTGTCATTAAAATTGCACATAACTGAAAAAAGAAAAATTAAACAAATAGCGTTGCTACGGTTAAAAAACTTCACACAAAATAATAGAAAAACTCATTCGAAACCTTAATCCACTACTACAAAAATTGACATAGAGCTCGGTTTGTAAAAGCTAATAGAGCCCGGTTTTTCATGAGGGCACAAAGAGGGAGGAACTCTATTAAAAATTGCCATAGAGCCCGGTTTTGTGTAAGAGAACATGACTCTATAAGAGGAATAGAGCTCGGTTTCTTAGAAGAAAAATGGCTCTATCAGTTTTTAACATAAAGCCCGGTTTTTTACGAGAAAACATGGCTCTATTCCCCTTTTTTTAGACGAGCCAATTTTTCACTAATAGGGGGCTCTATTCTCAAATCTCTAGTAGTGATCCACTACAACAAATATATCATTTCTACAGACTTTTTTCTTCACACTTTATGAATTGTGAACTTTTTATAAAGATATTCACACTTAAGAGTGTGAATATTTGTTTCAAAATCCTCACACTTAAAAAGTGTGAAGAATTTCAATCTCACACTTAAAAGTGTGAAGAATTATTTCCAAATTAAAATCATCACACTTAAAAATGTGAAGAATCAAAATCATCACACTTAAAAGTGTGAAGAATTGTTTTAAAACTCTCACACTTAAAAGTGTGAAAAATATTCATAAAATTTCACAAATAAAAGTTTGAAAATATTTGCTACACCCAATTGGTTCACACACATATTAATGTGAACTTTTTAATTCTTGACACTTTAAATTGCGGCAACATGCTCATAAAAGTGTGAGTAAATAACTATTTTGTAGTAGTGATCACTAGTACTAAAATATTAGAAACTCACAAAATACTGAAAAAGATGTGGAAAACAAACCTTAATCACTCGCACCAAAATATTAAAAATTCACAATATATTGAAAAAATGTGAAAAAACAAAGAATGATTGGTTTATTAAAATTTAAATTTTTTGGTCATTTTTGTAAAGAAAATGTCTGATAAATAGTCATATATTGCATAGGAATATCGAATGACCAAATAATTATTTTAGGCTATCAAAGTCTTGATGAGATATTAAATTAGTTTCAAAGCAACACAACAGAAGGAAAGATCAACGCTTGTAGAATATTTTTACGACTTTTTAAGTTTAATTGGTCAGAGTCGGCAAGTCACTGGAATGTTATTTTCCAAAATTGATAATTACGTGAAGTTGGGTATAACATCATAATGTTTTTTATTCCACTTAGAATACTTTATGTGTATTTATTCCAATAAGGTGGCTTGACTAACATTAAAAAGGAAATTGTAACCATACTGAATTCTTAATGTTATAATATCTGATACATTTTTTTTACTAATCAGCTAAAAGGAAAATTGTACTTTGTCCAAATTTAAAAAAAATTAAAAAAAAAATAAAATAAATCATCTATTGGAAAATTGATTTTAACACATTATTTTGTGAAAACAAATTTGTAAAATTTTAATTGACATATCATTCTTTGTGTAAATAACAAACTATGACTCATTTTGTATTAATTTGATTGTCAATTTTATAGTAAACTCGTTCTCCCTCTCTCTTTTTAACTGTTAAATGAACAAGGTTTTTAGGCTTTTTAGTTTAGGTTGTTTAGAGAGGATGAGCTTTTTCAATTCAAATATATGCGCCTCGCC
This sequence comes from Chrysanthemum seticuspe, assembly GCA_019973895.1. Lineage (NCBI taxonomy): Eukaryota > Viridiplantae > Streptophyta > Magnoliopsida > Asterales > Asteraceae > Chrysanthemum > Chrysanthemum seticuspe. The sequence goes on from BPTQ01000007.1 coordinate 7,417,718, forward strand.
TGTTTATTCTTGAATCGTTTTCGACCCTTCTCTGACCACCCTCAAATGTAAACTCTAATGAGATTTGAATACTTGACTTCTTATAAAAAAAACAAGAAACTTACCACTAGATCATTTGGTGGTAGTTCACTCACTCTCTCTTCTCTTAGTTTAATAGCATAATATATTTTTAATCATAAACTATTCAAATTTACCTTGACCATTTTTTTTCTTCGGATTTGTTTGATTTAGTTTTAAATTTAAGCACTTTTTTTTAGTAAAAATGAATATGACATCAAGAATATGTGTGTGTTTGTGCAAGCAAAACATGTCGTTCGAGGTATTGCCTTGCCGCGTGTCATATATGCATGGCAGCTTGGGCGTGATTTTTTTCTTTTTTTTTTGGTGAGACTAAAGACTTACAATATCAACGTTTTGTTTATTTGACCTTTAAAATTTTTTTAAGTTAGCAATGGATTTTAGTTATCTTAATTTGAAGAGAGAGAGTGTGTAAGTGTGTATAGTATGTTTAGGTTAGTGAAAAATATGGGTAAAGAAAGAAATCAGAAAATGAAAGGCTTGTGATAAGTTACTGGTTTAAGTCCTAAACTTGAATTACACTTGCAACTTAAATATTTTGCCATTCAAAAGGGGGTTGCGGCACAGCTTGTTGCCCGTTTGCCTGTCATCTTATTGTAATCCGTTATAAAATATGGAATTAAAAAAAAAAATTGACAAATTATGACCATACATTTTTTCATCAAATTAAAATCCACTCTTAGCATAAAAAAAATAAAGTGTTAATAACTTGAAAATATATCATACTTGTCCGTTTTTGTTATTGTATGTACAAAACTTTCTTTTTTCTTATTGTGTGTACTGAACTTTCAAATTTTAGTTATTGTGTGTATTTTGTGATTATTCAGCCATTTAAAATGACCATTTTACCCTTCGAAATCTGAAAATAATAAGGGTAAAATAGTTACAAAATACACACAATAATCAAAATTTAAAAGTACAGTACACACAATAAAAAAAAGTTCATACAATAACAAAAAGTAACAAATATAATACATTTTTAAGTCATTAACCCAAAAATAAATGCCTAACGTAACTCCTTAAAGTATCAGGTGCATACTGAATAAATGCTCAGACAAGTTATCTTGAGATATACAACCAACCAACTTGTATCTAAGATAAATAAGTACACCCGAGAAATGTCACTTCAATCCTGAATAAGCGATATCGTATAGAAACTCCGTAGTCACAAAAATAGCGAAACTAGCCGTTGAAATTATAAATTTGGTGAATCTTGATCAGGATCGTTGAAGCGAAACGTGGTACATTTCAGCTTCGTACTTTGATATGACTTGTGTACATTTTAGTGCACAACTCGTTTTTCGTTAAGAGGACCCTAGCTTACATTTCAGTGCTCCATTCCTAAAGATCGTGAGAAATAATCACAATCTTGAACACCTTTTAAGAGTTTTCAAAAGATTTCTCATAATCTTTCAAAAAACTTTATGTGCTCAAAATAACTCCCTCCAAACACTTAATCATTTTATTACTTGATGCAGGTTTTACTGACCAGGTTTTAATATTTATATAGTCTCGTTATACCTATGGTCTACCCTAATGCACTAACGGGTAGTGTACCCGGTCTTGTGTAGTGTAGTATTCGATTAAAACCGAGGTCGTCCCAAGAGCTATGTGTGTTGGATTATTACTAAGTTTATGTGTCACAGATTAAATATAATTTCGATAAGGAATTAACTAATTAACTACTAAAGCAGATAAAAGCAGATAAAAGGAAAAGGTGAGATCAATAAAGGAGAGTGATGCTAACCTAGTTATTCCTCCTAGCTAGTAATGTCTACGTCTACTTACTTCCAATTACTTCAGGTGGGGTCAAATTCGAGAGGACAGCATTTGGTCAATTCGCCCTAACCTATCAGCAAAGATGCCACCACAGGAGAAGTCAGATGTCCCCTCATAAGTGTTGTTGTTCCTGGTCCCCTAAGCCAAGTCATTAAGTACCGCTACATGCTAGATTTATAATAGTGAGTACCCGGGCGTTAGCAACTTAAAAACTCACCCCCTAATTCTTAAGTTCATCCAAACGGTAGGTGATCAGTTGGTTAAATCGCACAAGTAGAAAGGGTCGTCAGTTGGTCATATCTTACCCTACCCCTCTCAGTCCGCTCACCTAGGGTCAGTTGGTCATATCTCTTAGGCAATTGGCCTCTACCGCCATTCAAAACTACCGAAATAAGAGTAGCTACCAATAAACTATGCATGCATACACTTAGAAATAATTATGCGGAAGTAAAGTAAATGCAGAGAAAACAATTAAGGAATCATAACCAGGCCAGCACCAGGAGGTGCTTAGCCGCTCATATTAACCATACAAATCAATTCAATATTCAAAGTTACGAAATACATTAATCGAAAGTAAAGAAAAGATAAAATGCTAATGCTTATCGTAGGAGAGTGATTTCTCCCTTGGAGACAGCTCCGTATGCTCCTCTAGACCTGCCTTTGGCTTCTTCCCACGTTCTTTGGTTGTGGTGTGTGGAATGGGATGCTTTCAAATGCTGGAAATCGTGGGGTATTTATAGGCCATATTTGGGTTACAGCGTAACTAATATACGAGTTACGCCGTAACCTTCAATTCCTTCATATTTTGCACTAGATCTGCTGGTTACTTCATAACCTTATGAATGGTTACGCCGTATTCTTCAATAATACTGGGTTACGCCGTAGTTGGTGGAATAGTTACGGCGTAGTTATCAACGGCGTGGAACCTCATTTGACCTAATATAGTTACGTCGTAGTCCTTGGGGAGAGTTACGCCGAAACCTTCTGATGAGTTGGTTTTCTGAGTCACTCTTTAGTTACGGCGTAATGTGAGAGATGAGTTACGCCGTAACTTCTTCAAAGTCAGCATACTATGATAAATCTTTGATATTGCTCCAATTCCGCGTCTCTTTAGCTCCAATGCTCGTAATTTACCTGAAAGTGAAAAACAATGGAAAACAAGCGTAAATCCATATAAATGATATACATTACAAGCATTATCGGGGGAAATTGACACTTAATATTCAGGACTATTTGATGTTATCAAATATCCTCCCACTTGAACTCTACTTGCCCTCAAATAGACCTTATTAGAAAGATTCCCAAAAAGATATCTCCCAAAACCTGAAAAATATAAGTTTACAAATCTCTTATGCTAGAATAAAACAAAGCCGAACCCCTCACGAAATGGGAACGAAACACTCAAATCTCTCAACTATTCTAAGTGTCAATTTCGGGGTGATCACTCAATCGCACTGTCATAGCATGTATTCTATCATAAGCTTGGCGGTTACACAAATCTCCACCACTAGAGTTAAGGGCTAAACAATTCTCGAAGGCAATATGGGTAGACACGACAAAGGTTAAGGGGTGACTCGTCATTACTAACATGTCACGGCGAAGTAGACAAAATCAATGATACATGACCAAATCCATGGCCAAGACACCAAAGATTGCTCGCTGCATCACCAAGACACGCTTCATGACTAAAAGATAAGACATGGGATATATAAATGGTGTAAAATAAAAATCAAGCATGTAGTCTAAATCTATAACCAAGTCATCACCACTTACCGTCCGCCCAAAGTTCAAGCTTTGAAGTCAAGAAACCGGATCATGAAATACTAGGTAGATGTGTCATTAGAGGACGTCATGATGGGCACACTACCTTTTCTCCAACTGTTAGCAAATTTACCAACTCCAATCTTCAAATGTGACCGAGGTGGCCTCCTCGATACTAAATCTATAAAGCTCATAACATAGTGCTTATAACAACGCACTTTACAATAATTAAATAACATAACAACTTTTTTCCCCAACATAACAATAACAAATAAACAGTAATACCCCCCCCCCCCCACTTGAGATGAACAATGGGAATTCAGGGGGTCTTCAATGATCTCCAGGAATGTGTCGTCAACGAAAGTGTGATTTCCGAACCTTTCCACTTGAACCTTGAACTTAGGCAAATGATTACTTCCCAATCACAAATAAGGACTACAGGGTAGGCTAAGGTGTATAGGTATATCGAAACAATATATTGGGTTAACAAAATGAAAGGAGGTGTATCTAGGGGTATCTTGCACTAAAGGTGAGTGCAACAAAAGGGTTTCACATGGGGGTCGAGAAGTCGAGGTGACTAAACCATAGACACGCAATGGTAGGCTATTTGGGTGATAATCCTATAATATTGCCTTCTAAAACTGAAAAGTCCAAATACATCGAGCTAACTCAACATACCTCGTCTATGGTCTCGAAATGATGCAAAGGCCAAGTTCTAAAGTTTACAAGCTACCGGCACACTCATAATTTGGTGGATTTGGGGTAAAATATTGAAAACGGATAAGGCTAATCTCACAATATAATATCAAGGGTTGTATGTGCTCGGCTAAGGTCTAATCTAGTTAGGTTAAGAAAAACACGTCAATTTTTTTTTAAATGGCATAACTTTTCAAAATAAACTAGAAAAACGAGGGCAAAATAATGTTAAAGAGATAATTCTACTCCCGTCCCCCACTTGAATTGTACAAAGTCCCTTTTGTACTAAGCATTAAATAAAGGTGAAGAGAAAAGTAGAATTAGAGCGAGAACTTCCCTGAAATTTGCTCCACAAAGAAAGAAGACCCACGAAAAAGAGACGTGCCTTCGTATAAGCATCATGAACAAACTTCAATCCCTGAAATCACACTACCGACAAGCTTAATTCTAAAAAGAAAAAATGAAAAATGAAAAACAAACCTAACTCACTTTCGTAGGCATCACGGTTGCATTTAGCATATGCAACAAGTCTTTTAAACCACTTGGTGTCCCAAGTGGACGAGTGAAGTCTCGTGAGGGTTTACAGGGAACACACCCACAAAGTTCATTTAAAATACTAATACAAGGTTATTGTGTTTTAAAATGAAAGAATTAAAGCAGAGGAAAGTTACGTCGTAACTCTTTGAGGGAGTTACGCCGTAACTGGCAAAACCTGATATAAGCTGCAAAGCGAGTGGTTACGGCGTAACCACTGAGATGGTATTACGCCGTAATTAGTAATGCGTCTAGAATACTGCTGCAAAAGGTTACGGCGTAATCACATAGATGAGTTACGCCGTAACTATGGTCAGATCAGCAAACTGCAGCAACAATTACTTCCTCATTTCCTGCAAAATGGTTAGAAAACACAAAACCCTACAGAAATTGAAATAAAACGAAAGAAAGGGATAATTCTGGTTGTCTTCCGAAAGAGCACTTTTCTTTATTTTACGAGTCTTTAAGTTAGACTCAGAGACGCGGGGCTCTATGGGGGCCTTTTGACTTGGCCAATTTCCACCACTCGTTGGCACTCATTCATCCATTTGTTAAATCCCTTTTTTCTTACAGTATTACTGATGCCACCTGTTCCAAATTTTTATGAAAGCCATTCATCACATGATTTTCCCCGATCATCATCCCCAGCAATAAGACTACTTGTTATACTTATGCTTGATCTTTCACCGTTAGTTATTGTGTCAGTAAGATGATTGTACTTGTACTGCTTAACCAATCCCTTCTTGATTTGTGAGTCCCCAAATCTTATTTTATACCAATCTTCAAATGCTAATTCAATATCACGTCTTTCACCCTTGTGAGGGTATATCCATTCATTCTCCTTTCTTTCACATTCTTGAAAAGGACTTACAAGGGCCATGCTGTCACCGATTCGTTATCCTTGGTTAATATTGGGTTGCGGAAGTGTTTGTTTCGAATGGGAGCTTCCTCAATGCCCCGGACAATCTTTTCCTGTTTCTTGCAATTATTAACATTCTCTCCACTATTATTAGTACTAGGATCAAAATCTAGAGGGGGATTTAGTAATTGAACATTAACAACATCAATATTATTTGAAATTTCAATTTTTGGTTTTAAATGCTCTTTCATACTAGAAGTTCATTTTCAGTCCCCAAATAAATTGGTTTTTCAAAAACCTTAATTTGAGCCCTACAAGTGGCCAGAAACGGTCTTCCAACAATTAAGTTGTAAGCCTCCCGCTTCCCCATGTCAATTACAACAAAATCAGTGGGGAAAAATAATTTTCCAATTTTTAAAAGCACATTATTCACAATTCCCCTCGGTACAACTTTAGAGGAATCAGCCATTTCTATCATCATTGTTGTTTCTTTTAAATTGGTAAGTTTTATTTTAACAAACAAAGTGGTAGAGATAAGGTTTACCCCGACCCCCAAATCAGCTAATGCAGGAATCTTAATATTACCAATAGTGCATGGAAGAAGAAAACTTTCCTAGTATTGCTGCTTCTCATGAAGTTGGCATGGCAGGACCTCGTCGTCTTCCGATTTATCATCTTCTTTCAGGTAGTTAATTCCAGACAGATCATTGGTGATAGAGGATGTGCATTGATCTTTCTTTGCCCTATCTTGCGCAAATATGGCTTTGCAGGCAATAGCTTTAGCATTACTTGTCTCAAGGTTTTTAGCTAATTGCCCGATTTGTGTTTCGAGGTTTTTAATTGCAGCATCTTGGTTCCGTAGGTTCATGTTGGTGTCTTCTCTCACCTTGACCATCCATTCCTTGAGTTTATCTCCCTTTTTTGTAGATTCTTCGATGTGCCTATGCATTATTTCTTCAAGGCTTGGTTTAGGTGGATTGTTGTTGATCCTTGTGTAGAATCCTGGGGATTTTTCTCGATATCGGGGTCCGTTATTATTGTAATTGTTGAAAGGGTTCTCACTTCCATATTTAACTTCTCCGATCCTTTTAACTTCCTCGTTGGAGGGACATTCCTTAGTAGATGGAGTTCCATTTCGCTCAGCTTGAAAGGAATGTACATTTTCCTTGAGCTTCTTCATTTCCCTTCCGAGACTTTCTAATTTGTTGTTCATTGCTGCAAATCCTTCCATATTTCCATTCTTACTTTGGTTGCTCCCTCCATTGTGCCATTTATGAGAGTGGTCCGCCATCTTTTGAATAGTTTCTTAAGCCAAAGTGGGCGTCATACCAGGAATCGGCCCTTGAGAATCGATCATTTGCCTTGAGGAGATGTTCAGACCTTTGTAGAAGATGTTCACCTTTTGTTGGCTGTTGAGGTCATGAGTAGGGCATTTGTATAATAATTCGTTATACCTTTCCCAAGCTTGGTATAACGTTTCATCACCATCTTGCTTGAAGTTATGGATTTCTTCTGATTGCTTAGCAGTCTTTGATGGAGGACAGTATGTTTGAATGAAATACTTTTTTAAGATAGGCTAGGTGTTGACTGTTCCGGCAGGTAATCGATCAACCAATCTTTTAGCAGCTCCCGTAAGATAAATAGGGAATACTCGTAACATGACAACATCGTTTGAGACTCTTGGAATTTTAATAGACTGACAATGTACTCTACGTTGTCTATATGTTCATGGGAATCATCGGTGATGCTTCCAGAGAAGGGATTTGCACGTAATTCTCTCATAAATTGAGGTTTGATTTTGAATTGAGCGTCTTCTGCGATAGCTGGCCTAACAATCCCTGGTCCTTGTCCTTCCCTTGTTAATGCTAGATTTTCCTCAAGAGTGAGGTCATCAATGTTAACAACTTCCATGGTACCTGAAAACTTGAATAATGATCATGAGAAATAAAGAACAGTTTAAAACAAAACGAAAATGAAAGACTTAATAGCAATCCTAATATAACTCCCCGGCAGCGGCGCCAAAAACTTAATGCAGGTTTTATATAGTCTCGTTATACCTATGGTCTACCCTAATGCACTAACGGGCAGTGTACCTGGTCGTGTGTAGTGTAGTATTCGGTAAAAGCGAGGTCGTCCCAAGAGCTATGTGTGTTGGATTATTACTAAGTATAGGTGTCACAGATTAAATATAACTTCGATAAGGAATTAACTAATTAACTACTAAAGCAGATAAAAGCAGGTAAAAGGCAAAGGTGTGATCAATAAAGGAGAGTGGTGCTAACCTAGTTATTCCTCCTAGCTAGTAATTTCTACGTCTGCTTACTTCCAATTACTTCAGGTGGGGTCAAAGTTGAGAGGACAACATTTGGTCAATTCGCCCTAACCTAACAGCAAAGATGACACCACAGGAGAAGTCAGGTGTCCCCTCATAAGTCCTGTTGTTCCTGGTCCCCTAAGCCAAGTCATTAAGTACCGCTACATGCTAGACTTATAATAGTGAGTGACCGGGAGTTAGCAACTTAAACACTCACCCCCTAATTCTTAAGTTCATCCAAATGGTACGTGATCAGTTGGTCAAATCGCACAAGTAGAAACGGTCGTCAGTTGGTCATATCTTACCCTTCCTGTCTCAGTCCGCTCACCTAGGGTCAGTTGGTCATATCTATTAGGCAATTGGCCTCTATCGCCATTTAAAACTACCGAAACAAGGGTAGCTACCAATAAACTATGCATGCATACACTTAGAAATAATTATTCGAAAGTAAAGTAAATGCAGACAAAACAATTAAGGAATCATAACTAGGGCAACACCAGGAGGTGCTTAGCCGCTCATATTAACCATACAAATCAATTCAATACTCAAAGTTACGAAATACATGAATCAAAAGTAAAGAAAAGATAAAATGCTAATGCTTATCGTAGGAGAGTGATTTCTCCCTTGGAGACAGCTCTGTATGCTCCTCTAGACCTGCCTTTGGCTTCTTCCCACATTCTTTGGTTGTGGTGTGTGGAATGGGATGCTTTCAAATGCTGGAAATCGTGGGGTATTTATAGGACAGATCTGGGTTACGGCGTAACTAATATACGAGTTACGCCGTAACCTTCAATTCCTTCGTATTTTACGCTAGATCTGCTGGTTACTTCGTAACCTTATGAATGGTTACGCCGTATTCTTCAATAATACTTGGTTACGCCGTAGTTGGTGGAATAGTTACGGCGTAGTTATCAGCAACGTGGAACCTCATTTGACCTAATATAGTTATGTCGTAGTCCTTGGGGAGAGTTACCTCGTAACCTTCTGATGAGTTGGTTTTCTTAGTCACGCTTTAGTTACGGCGTAATGTGAGAGATGAGTTACGTCATAACTTCTTCAAAGTCAGCATACTATGACAAATCTTTGATATTGCTCCAATTCAGCGTCTCTTTAGCTCCAATGCTCGTAATTTACCTGAAAGTGGAAAACAATGGAAAACAAGTGTAAATCCATATAAATGATATAAATTACAAGCATTATCGGGGGAAATTGACACTTAATATTCAGGAATATTTAATGTTATCATTACTATATGCTTGAAAATATGCTCTCAGTAAGGGGGGGGGGGATAAACTCAAAAGTTTCCAAATTTCATGCAATCCTAAAACCGGTGTTCTCTCCAAAACTTTTCCAAAAGCTTGCTGGCCCTATTGCTGGTATTCTTAATTGTGACTGATAACTGGTAATGAAGTTCCTTACAAGTTAAAATCAGTTGATATAAGAAAAATATCACAGATATGTTACTTTTTAAGGGGAGAAAACGTGATTTAATTGTGATTAAAATGTGATAAGGGTTGACTCATTGTGTTTACTCATTCCTTCATGTGCAAAATAGTTTGAATCTTGATACTAACAAATTGTATCGTACAAAATTCATAAGCACATGTGTAGGGGGAGTAGTTCTTCAAAACAAAAACTCTCAAAGTATTATTAAAACAAGTTTTTTCTTAAATACTTTGATTGATTTTCAAATGGTTTTATGGTTGAGATATTACACCAAACCAACACTTACGTTCGTGGAGACATAAGGAGATTAGAAAATAGGTTTTATCCTATAGTCCAGCCAGAGCTAGAGATACCTACCCATCGACATTCTAGTATATAGAGTAGAAGTCCGTAGGTCAAAGCAGTTGAATGAGTAAAGAGAGTAATGCCATCATTTTAAGAGCTGTTACTGGAACAATCACAACAAGGTAATATTCATGACGACATGATATGCATTGAAGGGGTTGAAGAATAAAAAAGAAATGATTTAAGCAATGGTGAAAAGAAATGAGCCATCCATACACTTATGACAGAAATCGAGTCAATACATATGGCATCGGTTATCACAAAGATGATACTGATATTGAAGAAAGACGTCATGAACCCAATGATGCAAGGCACAACACATTCGGTGAGTTCCAATCTTTAATATCTTTCTAAGTATTTCATAACACTTTTGTTGTAAGTATTACATAAGACTTTTGTTTCAGTTTCGTGTTATGTGAGTTTAGATTTCACACGTTGGTTCTAAAGTCGCATACATATAATGCATATTTTTCTATCGTTCTATTTATAGGTCGAGCTGATGAACTCGAAGAACCAGATTTTGATTTACATGAGGAAAATGAAGTTAATGCACGAATCCATATAATGGATTGATGAGTGATGGTTTATTTATGAATCTTTTGGTATTATGGCTTGTATCTTTTAAGACGCTTAGGACTCATGTGATCTCGATCTTACAAAGGCAAAAACGATCTCACGTGGGATCACGATCTTGATAGCCTTAAATTATAACATTACTTGGGGCATGAGGTCTATGCAGTGGTCTTAGCCATCCCTTAAATATTATTTAACATATGTTATCACATCCCCTAACATTACAAATTATAGAAAAAATGGCCCGCGGAAGCTATTTTGATACCCAGTCACTTCAATCATGTAAATCAAAGGCTAAAATACATTAAAAAACATCAATTATGATCATAGATTATACACACCATACAACCACAGTTCAGCAAAAAATTATAAAAAATGTGGCTAAGATCTCTAAGAATGTATCAGAACAAGGAGAGAAAAACCAGCAATGTTGCATTAATACTAGTGCCCTTTATTGCCAGCTGTTCGCAAACTTTTAATGACTTCACTCAGATACTATATATCGAATAGATTTATCTTCACTGCCTGTAATAGCTTTGTTAAAAAAAATAAACTCAAAGGGCGTCGTTTTCAGCGAACATAAGGCTTAGATTTGTAACCAATTTAAAAATAGGGATCAATTCGCCATGGCTGCAGACTTATTAACTTGCCTTGCCAAGATGCGGATGATCTAAAATTTGACCAAATCCAATAAGAAAAATCGAAGTTTCATCATCATAGCCAATTAAAATAATCAATCACACTTACGTCCTTATATACAACTTTACTCTCTTATACATTTACTGTGGGAAACGACGCCGTTAGAGGGCTTCCAAAACAACGACCTGCCTAGCATCATAGTCACTAACACCAACCTTTTTAACAAAATCAAATGGTTATGTGTCTCAAATATATATTCCTCAAAAAACAAGTGTGCATAGTATCAAACGATAATAAAATTTCATGGCACTGTACTATCCATCTACTGGGTGTACGAGTCTATTGAAAAAAAACCCATGACACCTCCGTGTCTTAAAAAACACGTACAAGCTATCCCCTCTTGTTTAATGACGCTCATATTTGTAAATAGTCGAATAGAGATGATCATTCCGTCATGGCTTCAAAGTTTATAGGTTGGTGTGCCAAGACGCATATGATCTCAATTTCAATCAAATTTCCAAAAATACATTTGAATTCAATCATCATAGCATTAAAAAACAATATTTAAATAGCTGTAAGTGATATACGACATGGATGACAACAACAAAGAGGATGTGTAGGATTATTTATGCAAAAGATGCATCACCAAATTTTACGATGGTTGTACAGAAAACCACCACTTGCCAAATTGCAGTAGAAATCACAAGGCTGGAGTTACATTAAGCAAATTGAAAGCACAAAGTTCTAGTAAGATCTTAGAGTTACGTGCATGAAGGTTGGTAAACCCCAAAACAATATATATCTTATTTCTTTCAATAAAAAGAAAAAGGAAAATGAATAAACGAAACGACATTGTTTTTGAACAACGTTATTGCTAACATGAAAAGGCATCATACCAGTCTACACCATTTCAAAACTACAACATATTAGGGGCCAACTGCTGACTGTGAAATATTCAAGAAACATTGAGGTAAAAGGCATGGTTTTTTAACCACTTAAAAATAGATAGTTTAAATCGGTTAATGTATAATATAGTAATACGTAGCAATAATTTAAATTATACCAACGATCTCAACGTTGTTTAGTAGCTTTCACATTTCCAGGGTCTAGAGGTCTATCATAGGTAGCCCTTAAACAACATTTGACATGGATTTTTGCTTCTGTCAGAATACCCGTGCATTGGCTCAGATATATATCATTGGCTGCAAAATTCGGTTGCATTTTATGCTATCTGGTTTCTGCTTTGCCAAAACCATAAATTAATCAAATCGTCACAACCAATTAAGCACCACCCAAAGGAAATTTAAGAAATAAACCGTCATTATATTAATCCAAGGCTATTTCCAGACATAAAATGGCATAGTAAGCCACAAAGCATAGCTAACAAACATTATTGCAAAAAACAAAAAAACACAGTTTCTTTTAACAACTAAAAAGACTCAAATTCATAAACAATAAAAAAAAATGAAAATCTATCGGCCAGAGCTGCAAAGTCAAAAGGCTGCGCAACCAAGATACATACGATTTTGATTTGGCCGAAAATGTAAAAAACATTCAAATTTTATGATCGGATTGCCACTTATATTATCCTAACGGCTCTTTTTGTAACATTACCACCAAACACTTAAGGCAACACATTTCACAAAATGTACCACACTTGTCAAAATGCATTTTACAAAATGTATAGAATCAACACTTATGCGAAAAAAAACACAAACCCAGCATAAACTTGTAGCATATCATGTAAAATCAAGAAAACATTAAAAACACGACATAGTATCAATACACTACTAACAACCACATATCATATCAGCCTTAAAAAGGTACATCTAAGTTTGAAACACATCAGTCTTTAACAAAACAAATACCAAACACACAAATCAATCAACATAAATTTTTAACTTCACAACAAAATTTAAAAACCCCACAAACACTAGCCTAAGATACAATAATGGTTTATAAACTTACAATAAGCAATAGGAATCAACCTACTAAACCCAATCGAAGGTTTGCATGTGTAATCTTCTTCCTCTCTCAATCTCGAAATTATGTTTGCATGAGTAGCCTTCTCCCCCTCTCAATCCCTAAATCAGGCTATGTATCATCTTGCATCTAGGGTTATAAAGAAAGTGATGATCTGAATCACATGTGTTTTTTAGTGGGATGTATTTAAGAAACATATACAGAGAAAAACCAAACGACGGCGTTTTTACTTTAATCGAAAAACACATACTAAACAGCAGCGTTTCAACTAAACAAAAAATAAAAATAAAAAATAAAAACAATGTCGCTTTGTGCCTATATGAAACGACGTCATTTCCCACGATAAAATAGAGTAATATGCAATTTTTACAATTTTTTGTAGAAAAGTAGAAGGGAGGTTGAATAGTTTTACCAATTTAAACTTTAATTTCAAAAACTTTTAGATTGATTATATGTGAAAGCTTTGGATGAAGATATATAGATAATGCAAGATTGTAAGTAATGAAATAAATACTATAAAGTAAAAGAGAGGAAGAGATAGAACCATGACACAATAATTTATAGTGGTTCGGCTATAAGGACACCTTCCTTGCCCTACTCTACTCCCTGAGTACCCAACTCGAGAGTTCTTAAGCACTATGTCAACAAGCTCCTTAATATGCTTCATGCGAGAATGCAAAAATGGGTTTTTTTAGATCGATGGCGCCTTTGTTATCGCAAAATATGGCAATATATTTGAGTCGGATGCCGTAGTCAACTAGAGCTTGTTTCATCCATAGAGCTTGTTGGAAACTTCAAGGTGGAAAGATTTTGGATCTTCTTAAAAACGAGCACATAGCATACACTAAACATGCTATCCGGTCAAACTACCAATCATTCCACGGTACTTAGTGTTATCTACCTATTCACCATGTTCATCCTTGGTTAGTTCAGTATCCAAAGACATTGGTGTTTTAATTGGTTTCGAATCTTCTAGCCCGAATTTCTTTAACATTTCTTTGATATACTTAGATTGGTTGAAGAAGATACCATCTTCTAATTGTTTGATTTGTAGACCGAGAAAGAAGTTTAATTCTCCCATCAAACTCATTTCAACTCGTGATGCATAATTTAAAAAAAAATATTATCACGCATTTCTTGACAAGTAGATCAGAATATAATATTGTCCACATAGATTTAACAATAATGATATGTGATTTGTTTTTCTTGGTGAATAAGGTGTTATCTACTAAACCCATTGTATTTTTGTTATCTAAGAGAATTGTTTTAAGTCTATTATACCAAGCTTTAGGAGCTTGTTTAAGACCATAGAGAGCTTTCTTAAATTTGTATACGTATTCTAGTTTTTCAAAATCAACAAACCCAGGAGGTTGTGATACATAAACTTCTTCATTAATAAACCCATTTAGAAAAGCACTTTTAACATCCATTTGATAGAGTTTGATGTCATTAGCACAAGCATAGGCGAGGAGGATTCTTATAAATTCTAATATAGCTACGGGAGTATATGTCTACTAAAAATCTATTCCTTCATGTTGATTATATTCTTGTGCACAAGTGTAGCCCTGTTTCAGGACACTATCCCATTTTCATCCAATTTATTTTTGAAAACCCATTTAGTACCAATAAGAATTTGATTTTTAAGAGGTGGAACAAGGTTCCAAACATCATTTGTGATATATTGATTTAATTCTTCTTGCATTGCAATAATCCAACTTTCGTCTTTAATTGCCTCATTAATATTTTTGGGTTCTATTGAAAATATAAAACAGAAGAAGTTAGTTTGGTTTTGAGCTTGTGAACTTAACGTTCTTTCGTTTAATTTTCCTATGAAAAATTATAGAGGATGATTTTTAGATTCCCTACGTTGACAATTCCTTTATTTAATAGTTCATCTTCATTGTCTTTTATTTTCTCAATTTGGTTGTCAAGACTTTGACTTTCTATTATATCGATATCGATAAGAGGTTGAGATTAAAGATGAGGACTTTCGTCGAACTTGACGTTTAAAGACTCTTATACTTTTATGGTTACTTTGTTCAGAATTACGCAAGCTTTACTATTTGGTGAGAATCTTAAGAAGACACCTTCTGTGGATTTAGGATCGAATTTGGTGAGATAGTCTTTTGTTTTTAAAATGAAGCATTTGCTTCTAAAGACTTTAAAGTAATCGAGGGATGGATTTTTACATTTAAATAACTCATAAGGAGTCATACTTAAGAAATGTCTAATTAAGATTATATTTAAGATGTATGTAGATGTGTCGACAGCATTACACCAAAATTTATGAGGGATTGACTGCTCATTTAACATGGTTCGACTCATTTCTTGTAAAGTATGATTTTTATGTTCGACTACCCCATTTGATTGTTGATTACATGGAGCCGAGAAATTGTGAGTAATACCATTAGCATAAAAAAAAGCTCTGAATTGTACTTCGTTGTCTAACTCCCGATCATGATCCGCACAGATTAATACAATTGGAGAACCTTTTTGTTTTTGAATTTTCTTACTTATGATTTCAAAATGATCAAAAGCTTCAGTTTTACTTTTCAAAAATCTAGTCCATGTGTACCTTGAGTAGTCATCAACTATTACCAAAGTATAAAAGTTTCCTTCGTAACTTTGGATAGCCGATGGACCAAATATATCCATATATAAAAGTTCTAGACACTTAATATTTGAAACAATGCTTTTAGCTTTATGACTCGCATGGACTTGTTTTTCTATATTACAAGCATCACAATAATGTTGCTCATATTTTAGTTTTTTAAGTTTCTAACAAGCTCTTTAGATGATATCGATTGAATAAGTCGCATATTGGCATAACCCAATTTTCGATGCCAAAGGTTCGAATTATCATCTGTCGAAGTTAGACAAATTTTATCTTTAGGAGAGTTTCTGATTTTTATTACAAATAGACCATTTTTTCTAATCCCTTTTCCTATGGTAATGTCGTATTTAAGTATTTTACTTCCAGATTCGCTAAATAAAACATAACACTTTTTACCGACGATTTGACTAATACTTTGTAAGTTAAAACCTAGATTATATACGTGACACACATCATTTATAGTTAGAGAGTTATGAGTGATCGTACATTTTCCAATGATCTTGCTTTTGCCATTAACAAACACTACGTTACCACTGTCACAAGCCTTGTAGGATGAGAATAGGATTTTATTTCCTGTC
Source organism: Chrysanthemum seticuspe (assembly GCA_019973895.1). NCBI lineage: Eukaryota > Viridiplantae > Streptophyta > Magnoliopsida > Asterales > Asteraceae > Chrysanthemum > Chrysanthemum seticuspe. The sequence goes on from BPTQ01000007.1 coordinate 7,433,917, forward strand.
ATGTGTCTTGTGCATCCACTGTCGTTAATCCATTCATTTTATTCAAGATCAACCTTTAGAGATACCTATAAACACATAACAACTCAAGCGTTTGGTCCCCAATAACTCATGGGTCCATTTTCGTTATACAAACCATTTACTTGGTTCACAAAAGGAAATTGGTTCCAAGGTCCAATGCTAGGTGCTCGAAATTGTTAACCATTGTGGAATCCGTTATTTCATCCCATTCGGTATCCTAAATGGTGTTGTGGGAGTTGGTCGTAAGCTAGGCCTATTTTTAAGAATTCATTGACCATGATGTGGTTGATTAACATTTTTAACAGTAGCATTAGGCGACTTCTATTTATTTATGGCTTCAAACTCATTTATAGAAGATTTGGTTGAGTCAAATTTTGGTTTTGCTATACCAGATGGCTAGATCCCTTGGTTTGTTCTTGTCGGATCCCTTTTCAAATGATCTGCAGGGATCCGGCACATCAGGAACTTCTGCATCAGCAATTTTAACAAATTTGGTTGTTTTTTTCTGCTAGTCGAAGGAATACTTACTGTAAAACCTACACCTTTCTTGTTATTCTTTATTTTTTAGCATCTATTATTTCATTTAAACATTTTTACTAAGCCTAGTAATTTTAAAATCAAAATGATCAATTACCGTTTGAAGATCTACACAAAGTTTGTATTCTAAGCTAGTTTCTTTACCTTTTTCAAGTCTTTTTATCTTTTCCTTTAACTCAAAAACTTCATTATCTAAGAGTTCATTTTTACTTTTCAAATGTTTATTCTTGTTAATGACTTTAAGACTAATTTTGTAAAGTTTGTTATATTCTAAATTTATTGATTCGTCATCTATATAAGAACTACTATAGTAAGGAGATTCGGAACGTACCTCGTTAGAGTCTTTAGCCATGATACATATCTCATTCTTGTCCTCTTCACTTGGACACCATGATCCACTCACAAAGGCCTTTTGCTCATTATTTGAGTATTTAGGGCAATCGCTAATGAAGTGATTTTGATCACCGCACTTGAAACACTTTCGATCATCTTTTCACTTTTTGTCTTCCTTGAACTTCCGGAAGCCCTTCTTATCATCGTAGGGTTGTTTCACGAATCTTCCTCTTCTTCTAAAGAACTTTTTGAAATCTCTTACCACCATTGATTATTCTTCGTCATCGCTATCATAGGATGAGGTGTCTCTGCTACTTGACACCTTTTTGGCTTTTAGAGCTAGTGACTTGTACTTCTCTTTTTTGTCTTTAGAGACCTCGGAGTCTTTTGCCAATATTACTTCATAGACATTAATAAGCTCGTCTAGAGAAAAGATTGTCAAGTCCTTTGATTCTTCTATTTCTGTTACATTCGGTCTCCATTTTGTTGGAAGTGCTCAAGTGCTTGTAATGAAGTAATGATAGTATTAAACTTAGCAAATGTATTATCAATACTTTTCTCATCCGATATTGAAAATTGTTCATATACTTGAACAAATAAATAAATTTTATTATTTTGCACTTGTTTGTTTTCTTGATGAGTGATCACCAAACAATTCCAAATATCTTTAGCCGTTTTATCCATAAAAATTCTTTCGTATTTCTTTTTAGGTAAATCATTGTATAAAACCATTTTTGATTCATTATTTTTAGAAAGCATTTTTTTTGTTCATCTTTACAACTTCCTAAGAAACAACATCATTTTTGTCGGTAGAGATGCTCTTAGATACTGGCACATAATCATCATCAACAATAATATTCCAAAGATCAATACCTTTTGATTTCACATATGTTTCAAATATATATTTTTTCAGTATATAAAACTGTTAGCTTCAAAGAGTGGTGGTCTTTGCATAGATTGCCCTTCTTTGTAGTTTTCGAATTTCAAATGATCGAAAAAGTTTTAAAGTACAATATACTTAAACACCATTTTAGAAAACCTGCTCTGATACCAATTGTAGAAAACTAGAAGGGGAGGGGGTTGAATAGTTTTACCGATTTAAACTTTAGTTTCAAAAACTGTTAAATTGATTATATGTGAAACCTTTGGATGAAGAGATATAGACAATGATTACTATTCTATTGCTACCGAAGCTTATCTAGACAAACTCATTTGATCCGTTGGATCAATCCAACAATTAATCCTGACCATTCTAATTCAATAATTATGAAGTATAAATACAAACACCTCTCACCACTCCCTCACTTTTACATATTCTTTCTCTCTCTAAAAAAACACACACCTCAATCTCTCTCTTCTCTCTCTACAAATTCCGGCCACCACCCTTCTAGGGTTCCGGCGCCGTCACCAACTCCGGCCAAAATTCCGGCGACCTTCAAATGTTACACCACCACTTAAGCCCACAAGTAAGTTTTTTTAATGTTTTATTAAAGATCCGTAATTTATTTTGTTAAATACGTTTTTTTTGGTCTTAAAAATATTAGATCCGTATTTTTTTTAAATAAATACGGTTTTTTTTAATAAATACGCTTTTTTTTTAAAATATTCTTTTGATAAATATGCGTTTTTTGTCTTTAAAAAAATAGATCCGTAATTGTTTTTGTTAAATACGCGTATTTACGTCTTTAAAAAAATAGATCCGTAATTTATTTTGTTAAATACGCGTTTTTTGGTCTTCAAAATAATAGATCTGTAACTTTTTTTGTTAAATACGCGTTTTTTGGTCTTAAATAATAGATCCGTATTTTATTTTTAATAAATACGCGTTTTTTTGTGATAAAAAAATAGATTCGTAATTTTTTTTTCTTCATAAATATGCGTTTTTTAGCTTTTTTTAAAATCTATATTTTTTTGTGTAGGATCTATTTTTTTTCATAAATATCCGATTTTTATTATTAGATCTATTGATTTTTTATAGATCTATTTTTTTTAAAGTTTCGTATTTTTTAAGTTTTTTTAAAAAAATCCGTATTTTATTTTTATTTTTTTTATACAAACGTATTTTTATTATTAGATCTATTGATTTTTTATAGATCTATTTTTTTTTAAAGTTTCGTATTTTTTAAGTTTTTTAAAAAAAAATCCGTATTTTATTTTTATTTTTTTTATACAAACGTATTTTTATTATTAGATCTATTGATTTTTTATAGATCTATTTTTTTTTAAAGTTTCGTATTTTTTAAGTTTTTTTAAAAAAATCCGAATTTTATTTTTATTTTTTTTTATACAAACTTATTTTTATTATTAGATCTATTGATTTTTTATAGATCTATTTTTTTTAAAGTTTCGTATTTTTTAAGTTTTTTTAAAAAAATCCGTATTTTATTTTTATTTTTTTTATACAAACGTATTTTTATTATTAGATCTATTGATTTTTTATATATCTATTTTTTTTTAAAGTTTCGTATTTTTTAAGTTTTTTTAAAAAAATCCGTATTTTATTTTTAATTTTTTTATACAAACATATTTTTATTATTAGATCTATTGATTTTTTATAGATCTATTTTTTTTAAAGTTTCGTATTTTTTAAGTTTTTTTTAAAAAATCCGTATTTTATTTTTATTTTTTTATACAAAGGTATTTTTATTATTAGATCTATTGATTTTTTATAGATCTATTTTTTTTAAAGTTTCGTATTTTTTAAGTTTTTATAAAAAAATCCGTATTTTATTTTTATTTTTTTATACAAACGTATTTTTATTATTAGATCTATTGATTTTTTATAGATCTATTTTTTTTAAAGTTTCGTATTTTTTAAGTTTTTTTAAAAAAAATCAGTATTTTATTTTTATTTTTTTTATACAAACGTATTTTTATTATTAGATCTATTGATTTTTTATAGATCTATTTTTTTTAAAGTTTCGTATTTTTTAAGTTTTTTTTAAAAAATCCGTATTTTATTTTTATTTTTTTTATACAAACGTATTTTTATTATTAGATCTATTGATTTTTTATAGATCTATTTTTTTTAAAGTTTCGTATTTTTTAAGTTTTTTTTAAAAAATCCGTATTTTATTTTTATTTTTTTTATACAACCGTAAGTTTTAATTTTTTTTAAAGATCCAAATTTTTTCTAGATCTCTTTTTTTCAAATACGTATTTATTTAATTACTATTTTTCAAAGATCCGTAATTTTTTAGATCTAATGTTTTATTTGTAGATTTATTGATTTTTTTTAGATCTATTTTTATTTAGATATCCGTATTTTTTTTTGACAAATCTATTTTTTTTAAGTTTTTTAGATATATTTTTATTTGTAAAAATCCGTATTTTTTAAAATTTTTTATCCGTAATTTTATTTAAATATCCGTAATTTATACTTAAATATCCGTAATTTTATTTAAATATCCGTAATAAAATACGTATTTTTTAAGTTTTTTTTGTAAAAATCCGTATTTTTTTAATTTTTTATTTAAATATAGCATAAAACTATTGTTTTTAAAAAAATTCGTATTTTTTTGAAACATTAAAAAAATTATTTTTTTAAAAAAAATTCGTATTTTTATTGAACTTTTATTTTGAGGTATTTACTTTGATTTTTTTTAAATTGAAATAATTTAAATAGTTTTAAAATTTTGAAATAGTTTTAAATTTTTTTTTTGACTAGTCTATTTTTTTTTAAAGTTTTTTAGATATATTTTTATTTGTAAAAAACCGTATTTTTTTAAATTTTTTATCCGTAATTTATATTTAAATATCCGTAATTTTATTTAAATATCCGTAATAAAATACGTATTTTTAAGTTTTTTTTTGTAAAAATCCGTATTTTTTTAATTTTTTATTTAAATATAGCATAAATCTATTGTTTTTTAAAAAATTCGTATTTTTTCGAAACATTAAAAAAAATTATTTTTTTAAAAAAAATTCGTATTTTTATTAAACTTTTAATTTGAGGTATTTACTTTGTTTTTTTTAATTTGAAATAATTGAAATAGTTTTAAAATTTTGAAATAGTTTTAGAAATTATTTTGAAAAAGGGAAATTTTTTAATATTTTAAAAGTAGTCAAAAGTAGGATAAAGTTGGAAAAAGTAGGAAAAGATTGGAAATTTTTTACTTTTTTAATATTTTGAATTTGTTACAAAGTTTATATTGTAAACTTATCGATTTTAATTATAATTGTTTTTTTATGTAATTAATTTGAATATTAATTTTTGTTTTCATTTTTTTCTAGGGGCTGCAATTGATCAAGGTGTATTTGCAGGATTTAATGTTGGATTGATCCGGATCAAATGAGTTTATGTAAAAATGCTGTAATAAGTTTATATTGTAATCATTGTTTGATTTTAGTACTGTAAAGTTGCTATTAGGCGTGGGCAGACAAGGAATATTTGCTGTCCCCCATTCTTATTTATTTATTGTTATCTCCATCTTGTGTCCATGTGGGAAGGACCTTTGGTATGCTTAGTCTTTTTCTTTTATAAAAATACTCATAAAAAGTTTTTAAATTTTTTTTTATAAATTATTGAATCGTTATACCCGGGCAACGCACGGGTATTGTAAAACTGTTAGCTTCAAAGAGTGGTGGTCTTTGCATAGATTGCCCTTCTTTGTAGTTTTCGAATTTCAAATGATCGAAAAAGTTTTAAAGTACAATATACTTAAACACCATTTTAGAAAACCTGCTCTGATACCAATTGTAGAAAACTAGAAGGGGAGGGGGTTGAATAGGTTTACCGATTTAAACTTTAGTTTCAAAAACTGTTAAATTGATTATATGTGAAACCTTTGGATGAAGAGATATAGACAATGATTTATAGTGGTTTGGCTACAAGGACACATTCCTTTCACTACTCCACTCCCCGAGTACCCAACTCGAGAGTTCGTAAGCACTGTGTCAATAAGCTCCTTAATCGGCGGGGAAGCCTCACAATGTCGCTTACACTTTTTTTGGTACAAAGCTAAATATCGAGTTCTTTACAACGGAAGAAGCAATCCAACACAACTATCACAACTAACACAACAACTTTATGATTACAATGTAATGTAACAAATATAGGAAGCAACCCAGTGATCTTGTAGTGATGAGAAGCCTAGCAACGTCATCTTAAAAGACGAGATGAATTTTGGAAGACTTGGATGCAAAGAACGTCATCTCGTCTTTTAAGAAGAACTTTTAGAAACACAAGAAGATAATTACAAAAATGATCCTTAGATCTGAGGTTAGAAAGATATAAGAATGAGAGAAGATATATATAAGAATGGGTAATAAAAAATGAAGAAATGGCTCACCATTTATAAGCCAACAAATCACTGTTCTGCCGGTTCCATTGAAAAAGGGATCCGGCCAGTGTAATTTGTGGGACCCAAAAACTGGGTAAGCCTGTCCGGATTTTGGGTTACAATTACGGGTTTTGGGTCATGGGTCATGGATACCCAATATGATGTCATGCATTATGCAATACATACTTTGAGTCATGGGTTATAGACTTTCGGTCTTGGGTCATGAATTTTAGGTCACGGGTCATGGACTTTACCCAAATTGATGTAATTCATGATGTAATGCATATAGGCCATTGGTTTTGGGTCATGGATTACCCAACACATTTATACTTTATAATTAGTAAAAATAAATATGAGAACTATTAAGTAAAAATGTAATTTTGGATTTATATTTCAAATAATTTTATGATTGTTATCAACAAAACATATAGAGATCCAGAAATATAAATAAACGTTTTTTCGGATTATGTGTATTAACAAATTTAAATGTCTATAACCAAATAAAAATTTTGCATTAAACTTACATTAATGAATATTTTAAATAATTATGTGTAGAAGAATTACTGTATTATTTAATATATTATACATATCATTAACCATTTGAACATAGTGCATGTTAATTTGTATTTCTTAAAACTTAAAAATAAATGTAGTAGAGGAAAAGGCCTTTCTCTATTATATGCAGTATATATACGGCATCATCGTGAATTGCCTTCCTAAGTAACTCGATGTAATGCAGCTTAAGCAAAAGCTTTATAATGTGACATGAACTTGAAACTTTTTTTTAATGGAATTGATAGATAGATGCGGTGTCAAGGTACTCGAACCTACTAACCCGACTTGAATTTGAATAAGTATACTTGGGTTGGGTTAGTATAGTTAAAAATCTTATTGTGTCAACCCATTCTTGATTCTTAGGGTCTAGGTTTTGACTAGTTGAAATGAAGTGAAAGTAAAAAAACTTGTTTATTTGGCACTCATGGGTTTTTAAATTGGGTCTCACACCCCACTTGTGGGTCCCACCATAGATGCATAGATTTGACCACTAAATTCGTAAGATTCATAACTTTTCTCTCACATTCTATTTTTATTTTATTATTCAAATAATATTTATAATTGAAAATTTATTTTAAAAATATAATTTCTCTCTTTTAAACCAAATCCAAATTTAAATCCTAAACCAAATTCAAATCCAAACTCACTTATAAACCAAACAGACCCTTAGTATGATCAAGTTTCATGTGAATCTATTTGCTTTATTTGAGTTTTAGGTTGACACAAATAACCAAATAACTAATACCAATAACCTTTTAGGGAAAAGATCAATATATATCTTATATTTTCATAGATCTAATGAACCAATCATGAGAATTTATTTTTTGATCAAAACAAAAAAAATAAACTTTTAACTTTTTATAAAAATTAAATATTTCGCAAGCCGTTAGTCGTTTATGCAAAAAAAATTATACCATTACGACAATAATTAAATTATCTTTTTATAGATATGCGCTTCTATATACTTTCGACTACTTTTTATTTTCAAAATTTTCACCTAAAAAATCACATGTGATTCGGAAAAATCACATGTGATTTTTCTCGTCGGAAATTTTGAAAAAAAATGTTCGTCGAAAGTATATAGAAGTACATATCTATAGAAAGCTAATTTAATTCTCGTTGCGATGGTATAATTTTCTTAGCTTGAAGATTTACCGTTGGAAGATATGTTTGTTTTAAAAATATATATAATTTTATATTAATTTTGTTAAAAGATGAATTGATAAAATTATTCATTAGATTTATGACAAATATAAAATATATATTGATCTTAACTCTAACTTTTTACGAAAACACAAAACACTAGCAAATCAATTACATACATTGTCGTTCCACGTACATATTTATCAAACCGATACCATCCATCTTTCTATTTGGCAATCAAACATATGCTTATTCATATCAGTCACCTATAAAAAAACTAGCTAGTTAGGTTTAAAATCGACAAACGTTACAAACTTTAGGTTAATTAATATTAATTGGAGTCCTTTTTTTTTGTTTCGATTAAGTAATGTAAAATGTTATATTTTTTTCCGTTCATGGTTTATATGTTTGGTGATCTATATTTTTTAAAAAGTTTTTCGCTCATCAGAGCTTTAGGTGTGGTAACAAGTCAAAGCTTGTTATTTGGGTCTCACGAGATGCCACTTCACCATAATGGTGGTGACAACCATACCTAACAAGTTTTTTCATGCCTAATCACCTACCAATAATATATTTCCATCTCATCTCATACCTAACAATAGATTTTTAGTGGCAACCATGCCTAACTCATAGCCCATCTATTTTTTTTTAAACAATTTAATAAAAACATAATATTTTATTAATACTTAAAAGAAAATTACATAATACATATTAAAAAAAAACACTAGTCATCAAGGTATGGTAAGTCTTGAGCGTCTACATACTCCGTAAGATCATAACAGAGACGGTGATGGATATTTTCGTCTAGTAACTCCGGTAGTACATTCGGGTCATAAACTGGCGTGACCGGCGGATCTATTATATGAACCGGTGATATTGCCACCCCGTCGTCTTTTAAAATCATATTGTGTAATATAACACACGTATGAACGATTTTTTGAATCTTTTCGACGGACATAGCCCGGAGAGGATTTCTGAGAATAATCCATTTTCCTTTAAGACGACCAAAAGCTCTTTCGACATCCTTTCGTACAGACTCTTGTAGTGTTTAAATAGGTAAAAAAAATGATTTTTTTAATGCAAGTAAACGGCTAGTTTGACTAGCCGTTAGGCTAGTTTTGGTTGATGTAGAAATGGCAAACAATACCGATTTTGGTCCAATTCATCCCACACCGAATCATGCCTAGGACGAGGCAATGGGCATGCCGATCGGTGTCATTGATGCCGAATGCATACCGACTTGGGTTGCCAGTCCCCTAACATAACCCATCCTACAACCCCTTATCACAACTAAACACAACAAAGTTTTATGGGTCCCACCACTTCATATTTATTTTTTATTCAGTTTTCCAACTAATATAAAATTCATTCGTAAATTAAAATTCATTCATTAAAATAGAATTACAATACGAAACTAAATTACAATACGGGGAAAAAAACAAACTAAACAACGATACGAAGAAAAAAAAACGCAACAAATTACGATACAAATTGAAATTCAAATTAAAAATAAAAGTTATAATACGAATTCAAATTCAAATTTAACTTCAAATTTACAGTTCAAATTCAAAATTTCAACGTACGAGTTCAAATTCAAAATTAAACAAACCATATCTTTTTTTCCTATATATATATCCACTGCATCTACCAAAAAAAAAAAAAAAATAAATAAAAACCTTCTCTCAATTCCATCATTTTATGAAAAAATGTCTCAAGAAAATACTTTTAGAAACAATTCCTCGACACCCCTGAAAAAACGGTTAATACTTCACCCTTATATATCATTCCGTCATTACCAACGGAAGATGATGAATATGAACCGGTTGAGGAACCAGTTGGCAATCCGTTTCTTACTGAGGAAGAGGAACGACAACTTCTTCTGGATGAAGAAGCATTGAGAGCAATCGAAGAAGAAGAAGCAAGGGAAGAAGAAGCTCGTAAGGAGCGGGAAGCAAAGAAGAAGCTCATAAGGAACGCCGGTTTGAAAAAGCATATAAAGAATGGGATGAAGATTTTGGGGATTTTTCTGCTTACTACGATTGTTATTACACGGATTAATCTATGGCTGAAGAACGTATGTGTTTTATTTTCTGTATAGCAGTTTATTTTCATTTCAATGTCATACTCTGCTTTGCTTGTGTAATAAATAAAGTTCGTATTCTACTTTGGTTCTTCGTACTTGAAAATAAATTTCCATCATTTAAAATAAAAATAAATATTACAATACGCAAATAAAAAAAACATTACAGGACGGAGATATAAATTACGATACGATGTGAATATTAAAATACAATACATAATTGTCCTAAGTTTATTTTGAATGTAGCCAAATAAACTTCCCCTCGATTTGCTTTTCTAGTTTCCCCACTTTGCTAAACAGAGCATTATGCGTATCGTAATCTTTTATAGATTTTCATTTAAAAAAGTCTCAATTTGAGCACGATTTTTAGACAGAATGTCATTGCATTTCTCGTATGCTTATCTTAGATCATCTTTAGCTTCACATGCCTTATCAAGTTGCATGGCTAAGTCGATCAAGGCTTACAGACGAGCTCTATCCTCCGCAATCAGTTTATCAACTAAATTCATGATTTCATCGTTCGTATGTAGTATTTATAGCGTATGAATATGTTTATTTAAAAAAAAAAAAAAAAAAAAAAAAAAAAAAAAAAAAAAAAAACTCAAAATTTTTAACATTTGTTCGATTTTCATGGGTTATATACTTCCAGGTTTCCAGGATCATCAATAATCAAACAAGCATCATATATGAATCATCATCAAGAATAATATAAGAACAAGAGGTTGGGTTTGAACCCTTGAAAGATTTTCTGATATATTATTAACGAAGGGTTGCTTTGATGTTTACAGAAACCTAACTATATATGCTACATGAAACGACATCTATTGACAGTTATATTTATCCAAACATTGTGATGGTTGGATGTAATTGTCTAACTAAAAACTACCCTAACTGCCTGCCAATGGGCCTGTTTGGGTTAACATATTTGGACCCATGTTGCAGACTTAATTCAACCCAATTTACAAATCATAATACAACCTTAACTAAGATTGTCTTAACATATGTAACTAAACTTTGATATAAATAAATTAGAGGCTAACAACGTTCACTTGCAACTTTCCCTACCTTCGTCTTGCAGACTACAAGGTGCTTCATGGCGAAGGACGACAAACCACCTCGGTGAGGTGGCGAGCTGTGATGAGAAAGCCACGTTTGAGTGGCGAGCTGTGGCGAAGCTAGACCACACCGCAGTCCCTTGCTTCTTGAGAGCAAAAGTGAATTCGTTTCTAAAAAGCCAAAAAAGCCAAAGGGTATTTTGGACCATCAGGTCCAAGAATAAGAGTGTTGAGCAGCTGTTTTAGACTTTTAACATGACTCAAAATTCTATCTCTATCACAAAGGTTCCGATAGTTTGGCTTATATAAGCTCCATGAAGCTAAGAATCAGTACATTCACCAACCTCGTACATTACCACAAGTCCACAACCAATCAATAGTTACCTAATTAAATCATGTCACAGCTCACCAGATATGCACTTCTTTTTCTCTCATTTAATATCGAATTCTCGTTAAACATTCTCATCTTAGCGCAAACCGATATTCCTTATGAAACTTGCGATAGCTTTTTTAATTACACCAGAAACAGTAGTTTCGAAAGAAATCTCGATCGCATCCTCGCTAATCTCCCATTAACAAACTCTGGATACGGGTTCTTTAACAGTTCTTCAGGGCAAGGCCCCGATGCAGCCAGTGCCATTGCTCTTTGTCGGGGCGACATTGAATCAATTCCATGTGGTACTTGTGTGAACAAGTCCATTGTGAATCTGAGACAGATTTGCCCAAATCAAAAAGATGGAAGTATATTCTATGATAATTGTATGGTTAAGTATTCTGATGAATATCTTTTGGGCTCAACTAAAATGAAATATCGGATAGTAGATTGGCGAGCAGATAATGTAACGGATGATGCTCCCAGTTTTAATCGGGATTTGCTAAATTTCCTGCTTAACAACCTAACAGTTGAAGCGGCTGCTGGTGGGTCTTTACGGAAATACGCTGCCAACACAATGACAAGGCCAAATTCCGAAGTCACGTATGGGCTTATGCAGTGTACTCCCGATCTATCTAAGCAACAATGTAAAAATTGCTTAACAGATGCGGTCAGTCAAATGGTTGAGAATCGGGTTTTCGGGAAAATAGGGGCGCGGGTGTATTTGCCTAAGTGTAATATGAGGTATGAAAGTTATCGATTCTATAATGACGCACCGATTATTCCTCAACCAGATTCTCCGCCACCCGAGGCTCAACAATCTTCGTCTGGTACGTTTCAAATTTGCGCTACATATGTTATCTGTGCGTGACAAAAGATATCGTCGTATAAGGAGGTCGTGGCTAATTAGTGACAGCAATTACGGTCAGTAGTCGTAACTAGAGACCCAAAAAGAAGCTATCAATAGTTAGTAACTAAACTAACGTCGTCATTGTATGTGTGACCACTGCTACCATTACTAAAAAACCTATCGTCAATATATAACTTTGTAGGGACCAAGTTAGGAACAAAGGAAACTCATAACTTGATAGACAGTGAAAGATCGATATTTCATAAACAATGAGAGTTGTGAGCTTAAGCTTATGCTACGTATCATGTACGTGTATAAACATCACTAGAAAAAATAGTCTTTTGGTAACACATATAAAAAATGTCACCAAAAGTCAGAAAGTGTCATTAAAACTTTACTAATATTAATAGTTTCTATTTCTAAAGAATTAATTCTAATATGGTATTGATGGCGAAAGTTTGATTATATTTTTCAAAACAATTAAAATATATTAAACACTAGAAAGAAGTAGAAAAGAGAGACGACATACAGTTCTCACAACACAATATTTGACTATTATAGGCTATGCTTTTGGTCAAAGGTGATGGGTGATAAAAGATGTGTGAGATTGTTATTAGAAAACTCAATAACACTTAATTTTAGAAAGTGAGTTGTTAAATCAGGAAACTTTAGTAAGTGAACCATTTCAACAAACCAGCCTCCCAATTTATGTGACCTTAATTTTTCAAGGCAGACATATTCGTAGGAAAAACTACGCTAACTCGCATTGCATCATCTATCATTTTGGCGACGGCTACTTTCATGATAATTGTCGCTTCTATATGCACCTTTGCTATGTTCCGAAAGAAGAGGATGCTCAAAAAAGCTTTGGAAGAATGTTTGCATGGTAAGTTTTTGAATCTTAATTTTAAACTTGTCTGTAATTTCTGATTATATACTATATCACACTTTCTAAAGTTTCTAAGTTTGGCGTACAATTTCACATAGCGTTAAATGTACCTCTAGTTTATGTACAACTTTTAAAGTTCTATACCTCTCGATCACACCACTAAATTTATTCATTTTAAAATTTTAAAGCTTAATATAGTACTAGATGCCTTTAGCATGACTCTTTCACTGCTCTATAGTATCTTCTTTGTAACGGCTAGCTGGGAAGGTTTAAGACGTTTTCCGATTCATGTATTGAATGAAACCCTATAAATTGATGTTGGTTTTTCCCTTGTAGCTAATACATATGACATGAGCATTGTTGAACCTTTGGAATACAATTTTGGTACTCTGAGTGTGGCAACAAATAATTTTTCTGAAGACAATAAGATTGGACAAGGTGGATTTGGATCAGTTTACAAGGTATGCATACAACGACTTTGTCTTATGGGGTTCATTTCATCATGTATTGAGAAATGGAATAAACAAATGAAGCCTAATGTTCTCATATTGTATGATATGATATATAATATTAAGGGTAAGCTTGAAGATGGACGCCTGATAGCTGTGAAGAGGTTATCAAGGGATTATGGACAAGGTGAAAAAGAATTCAAGAACGAAGTGTTGTTAGTTGCTAAGCTTCACCACCGCAATTTGGTACGGTTGCTTGGTTTCTGCATAGAAGAAAGTGAAAGAGTCCTCATTTACGAACTTATGCCAAATGCAAGCCTAGATAGATTCTTATTTGGTAATAAAGCTCTTCTAACTCCTTGATTGCTATGTGCATGCATGTTACTTTCATATATTTGTTTTTAATGTTTGTATACCTAGATCCGGATAGGCGAATGTTGCTCAATTGGGATACGAGATACAATATTATTGAAGGTGTTGCTCGAGGACTACTTTACCTTCACGAAGACTCGCGTCTAAGAATAGTCCATCGAGATCTCAAATGTAGTAACATTTTGTTAGATGCTGAAATGAATGCTAAAATCACTGATTTTGGCATGGCAAGATTGTTTAGCCCTGATGAAACTCATGGAAACACAAGCAGGATTGTCGGAACCTAGTAAGTCTACGACCTTTAGGCCAAGTTAATTTCCCACTCTCGTGAATCATGATTCAGTTTGTGTCACTCAACGAATGCTACATTTTTATATTTTCGCTCAATGCAATGTTGTAGTGGTTATATGGCGCCAGAATATGTCATGCGTGGCGAATTCTCAGTGAAATTGGACGTCTTTAGCTTCGGAGTGTTGGTGTTAGAAATAATAACAGGTCAAGCTAATCAGAGTTACCGAAATAGTAATAGTGATGTATACCTTCTCAGCCATGTAAGTACCTAATTTTTTTGTCTTAAAAGAAACATATTGTTTTGGCTGTTAAAGGTAACATCATAGAAAATTTATGATCCCTTTTAGGCATGGAGAAATTGGCGAGATGGAACTGCATCAATTATAATTGACCCTATATTGTTGAAAGGATCATATTCAATTAATGAGATCTTCAGAAGTATTCACATCGCATTATTATGCGTTCAAAAAAATGTTGTAGATAGACCAACCATGGCTTCGGTTGTTCTTATGTTCAATAGCTTCTCCCTCACTCTCCAAGTACCATCAGAACCCGCATTCTTTATTCAGGATAGTGTTGATCATGTGTTTCCATCCGTTGATGAGTATGATGTTTTGGAAGGGTGTAATAAGGGATCTGAATCATCACAAGCTTCTGGAAATAGTGCTACGATTTCTGAGATTACTCCTAGATAGTTTTGGTATAATATGTAGTATATATCGCTACACACAAGTTAGAAAATAATTTAATGTTTCGTCATAAACCATGAAATAGTTTCTGTTGATTGAAATACAAACGAGCTAATTAATATGATGCAGTTTATAAATTTCCTCTTACATGTTTGAATCTTTAGGATGAACATATATATTGACGTTCGTGGAAGATAGGGACGTCGATGATGATAAAATGGTCATGTTTTCCTTTAAAAGTGCTATGTACGTTAATGTAATTGTAAGAACTTGTAATGCCATATATTATTTTCTATGTTGAATTGTGAAAATATTTTTTAAAACCACATTTTTGGTGGTTAGACTAACGTGAAGTAATTGTCTGGTCGACGGGAGTGTGTACAGTCATTTCACTGGTTCGTATCTTGTTAGGAGAGGGCCGCAAGTCTAGCAAATGACAGTTCTGGTTCTGATTTTGAGGGAATGTTTGGGGACAATTATTTTTGGGCATGAAGAGTGAAGACAACATTTAACATGATCGGATTGAGGGTCTTCTTGGATGCACAGTAACGTGATATTGATCCATTTAAGAGCCTCACTTGCCGGAAAGTTTTGAATTAGGCAACGCTAGCTCTATTAACTGTTGTACGTTCTTTGTCTTCTGTCCTTGTGCGCCACACCTTCAACTCTTATAAGAAACCTTTTGTCGATCATCTTCGAGAAAAGTTGTAATATCCGACATTTTTAAAAGCTCTTACTTATTTTATTAGATACAAAGAAAGAGACAAATGTGACATTGCATACGTAAATTAACAAATGAAATGTTAATTATAAAAGTTAATTGCCACATTAAAATTGATATATGTAGTTGGATAATAGAAATAGGAAAGGAATGAAGAACTATTCATATAGGAATCAGTCAAACCTGTTACCATGTAACCCGGGACATCAGCCTTAATGGGCTTATTTATTTGTTCTTGTACTTAGGATCATTTGCAAACTAAACAAATCACAGACCCTAAACCACGTACTTTTAAAACTAAATACGCGAATTTCGTTTCTTGCATCAATATTAGGAAACCAGATAACGAGAGACGTATAGCATACTTGAGTTCGAGTTTCTGTTGGCTTCGCGTTAGCATGGTGTTTACTTAATAGTGTTCTTTCTCTCGTTTGATATTCAGTTATGATTTTGATTTTGAATGTAACACTAAAATCAGTATTTATAATTAATGGTACTTTCATAAACCTATTTTGAAAATGATTTCTACATAGTAATTGTGTAACTAAGTCGTTTTTGGAATGTTTTAGGAACCTGTTCGTTAAAGGGGTCATGGGTAAAAAAAAATGAAAGGAGGACAACTTTTGGTTTACTGATCACGCCTATCATGTATTCTGTTAATGGAAAAAGAACTTCACAAGCTGCATGTTAAATATTTTTCTTAGTCGATCTAAAAGACGTATCATGGTATTTACCCTTTAATATTATTATATAATATCAATGCATACGAAGCAAGTTCAGAAACATTGTGTTTTCATATTAATATCTAGTGGTTTCAAAAGCTATTTAATTTGTTTAAGGTTAACTGTTTATGGAGCAACTTAAGGCTAAGTATATATAATAACTGATTTATAATTGTAGTCTTTATTTCTTGACGTAGATATTGGGACGGCATTTAGTGAATGCTTAGATTTGATTGCTTTTAGACACACTTGAGGTACGGATAAGTGATCTTATTCTGTCATTTGTGAATATCATCATACGGATTCTTAGCTAGTACTTAATCATTGATATGAATTGTTGATATTTTCGTCTATTATGTTTGTTTATTTTCATCCTTAGTGCATCGATTAAATGGACTTTTGCTTTTTATTGATATTGCTTCATTGTTTGAACCCTATTGTCATGACTCATTCAATTAATAACAATTATTGATATATTGTTATTGTTCCATCGTTATTGAAGCTTATTGTTATTTGACCTTATTTATTGCTAATGTGACTTTTTAACTTGGGTATTTCAGTTATTAATTTGTCAAGGAGGTACTATGGGCGAGTCATTGTGGCACTGATGGCGTGACACTATCTGTAGTAGTGTGATTTGTCTATGGCATCTCCTCATTGTTGGTGTGATCAAGGATTTTAGGGGGGTATTGGTCGACCATAGCTATTGTATTGCCATTGTTTGTGGATAGAAGCGTAGTGCCCAGCACCTCATCCACCATTGTTTGGCATTTTAGAACTGCAGGTCCATGTACCCATTGTATTGTATTGGCTAATACTTACTTTATGTAAGTGTTAGCATTTTGTATTCAGCTCATACCCCATTGAAACCTTACACATTGAATTTACGTACCGAAAATTTACCTATTGAACTTACTTATCGAACTTGCACACTAAATGTATCCTATTGAAAATAATCTATCGAACTTACCTCATTGGTTTGTCATCTTTGTGATCTTTATCTCATTGGTTAAACTATTTATTTAAACTCGTTCATTGAATAATTGTTTATGATCATATTGCTTCTTTGTTTCGTATTGCTTTTATTTTGTATCCGCGCACTGAACTTTTCGCTCAACCGCATTTTCTTTCCATGCGGCAGGTAATCAGGGTTTGCGACATAAGATTGAGAGCTGGTCCAAGAAGCATGGAGTCTTAGAGACTTATTATTTGGGCCTATTTAGTTCATTTATAATAAATTCAGAGGGAGTAATAAGGAATGATTCCCCCTTGAATGTTTATGTGATTCTCATTAGATATATATAAAAGTTACATAAGGTTTCTCACATGAGATTAGGCGAGCCTTACAATACATAGGGTTGGGCATATATACAAGGTAAATACAAAGCAATATATATAATGGTTATTACTCCCCTATAGTTTGAGCGGGAGGCTTATAGATGCTCAAACTGGATTAAAAATCAGCAGACGAAACCTTTAGTGAAGATATCTACGTACTGAAACCGAGAAGGTACATGAAGGACACGTACGTGACAGTTGCCACCTTCTCCTGAAAAAAATGAATGTATATCTTGATGGGCTTCGTGCGCTGGTGTTGCGTGAGATTTTCTGACATGTAGGCGGTACTGACATTCTCACAAAAGGCCAGATTGGGAGTAGACGAAGGCGCATGAAGTTCGCGAAGAAGATTGCCAAGCCATGATGCATCTGCTACAATATTGGCCACTCCCCGATATTCAACCTCAGCAGTAGAGCAGGACAACGTTTCTTGACGATTAGAATACCACGTAAGAAGGTTGTCCCTTAGAAATACACAATAACCAAAGGTAGACCTGCGAGTAGCGAGACAACCAGCCCAGTCAGCATCAGAATAGGCAGTAAGTTGTGATGTGGTGGCGCGGTATAACTGAAGTCCAAGATCAGTAGTGCCACGAACATATTGAAGAAAACGCTGCATAGTATTTAAATGAGGTTCATGAGGATCATCCATATAAAGACATACCTACTGAATGACATATGATAAATCAAGTCTAATGAAAGTGAGATACTAAACACCCCCGGCAAGGTTGTGATATAGAGTAGGATCATAAACGGGAGCTCCTTCAGGTAGCTTCTTCTCTGTATCAACGGGAGTCCTGCAAGGGTTATAGTTAAGCATGTGTGCCCTCTCAAGTAACCCTGTGGAATATTTAGATTTTGATAAGAATATGCCAGATGAGGTACGTGTAGCAGATATTTCAAGTAAATAGGTGAGTGGGCCAAGATCTTTCATAGCAAACTCTCCCTTTAAGGAGGAAATAATATGTTATGATAAGCCTGAGAAAGAAACCGTGAGAATAATATCATCCACATATAGTAGTAAATAAGATGTGCCCACACCACCATGATAGATAAATAAGGATGAGTCAGTTTTACTGTGCTGAAAACCAACTCGTAAAGCATAAATGGCAAAGCACTGAAACTAGGCACGTGGTGCCTGTTTAAGACCATACAAAGATTTCTGCAAAGATAGACATAATCGGGGTGAGCGGAATTACTAAAGTTGGGTGGCTGATGCATATAAACTGTCTCAATCAAGCGTCCATGAAGAAATGCATTCTTCACGTCAAGCTGGTAAACATGACACTGTCATGATACAGCAAGACTAAGCAAGGTGTGGATAGTGGAGGGTTTAAGCACAGGGCTGAAGGTTTCATCAACAATTGATGCCTTGTTGCCGACTTTTTCCATTTGCAACCAAGCAGTACCTGCTAAGTGATCCATCTGTATGAAACTTATGTTTAAAAAGCCACATAGATCGAACAACATTCACATTAGGCGGACGCGGGATAAGAACCCACATGCCATTTTTAGTGAATGCGTTAAATGCATCTTGCATAGCATTTTGCCAATGTGGGTTGTGAGAGGCTTAAACGTGATTTTTTTGGAATTGGTAAAAGTGTAGTAACATGAATATTTAGACGGTCAGCGGGGTTTTGTTGTGCCATCGCGAGACCGTGTAACCATAGAGTGACGAGAGGACGTGTTGAAGTTCGAGTAATGTTGGTGAGTACTGGTGGATGGTGGTAAGTTCGGTTGGGCCTGGTTCTTTTGTTGGGTTTTTTATGTTTAACTAGGCGGATTGGATTGGGGTGGAGGCGTTATAGGCTGAGATGGGCCTGATGGAGGTTTTGTGGGTTGTTGTGGGATATCTAGATGTTGGGCTAGTGTGTTAATTGTGTTTGATAAGTGTCGTAAAAATGTTTCGAGTATAAGTGAAGTGTCTGGGGTGAAGAGGAGTTTAAGTTGTGTTTGTGAGGGATCAATATTTGCTTCTAAAAATTGGTATGAGGGTGGTAAAGAAGGTGACGTTGATTGAAAAGGGAATGGATTCCTCAAAGTTGATGTGACGAGAGATTATGATTTTATTTGTGTCAAGGCTAAAACAACGGTAGCCACAGTGGTTGGTAGGCTAGCAAAGAAAAATGCACATGGTAGATCTAGGTTGTAGTTTATGAGAAGTGTGTATATATGGATAACACAAGCAACCAAAAATGCATAGGTGTGTATAAGATGGCTGTGTGTTTAAGAGTTTAGCGAATGGAATGTCGTTTTTGATGGAAATGGAAGGTAATTTTATTAAGTAAATAAGTGACCATAAAAAGTGCTTCGATCAAATATTGAGGTAGTAAGTGTGCTTGAAAGAGTAAGGTTCGTATAAGGTTATTAATTGTTCGTAGCATCCTTTCGGATTTGCCATTTTGTTGGGACGTTTTTGGGCAAGAAAACCGAAATTGTATGCCATTTACTTTAAATAGTCCGTGTTGTTGTTTATTGTTGAACTCTCCCCCATGGTTACATTGAAACGCTTTGATTTATGTATTAAATTGAGTTTTCAAATAGGCACAAAATTGAAGAATTTTAGTAAATGCATCACTTCTCTTTTAAGAGGATAACCCACAAGAAAAGAGAGAGAAATGATCAAGAAAGATGACATAATACTTGAAACCATTAATAGTCAATATAGGTAACAATCACATATCCGAATGAACAATTTCAAAAATGTTTGCAACAAAAGTAGAAGAACGTGAAAAAGAAAGCTTTATATGCTTACCAAGTTGGCACGCATGACACAAAGTCATAGGCTTTGGTTTATTACATGATATAAATTTAATCAAAACTAAAAACCGTAGCACTTCATCACCGGGATGCCCAAGTCTTTGGTGCCATGTGAAATGGTTAGACGTCAAGAGAGGAGTAAGGGTACTAATAGAGGATGTGTGAAATGGATATAGATCTCCAGAGCTATTACATCGAAGGAGCACTTGACGTGTCCATGAATACTTCACAAAAAAGCTAAATTCGTCAAATTCAATGCTACATTTATTATCACGAGTAAATTGACGAATAAATATTAAGTTTTTAATTATGTGAGGGGTTATAAGAACATTTTGAAAGTATAAAGGTCGATGCAAAGATGGCAAAATAGTATGCCAACAACAATTTATTTATTAACGTGTTTATTAAGAATAGTCGTGAGTTTACATGCGTCCGATGCTAGATGTGAAGTTGCACCAGTGTCTAAGTACCACCCCGAGTCCTTATTGTTGTCTGCGTAGCGAAGGGTTGTGGCATTGATTGCTCGAGGAAGAGTAGTAGGCTTAACACTGTATTCCCAACAGCCATAAGGAACATGTGGGTGTGGACCATATGGGCCATAGGCAGTGGATGTGGCCTAGTTAGGGGCTGGACCGAGAATATAACCAGTCGAGCCAAAAGCTTGTCCATTGTTATGCTGAAATGAAGATAGACCAGTCCACTATTGGTGTTGAGAAGGTCGTGCTGAGCTTGAGGTCCACGAACATATACCTATGGATAGTAAACTTATGGAGAAAAAACATGAGTGGTGCGGTTACTTGTCCAAGAGTGAGTGTTACCATATTGTTTAACATGCATATACTTACAGCAAGCACCATAACGAAAAACAATTCCTTCTTGCCATTACCTTTGCTACCACTACCTGTTACTGCCATGAGAACCGTGGAAGAAGATAGTGTGTCGCGAGCATTACCATGACTTTCTTTCCTGTTCAAATGGGACTCCTCAAGTAGAAGCATTGAGCAAGTCTCGAGTAGGCTTAGCGGGTTCTTGCTGTGACGAATAATACTACCCACATGCTCGTATTTATCACCCCAACCATTAACTGCATACATTACCAGATCGATAGTAGAAAAAAGAAGATCATATATTAATTTGATGTGTTTGTAATACTCGGCTATGGAGAGGCAGCAGAGCTCCAAGGATCAAAGCTCTTTATTATGCTCCATAGCACGAGCATCCTTATTATTATGGAAGAGATCCTCGAGACTCTTCCACACATCGTGAGCCGAGACGTTCTTTTTCAAGACCGTCTATAAGAGAGATGTAGATCTGGTGCCATAAATCCAAACCTTGGCTAGAGAATCGAGTTTTTTCTATTCCGCAACATTAGTGATCGTGCACGCATACGAGCCATCTAGGAGACCGTGGACACCAAAACTTAGACAATGAGTCGTGAAGAGTTCACTCCACGCATCATTGTTAAGCTGTTCGAGATATGGGATGAGAGGGACGTGAGATTTGATGATTGAAACACCAAAGGGTTTTTCCATGTTGATAGGTGGTGGTGGTGTGTGTGATGCGGATAATTGTAAACACAAGAAGTTTTACAATCCTCTTATGTAGAGTACCTAACCGTTGTAGTCTAGTATAGGTAAGACACAAGGATTGATCATTCTCTAGGAGAATAGTGAGGTATGCTCGAAGTGTATAACGAATTAAGTCTTAGGGTTGAGGGATGATTATTTTTATGTTATATATTTTATAGAAAGCAAGTAAATCTCGGGTTTTGGAGGATTTTGGTTTTTAAAACTAACTAAACTAAATTAAATCTAAACAAATGTGCATAAAAGTAAATTGGTGAACTTCGTATGATAGAAAAGTGTATTTACTTAGAATCTCATTACTCTTTAGTTATCTCTTATTGACTAATCGAGTTGTCACATCCTTGTTTAGTTAGAGCATTTTATTCCTTAATATCAATTGATGGTTGGTTAGTCGCTAACTCTATGAATTATGTTCTAATTGATCGGCGCCTAAGAATTCCCTTTTAACTATCAATTTCCACAATGCAAACTCAATTCATGCATTAAATACAACGAACATCAATTTAATAATTAATAACTAGGCGTTTAGTCGGACGTTCAAGCTAGTAATATATTTGACCTTACCAGTTTTCCTACTCCTAATGCAAAACACAACTAACTAAACAAGAATCGACATACAATAATCAATAACTAGGTTTCATGCAATCCTAAGCAAATACTAATAAATCTAGCCTTACATAGTAATGAAAAGAAAAGCAGATAAAGGAATCAAACAATCATAATTTAACATAACTGAATGATTAATTAAACAACTTATCTTATCAATACATGATGAGTCGTGGGGGTAAAAGCCCTGAAAAACTGACAAAATTCGGACTAGGGTTTATCTTAAAAGTTGCCCACAAAGTTCACTCTTTTAATGAAAACAATACGAAAATATATATAGGAATACAATTGTGACGACGTCACTTGTTAATTGTGACGTCGTCAGCTCTCCGTCATTAGGTTTTTGAGATTTGCACCGACTTATTGTGACGGCGTCACCTTATGGTTTGTGACACCATCGCTTTTCATTTTGTTGGTCATGACTCTGTAAGCTCGACGCCTTCTCCATCGCGTGAACCATCACTTTCAAATTCAACATCTTCGTTAATTTTCAAGTGACGGAGTCACTAAGTAATTGTGACACTGTCCCAAGCCCTTTTGGTGACTTTTTTCCCGGTGTTGTCGTTTTCTTCGTTTTGCGCCTAATCGAGTCTGAAACGTGTCATTTTTCAGCTTTTGCTTCCCTAGTACCTAAAACTCAAATAGAAACGATTTAGGGTAATAAATGATTGAATATGCATGGATTTAGAGGCTAAATGACCTCTTAAAAACGTATAAAATTACACCTCATCAGTGTGTTAGAGTCTTCAATGGCCATTTAGAGCAATGTTTTCAAACCCGGGTCGACCCGGCCGGTTCAACCGGTCGGACCGGTACCCGGGCACTAAAACGGGTCAAAAAAATCCGGTTTTCTAAAACCGGGTCAACCGGTTAGACCCGCCGGGTTTTGAGTGACCCGGGTCAACCCGGGTCATGAAACCCGGCCGGGTTTCGTTTTTTTTTTTTTTTTTTTTTTTTTTTTTTTTTAAATATTTTTTATATTTTTTCAAAATTTTTTTATGAAAACCGGGTTGACCCGGTTAGACCCGGCGGTCGAACCGGTTGACCCGGTGAAAAAAACCGGTTGACCCGGTCGGAAAAAATAAAATAATAAAAAATGAAAAACCGGTTGACCCGGCGGTCGAACCGGTTGAACCGGTCGAACCGGTGCCCGGTGACTCGACCGGGTCGACTAAAAAACCGGTTGTTAAAACCTTGATTTAGAGAGTGAAGAGAGTGGCGGTTGTTTAGGGTGTTAGGAGGGAGGGAGATGAGGGGAGCGTGTTATGAGAAAAAGAAGGAGGAGATATTAGAAAAGGTTGTTATTAGGCTCTGATTATCTTAAATGTTTATGTGATTCTCATTAGCAATATACAGAAATTACATAGGGTTTCTTACATGAGATGTGCCGAGCCTTACAATACATACAATGGGTTGGGCATATATACAATGAATATGTAATAACTTTTAGTTTCGATTGGTTTGGACACCTTATGTTATTTCTTTATTGGAGTACTCATTAGACTTGAACTTTTGCTCTGTTTATGTATCGTTTGTGAAGCATCCGGTTCTTTTAGAATTGGGGTGTTACGAAAGTTCTGTTGTTTCGTTGTCGGAAACAATTTCCATCAACAGAACACCGAAACTATATAGATAACCAGTTGTGTTGATTATAATCCTCCCATCGCATGTTGTGGTGCCATGTATCCACTGTCACTCATGGGTACATATTCTTTCTTCATCCTTTAACAGATTCAATACGAAAAGTTACGACTTGCGTGAGATAATAATCCGTGCCAAAAACAAAACAACAAAAGCCGTCGATAATTTTCTAAATAATTCTCAAGGAACGTCCTTTTTATAAATATATATTGTTCTTTCTTATAATCTTGCCATTTGGAGTGAAAAACTATAAAAAAATCAACCTCAAATGTTGCCTGCATTCGTTTTTTTTATTAGTTTAAACAATTATAATTCTGAATCCTGTAATCTTGTACAAACTCGAAGTAAATTTGTTTGCGCATTTACATTCTTATCAAGCTCTTTATTATTTTTGGAAAGCATGTTTTTTCTTAAACCAATAATACATTACAAAAAAAATTGTAATCTAATGACACATAAAAATGTGTCACCAAAAGTCAAAAATGTGTCACTAAAAAATTTAATCGCTTCTCCCACACTTAGAAAAATGTAGATAAAAGTCCAGCAAGTATATTTACAATGATAGAAAGAAGCGTGACTACATATTTTTTGCCTTTTGTGACACATTTTGTTTATAAAAGTGTCATTAAATCTAAAAATTTTAGGCGTTTATCCACACTTTTTAAAAGGGCTAATAACCTTTTAAAGTACTATACTTGTCAAGAATGGCAGTTCTGCATAGCGAACTAAAAAAATAACTCTTTTAGACATTAAAGTTGACATTTTTGTCTTTCTTTAAATATTATGACCATATTATAACCATTTTTACCATTCGAAAAATATTTCAAAAGAAATAAAGAAATTCGAAAAAAAATTACAGAAATTTCAAAAAAAAAGTATTTCGAAAAAAAAATTCAAAAAAAAAATTTCGAAAAAAAATTTTGAAAAAAAAGTATTTTAAAAAAAATTTAGAAATGGTAAAATGGTCATAATATGGTAATAATACATTAAAAAAGACAAAAATGTCAACTTTAATGTCTAAAAGAGTTATTTTTTTAGTTCGCTACGCAGAACTGTCATTCTTGACAAGTATAGTGCTTTAAAAGGTTATTAACCCTTTTTAAAATGTGTCATTAAAATGTTGATTTAATGACACTTTCTATGTCATCAAAACTTCTGTCACTAAATGTCCATTTTCTTGTAATAGTCACAAAACAAAAAGAACAATAAAGCGACTGTTTTGGATCATATTTCAATGTTTCGGAATCTTTTTACGTTGAATATAAGCAAAAGCCGTGTTAAGAATAAAAGCAGAAGACGTAAATATGATCAACCATGATATATATGAATAGCTTTACACGATTCCAATGAATAAATTATGAAGGAAAAAAAAAAAGAGAGCATGCTAACTATGACTAAAAATCCTATTCTGCTTGTTCCTAGAAAACTCAAGCATCAATTTCAACTGCTCATATACACAAAAACAATGATTACATGTATGTAAGCCACTTGTGAAAGTTCTTAAATACCTATTGATCTAGAAGTCGTAGTGGAACTTGTTACACTGGTAGAAAGATGTTCAGTCTGGTCACCTGTTGTGGTTGTTTGTTCAGAGACAAGAGCCGCAAATCTAGCAAATGACACCGGTGGTTCAGATGGTGCAGGAAGGTTCGCGGTCCATTGACCTTCGAGCATGAATACAACGGTTGACATGGTTGGGCGATCTTGAGGGTCTTCTTGGACGCACAATAATGCGATGTTTATCCATCTAAGAGCTTCATCACGGGAGAATTTTTGAATTTTACGCTTATCTATCAACTCTTCTCCTTTTTTTTCTTTCCATAAACGAAATGCCTTCAGTAATCAAGAACGTTAAAGATTGATTAGATTCGCAATAGACAAAATAGACTATAGGATTTATACAAACAGGAATTAAAATATGAATTGCTTACAGTTGAGAGGAAGTTTTGGGGCTGGTCTTGGTAAGAAAATCTGTTGTTTCGTTGCCCAGCAACGATCTCTAACAGCAACACACCGAAACTATAGACGTCAGATTTTGTTGAGAATAGTCCTTCCATTGCGTACTCTGGTGCCATGTATCCACTGTCATATCAAGGCGCATCGTCAGTAGAAATTAATATACAGTGGCGCTTTTTTTAGTACAAAAATCAATTTGTTTGCGTATGATAAAGAAAAAGGTGGATAATAATTAATTATGTGCTCAAATATATTTGTGACGATTTGAGTAGCAAGGATTCATTACTAGCTAGTAGCTTGGATTGTGAGCTTACTAAGTTCCAACGATTCGATTAGTGGCAGCCTCCATTTGATTGCCCCCGAATATTCTAGCAGTCCCAAAATCTGAAATTTTCGGGTTCATCTCATTATCCAAAAGAATATTGCTCGCCTTCATGTCCCGATGAATAATTTTGAGACGTGAGTCTTCGTGTAGGTATCGAAGTCCTTTGGCAATTCCAATCACAATGTTGGTGCGCGTAGCCCAATCCAGTTCTTCACACTTGTTAGCATCTGTTGCATTAAATTGTTAAACATTCCAGATAAAGATAAACATAAGGAAAATATGCTTGCTACAAACTGTACGTTTGTGACAAATAGTTCTCTCATAAAACTAATTCTATTTCGTAAGGATGTATTTCCAAAGGGATCAAATAAGTTTGATAAAAGAGAGAAAATACGAACCGAAAAGGAATGTGTCAAGGCTGTTGTTAGCCATAAATTCGTAGATGAGAAGCCGTTCAGACCCTTTTACACAGTAACCCAGAAGCCGAACAAGATTCTTGTGTTGAAGCTTTATAATCAATTGTACTTCAGTCTTAAACTCTACAAGACCTTGCCCGGAGTTCCTTGACAGTCGTTTTACCGCTATTTCCTTGCCATCTTCTAGCTTTCCCTGTAATTAGCTCAAAGTTATGAATAAAAGAAAATTACAGAAATTCGAGTGACACGGCAATATCAAAGGATAGTGGGGTACCTTGTAAACAGGACCAAATCCACCTTCTCCGAGCTTATTTTCTAACGAAAAGTTGTTGGTAGCAACCTGTATTTTACCTAGATTGAAAAAATTCATCTCTCCGGTGTCGTCATCTTCCCTTTGATGCTTACTTCCATCCGGAGAACTGTCGCTAAACCCCACATGAACCTCTGGTAACAAAGGACCTATTTAGATAAAATCACTACAAAAAATAAGACTTTTATTATTATTATTATTATTATTATTATTATTATTATTATTATTATTATTATTATTATAACCTGTCTTTTTGAGTATCTAATCTCCTGTCTTTTTTAATCTTTAGCTAAATTCCTGTGTTTTGAATTTTTCTTGTACTGACCTTTTCTCTTTTGTTTCTGGCGTCTCCGGAAAATGAAGAAGACTACCACGAGGATCACCGCTACCGCCGCTAATATTGGACCAACAATGACTCCTAAGCTGGTGCTTTTTGAACTTGGACTTCCTGCAAATGCGACAGTTGGATACTGTTCTGGCGAGAATAATGAACTTTTGCGTCGGCCACAGTGTTTCATAAAAGCATAAACAAACTTACCTGTAGGTGTTGGTACCGGAGCCTCCGGAGGAGCAGGAAACCATGTCGAATTGAAAAACGGAGAACTCTCGTACCGAATAAAACAATCAGGAAGATACCATCTAACTCCCAGACGTCTTTCAAGTGGTCGAACCGAGTCAATGGCTCTGGCCAAGCAATTATCACATTGTGTCGCTGATAAATCAGGAGTACACTGCATCATTCCATAGACTGTCAAAGACCCTGCCGATATGTTTCCCGAAGCATATTTCCGGAGCGGTCCACCACGTACAGCTTCCGATCTCAATGCTCCAAGCAAATTCACAACGCTTTGATTCCATTGATCAAAGCTAGAATTTGGAACATTAGTCGGGTTAACTAGATTACTCTGTGCATTTCCATTAGCCATAGATCGATTTGAGTACTTCAGGAAACACATATCGTACCAACCGGCCGCCTCTACTTGGTTCGGACAAACTTGTCTTAACCGACGAGTAGCATCATCTACACATCTCCTACAGCTTTCTGGCTCGATATCTCCACGACAAAGGGCAGCCGCGCTAGCTTGTCCAGAAGTCAAGTTATAATACCCAAACCCGTTATTTGTTCCAGTTAAGGCAAACAGCACGTCGTCGAGGTTTTGTTGGTAGGCTGAGTTTTCTGTGTAGTTTTGGTTGCCACAAGACTCTCCCCAAAAATCATTTTGGGCTACGGTTATATCAAAACTAGAGATTAAGATTGAAAAACATAAAACCAAGATGGGGAAATTCATTTGTGTTTGATTAGTGACTAAGTGGTTTATGGTTTGATATATATATAATGTCAAATATGATTTGAATTAAATGAATTGGTCTTTGGAGTTGGTCAAACTTGAGGATTCTAAGACTAGAGACAAAGTCCAAATTGGTGATGCAGATAGTTTATTGCTAGGACGGACAATTTCAGGTTTTCAACACATCTACGTGAGAAATAGTACTCCTGCCATATTAATATATTATTATATACATTAGAAAGATATATGTGTTAAATTTTGGTTGTGGTAGATACATATAGTCTTAGCACTATGTTTAAATATTTAACACATGTTTTCTTTGGTGAGCGTTGGTTAAAAATTCATTGACTTGGTAAACTTCGATGTCTGATAGATTCGTACGTAACTTGTTTTAATAATCGCGAGTTTGATTATCTAGCCTTCACATTCGGAACATGTCATAAAATACGGGCTACCGATTTCAAAATGTATCAACTTTTTCATGTTTTTCATATTTAATCACCGAGCATAAAAATTTGCTTATTATTACCCTAAACTTTTAAATTTCGTTAGTTTAATGTATTATTTTACCTCCTCAATAGGTACCGATTTAATTGTATTTTACATTTTTTTCAATTTCCTTTACTGACAACTCATTTTAAAACCACCACATCACTATCCATACCTTCATTATCAAACATCAACCTTCTTCTTCCTCCAATTACCAAGAATTAATTATACACACCGATGATGGTATTGAATCTTCACAACACATTTGAGGTATGTTTTCTAAGGTTTCTTAAGTTGCACAATTTTTGATAACGTATAGCACGTACAACAGGCCTATTAGGGGTCAGCTTGTGCTATACGTATCTCGGTCCCATGCCCAACAACAAAACAACCACAAGTACCGGATCGCCGGTAAGCCCAATAACAAATTGGCTACGGTCTGGACTCAAAGACGAACGCAGAGCACCTAGCGGACCAGATTCATGGCTACGGAAGGTGATCTGTGTCCGCATCCACGATTACTGCGAAACCTTGCCCGACAAGGGTCCCACTCCGGCCACTAACCTTTATAAGCTAAATGCTAGGAAACCCTAGCATTGGGCTCGCCTATAAAATGAGCTCTATAAGGTACGACTTTCACACACATACTAATACACACACTTTGATATTCTCTAACAAGAATGGATACTTACTCTGATATCGGAGCTTAATCGTGGGGTCCGTCTCCACAGTAAGGCTAACGGTTTGCCTTCATTTGTGCAGGGATTCAATCCACTACTTGGTTTAATATAGATTTTGCCCATCGACAACCTGTTGGCCCAACCCAACACACGTTCCTTACACATATTTCAACCCGTCACACTTTTTATACTAACAAGTTGGCGCCATCCGTGGGACCAACACACAGTTGCGTTCTTAAAAATACTCACTATGAGCACTCAATCCGAACCTACTCCTGCCCCCGCGTCAACCATGTGGAACACGGCAGGAAGGGGAAACAACGCATTTCTGGCAGAACGTGAGAGGCCCGCGTCCGACGCAGCTCTCGAAGAATACTCTGACAAGTATTACCACCAGATCTTGCCAATCATGTCTGAGAAAGTTCATCAAGAAAGGAAGCAACAGGAAAAGCTCAAGGCATTAAAGGAAATGAAAGCCCGACTTGGCTTCCATGATGCTTTGCAACATTCCAAGTCAGAGACGCCGAACGAAAAAAAAGATTTGAGGAAAAAGCTCGAATCTAAGAGACATCGAAGTGCATACAAAGGTTCCGACCAAAGAAGCGATCGATCTAGGTCAGCAAGGAGTAAGAACATGAAAAGAAAAATGCGTTTAAAAGATTAGAAAAAGGGGTATTCCATAATTGGGAGATAAAAAGAGGAGCGTTATAGTACACTCCGGAGACTCCAAATGACCAACCCACCGTAGTGGCCAAAGAAGGAAGGAAAGCTGCTATCAGAGCTCTTATTCACGAAGGACGGAGCCCACTACCAGAAGGCACGGGGATGACAGGGTATCCTCGCGAAAGACAGGTGAGCTCTCTGAGAGTGAAGATAGCGGAGGCGGACATTGGAAGTCCGGATCCAAGAAACCAAAGTCAAGTATCGAGGAAGATGACCTAGCAAGGCCATGGGTATGTAAGGAGATTGATCCATTCACACCTCACATTCGTTATTTTGACCTACCAAAAAAGACCTATATGCCAAATAATGTCAAGACATATGATGGAAGTGAAGATCCTGAAGACCACCTCAAGATTTTCCAAACAACAGCAAAGGTGGAACGTTGGGCTATGCCAACCTGGTGCTATATGTTTGATAGCGGGTTCAGGGTCGAAATACTTCCTTTTCCACGAGCAAGCTTTACAACCCACTAGGCACTATACCTAATCGTTACAGTGTAGTATGGGTAAGCCCAGGCGGTTGATCATTCTCTAAGGGAATAGAGATGTTACTAAGGATGTGTGACGAGAAGGTGAGGTTGAGGGTGATTCTTTTTAGCTTTTTATATTTTTTTAGGAAAACAAGTAAAAATCTCGGGGTTTAGGAGTGGGGGGTGGTACTTCTACCAATTATACTACTTAACAATTAAAATTAAAAAATAATTAATTAATAAAAATGATAAAAGCTATGGATTGGGTGGTTGTGTTCTTATGATAATTATAAGCATGTTTACTTAGATTTTCGTACTCCCTAGTTATCTCTTATTGGTCGGTTGAATTGTCACATCCTCATTCTAATTTAAGCGTTGTATTCCATGCTAGTCATAGGGGTGCCTAATTCTCTAGTTCTATGAATTGTAACTCTCCTCTAGACTATCCAGAATCGCCAAGTACCGTAGTATCTCCCCCCGAATACTCTATTATCATAAAGCTACAACTCACGCAATAAACACAACGATGGCTCAAGTGCAGTCTCAAGCTTTTTGCTATTTAGGATGTTCAAGCTTGCAATAATTAAAGAAGAAGCCAGTTTTCCTTACTCTAGCGTCTACCAATTAAAACAAGAGACAACCTAACAATAATCAACAACTATGTTTCATACATCTTAGCAGACACACTAAAAATTTAGCTATGCATGATAGATATGCATGAACACAAACAAACAATTGAACATAGGATAAACATGGTGATAGATTGGATTAACAAACTTATCTTTGAGTGTATAGAAGGGTTTGAAACCCAAAAATACTGCCCAAGTCGGACTATGAACAAACTAGGGTTTGCTCTCCAAAATACTACACACAAAATATGGAAAATTCAAAGTTTATATATAGATTTACACATGCGACAACGTCGTCTTTTGATGGTGACGCCTTCTGGTCGCCGTCATTAGGGTTTCGTTATGGCCAAGTCATCATTAGGATGTCGTCAGTTGAGATGTGTGACGCCGTCTGGCTTCATTAAGGACGTCCTCTTAGAACGGATCTTGGTTGTCTGGTGTAAAATAAAGGGCGACGCCCTCCTGGAATAAATCATGATGCCGTCATATTGTAAAACCAAAATCAGGTCTGAGTCGTCGCTTGAAATTTTATTAGAAAACCTTGTTAGCGAAGGCGTCGCCTATTGGTTGGGACACCGTGAGGTATGAAAATCAGCCTTGAAATCTTGACTTTATCGTTTTCTTCATGTTTTCGCTCTTTTTCATCCAAAAGTGGCTAATTCCAGCAATTTGCTTTCAAAAGACATAAAATGTGAAAAGGAACGATTTTTAAGCAGTAACGGATATAAAATGTATCGATTTAGGGCTTAAATGACCCCCTAAAAACATATGTTTTAAATCCTTAGCAACGTTTAATTCCACCCTCACTGTATTCGCTAAGGTTTGGTTCGATGACCTTCCCCCAGAATCCGTTGACAGCTATGATGATCTAAAAGAAGCATTTCTAGCAATTTTCCTCCAACAAAAGAAATACATAAAAGATCCTGTAGAGCTTCAACATATTAAGCAAATTGGAAGGGGAATTCACAGAATACTTCATATAAAGATTCAAGGAAGAAATCAAGGATGTAAAAGGAGCACCAGAAGTCATGAAAATCTCAGGATTCATGCAAGGAATAACTGACCCGAAACTAATCAAACAGCTGCACGACAGAGTTCCAAGGTCAGTGAATGAAGTAATGAGTTTAACCACATCCTTCCTACGGGGGGAAGTGGCAGCTGGAAATAAGAAAAGGAGAAAACCGTTGCTACAAATGCCGCGAAAGCAAAGTACAGCCGGACGAAAATAAAATTTCAAGAAGAGATTCAGGAACAAATATAGGACGAAAGGAAATAAAAACGGCTTCCTCACTCCCTCTAAACCCCCAAAGGAGGGTTTGGATCCGAAAAAAGCAAGATTTTCAAACTCGCCCCCAACAACGATCCTGGCCGAAGAAAGGAATAGCAGCAAGTTTTGCGAATTCCATGGAAGGGCAAGACATAATACAGATAAATGTATGCATCTAAAAAAGCAAAAAAATGAAAGAAATGAAGCAAAAATGGTCGAGAAAAAAGAAACACCTGGGAAAACCAAGCATTGGTAATAAAAAACCCCAGGAACAACACAAGAGCCTCCCAATTTCAATTCTTACCCTCAAAAGTGAAAATAGAAACAAAATATATAATGGTGACTAAGTATAGGAACACCTTACAAAACAAGTGCATAATGGAGGATCTGCTGTCAAAATGTCATGTGGACCTAGGCGGAAAGACCGCGTGATCCCGGCCATAATATCTCCCATGGAAGGTGATGCTCCTAGCAATAGGATCACAACCTCCGCATAACAGAATGACGGGGAGCCTAAATACTCAAAGAATATGACCGACACAATGAAAAGTCCGCAACGTGATTAAATCCTTGGTGAAAAAGGAGTGCGGACACTCTAAAACAATGAGGAAGTTCGGCTAAAACATAACATAGACTTTAAACAACAAGCGCAAGGAATTACCAGCTAGCATAAGGACAAATCGAGATAGCAATTCAACAGTGGCTTTAGTCTGATGTCTCCACTTTAAACGCAAAAGAACGAAAGCAATTGTGCCACCCATGCATAACAAACTCAAACGAATCTATCCAACATTCGACAAGAAATGATAATCATTCTGCAATAAACAATCGGAATACTGCGTAAAGTGCACACGGAAGATGTACCAGCAAAAGGATAACTGAAGCAAAGCCTAGTTTCAAAGTGAAAGAGTGGGAGCCACGTCAAAAATAAGAGAGGAAGATTTTTCATTAAGCAAAAACAAAAACCGAGTACAAGGAACATTCACAAAAACAACAGCCGTAGGGGAAATAGCCATGCAGATACTTCCACTAGCAGAAATAGTCAAAAGCTAAAAGTCAGCAGACACGGTAATCGGAGTGTCCGGGTAAGAAAGTTCGTGAACAACCCAAAGAAAGAATAGAATAACATACTCGAAACGGTGAAGTCGATCCATGAATAAATCATTTTTTGAGAAAAAAGGTTACAAGGCCGGATCAATGCTTACTGAGTTAAACAGGAGTATACCCCACACTTTGAAGTCCAACCTCAAAGTAGCTAGGAATAAACCGGAATGCTTCATCACCGTTAAAAAGATAAACCAACAATATAATCAAGGCGAACAAGCAAACGGCTCCAGGAAAATGAAGCCTCCGTCAAACTCATGCTATCCAGCTAGCACGAAACAACTTAAAGGATAAGCCTTATCCAAAGACTCAAACAGGAAAAAATCTAGGAAGTACGAATTCGCGTTCCTTCCCAAGACACTTTATGTCAAATCTAAAAGAGCAAGCAGAAGCTCAGGCTACAAGCCTAGGCATGTGCCTACCTACTAAAACAATAGACCAAGGTCACTGCTCACGCATGCAGGAACAGTGAAATTTCCGCTATAAAAACCCGCAACAAAATATGGGAAAAGTAGGAAAATCAAAAAGAAAAAGATTACAAATAAACACCAAGGTCATTGATAGGTAGTCACTCATGAAAAATTCAAAAAACACCTTGAAAGAAGCTGAAGATGTTATTCATGGACCAAGAAGGGTTCTTGAGAAACAAAAAAAGGCTGTGCATCATGCATCACAAGTGTAGCCTCTATTCAATAACAAAACGTCATTCATCCATGATCTTTTTTAGCAAATTTATGACTTACTCTAGCACCAGCTCCCATACCAAAAGAACCAGAAGATGGTGCAAGAGTCAAGTCGATGCCTTCATGGTCCAGAGCTGCTCTTAAATGACAACTAATAACAATTAGTCACCCTTAAATGACGACTAATAACCCACCACCACACTCGACTACAAACCCCCTTCATCTAAATCCCCTTCCATAACATCCTCGAGCGTCTCTCTGAGCAATATGGTGAATTCCATGGCAGGAGTCTTATTTACAACTAGACTCCAATTAGAAATTGGAAAAAATATCCATTACAAATATTATTTCTTTACAATACTTAAAAACTTGAAAGCAGCCTGAATTTGATGTAAATATATGCATCTATCTTGAATTTACTAATTTTTGGTGTTGAGAATTATAGTCTGAATATGTTTGTTTTAATCTGATTATGATATCTAAGTTATTCTCTTTTGTGTTTGTTTAGTTTTATATGCTAAGAGAGTGGTTTAGTGCTCGATATAGAAGATATATGTCTGGAAGGATTGGAAGTGTAAAAGTCTTTAGCTTGGATTATATTTTGGATGGTTTTCAGCAAGGTTGAAGGATGAAGGGGCTCAATGGAATTTGGAGATTATATAAGCTAAAGTCATGAGACTTCTCTCATAACTTTCATATCAGCTATTCTCTCTCTCTATAACCTTATGATATCAACACTCTCTCTCTCTAAAATAAAACCCTAATTTGTATTTTGATTTCCTTGATCAAAATACTTTGTTACTCATTGTTACTGATTTGTTGTTATTTGATTGATATCAAATACTGATTGTTGTTTGATTCTATTTGAGAATAGAAGATTTGGTTTGTAATATTGGTTCTGAAGTAATAAAAGTATTTTGTTAATCATTGAAGTCTGTTTTTCGTCATGGTATCAGAGCCAGGTTGCTCTGAAAATCGTTTTTGAAAATTAGGGTTTCTTGATAAAATTGAGTTTTTTAAAAATTGATTGGTTCTTGGTCAATTAACTTGTGTTAATTGATAGATCTTGTGGTGAATTTGGTTAATCTTGAAGGTTTCTGGAAAACCCCTAATTTCTGAAAAATTAGGGTTTGGTATATTTTGGGGCTTTTGTGATTAAAGGCTTCTGGAATCGATTAAGTTTGGTTAATCGATAAGATCTGGTGTTTGGTAAAGTTTGGAAGTGGTTCTGGTGATTTTCCCTAATTCTGCAAATTAGGGTTTGTTGGTTCTTGGATCTTGGTACTGGGTTCTTGCTTTATATCTGCTATATCTCTAGACTAAGTGAATCTAGAGTATAGTAGGTCTGTTATTCCGCTGCTGATTATTATTGCGTGCTCTGTACCACCTCTCGCACTCTCTCTTTAATTTCTGTTCTTATTTTTCTGTCTAGATTGCCGGAGGATAGGTTTTGGGATTATTGGAAGTTGTGATTGGTTGTGGTTGAGTTTTTTTATTATTGTTCTTGATTATGTACTTGTGTGCTTGTGTGCGCCCTTGACCTACCACTTTAGTGGCAAGGAAAGCCTGGGAACTACTTTCTTTACTTTTCTTGTGTGCTTGTTTATTTGTTCTTGAATCATGTTTGTTCATAATTCTATTCATGGTTATACTGATGATGAGTATGAACCTGTCACTTTAATAAGTAAATTGGATTTGAGTCATCCTTTACATTTACATCAAAATGATTCAGCTTCTTTAACTGTGGTTTCAATAAAACTAAAAGGCACTGCGAATTATAATGTCTGGTCTTGTGCTATGATGTTAGCATTAGAAGGAAAAAATAAAACTGCTTTTATTGATAGCACTTGTAGAAGGTCTAATACTGATGAAGTTTTGGGGAGACAATGGGACAGGGTTAATGCTATTGTTTTAGGATGGATTCTAAATTCCATCTCTGAAGAACTGTTTCTTGGTCAAATTTTTTTAAGAGTGCTTCTAGTGTCTGGAATGAGTTAAAAGATACATTTGACAGGGTTGATGGTTCTGTTACTTTTAATCTGCATCATAAAATTAACTCTTTAACTCAGAATGGCACTACTATTTCTGAATATTTTAATAAGCTTAGTACTTTGTGGAAACAATTTGATGCTATGGTTCAATTACCTAGATGCACTTGTCATGCTGCTGATGATTTTAAAAAGCATAACCAACTTATGAAACTTATGCAATTTTTAATGGGTCTGGATGATACTTACATGCAAATAAGGAGTAATATTCTTTCTAGAGATCCTTTGCCTGATGTTAAAGGTGCTTATGCTATTATCAGTAGTGAAGAGAATCACAGAAATGTTGTGTCTGGTAGTTCTAGTAGAAATCATAATTCTACTTTTGCTACTAGAGTTGTGAATCAAGTTAATAATCAAACTAGTCTGAATACTAGACCTATTAATCAGAATACTCAGGCTAATAATCCTATTGCTAATTTTAATAAAGTATATGATAATAGGAGAAACACTGGTTCTACTCTTGTTTGTGATCACTGTGGTTTTAATGGACATACTCAGGACAGATGTTTTAAATTGATTGGGTATCCTCCAAATTTTGGAAAAAAGGGTAATAATAACAGACCTCGGACTTCTCAAAAAATATTTTCTAGTAACAATTTTGTGGGGTCTAGTTCATCTTCTGGTTTTACCGATGAACAACTTTCTACTCTTATCTCTCTCATCAAAGATAACTCTATTAAAGGGAATAGTGTGCAGGCCAATATGGCAGATACTTATTTTAATACTAGTAAGGTTTTTAATCAAAATTTTCACAAGTTTTTTTTTCCACAAATACCAATTTAAAATCCAAACTTAATTCTGATGGAAAGATTGTGGATTCTGGTGCTAATCAACATATGATACATTCTGACAGGGACTTGATAAATGTTTTTGATATTTCTCATCTTCAAATAAAAGTTGGTCATCCAAATGGAACTGAAGCTTTGATTACTAAAATTGGAAATCTTAAACTGGCTGATTCTTTAATATTATATGATGTTCTGGTTATTCCAGAATATTGTGTTACTTTAATTTCTGTTCATAAATTGGCCAACGATAATAAAATTGTAGTTGCCTTTGATGAGAACAAATGTTATTTCTTGAATCAGGATTTGAATCTGGGAAATGTTCTGGGGACTAGTAATCAGTGTGGTGGTTTATATTATTTCAATTTTGGAGGTACTTATTTTAAAAATAATAACTCTCTTTCTTATTATGACTGGCACTGCAGGCTTGGTCATCCTGCAGACCTTGTTCTAAATGTTTTAAAAACTGATTTGAAGTTTACTTCAAAGGATAAAAACTTATTTTTTGAAACTTGTCAAAGAGCTAAACAAACTAGAGAACCTTTTCCTTTAAGTGATCATACTTCTACTGTTTTAGGTGAACTTGTTCATTTAGATTTATGGGGACCTTATAAGGTTGCTAGTAAGGAAGGTTACAAGTATTTTTTGTCTATTATGGATGATTATACTAGAGCTGTATGGGTATACTTACTTAAAACTAAGGATGAAACTCTTTATTATATCATTATCTTTTATAACATGATTGAAACTCAGTTTGATAGAAAAATTAAGAGTTTTAGAAGTGATAATGGTACTGAATTTGTTAATCATTCTTTTTCAAAGTTATGTGAAGAAAAAGGTATTACCCATCAGACTTCTTGTGCATACACTCCACAGCAACATGGTATTGTTGAAAGGAAACATAGGCATCTTTTGAATGTTGCTAGATCCCTTATGTTTCAAGGGGAATTCCACTTAAGTTTTGGACTGAGTGTATTCTTACTGCTACTTTTCTTATTAACATATTGCCTTCTTCTGTGCTTAATGGAAAATCTCCTTTTGAGATGATATATAACAAAAGACCTACTCTCTGCAATTTAAGAATGTTTGGTTGTTTGTGCTTTGCTACTATTGTTAATAATCATGATAAACTTGGTAGTAGATATGAGAAATGTGTTATGATGGGGCATTCTAATTCTAAAAAGGGATATAGGTTATATAGTCTTGATAAGCATCAGTTCATATTTTCTAGAGATGCTAAATTTTTTGAGTCTATTTTTCCTTTTAAAGACTCAACTGCTGATAAGAACAGTTCTACTTCTGAAAATGTTTTTCAAGACTTAAATTAGTTGAACTTTTTTGATAATGAAACCCCTGAACTACCCAATGATGAAGAGAGAGTAGACCCTAATCTGAATAGTGACATTGAGTCACAAAGTGAAGGTGGTTGCTCTCCTCCATCTGGTAGAGACCATGTCACTGATCATAACAGTGACAGTAGTGTTTTTGCTGATGAGGATGAGGTGGTAACTACACTTGATGATAATAATAATTTTGAGGGTAATTTGAATCTTGATTCAAATTCTCTAGTTCAGGCAGAAGTACCTTTGAGAAGGTCTTCTAGACCTTCTGTTTTTCCTAGAAATTATAATGATTTTGTGGTTGAATCAAAAGTTAAGTATGGAATTGAAAAGTTTGTGAATTACTCTAAGCTTAACTCTAGAAACTATTGTTTTACTGTTCAGTTGAACAAAAGTCATGAACCAAGAAACTATTTTGAAGCTGTTAAATCTATCTATTGGACTGATGCTATAAATAATGAGATTGAAGCTTTATATAGAAATGATACTTTTGAAGTCACTGTTTTACCTCCTGGTAGAAAAGCTATTGGAAGTAAATGGGTGTTCAAAATTAAGTATAAGTCTGATGGAGAAATAGATAGATATAAAGCTAGAGTTGTTGCTAAAGGATATAATCAAAAAAAAGGTATTGATTATGAGGAAACTTTTTCACCTGTTGTTAAAATGGTCACTGTTAGATGCTTACTTAATATTGTTGTTCAGAATAATTGGCCTATTTTTCAACTTGATGTTAATAATGCATTTTTATATGGTGATCTTGAGGAGACTGTTTATATGAAGTTACCTGAGGGATCATTTCCTGAAGGAGATAATAGAGTGTGCAGACTTAAAAAGTCTTTGTATGGTTTAAAACAAGCTCCTAGGCAATGGAATGCTAAACTTACATCTGCTCTTATTGAAAATGGCTTTGTTCAAAGTAAAAGTGATTATTCTTTATATACAAAGTCTAAAGATGATGTGTTTATTGCATTGCTTGTTTATGTTGATGATATTATTGTTACTGAGAATAATATTGATGAACTTAACAATTTCAAAACTTTTCTTAAAACTAAGTTCATGATTAAGGATTTAGGAAAGTTGCAAAATTTTCTTGGTATTGAAGTTGCTGAGACTGATAAAGGGATTTGTTTGAATCAAAGAAAGTATTGTTTAGATTTGTTAAGTGAGTATGGTATGCTTGGTTGTAAACCTTCTAAAACTCCTTTGCAGTCTAAATTGGTTATATCTAATGAAGCTGCTGATAATGATCCTTTACTTGATAATATTACTGATTATAAGAAGCTTATGGGAAAGCTTATTTACTTGACTAATACTAGGCCTGATATTTCATATGATGTTCACTGTTTAAGTCAGTTCATGCATTCTCCTCTTAAGTCTCATCTCAGAATAGCTTTAAAGATACTTAAGTATCTTAAAGGAGCTTCAAGTTTGGGTATTCATATTACTAAAAATTCTGGTATGTCTCTTCTTGCTTATTCTGATGCTGATTGGGCTAAATGTATTGTAACAAGGAGATCTGTTACTAGCTATTGTGTTTTTTTGAATGGGTCTCTAGTATCAT
The DNA here is from genome assembly GCA_019973895.1 of Chrysanthemum seticuspe. NCBI lineage: Eukaryota > Viridiplantae > Streptophyta > Magnoliopsida > Asterales > Asteraceae > Chrysanthemum > Chrysanthemum seticuspe. The sequence goes on from BPTQ01000007.1 coordinate 7,474,281, forward strand.
GGAAAAGTAAAAAATAACCTACTCTCTCTAAAAGCTCTACTGAAGCAGAGTACAGAGCTCTTGCTTCAGTAACCAGTGAAGTAATCTGGATTTTAAAAGTTATAAAAGATCTTAACATTTATGGTCTTTTACCTGTTCCACTTCATTGTGACAGTAAGTCTGCTATTAAAATAGCATCCAACACAGTTTTTTATGAAAGAACAAAACATCTTGAGATTGATTTACATTTTGTTAGAGAGAAGATTTTAAATGGTGTTGTTAAAACTGTTAAAGTGGATTCTGAAAATCAAATTGCAGATATCCTTACCAAGGGGTTGGACACATTACAACATGATTTTTTGGTTAAAAATCTTGGAATGTTTGACATCTATCAATTATCAGATTAAAGGGGGTGTTGAGAATTATAGTCTGAATATGTTTGTTTTAATCTGATTATGATATCTGAGTTATTCTCTTTTGTGTTTGTTTAGTTTTATATGCTAAGAGAGTGGTTTAGTGCTGGATATAGAAGATATATGTCTGGAAGGACTGGAAGTGTAAAAGTCTTTAGCTTGGATTATATTTTGGATGGTTTTCAGCAAGGTTGAAGGATGAAGGGGCTCAATGGAATTTTGGAGATTATATAAGCTGAAATCATGAGACTTCTCTCATAACTTTCATATCAGCTATTCTCTCTCTCTATAACCTTACGATATCAACACTCTCTCTCTAAAATAAAACCCTAATTTGTATTTTGATTTCCTTGATCAAAATACTTTGTTACTCATTGTTACTGATTTGTTGTTATTTGATTGAGATCAAGTACTGATTGTTGTTTGATTCTATTTGAGAATAGAAGATTTGGTTTGTAATATTGGTTCTGAAGTAATAAAAGTATTTTGTTAATCATTGAAGTCTGTTTTTCTTCATTTGGCCTATGCATTATGTGTCACATTGTGTGCATTTTGTATGCAACACTGTAGTTATCTATATATGGAATTATTAACAATGTGACACGTAAATCTATAATCTAAAATGCTTCTAAACAAAATTCATAGGTGTTACGGTGAATAATTGGTCTTCAACTGTAATTCAAAACGCTTATTAACAAAATTCCTCTAACTTTGCATTAATGACTCGCAAATTTTTAAGGTGGGGTTGTGAGTTTCTGAGGTTTTTACTTCGAGCCACTCAAGCTGGTTTGACTCTGAACATGCTTAATACTCGAACTTTATTGATTCAGCTTTATCAGGATTTACATCTTTTAATACTTCCCGATCATATTTGTTTCCAGATGTGTCAACAACAATGATAGTCAAACCAATATGCAAGCTATTGCAGCCAATCGGATGCCTTCAGCAGCCCGTTTTGCAATCAACATGGCACGGGCAATTGTAGCTTGCGCAACTTGGTCGTGATGCAACCCGTAGCTTAGGCTTGTAAAAGCATAGCTTGGAGGTTGTTGATCAAAGTGAAAGCTCTTTATCAAAAAAAGTTAATAAAGTACAAGAGTTGATATAAAAAGAAAAAAAGCTTGTTAACACTGTACCTTATAGTGGGGTTGGATGTGTTCCAAAATAGAAGCATCAAATACACTAAGGTAGAAATGTATCTTCCTAGTTAAATGGTTGACACGTCGCTATTACCTTACGGGTATCCACCACTAGTTTGCCTATATAAATAAATGTTGTAATGGAGTAACTGCTTAACTCGTATAACTTAGGTGTTAAAACATTTACGAGGGCATTTACTACTCCTAGTTATAAGTTCGTGAACATCCTCAAAAGTTAGCATAGTTTTTATTTAAACACATAACTTTGGTTTGTGTTTAAGAAAATGAGAAAATCAACTTTCAACTTTGATTGTTATTCCACAAACAATCATAGTAAATTCTCTAGTTCATTCAGATAAGAATTTAAACGTTAAAAAAATTTATTGTCTTTATTGCTTAAACTGTTTTTGTTATTATTGCTTTAAATCTTTTAAATAAAAGCATCCACTATGGTAGATTTTTTAAAAGGTTTATAAAATTGGCACCTCTTACATCGCTATTAATTCTTAAAACTTTTCATATTATGAATCTATTCCCACTATGGTTAAGGCTTTTAGGATTTATAAATTTCAACATAAATTAATGCTATTAAAATCAAAAAATGATAATAAACATTTCTTGGACCTCTTCAAAATTCTAGACATTTTTATGCCACCTAGACATGAAATGGTTTCTCACTATGGTACACAAAATCTTGGACCTCTTCATAAGTTTTTAAACCTATTCTTGAAACACCATGGTGGATGCTCTTAATATCATATTAGCATGAAAAATGAACTAACTTAGTTATCTTAATATATATTCACTTTAAAAGGAACAACAAATGTAATTATTATCAAATTCCTTATTCAGCGTTGAAGGTTATAGTTGAAAGAAAACTAAAGATATTTAGCAAACGTGTAAATTTAGCTTGAAAGGCTAACTGTAGGTGATCACCGTTAAAACATTATTGTTTTTAATTGTTTTCCAAGCTATAACCTTCTGCTTCAACCGTTTGCAAATTTATTTCTAATCGTTAGTTTGCATTAAAACTGAGAGAGATGCTAGATCAATAACAACGTATGAGTTTTTTCAGTTTTTCATATTGCAGATGAATGTAAAGTTTAAATGATGACTCATTTGACTCATCTAAAGATGTTACTTCGGTTGATCTATTATAAGAGACAAATTAGAATGGTTTAGTAACTACTGAGATCACATATTATTTGCAAAACGTTGATAACCAAATGGTGACGAGGGCACACATAAGTCCTGCTCCCAGATAATCCATGGAAGGCCGCTGTTCTTGTATCACATTTTACAGTAGTAATGCATGCGCTTGATTTCTTTATTTGGTGCATTTACATACAAACAAACGTAAAGATATAAATCCATTTCATTTACATGGTCTAAAATTTGATCTTGATTCACGGAATCAAATAGAACACAAGATATAAAACCAAAGCCACGATCATGTCTCCTTTGTACCATATTTCTCCACCTCCTGCATCATGTCAATTAGATAGAAGTTGGTTAAAGTTAGATAAGTAGCTTTTCTAGATTAAAACACAAACGTAACGACTAAAACCTGAAGTGTTTGGTGCCGGAGCCAACCCGGAACCATTGTAAATCGGAACATCATCATACCACATTCCACAACTAACACTTTGCATCTCCCACCCTGTTCTATTTAGCACGTACGTCTTATACGTCATCAGAAGATCCTATAAGCAGTTTTCGCAATTAGATTGGCTTAGATCTCGGCTACACTGACCCAGGCCAAACCTCTGACCATTTCCCCCAACACCGATAACACCCATCTCAAACATCAATGGTTGAATAGAAATATTCCTTGCTAAAGTTTCCATCATGGAGAACCCTTGGGAAAACACCGAGGGGTCGTCAAGTCCATTGGTGCCAAAAGATGCGGAAGAAGGCGAGCCATTCCACTCTTTCCCTAAGAAATTCTCGTTTGAGAACATTATATGGCAGAAACTAGTCCACATCAGAACTTCTTCATATTCGGTGCAATCTGTTAGCAGTATATCAATAGAGTTGCTCAAACACTCTGAGCATGTTTGAGAAGAAACATCCCCTCGACACCACGCAAGACCATAAACCTGATTAGAACCATTTCCAACACTATTAATGAAGTAATAACCATCTTGAAGAGGTGTATTGTTGACTAACGAACCCAAAAGGTTTCTGAGATTTGATCGATAAACTTGTGAACATTCGGAACTCAAATTTGTAACCCCTTCTACGTATAGTAGCCGAACGCTGCCATTATAATTAAAATTGCCCACATGATAAACTTCTCCATTTTCTCCTTTCTGGTTTTTTTTATTCAAAAATAAGAAGTTAATATTTAATAATGAAATCCATACGTGTTAAACTCAATTATCAAAGTCAAACTTAGTTAAATTTAGATTTGGTCAAGATTGACTAGTTCATGTAGAGCGAATTTAATTTTGGACAAAATATGATGAGTTGAGATCATTATCTATCATGTCTATCCATCTTTTCAATTAAAAAAAAAAAAAAAAAAAAAAAAAAAAGCGTTCTATTGCAAACGGTAAATGATTACGCGTAGAATTTTTTTATTTTTCAGTAGATGGCCACTTCGATATATACTATTAAAGAATTGTTTTTATTGAGTTTTGTTTTAATTTTAAAATATGCGTATGAGAAAATCACATGTCATTTGTATGTTAAGAATCACGTGTGATTTTAAAATAACAAATCATATGTGGTTTTTTTTTTATATAAATTTCAACACTAACAAACAAGGCAGAAAAAAAATTCGTCGGAAATATATAGAAGTGTCCCTCTGAAGAAAAATAATTTAATTCCCGTTATGATGATATGATTCTTTTCACGTAACAATTAACGGTTTCTAAAATATTTATTTTTTTTAAATGAAAATGTGTGTGTTTTTTAATTGTTTAGGCATGAATATGTATAAGGTATTGGATTAATGGCAAGTTTTGGAAAAACAAAAACAAAAAATGATTCAAACATTAAAAAAATAATAATAATAAAAAATAAAAAAATAAAAATAAAAAAATCCTGTCTAACTAACTTGAATCTATATACTGGTTTAACAATTTCGTCAACTCAACTATAATCCTTAAATGTGCCGAAAATTTGAATGCAAAAACAGAAACAACTCAAACAGTCTCGGTTCAATAAACAAACCGACGGTATCTTGCTTGAATATTCCTATAATGCAAGAAATGATCTCAATAGTATATCGTAAAGACTACATTATTGCTACCAGCCGAAGAAATTTGTAATATGAATGAGATCAAAAAGTTAATAAGTTGTTAAATTACAAGATAAAACAGAGATAATATGAATGAGAGCAAAAATCGGTTTATCAAAACCAATAATGGGAAGAAAGAAACTCAAACCACCCGCATGTGGTTGTCCAACCTTTTAACTGCATCACTTTGGTTTTGTTTTTGTTTCCTGGTTTTTCATTTTCTGAACTACCGATGTTGGTTTAATTCTATATAGGTTTCTAACTCACAAACATAGAACAAATTCTAAACATCACAGCTAGGTTTACTTTTTTCTTTCCAAGATAAGAACACGGCATAATAAAGTATTACTATTTCACCCAAGGCCTTTGGTCTAGTGGTATGTGAGTTGCTCATGAACCTAAATGTTGTGGGTTCAAGCCTTGCTAGAGTCATTTGTGAATTAAACAGGTGAGTTTATTTGTTAAAAAAAAAACTGTCTTTCTTAAAAAAAAAAAGTATTACTATTTCATTTAAAAAAACTCATGTGCAAGCACAAACTTCTAGTTAAATGATACCTACACATTGTGCAAAATTCCGGTTAGGTCAAATTCTGGATTCTTATAAATTCTAATCATCAAGTCAAATTACTCTAAACAGATCATGACCATTTACATTAATGGCTCATAGGATATGATAAGACATAAGTGTGTTCCTTTCACATAATTTTGTTCCTCTCTACACAAAGGGAAAAAATGTCTTCTAAGCAAGAGGAGATTGAAGAACACAATCTTTGGAAATGTCAACCGCACTTGGGGGATCAAATTGCCGCATGGGAACCCCTTGGAATACCATGTATAGCATGAGCTTGTTGCTAACAACGGGAGTTTGGCCTGGACATGGGACCGGTATTACAAGATGTGCAGGGGTAGAAGGCGGTTGTGGGACCACACACGGTGGATTTTAGTCACTGCTCTCGTCTCTCATCTTGTTCTTCTCAACGAGCCAATTACGGAAAGTTTTTTTTTTTTTTTAAATGAATGACAAGACTGTTTCTGTAAGAAAATGATGACATTCTGACTCGTCTAAAGATGTTACTTAGGTTGACTTATTATAAGAGCCAACTTTTAATGGTTTAGTAACTACCGAGATCACATATTATTTGCAAAACGTCGATAACCAAGCGGTGACGAGCTCACACATAAGTACGTCCTGCTCCTAGATAATCCAGGGAGGGCAATATTACAGTAGTAATGCATGCGTTTGATTTCTTTATTTAGTGAATTTACATACAAACAAATGTAAAGATATAAATCCATTTCATTTACAAGGTCTAAAATTTGATCTTGATTCACGGAATCAAATAGAACACAAGAGAAATGCAACCAATGCCAAGATCACGTCTCCTTTGTGCCATATTTCTACACCTCCTGCATCATTTCAGTTAGATAGAAGTTGGTCAAAGTTAGATTAGATGAGTAACTTTTCTAGATTAAAACACAAGCGTAATGACTAAAACCTGAAGTGTTTGGTACCGGAGCCAACCCTGAACCATTGTAAATCGGAACATCATCATACCACACTCCACAACTAACACTTTGCATCTCCCACCCTGTTCTATTTAGCACGTATGTCTTATACGTCATCAGAAGATCCTCTAAGCAGTTTTCGCAACCCGATTGGCTTAGATCTCGACTACACTGACCCAGGCCGAACCTCTCCCCAGTTCTCCCAACACCGATAACACTCATCTCAAACTTCGACGATTGATTAGAAGCATTCCTTGCTAAAGTTTCCATCATAGAGAACCCTTGGGAAAACACCGACGGATTGTCAAGTCCGTTGGAACCATAAGTTGCTGAAGAATCTGAGCCATTCCACTCTTTCCCAAAGAAACTCTCGTTTGACAACCTTAAATTGCAAAAACTAGTCCAGATTGCCATGTCTTTGATCTTAGGGCATTCTGTTAACGGTATATCAATAGATCTGGTCAAACACTCTGAGCATGTTTGAGGAGAAACGTCTCCTCGACACCACGCAAGACCATAAACTTGATTTGAACCATTTCCAGCACTATTATTGAAGTAACCATTTTGAAGAGGCGCGTTGTTGACCAATGAACCCAAAAGGTTTCTAAGGTTTGCTCGATAGACCGTACTCACAGTCGAGTTCCGATCAGCTGGTGAACATTCGGATCTCAAATGGGTAATCCCATCTACGTAGCCGAACCCTGCCATGATAATTAAAATTGCCCATATGATAAACTTCTCCATTTTCTCCTTTGTGGTTTTTTCTCTTACTGTTAATCTGTTTATACCCGATTTTTGGGTTAATATTTAATAATGTGATCCATACGTGTTAAACTCAATTATTAAAGTCAAACTTCGTTTAATTTAGATTTGGTCAAGATTGACTAGTTCATGTGGTTTTAAGGCTCAGAAACACAATAAAGCTAGTTAAATATTGGACAAAATGTCAAAGGAATACTATGATAACATATATACGGAGTAATTCTTAAGATAGAGGTAACCTGATTTTGTACAAGGTATTGGGTTTGATATCTTAACGACTACGTAAAATAAAATAGGTTGGTACAAGAAAGCATGAATAACTAATATCAATACTTAAAATTTTTTCTTGTAACAAATTTTGTTTGGAAGTCTTTAAAGTAGTATATAAGTTTTATTCTACATATATGGTGTTAAATTACCTTTTTTTCTTGTAAGATGAAAACTTTTATGCGCTACACACCACGATAGTATTTTAGTTTTGGTGTTAATTAAATTACAAGATCGAAGAGAGAAGATACGAATCAGAGTAGGCAAAAATCAGTCTAAACCAGCAAAACCAATATTGGGAAGGAAAAAACTCAGAGTAGAACTACCCGCATGTGGTTTTGTTCTTGTTCTTATTCCCTGATTAATTACTTGCTAAACTGACTGTCGTATTTAGTCTATATAGATTTCTAATTCACAAACGTGGAAGAAAGTTCAAACATCATAGTTTTACTTGTTTCTTTCCAAAATAAGAACACTACAAGAATAATCATTAGTCTTTCATAGAGAAGAGACTCGATGCAGATACAAACTTCTAGTCAAATGATATTTATACATTCCATTTAGGTCAAAATCTGGATCTTTATAAATTTTAATCATCAAGTCAAATTACACTAAACTGATCATGACCATATTCATACATAGCTCATAGGATTAAATATAAGTTTGTTATTTTCACATAATTCGTTTCCTATCTGCACAAAAACAAACAATACACCATCGCGACAAACAATACTCTAAGGGGGAGTTTGTTTAAGCTTATTTTTCAGCTTATGAGCTTATAACATATCGACTTGTATTTCATAAGCCCAATTTTTCTGGCTTATTTTGAAACTTACGAGCTTATATAAGTTTATTAGGATATAACAATCTTATAGAAGCCAGTTAGTTTCAAAATAAGCTGAAAGAATTGGGCTTATTAAATTCAAACCGAAATGACATAAGCCCAAAAATAAGCTTAAACAAACACTCCCAAAGTAGTTGAACCTGGCCCACGACAATACAATACAAACTATAAGGATAAAACAGCTTGTTTAAGAATTAGCGGGTGTTTGGGAATGCTTATGTAAGTGCTTATCGGCTTATTTATTAAGCCATAACCAGTTTTGAGTGTTTGGGTAGAACTGCCTGTATCTTATTTTAGTTAAAATAAGCACTTAAAAATTGAAAGCTTGCTACTTGCTTATTTTTCAAGCGAATAAACAGTTTGAAATAAGCAATCCTAAACACCCCCTTTAGACCCGAAAGAAAGGCTATGACAGCAAAACTCCATACTTAACTATCAACTGTTGTGGGAAAAATTCAACTTGAATTAGGCTTGGTATCCAACATGGATAAGTTAAAACTGTGTCGGTTTTGGTTGCTGGCTAGTGTCTTTACTTCTATAAAAATGGTCTCTGTGATGATTTTAAACCAAATCCTATGTCTAATTTCACGAAATGGTCTGCTTGTATACCTAAATTGTGTCTTAACAGAACTAGAGTTAGTGATAGTTCATTAGAGATCTATTGTAGTTATCATGATCTGTCAAATCTTCTTTAGATTATGAGTTGGACGAGAATAAGTCTGACTACAAATTTTTGTCACCGTCTCAAGATTCTGGTTTCTACTACAAATGTGTAAAGATTTAAACTTTGTACTTACACAAGTGCTATGAAAAGACAAAGTCATTTAGCATAGATTGAACATTTCGATTGTAGGAAACCCTATGTTAGTAAATTACTTCATACGGAGTCTATTTATAAACCAAAAGGTAAAAAACTAGAAAGTCCTTGTGGTGTTGTAAAGCTCAAGCGTCACAGCTTCGTTTTCATAGAACAAATCCTTGTGTTCGAAATTATGGGATGATGAAGACGAGAAACTCGAAACCCGGCCGGTTTTGGCTTAAACCTGGCTGGGTCAACCCGGGTCAGCTGAAACCCAGCCGGGTTGACCAAGTTTTTTGCAAACGTTGACTTTATGTGGTTTTACCATGTGACATTCCAGATAATTAGTACCATGTGACGTTCCAGATATACCATGCATGTGACATTCAACTTGCATACATAAACATATGACATACTTTAATATAAAGAAGTGTCTCGTAACATCTTAAAATTATATTATAATCTAAAGATCCAAATAAGAGTCCTAACGAGTCCTGTTGCGTAAGGACCAGCATACATCAAGTAGTGTATCAAAAAGGGAGATTTCCGCTGGACTACAGAGGCGGAAGAAGCCTTTACACAGCTTAAACAATACCTAGCAACGCTCCCTACACTAGTAGCACCCCGACCAGGGGAGGAATTAATTATGTACCTATCCGCGACTCATGGAGCAGTCAGCGCAGTACTGCTGATGGATAGGAATTCAGTACAAACACCTGTGTACTTCGTGAGCAAAGCGCTGAAGAAAACGAAGATTAATTACAGCGCAATGGAGAAGTTGGTCTTGGCGTTAGTGTTCGCCGCCAAACAGCTGCGCAGGTATTTCCAGGCGCACCCCATAGCAGTGATAACAGACCAACCAATCAAGCAAATTATTTATAAACCCGACGCATCAGGACGACTACAGAAGTGGAGCGTATTGCTAGGTGAGCACAACATCTCTTACAGACCACGTACTGCAATAAAAGGGCAAGTATTAGCAGATTTCATCATCGAAAAACCAGACACTGATGATACACCCGTACCAAGCAAGAAGGAACTACAAGATCCATGGATCTTGTTCACGGATGGATCTTCATGCGTGGATGGGTCAGGAGCAGGCCTCATCCTTACAAATCCAGAAGGTATGGAATTCACTTACGCACTGCGTTTTGAATTCACATCGACAAACAATGAGGCAGAGTATGAAGCCCTAATTGCTTGACTACGCATTGCAGCACGGATGGGTGTATGCAACCTGGAAGCAAACGTAGATTTCCGGCTAGTAGCCAATCATGTGTTGGGCGAATACGTGGCTAAGGAGGAAAACATGATCCAATACCTAGACAAGACCAAGTCACTAATTCAGAGTTTTGACAGGTTCACAATCAAGCAGGTTCCTAGAGGGGAAAATCGAAAGGCGGATGCGCTAAGCAAGATTGCATCCACAAGCTTCGCTCACCTGTCAAAACAGGTGTTGGTGGAAACGTTGAAAAGCAAGTCCATCTCAGAGATGGAAATATCCACGGTAATAGAGGAGGAAGGTCCTACGTGGATGACACCAATAATGGAATTCATAAGCAAAAGTGTATTGCCCCAAGAGCAGAAGGAAGCTCGAAGAATACGGCGCATAGCACAGAGGTTTGAACTTCGGGACGATATATTATATCGACGCTCCTTCCTGCAACCATGGCTCCGCTGTGTCGGCCCCTTGCAAGCAAATTATGTACTCAGGGAAATCCACGCCGGCTCATGCAGCATGCATTCGGGACCACGGTCCGTGGTGGCGCGCGCTTTACGGTCAGGATATTATTGGCCCACCATGCACCGTGACGCGCGAGACTTGATAAGAAAGTGCGGCGACTGCCAGGTTCACAGACCTGTTCCACGCCAACCACAACAGGAACTAACACCCATTACGGCACCATGGCCATTCTACAAGTGGGGTATTGATATTGCAGGCCCCTTCTCTGTTGCAATAGGAGGATTGAAGTTCCTCATAGTAGCCATAGATTACTTCACCAAGTGGATTGAAACAAAGGCAGTTGTAACAATTACTGGCAATTAGGTCAAACGCTTCGTTTGGGAAAACATCGTATGCCGCTTCGGACTACCTAGGGAAATCATCTCGGACAACGGGAAACAATTTTGTGACAATCCCTTCAAGGACTGGTGCGAGAAGTTGAATATCAAGCAACACTTCGCATCGGTTAAACATCCACAAACCAATGGCTTAGTAGAGCGTGCAAATCGAAGTCTGGGCGAAGGAATTAAAGCACGTCTGGACAAGCATAAAGGAAGGTGGGTAGAAGAATTATCGCATGTTCTGTGGGCGCACCGTACTTCAATCAAAACTAGCACGGGAGACACCCTCTTTTTCTCTAGTCTATGGGACAGAGGCCGTCATACCTGCCGAAATTGGGATGCCAACTATTCACACTGCTGAAATCAATGTGGCAACCAATGATGACGAGCGGCGTGTTGATTTAGACCTGTTGGAAGAAAGACGCGAGCGCGCAGCTATATGTGAAGCAAGGTCGAAGTCAAAAATGAAGGGATACTATGATGCTAAGGTGCGAAGTGTCTCATTCAGACCAGGTGACTTTGTATACCGTGCCAATGATGTGAGCCACGCAGAAGACACAGGAAAACTTGGACCGAAGTGGGAAGGACCCTATGAGGTCACTGAAGCATTAGGAACAGGCGCGTACAAACTACGAGACATGGACGGTCGGGAACTACCGCGCACATGGAACATTTGCAATCTTAAGCGATGTTATCTCTAGGAATGGCTACGGCCCAGCGCACGGACACTCTTGCACTTTAGTGAAGTGCACAATAAATATCCGTGTATTTACATTTTGTTTTACTTAGGGGAATGTCTTATTTATTTTCTTTCATAAAAACTTGCAAGTATTAATAAAATGTCGCGGTTTCTAGCTAACTCCGCGACACATTTCAATTTGTTATTTCCATATATCTTATGTCTTAACATTCTCTATCTCTTGCCTACATGGCGTGCATGCACTTAAAACACCCACGATGGTAAAAGGATGAGTGAACCTACCAAATAACTCGTTGAGTAAGAGGGTTGCAAACCCATCAACATCGGATCATGTATCCTTGTTAAACACCTTGTTCTCAATACGTTGGAATAAGTTATGTACGCATCCCACGACGGGTGCGCAACAACGCATACGGTGTACGTTTAACAAATTAGGAATCAAGACACTTGACTCCTTGATATGATATTTACAGTACGCTGCATATCACACCATACACGAATATGACAAAACATACTTAGAAATTATGTTTTAAGTATACCATGAATTTCACACACTGTTATGAACTTCATGTATTTTCCGCGCTTATACAATAGTTTGTTTCTTAAACAATACACACGTTTTTTATGGAAAGACAAGTAAATAAGGGCAAATATTATAAGTCGCAACACCATTCAACAAAAATAATGTTCCATTATGCGTGCTTACAAAACGATGTTTATTTTACAAGTTACTACCTACATACTATTACAGCGTCTAAGAGACGAATTTCCTACACAGCTTGCAGCGTCTCCAACCTCATTTAGCTTCTTCAGCAGGTCGGAATCTTGGCGCGATACCGTGGCAACACTAACCGGTATCCCATCAGATCTAGGAAGATGGGTCGCGCCAATACCGCACAAAATATCCTTACCTTTAATCCCTTCCTTTTTGGCAAGTCTTGTAGCATGCGCTTCCAACACCTGCTTCAAGGACACTTCCCTTTCCAAAGCGAAAGGATTCAAGATATCCTTGGGGCGAGCAAATATTGGAACTTGGAGTTGAGATTCATCGGGTTTCAGAAAATGGTCCAGCTGCGCTTCCGCATCTTCACAAAGATGTCGAGCTAAGGTCAGCCCCTGCATAATAACCCCTATCGGATAATCCTGGTCGCGCTCTAACTCAGAAATCATGGGAAGCTCCAATGCCTTCATATTCTCCATATCAGCCACTAGCTCATCGTATGATCGCACATTATACCCGGGCACCTTATCAGCAGGCACCTTTAACAACTTTGCCTCATGAAGCTCCTCAACAGCCTCTGCCTTACCCCGCGCCAATGCGCACTGAACCACTCCCCCAAAGGCGTCCACTACTTCCTTAGACTCCAATGTACTGAGCGCATCAAGTCACAGACCATGGCCAATGAGCCACCTGCGCTCAGCGATTGTAGATAGGAGTTGGGGATATAACTCCTCGTCATACTCCAGGCTGAGCTTACGCAGCTTCATTTCCTGCGCTTCCAACGCACTGGTCACAGTGGCACCAAATTTTTCCAATTGCGAGGACAACTCTTCCTTGCCCTTTTCCAGATACTTCAGCGCCGAGAGACACGAAGACTTGTACCCTGACGACACAGCACGCTCTTGGCTTATTTGACCCATCAGCGCCATCTTCTCTTCAGCCAGCTTTTGGGCATACACACTAAGGCCCTCTGCCTCAACCTTGGCAACAGCCAGTTGCGCCTCTAGCGACGCAATTTTTTGATCCTTTTGCGCGCCTTGGCTGCCTTCCTCAGAAACCTTAGCCTTTAGCTTCTCCACTAGCGAAGCTTGATGCGCAGCCGCCTGCATCAACTCCTCAACAAGATGTTCTATGGGCGCATCCCCAGCCGCTAATGGCTCAGCGTTCTTGCTGCCTGGCTCGGAGAACTCAGAACGCACAGGACTATCTCTGGGGGGCGACTCCACAGACTGTTCAAACCTGCACACAAGAAAGGGAATTATTAATTTCTCGTATAAACAGGAGATGCGCAAAATACTTTGACGACATTACTTACTGCGGACCAGCTGTATCAGCAGAGGGAGGAGGTGACGCAACGTCGCTCGATGATGATTCCACCGTTAGGATAAAGGGGCGCTTTTTCCTCGATGAGCTTGCACCCTCCCCTCCAGGTGATCTCTTGCGCTTCAACAAGGGATCCTCCTCCTCCTCCTCTTCCTCCATGTGCTTCGCCACTGCTACTTGTGATGGCTGTGCCACTGGGGAAGGTACTCTAGGGTTCGGCACGCTCTGCAGTGGGGTCGCATCCAGTGCGACAGATGAGCTAGCCCCTGCTTCTCCCAGCTCTATTTCCACGGTACGCCCAGATGTAGCCTCTAGAATAGGCTCTTCACCCTCTTTCAACGGGCGTACCCCCACAGTGGCCTGGCGCGGCTTCGCCAATCTTACAACGGCAAATAGATCCATCTCTACGCCACAGAAGACAACAACAAACAAGTTATTATAATTACAATGGAAGAAGAAAGGCTTACATTACAAAAGTAAAGGAATGCAAAGGACGAGCACCCACCCTGGCCATTCGCGCCTAAGAAGATTGGAACCTCCTCAGGACTACCAAAATAATTGCGGCTAATGCCCATGTGCACCAAAAATTCCTCAAGGTAGGAACTGATAGGGATGCGATTGGTGTTTATTGTATCCACATCCTCCGCATTGTACGATCCAGGGAGGGGGCACTCATCCTTTGGCAGTGTACCCTGGGTGTAAAAATCAAAGCGCGATGGGAAGCACGCGTCGTCTACCCAGAAAAATGTTTCTCTCCAATTCCGCAGCGCATCTAATTTTTCAGTATAACACTGAAGCCGCCCAGCGCGCTTAGCAAAGGATACCCACCCGTTTGACCATGTTGTGTGGTAAAACGCGCGGAATAAATGGATAGTCGGGTTAATTGCCAATAATTAGCAATTTACCTCGAAATTCGTGATTTTAGCTGCACCTATGCAGTGCAGCTGGGATATATGCAACCGGTAGTAGTTTAACACGTCGCTCAGGAATAAATAAATTGGCACGTGTTGGTTTGTGAACTCGAAAAAACGCGTGTATACCCCTATTTTCCCTTCGGGGAAGTCCGCAATTGACGCCTCTGCACCCGGAACTTCCGGATGCACCGCGAGGGGAATGTAATAATCGGAGGCGAACTCTAGAAGTTCGCCCTCATTTATGTCGGATGTGAAATCAGATAAAACTTTGACCATGGTATCTTTTTTATATGCGCACGCGCGGTTACCTTCGAAGTATTACGGTTTCTTGCTGGAAAAGTCGAAGCTTTTTTAAGGGTGGAAATGTGTTTTTACTGTGATAATCACAGTAATAAGCAGGCGACTGGTTATATAGGTCTCCTCATCCACGCGATGACTGACACGTGGATTCCACTATCTCTACTTGAGTGGCTAGGATCTACTGAGGTGACGTGGGTACAGTTACTTTCCCCCGATTTACGAGGCGTCCATTTTAAATATTATGTCTAGATACAACGTGTATCTTTCAAGGCGGGAAGCCTGTTTAGCTTCTTTGCTACGCTTCACAGTTTTTTATTCGCTGCAGTTATTAGTCTAGCATCCGCAGTTTGTCACTGCGCATACTAGACTGGGGGGACATGATGACGTATAGTCTACATTCGGGTTATGAACCCGGCCAATAACATTACTAGCGATCGAGCCCAGTACGCATGGGCTAAACCAGTAACGGTTTGGGCCCACAACGGCCCAAACCCAAAGTTATTTATGGTTTTGGATATCGGGTATCTCTCGTGGAACGAGATATGTATTGATTGCCCGACCTAGGCTGGATACGCCGAAACGTGAGGAATACGATATCACTTGGGTTTTCATGTGTATATAAAGGATATCCGAAACCATCATTAGAGGTACGATCTAAACCCTAACTCTCCATAACCCTAAAACCGATTACTTACTCTCACGCCGGAGGATAATCGTGGGAGACAATCCCACGATAAGCCTAACGGTGTTTTCTGTTTACTTAGTGCGCAGGTCTCAAGCAGTAATATCCAATTGATACGAGAACATGAGCTCAAACAAGGAACGCTCAACTTTTGTATCAACAAGATTGATCTGTTATTATGCAAAAATACATAAGAAATGAGAGCATCTATGATTTTGAAAATTATTTGCTTGACCTCAAAAGTCAAACCACATCTTTTATCGAAAAACCGCAATAGTTTCAAATAATGTGATTACTTCAAGTGGCATTACAGACACATGTAAACTATATACATTCATTCAATTGAATTAAATGGTTACAAATTTTATCAGAGAAATGCAATATTTTTAAATAATGTATTTAGTTCTTTATTAATAGACACATGTAAGTAGAATGGAATTGAGAGTTGTGAAAGATGAAACTTTATGTTCCATTCTTTACATTCCTACAGGAGGTTTTGGATGGTCCTTATTCAAGGAGTGTGTTCCTAGTTGTGTGAAGCCATTCTAGATATGAAAATGTAGCATAACTGGCAGAGCCCTTGAATCAGAGGGGTTACGGGTTCCTAACGAAGCCACTCACCTCTTCCTACCTTGACTATTGTGGATGTGGGTTGAATGGTCTTGGTGGGTAGTGCTGGGATTTATATATCAAGTTAACCATTTAACTACGAGTACGCAGTGAAAAATGGATCTAGTTTGCAATTATTATTAACAAAAAAAAAAAAAAAAAAAAAAAAAAAAAAAAAAAAAAAAAGAGAACTAGAAAAGTAACCCTCGAATCAACAGCAAATGAAACAAGTGATTAAGACAATCACCTATACGATTGCTCACACAAACACGTCAAACAAATACGCCCAGAATGCTAGTCGTATCCCACGTATACCCAAACACCAAGTGTCGAAGCCCAAAACTGGATCAAAACTAAAACTGCCCAAATACAGTGTTGTCCGAGATCCTAAAGCCACCCAAGATCCAATATATGTGTTGTCCGATCTGTTTTTCCTATTTTGTCCAAGAACGCTTAGAAAAAGAAGCTTATGCTTCTTCTTCGAACTGTGACTGCTGGAACTAATGAAACACGAATCCTAATACTTCTAAAGAATCAATAGGATCAATCAATACCTATTTGACACGACTTGGATCAAGAATGCAAGTAATAGGTTTATAAAGTGAAAACCGATTAAACAAGAACCCTAGAAGAGGCTTGATATAATCGGCTGGGAGAAGAGAGTTTATGTGTTTTGTTGCTCAATTTTTTCGTGAGTAATGAGCTGGGAATGAGGGTGTTTATATATCCTTTTAACCCTAGCTAAGATAAGCTTCAAAGTTGAACTTTAAGCCTTATCCCAAACACTCCTAAACTTATCATACTTCTCCATCCTCCCTTATCACTTCAAAACAAGTCTAGACAGTTTAACACCCTTTCCAGAACCTTCTACGAGTCAGCCATAAGGTCTAGGACAAGCACATATTATGTCTAGATCATTTCGTGCCAAATGGGTCACTTTTGAGCTTTACGTGAAACGTATTCTAATGTTTAATGTACGTGACCCTAATAGGCTCACACACCTTTAGTCGTATTAGGCTGATCCAACTCTCACATTCCAGCAGCTCTCACTTGGGAGTTGGAGTAGCAGATAGCACAAATACCAATGACGGAAACGTCTAGCAACACTCTCACTCGATAAATCATTCTCAGTAGCATGGTCATTTATGTTTTGCTATTATCATCCTTTGTTATAGATACCGTTACACCATGGATATGGATCCTAACTCATTCCATACAGTTTAACTATTTAGTTTCTCGTTATATAATTTTAATTAGATATACCAAATGTAATCAAGAATTATCTTGCATTACCCTTTGGGTTCGGCCGAACAATTATCTGATTAATTCTAGAGAGGGCCCATGGTATCTTTCTGCACATATCAAAGTGGAGTAACAAATCCTTTGTTGACTACAAGTGTTGTGGATGCTGCTTCACATCACTCCAAAAAATAGCTTTAATAGCTACCTTATTTAGGACAGCGTTTGGCATATAATTACAAAAGTGATATCCACACATAACAGAACTTGCTTGTATCTCAAGTCTAAGGATGACTAAACAAACCATTTCAGCATTTTACTCATCACAAGGATCCAAAAGTAAATGTTTGAAAATTGGGGTATCCAATATGCATCCCTTATGAATACATATGAGTTTGGTGAGAACAATCCATATTCTCATAGAATATAACCAACACTCACATTTGCCTTGCATAACAATATTCCCATATCATTAACTGACAATGGACATATTTAGAATGATAAATCATTTTATGGAATAAACATGCAAATATGTAATAACAAATTATATGAATAAAATAACAAATACCTCGTATCTTAATTTATCCAGAAAATAAAATTGTCTTACAAATCCAAATCATCCAAATACTACTTAACATATAGATTTACATGAGACTACTAGCTGGTATCAAACCAATATTCCTAGTCAATTTAGAATGCTTAGGATATGCTAAAGCCTTCGTAAAGGGATAAGCTAGATTGTTATCTGTGTGAACTTTTAATATCTTCACGTCACCCATTTCAATGATTTCTCAAAGATAATGAACTTTTGTGCGGTAATGTCTAGCACCCTTGGTGATTCCACTTTCATTAGATATAGTTATGGCTCCAGTATCATCACAATACATATTTATGGGTTCTTCAATTGTGGGAACGATGCCAAGCCCATAAATGAATTTTCAAATCCATACAGCCTCTTTAGATGTATCATAAGCAGCTATATACTCAACTTCTGTAGATGAAGTTGCAGAAATACTCTACTTTGTGCTTTTCCAGTCAACAGCACCTCCATTTAAAACGAATACATATCCAGTCTACGATTTTAGGTCATCAGCATCTATCAGATATCCACCATCAGTGTAGCAAGAAACCCTGAGCTCTTGTGTTATATCGCCTCCATAAACCAGAAACATATCCTTAGTATCGCGTAAATACTTAAGAATATTCTTAACAACAGTCTACTAAAGTTCACTTGGACTCTGTTGAAAACGGCTTGTCATGTTCTGAGCGAACGTAACATCAGGAAGAGTACATCTCACATCATACATAATTGATCCTATAGCCGAGGCGTAGGGAACTCTTTGCATGCGCTTTTTTTAGGAGGTGTCTCAGCACCTTGTGATTTACTCAATTTAGGCTCATCTTGCATTGGGATAGTTCCTCGTTTGGATTTCTCCATGAAATATCTTTTCAAGATTTTCTCAATGTAAGCACTTTGACATAAACCAATTAACTACCTTGATTTATCTCTATAGATCTTGATTCCAAGAATATATGCAGCTTCTCCTAAATCTTTCATGGAAAAACATCTTTCAAGATAGGATCTTACATCTTGTAACATTGGAATGTTGTTTCCCATGAGCAATATGTCATCAACATATAGAACTAGGAAAGAAGCATAACTCCCACTAGCTTTCTGATATACACATAGCTCATCTTGATTCTGAGTTAAACCGAATTTCTTAATCTCATCATCAAAGTGTTTATTCCACTGTCTAGATGCTTGCTTAAGTCCATAAATGGAATGCTTGAGCTTGCATACTTGGTTAGGATATTTCGAATTAACAAAACCTTCAGGTTACACCATATAGACTTCTTTAGAAAAATGTCCATTGAGGAAGGCGGTTTTGACATCCATTTGCCAAATCTCATAGTCATAGAACGCAGCTATTGCTATGAGAATCCTTATAGCTCTAATGTCTGCAAAAATATAAAAGGTCTATTCATAATCAACCTCGTAGGTTTGAGTGAAGCCCTTTACTACAAGACGAGCTTTAAAGGTGTGTACTGCACCATCCATGTCAGTATTCTTTCTGAAGAGCCATTTGCTACCAACGGTTTTACCGTTAGGAGGAACATCAACTAAGTCCCAGACTTTGTTGTCTTTCATGGATTGCATTTCCACATTCATTGAATTAAGCCACTTTTTGGATTCCGGATCCAACAATGCAGCTTTATAGTTATTGGGTTCACCAAGATCCTCTAACTCATGCTCCTCAGCATCGGCGTATAAGCACATTCGATCTGGGGCACGGCGTGTCCTAGCGGACTTACAAATGGGATTGATATCACTTTGAGGTTCATCAATTTCTTGATCATCCTCATCATGACCTAAGCTAGTGTCTACAGAAGGATTTTTATCTTCTCCTTGAATAATTTCAAGATCTTCTAGACTCCCACTTGCTTCTTGATCCAAGATATTCTTCTCAAAGAACTCAGCATTCCGAGCAATAAATACTTTGTCCTCAGATGAAAGGTAGAAATAATATCCCATTGTTTCCTTTGGGTACGAAGATACACTTAATAGATCTGGGTTCCAGTTTGTCAGGTTTGGTAAGTGTATCACGCTTAACAAGTGCCTCACAACCCTAGAATTTTAAGTAAGACAACTTAGGGGCTTGCCCATGCCATACCTCAAGGGCATAATCCTAAAAGGACTTTGGAAAAGTAGTTTAACTCATCATGGAGAAAACCATGTCTAGCAGTGTTCGATTTCTCCTTTTAGACACACCATTATGTTGTGGCGTGTAAGGAGGAGTGCGATGGGAAATAACCCTATGCTCCTTAAGATGAACAAAATCTCTTGACTCATATATTCACCTCTACGATCAAAACGCAGTGACTTAATGGTCTTCTCGAGTTGGTTTTCTACTTCCTTTTTGAAACACTTTAAATGTTTCAAACACTTCATGTTTATGTTTCAACAGGTAAACATAACCATGCCGACTATAGTCGTCAGTAAAAGTGATGAAGTAATCAGCTCCCTGTCTTGACCCAGTTCAAATCGGCCACATACATCAATTTGTATTAGTCCAAGTAGATCCTTAGCCCTTTCCACTTGATGTGAATAGGGTTTTCTTGCCATCTTACCAGACAAGCATGAAATACACTTTTCAAATGAGTGAATGTCTGTTGAGTTGAGAAGTCAATCATGTTGCAACTTCTCCATGCATTTTTTGCTAATGTGTCCAAGACAACAATGCCACAAGAGAGTTGAGTCCAAGGTGAGCTTGGCTCTTTTATTGCTAACAGCAATCATAGAACTATCATTTGTTTTAGAGACATATCAATTTCAAAGATACCATCCTTTGGAATAGCACTAAAATAAACAACATTATTCTTAGAAACTGAAATTGTATTATTCAATTCAAAGAGGCTAATAAAACCATCGTCAAGCAAACGTGAAACTAAAATAAACCCTCTAGTAATAGAGGGCGCATAATGACAATTGTTCAAAACAACTACTAATCCACTTGGGAGACATAAATGATAACTTACAATAGCTTCAACTCTTGCACGTTGACCATTGCCCATGTACAGACTTAAAGCTCCTGGATTTAGCTTATTACTTCCCTTGAGACCCTGAGTAGTATTACAGATGTGAGTATCATAACCCGTGTCATAAACCTAAGATGTATTAGGAAAAGAATAGAGTTCTATGGTGAAAATACCTGAAGTGCTAACTCCTTGATATAGCTTCTTCTTTTTTCAGCAACTCAGCGAGACACACGGGAAAATTCCTTCTCCAATGACCTGTTTCACCACATTGGTGACAGGTTGCGTCATTTGCAGGGTTATCCTTCTTGGGTGGTGAAGGATTCTTAGGATTTGGAGCATAAGATGGTTTATGCTCAGGAGCATAAGCCAACTTATACTATCCCTTCCCTTGATTCCCTTTAGCATCCTTAAACGGTTTTTACCTTGTTTTTTTTGGACCTTTCTTGCACGTATAGCATGTAGTGCAGGTGCAACATCTTTCTTGGGTAGCGTCTGCTCATGTTGTTTAAGCATAACATGTAATTCATTCACAGTCTTCCCCATGCTGTGCATATTATAGTTCTACACAAAGCTGTCATACTCCTTAGAGAGTCCAATCAAGATTAGGTCTACTCCAAGGTTTAAAGTGATAGGATGACCGAGACACTCCAAGTTGTCAATGTAGCTCTTCATCTTTAGAACATATGAGCTTACAGATTGACCTTTTTCTTGCTTGCACGAGTGAAATTCTCTCGCGGTTTGAAGAAGTTCCTGTTCTGCCTATTGAGCAAACATAGATTTCAACTCTTGTAGCATGTCATATGCACCAAGGTGGGTTATATTTTTTTCGATTTCTAAGTCCATGGTCATAAGCATGAATACAGAAATGTCCTTTGATCCCTTGACCCAAGAAGTGCGAGCTGCAATAGCCTCGGGAAGGACTTGGTGTCCAGGAGTTGCAACAGGTGCAGCAGGAATAGGATGCTCCAAGTAATTTTTGTTATCTTCAGCTGACAGGATAATGCGAAGCTGGCAATACCAGTCAATGAAGTTAGGTCCAGTGAGTTTTTGTTTCTCAAAGAAACTCCTGAGTATCGAATTATTACCGACTGAGGTAGCCATCTACAATTAAGAAAAGTTCAAATAATTAGTATTTTCAATAATTCAGTTCTTAATAGAATTAACTACCCAATTAATTACTAATTAATACTAAGATCATACTTGACCTCCCACTTATTACCAATGTGTAAACAAGTAGGGCAAGAGGTAAGCGACGAGCATTAATTGCATAAAATTCAACCATTAGACTTATGAGACTGATCAATACATTAGTAGACAAGCAATAATGTCATGAGCATGTTTAGTCTCATCTTATGCCTCGGGTCCAAGGTCTGACCAAACATACTCGAAATAAGCCAACCAATAAAGAACGTGAAAATATCACCAGAGTCTGACCAATGACCAAAATTCGCCATGGGTTGGAATGGCCCTAAGGTCTGACCAAAGAAGTCAAGCCAAAAGCATGTGTTCTTGGTTGGTTGGCATAGACTTAAAATTTACATATAGGGTATACACATAATTGTGGTAAAATCATGTTCAAAGAAGCTTGCAAAACAACTTTGTAGAACTTATTTTAAAAACTTTTAGTAATGACACTGTAGTGGGCATCATGGTTCACGGTAGCTCCAATCGAACTCGCAAGGTTAGCGCGAAGCTATAACCGGAAATCCTTTAGGTGTGACTGTTTGCACCGCCTTAAACCCCCTTATAGTTTGTTCTAGTGGGTGAGTCGTACATCCCAAGTGTTCCATAGCGTCCAATTTTTAATTTCATGAAAACTTGTTTCTATTATTTAGGTCGCTTAATTTAACGAAAACAAATTTTCCACGAATCAAATAGCAGGTCACAATTGGGCATGGTATTTAGGCGTGTAAATTAAGTCCATCTTAATATCATGATTTCGATATGTATTATTCCATATTGCATGCAATTAGGTGTGTAAAACATGTAACAATTATGCAAATAAGGGATCAAAAACATAAATAAAGACATTAATTTAAACACATGTAATCCGAGAACTCTCGCGAGTCTTCCCCAAAAGGAGAACCATAAGACCTGCACTAGATTTTCAACTCAGTACATAGATCGCCCCATACATCACATAAAGTATTTGAGTGGGTCTTACGACCGGAATTCACACATAAAATAATCATGGCAAACTAATTAACATTTAGTTTTGCTATTTTATGTATCTAATTAACCATTAATTTAATTCATTTGCATCTAGGTATTTTTTTTATTAATTAATGACAAGTATTGCATGATAGTTGTCAAAACAAAAATACAACGAACAACTAAGTTAGATTTCATGCAGCCTTTTCGCGTGTTTATTAAATCGTGTAACCCATAACCACCAAACGGGTTGACTCGTAACGCCACTGTTGGGATTTATATATCAAGTTGACCATTTAACTACGAGTACGCAGTGAAAAATGGATCTAGTTTGCAATTATGGTTAACACATAAAGTAAACAGACAAAATAAAAGAGAACAAGAAAACTAACCCTCGAATCAACAGGAAATGAAACAAATGATTAAAACAAGCACTCTTCGAGTGCTCACACAAACACGTCAAACAAATACGCCCAGAATGCTAATCGTATCCCACGTATACCCAAACACCAAGTGTCGAAGCCCAAAACTGGTTCAAAACCAAAACTGCCCAAATACAGTGTTGTCCGAGATCCTAAAGCCACCCAAGATCCAATCTATGTGTTGTCCGATCTGTATGCTTCTGCTTCTTCTTCGAACTGTGACTGCTAGAACTAATGAAACACGAATCCTAATACTTCTAAAGAATCAATAGGATCAATCAATACCTATTTGACACGCCTTGGATCAAGAATGCAAGTAATAGGTTTATAAAGTGAAAACCGATTGAACAAGAACCCTAGAAGAGGCTTGATATAATCGGCAGGAAGAAGAGAGTTTATGTGTTTTGTTACTCAGTTTTTTCATGAGTAATGAGCTGGGAATGAGGGTGTTTATATATCCTCTTAACCCTAGCTAAGATAAGCTTCAAAGTTGAACTTTAAGCCTTATCCCAAACACTCCTAAACTTATCATACTTCTCCATCCTCCCTTATCACTTCAAAACGAATCTAGACAGTTTAACACCCTTTCCAGAACCTTCTATGAGTCGGCCATAAGGTCTAGGACAAGCACATATTATGTCTAGTTCATTTCGTGTCGAAACGGGTCACTTTTGAGCTTTACGTGAAACATATACGTTTAATGTGTGTGCCCCCAATAGGCTCACACACCTTTAGTCGTATTAGGCTGATCCAACTCTCACATTTCAACAGGTAGGTGAAGTAGAAATGTAGTTAGATGGTAAGTGCAATAAAGGTGAATTGATGATGTTTTCTAGTCTGCAATTTAGGTGATAAATTGCGTGCAGCCTTCTGAGAAGATTGGTCTATCTAATATGTTTTTGTTTTGTATCTGAGATAGTAGTGATTGTCTGAGTTGTTTGTCTTGTTTGTAGTGTATCAGTTTGGTTAGTTTTAGAGAATGGGTATGTTTATTCTCTTTTCTCATTGATGTAAGACACATTATGTTTATTAATATAATTCACCTTTTGCACCAAAAAAAGAGAGACACATGTAACGATATACATTCATTCAGTTGAATTGAATGGTTACCAATTTTTTTATCTTTATTCACGCAATCAACTGAAAAACAAGAAATGCAACCAAAGCCAAGATCACAACTCCTTTGTACCATCTTTCTCCACTTCCTGCATCATTTGATTCAGATATAAGTAAGTTTATAATCATAACTAGTAAAGAATGAGACTTAATAACTAGAAAAACCTGAAGTGTCCGGTGTCGGAGTTAACCCTGAATTTGGTGTAGGGGTCGAGGTTTAATTTGGTGCCCGAGTCAAGGTTGAATCTGGTCTTGGAGTCAAGATTGAGTTATTGTCATAAAACTGAATATTATCATACCACACCATGTTCTGATCTTTCCATGCTTTTACCCATTTCTTGGGTAATGTCGCCCAACCATATTTGTAAGTGAATTGGAAGAATTCAAGCTCTTTCAAAATCGAATTTCTATGTTTCATTATCTTTGTCCAAAGAATTTTGCTCGTCTTCATGGCCTAATGAGTAATTTTGGCGCGTGAGCTTTCTTGTAGGTACTGAAGCATTTTCGCAGTTCCATTTGTAATGTTTGACAAGCTTAAACCAGTCTAATTCTCATTAAAGCATTTTCGCAATTTCATTTGCAATCTTAGTATCTTGTTAACCAAAGCTTGTCAATAATACCAATCCATAAATATTTAGTTAGAAAGACATATCTATCTTTCTTTAGTGTTGAAATGCTGCTTTGTCATAGTAGAAAGAAAACAAAAGATATGATCATACGAAGCAATCTTGTAAATTAAACTTGAAAGACTAATGTTAGGTGATCAACCGTTAGAATATTATTGTTTTTTAATTGTTTTCTAAGCTATAACATTTCGTTTTCAATCATTTGAAAGTTTATTTCTTAGTGTCAGTTAACAATATAACTAGAGAGATGTTAGATTAACACCGTACGAGTATTTTCTGTTACATATATTAGTAGTAAACTTAAACATATATTAGGGACTTAAGTGTACTTTGTAATTAGATTAGGTGTTAGACATAAACTATGATTAGTTAGCTTGGAGTGCAAGGCAAGTTAAGGTTTCTACCCCCTCATCTCTATAAATAGAGATGAGGGGGGATGCTAGTTATTCATTCTTCTTCCTCGTTGTAATAGCTTTATTAGGGTTTTTAATAAAGGTTTGATACGAGGGTATAACGTGTGCATATTCTTGTCGGTTCTTTGTAGTCTATCGTGTCTTTCGTGTTTGCTACTTGTGCTCGATACAACTCGCGATCTAGTGTTCCGCGATCGAGCTTCGGGTTGTTGGCGGTTTTGTCCAACAAGTGGTATCAAGAGCCGCGGTTATTGTGGTCATCGAAGTTCGAGTGCTAGATCGAGGTTCGGGAAAGTAGCAGGTCCGTCGAGAGGTTGAAGTAGGCAGCAAGTCATACGTTGGAAAGTAGGTTATATTTTCTCACGTGTGGGTTAAATACTACAAAGGTGACACAAGTGCTTTGTTTTTTATTCAAAGGGCATTGATAATATATTTAATCGAATTACCTTGAACATAAAGTGTTTTTGGTTTTCGTCCAAAGGTTATCGTTATACATTAATCGACTTCACGTGATTAATTTTTGGTATTTAAAGATTAATCAAAGTGAAGGGTTTCTTGTTGCGGGTTTTCTTGTGGTTCAAGTTTCGATCGTGGTTAGCTTGGGTTTCAAGTTTACGATCGGGTTTGCTTGTTCGAAATCGAGGGTTTAGAGTTATTTTAATAAATTCGATTTGCAAGAAGGGTTTATAGCAACAAGGGAGAATATTGCACACGGCTTGTGAGGCTTGTCGGTAAAGTTGGTTAAGAAACAACTTGACAAGGTTTTTAGCAAGGTAAAAGAAGAATGGCTAGTTCTATAACTAGGTTTGACATCGAAAAATTTGATGGGAAGAATGACTTCGGGTTATGGCAAATAAAGACGCGTGCTTTAATGGTACAGCTGGGATGTGATGCTGCATTAGAGACATTACCCGAGGACATGGAAGCAGGTGAAAAGGCTGCTTTGATGAAGAAGGCATACAGTACCTTGATTTTATGCTTGGGAGACCGGGTTTTACGGGAAGTTACCAAGGAAACAACTGCTGCAGGAATATGGACGAAGTTGACTAGTCTGTATATGACTAAGTCCTTAGCAAACAGACTGTATTTGAAGAAGAAGCTGTACACGTACTATATGAGTCCAGGTACGAAACTGGGTGATCATATAGATGAGTTTAATAAGTTGATACTTGATTTGGCGAATATTGATATCGAGATTGAGGATGAGGATCAGGCACTAATGTTACTTACGTCGTTGCCATCGTCTTACGAAAACTTTGTGGAGACATTGTTGTATGGGAGGGAATCCTTGACAATGGAAGATGTTCTTGCGACTCTGAATTCAAGGGAGTTGAAGAAAAGAACTGAAGGCACAAAGGAAGGAACCGGTGACGGGTTATATGTAAGGGGAGGGTCAGATCATTCAAGGAAAGCTCATTCTGGTGGAAGTTCGCGGTTTAAGTCAAGAGGTGGAACTGGTAAACTAAAGTGCTTCATATGTCATTCAGAGGGTCATCTGAAGAGAGACTGTCCAAAGAAGAAGTCAAGTGGGTTCGTCAAGAAGGGTAAGCATGATCAGGATTCTGATTCTTCTGATGAAGAGGGTAACGCCTACTTTGGAGAAGCCTTGGTGGTAGTCGGTAATGATGAGATGGCTGAATTGGTAATGGATTCAGGTGGGTCTTATCATATGACACCTAGGAGGGATTTCTTGTATGACTTCAAGGATATTGATGGTGGTTCGGTTCGGTTAGGTGATAACAGGACATGCACTATCAGTGGGACAGGAAAAGTGAAGATACAGTTGCATGATGGTTCAAGCTTTATACTGGAAGATGTCAGGTATGTTCCAGGGTTAAGAAGGAGCTTGATTTCATTAGGTACTCTTGAAAAAGAGGGTTATACTGTGAAGATGCAGTTGGGCAAAGTCAAGGTGATCAAAGGTTGTCGGGTTATGATGACCGGGATCAGGGGAAAGAACTGTGTGTATACTCTTGAAGCAAAAGTGAAGACTTTTGGTGTACAAAAGCATGGAGGTTCAAAACAAGTTGGATTCAAACAACTTGGTCAAAAACAAGTTGGGTTCAAACAACTTGGTCACAAACAAGTTGGGTTCAAACAACTTGGTCCTGGTGTTAAAACAGGAGTCCATGGAGTACATGTTGATGAACGTGTTTGGTTTGAGGTGGAACTGCAGGGAGCTCAGGAAAATCGTGAAGCTGAGGTTGTTCAGGATAGTAACGATGATGCTGCAGTGGCTCAAAGAAAGTTGGAAGACAAGCAACTTGAAGAAAAGACAAACACAGACTGCTTGGTAAAGGAGCAGGAAAAGGTACACCTTGGTATAAAGGTGGGGGCAAACATTATGGTAACCGGAGTACCTAGTCAAAAGGGTGCACAGGGTAATGCTGCTGAAAAGAAGAAAGTGAAGGAGTCTAAAGAAGCTAATCTTGGAAAATTACTGAAGTACAATGCCTGGTCGACAAGGTGGTCCCCGGTCCGAGGTTCCAGTACAAGGAAAAGGTGCTGAGTAACGGTTATGTTTAAGTATTACTCCTAAGGTGGAAATTGTTACATATATTAGTAGTAAACTTAAACATATATTAGGGACTTAAGTGTACTTTGTAATTAGATTAGGTGTTAGACATAAACTATGATTAGTTAGCTTGGAGTGCAAGGCAAGTTAAGGTTTCTACCCCCTCATCTCTATAAATAGAGATGAGGGGGGATGCTAGTTATTCATTCTTCTTCCTCGTTGTAATAGCTTTATTAGGGTTTTTAATAAAGGTTTGATACGAGGGTATAACGTGTGCATATTCTTGTCGGTTCTTTGTAGTCTATCGTGTCTTTCGTGTTTGCTACTTGTGCTCGATACAACTCGCGATCTAGTGTTCCGCGATCGAGCTTCGGGTTGTTGGCGGTTTTGTCCAACATTTTCAAATTTTTCGCGTTGCAGATGGATATAGAGATTAAACAGTGACCTGGTTAGACTTGTCTAAAGATGTTACTTAGGTTGGTATACATAAGAGACCAATTTGTAATGGCTTAGAAACTTCCGATATCGCATATTACTCACAAAGCGTTCATTGAGAACCAAAAGTGTGACGAGTTCATGCGAACATCATCCTGCTCTAAGACAATACATGGAAGGCAATTGTTCTTGTATCACATATTACAGTAGTAATCCATGTTTTGGTTTCTTTATTTAGTGAATTTACATACAAACAAACGTAAAGATATAAATCCATTTCATTTACATGGTCTAAAATTTGATCTTGATTCACGGAATCAAATAGAACACAAGAGAAATGCAACCAAAGCCAAGATCATGACTCCTTTGTGCCATATTTCTCCACCTCCTGCATCATATCAGTTAGATAAAGTTGTTTAAAGTTAGATTAGATAAGTAACTTTTCTAGATTAAAAAACACAAACGTAATGACTAAAACCTGAATTGTTTGGTGCCGGAGCCAACCCTGAACCATTGTAAATCGGAACATCATCATACCACATTCCACAACTAACACTTTGCATCTCCCACCCTGTTCTATTTAGCACGTACGTCTTATACGTCATCAGAAGATCCTCTAAGCAGTTTTTGCAACCCGATTGGCTTAGATCTCGACTACACTGACCCAGGCCGAACCTCTCCCCATTTCTCCCAACACCGATAACACTCATCTCAAACTTCGACGGTTGATTAGAAGCATTCCTTGCTAAAGTTTCCATCATAGAGAACCCTTGGGAAAACACCGAGGGGTTTTCAAGTCTGTTGGAACCATAAGTTGCTGTAGAATCCGGGCCATTCCACTCTTTCCCAAAGAAACTCTCGTTTGACAACCTTAAATTGCAAAAACTAGTCCAGATTGCCATGTCTTTGATCTTAGGGCATTCTGGTAACAGTCTATCAATATATCTGGTCAAACACTCTGAGCATGTTTGAGCGGAAACGTCCCCTCGACACCACGCAAGACCATAAACTTGATTTGAACCATTTCCAACACTATTATTGAAGTAACCATTTTGAAGAGGCGCGTTGTTGACCAATGAACCCAAAAGGTTTCTAAGGTTTGCTCGATAGACCGTATTCACAGTTGAGTTCCGATCAGCTTGTGAACATTCTGATATCACATGGGTAATCCCATCTACGTAGCCGAACCCTGCCATGATAATTAAAATTTCCCATATGATAAGCTTCTCCATTTTCTCCTGTGGTTTTTTCACCTATTGTTAACTCAATTTAAACCCGAATTTTGGGTTAATAATAATGTGATCCATACGTGTAAAACTCAATTATCAAAGTCAACTTTGTTTGATTTAGATTTGGTCAAGATTGACTAGTTCATGTTGTTTTAAGGTTTAAAAACACCAAAGGGCTTAGTTTAATATTGGACAAAATGTCAAAGGAATACTCTAGAGTAGGCAAAAATCTGTCTAAACCAGCAAAACTACTAATGAGAGCAAAATCCATCTAGAACTACCCTTGATCAACCTTTTAACTACATCGTCGCTCATAATTTATTTTCTAAGCTACGTACCATTGTTGTTTATATTTTATATATACATTTCTAATTCAACAAACGTAGAAGATAGTTTCATACTTCTACTTTTTTTAAAGAAACATTGTGCAATATTCCAGTTAAGTAAAAATCTGGATCCTCACAAAATTTAATCACTAAATCAAATTACATTAAACAGATCATGACAAATTTCCTTAATGGCTCATAGGATTAAACATAAGTTTGAATGTGAAAACTAACCTACAATTATTCTCAACCAGCATATGTGACTAGAGGCGGCCAAAACCCGGTTCCGGTCCATGGTCAAAGTCAACGAACTGGTTCGATTTTTTCGAATCCGGAACCGGTATAACCGGTTCCGGTTCGGTTCCAAAACCAGTTCCAAATAAAAACCGGCCAAACTGGTTCCAAAAAACCGGTAAACCAAATCCTTAATAGTGAGGTTGCAAAATTGTCGATTCCGGGGATTTTTCTTTTATTTTTTTTTTCGATCGCGTTTTCTACACAATAAACTTCTACTTTTATTCAATAAACTCATAAACGTCACACATAAAGTACTTGAATCACAAATTTAATACATTTTAACTATTTATTAGTTATCGGTTACATCTTCATATTCATTTTCAACTTCGGTGGTGTCCCTAGCGGCGCTTGTAGCTTCATTGAAAGCAACTTCTTCTTTAGAAACATTGATTGCATAACCCTCTTCCACCTCGACCTCTTGTAATTGTTTTTCGTATTCCATCGGTTCTTCAAGTATTTAACGTGTTGTATACGTTCATTCCTATCTAAATAATCCTTCAAGCAAATACACAACTCCAAAGATAAAGGTGTGAGCCTTGTTCTTCTTACCGATAATATCCTTCTACTAATAGAAAAAGCGGATCCGAAGCAACGGTAGAAGCTTGTACGCTTATTTGTTGTACCATATTTCTCAAAATAAACACAAATAAATGTTTGAAATTATACTTAAACATGTCTTGTGCTTTTGTTACATAAAAAAGGTTTATTTGAAGCAAATCCAAATCGTTAGCAATCTTATCGATAAGATATTCCACCTCGCTAATGTTCAAACATGGGTTCATTGCGGCAGCACAAGTAATTACCGGTGGAATTTGTTCAAATTATTTGTTAAGTTTTTCTTTCATCCGTATAACCATATTGGCAAAAAGTGGACCATCATATTCGTATGATCCTAATTTTCTACACATCATAAAAAGTTGGTTGAGGACCAAATGACTCATGGGATAATAAATACCCGATAACATAATTGTTGCGGTTTTAAAAACTTAGAGTAATTCGGTTATTTTTTTTAATACTATCCCAATTTTTAACAGAAAATGGTACCATATCCCAACGCCTAAATGTAGAGCAAAGTTCATCATGAAAATGTTGTAATGTTAATTTTTGGCGTAAACCACAAACAAACATGTTATAAGTCATAAAAAATGGAATTCGATTCATGACACAATTTTATATAATCCACGTATCTTTTGCTTCCCGATTGAAAAATATCTTGTAACATTTTTCTAAAAGCTTCTCTTAAATTATACATTTGCTTGGTCGCTAGTCCGCTTTGCACAACCAAGTTAATGATGTGTGCAACACATCAACTATGATAAAAAAAAAAAAAAAAAAAAAAAAAAAAAAAAAAAAAAAATGCCATCAAGAGGTGGTCGGTATTTTATTATTAGCTTTTTAACCGCATTTGTATTATTGGAAGCGTTATCAAATGATATTGAAAAAACTTTTTTATTTTTTATTTTAAATATTTTCATAACATATCGCAACATCTTACTTAAATTTTCACCTGTATGCGGATATTCAAAGTTTTCAAAACCAGTAGTAAGTTTCATCATTTGCCAAGTAACGGGATCAAACCAATGTGCGATAACACAAATGTATGAACCGGGCAAACCATGACTCGCCGACCAAACATCGATTGTTAAGTTTACACTAGTTTTTAAATCATCAAAACCAAGTATTAATTCCTTTTTAACCTTTACCCAAGATTTAATACAATCATGTTTAAGAGTTTGACGACTTACATGATTATGTCGTGGTTGAAGGCGCATTTGAATCAATCTCGTGAACCGAGGGTTGTCAAAGTGGTTGAACAGCAAACCCTCTTGAATCACAAAGTGTGCCAAATCTTGACGAAGCGCCATCTCGTCATATACAAAAATACTCCCATCTTGTCCCATAGTAGTTTGTTCCGATTACATAGCGCCTTTTGTTGTTTTACAATGTTCTTTTGTGTGCTTCTTCAATGTAGTGTTCCCATCGGATTTCATCATAGTGTTACAAGCGTTACAACGAGCCCTTTTTGAACCATCCGAGAACTTAACCATGTGGAAATGACGCCAAACTTCTTGGTTTCGGGTTGTTGGTTCAATCCCAACTTCATATGGTTCATTTGTAGAAACTTGACCGGCGGTACTTGATGATGTGTTTTGAGAAGCTCGGTTTCTAGACATCGTGAGCGTTTTTATCAAGATTGTGAGCGTTTTTTGAGTGTTTTTAGAGTGTTTGATTGTTGTGATTCAACCAAAATCAACCTTAGTATTTATAGGGATGTTTATGAGGGTTAAATGTGTGTTTTTTTATGTTTGTTACCGTTAATAAACGATCATAAAAGACCACCAACGGTCAAAAAACATGTTGTCTTTCTCTTTTGGTGCTTACCGTGAAGAAAATGGCACCAGCGGCTAGAAACCGGTTCGGAACTGATTTCTCCAAACCGGTTTGGAGAAACCGGTTTCTAGCCTCAACATCAAGAATCGGTTAGGAATCGGCGGTTCCTTCAAGAACCGAACCGGTTCATAGAAAAACCAGTGTTGACCGGTTTTGGTTTCGAATTTTTTTTCGGCTTCAGTTTCGGAACCGGTTTGGATGCCCACCTCTATATATGACACTCAACTTGCATACATAAACATACGACGTACATCAATATAAAGACTAATAAGTGCCTCGCAACATCTTAAAAACGGGTGGAGATTTTAACATTAAAGATTAACTAGTGTTAGCGGGGACAAGGTCAACAAAGCGGTAGTCGGATTAAGAAAATTATTGATGATCAGACATAAGAGACTAAAATTTCCGACATATATTACAAGTCACCTAATAAATAGTCCTCCCGTCACCACTCATATTTTCTTTATGAGATGTTTTAATTTAATTATCGAGTACTCCTTCCGTCCCAAAATAATTGTCCCCTGACAAAAAACACCGAGTTTAATAAAAACATAATCATTTAAATAAATGACGAGACCATTTCTCAAGAAAAATATCCTCAGCCTTTTCATTAATGGTAGGTCAAACAGGTTAGTGATCAAAATGGGTATTTCTGTAGGATTTAAAAAGTTCGGGTCGGGTTGTGTCGCTTACAATTGCAAGAATTATATTATAATTTAAAGAGCCCAGTAGCAGTCCTAACGAGTCCTGTTTCGTTAGGACAAGCAGAAAAAAGCTCGGTTGCTACGGATGGTCCTGAATCAGTCTAGATTTTTAGTACACATTGACTTTTGAGGTCAAACATCCTACAATTCAACTTCAGATTTATAATGGATCAAGTATTTTCTAATCTATGACCATCATACATCCACAAGTCACAGTTTGTAAGAAGACAAATTCAGCTGTTTTTATGCAGAAATATATAACAATGGATAGCATCTACGAGGTCTAAAAGTATCTGCTTGACCTCAAAAGTACCATATCTTTTATCGGAAAAACGCAATATTTTTTAATAAGGTATTTAGTTCTTTTTTAAGAGAGACATGTAACGATATACATCCATTCAGTTGAATTAAATGGTTACAAATTTTTTATCTTTATTCACGCAATCAAATGAAAAACAAGAAATGCAACCAAAGCCAATACGACGTCTCCTTTGTACCATCTTTCTCCACCTCCTGAAGTGTCTGGTGTCGGAGTTAACCCTGAATTTGGTGTCATAGTCAAGGTTGGATTTGGCGTCGGGGTCAAGGTTGAATTTGGTGTCGGAGTCAAGGTTGAATTATTGTCATAAAACCGAACATCGTCATACCACATACCACAACTCACTCCCTGCATCTCCCACCCTGTTCGATTACGCACGTACCTCTGATAATTTGTTAGAAGACCCTCTAAGCAGTTTCCACAGTCAGACTTGCTCAAATCTCGACTACATTGACCCAACCCGTACCTTCCCCCATTTGCTCCCACATCAATAGCACCAGTCTCAAACATCAATGGTTGACTAGAAACATTTTTTGCTAGATTTTCCATCATGGAGAAACCTTGTGAAAACACTGATGGATCATCAAGTCCGTTGGCACTATAAGTTGATGACGACGAGTTGGTCCAAGGTTTCCCAAAGAAACTTTCATTCGAGTACCTTAAACTGCACAAATTAGTCCATATCGCCATGTCTTTGCTTTCAGGGCAGTCTCTTAAAGGTGTGCTGATAGAACTGTTCAAACAGTCGGAGCATGCTGCAGGAGAGACGTCTGCTCGACACCACGCAAGACCATAAACTTGATCTAAACCATCACCGACACTAGTATTGAAGAAACCATCTTGAAGAGGTGCGTTGGTGACCAACGAGTCCAAAAGGTTTCTAATGTTTGCTTGATAAACACCATTCACACTTGAGTTTCCAGCTTGTGAACAACCCCAACTTGTACTACACTCCACATAGCCGAAACCCGCCATAATAAGTAACACTGTCCATAAGATAAACTTTTCCATCTTCTTGTTTGTTGTTTTCTTCTTACTATTGGGTCTATTTAAACTTGGTTTTGGTGTTGATTAAATCAAATAACGTGTAATCGATGCGTATTAAACATTATCAAACTCATCCCAAGTTTTGGACATGGTCAATCTGACTTGCTAATGAATTTCAATTTTTTATAAGCCAAAAGAACCAGTTTACTGGGAGAAAATGTCAAAGGCATTTTATGATAACATATTAAAACGACGAGGTAACCTGGATTCTGTAATACAAAGTATAACATAAGTAAAGTCAAACGCCATAGTTTGATTTGGTTTAACGATAACATATACAAAAACCACCTAAATGTCTTGTTTTCGGATGGAATGAGAATCAAAAAATAGAAGACGGATGATACGAATTAGTTAGAGTAGGCAAAAATCATTCTAAACCAGCAAAACCACTAATGAGAGCAAAATCCAACTAGAACTACCCGCATGTATGTGGTTGATCAAACTTTTAACTACATCGTCGCTGATAACTTATTTTCTAAGCTGCGTACCGTTGTTGTTTATATTCTATATACATTTCTAATTCACAAACGTAGACTTTATGTGGTTTTACCGATTAATGAATATGAAATTAACACCACTACTCAACTTGTGGGAATATACATCAAAGTTCTTACTTGAATGTGAAAACTAACCAGCAATTATTCTCTACCAGCATTGCAGATGATTAATACCATGTGACATTCAACTTGCATACATAAACATATGACATGCATTAATATAAGGATTAATAAGTGTCTCTCAACATCTTAACAAATGGGTGGAGATTTTAACATTAAAGATCAAGTACCGTTAGCGGGGACAGGTTCAACATAGCAACAAAGCGGTAGTCGGATTAACAATATTATTGATGATCAAACATAAGAGACTTATATTTTCGACGTATATTACAAGTCACCTAATAAATACTCCTTCCGTCACAAATTAATAATTCATGTTTTCTTTATCACCTCCCTTCTTTATGGGATGTCTTAATTTAAAATTGTCTAGTACTCCCTCCATCCCAAAATAATTGTCCCCCGTCAAAAAACATAGAGTTCAAGAAAAACATAATTATTTATATAAATGACGAGACCATTTCTCAAGAAAAAGATTCTCGGCCTTTTCGTTGAAGGTAGGTCAAACAGGTTAGTGATCAAAATGGGTATATCTGTAGGATTCAAAAGGTTCGGGTCGGGTTGTGTCGCTTACAAAGCGATCAATTATACTATAATCTAAAGAGCCCAATAGCAGTCCTAACGAGTCCTTGTAAGAGGACAAATTCAGCTGTTTTTATGCAAAAATATATAACAATGGATAGTATCTATGAGGTCGAAAAGTATCTGCTTGACCTCAAAAGTACCATATCTTTTATCGGAAAAACGCAATATTTTTGAATAATGTATTTAGTTCTTTTTTAAGAGACACATGTAACGATATACATCCATTCAGTTGAATTAAATGGTTACAAATTTTTTATCTTTATTCACGCAATCAAATGAAAAACAAGAAATGCAACCAAAGCCAATACGACGTCTCCTTTGTACCATCTTTCTCCACCTCCTGAAGTGTCTTGTGACGGACTTAACCCCGAATTTGGTGTCAGAGTCAAGGTTGGATTTGGCGTCGGGGCCAAGGTTGAATTTGGTGTCGGAGTCAAGGTTGAATTATTGTCATAAAACCGAACATCGTCATACCACATACCACAACTCACTCCCTGCATCTCCCACCCTGTTCGATTACGCACGTACCTCTGATAATTTGTTAGAAGACCCTCTAAGCAGTTTCCACAGTCAGACTTGCTCAAATCTCGACTACATTGACCCAACCCGTACCTTCCCCCATTTGCTCCCACATCAATAGCACCAGTCTCAAACATCAATGGTTGACTAGAAACATTTTTTGCTATATTTTCCATCATGGAGAAACCTTGTGAAAACACTGATGGGTCATCAAGTCTGTTGTCACCATAAGTTGATGACGACGAGTTGGTCCAAGGTTTCCCAAAGAAACTTTCATTCGAGTACCTTAAACTGCACAAACTAGTCCATATCGCCATGTCTTTGCTTTCAGGGCAGTCTCTTAAAGGTGTGCTGATAGAACTGTTCAAACAGTCGGAGCATGCTTCAGGAGAGACGTCTGCTCGACACCACGCAAGACCATAAACTTGATCTAAACCATCACCGACACTAGTATTGAAGAAACCATCTTGAAGAGGTGCGTTGGTGACCAACGAGTCCAAAAGGTTTCTAATGTTTGCTTGATAAACACCATTCACACTTGAGTTTCCAGCTTGTGAACAACCCCAACTTGTACTACACTCCACATAGCCGAAACCCGCCATAATAAGTAACATTGTCCATAAGATAAACTTTTCCATCTTCTTGTTTGTTGTTTTCTTCTTACTATTGGGTCTATTTAAACTTGGTTTTGGGGTTGATTAAATCAAATAACGTGTAAGCGATACGTGTTAAACTCAATTATCAAACTCGTCCCAAGTTTTGGACATGGTCAGTCTGACTTGCTAATGAATTTCAATTTTTTATAAGCAAAAAGAACCAGTTTACTGGGAGAAAATGTCAAAGGCATTTTATGATAACATATTCATAACGACGAGGTAACCTGGATTTTGCAATACAAAGTATAACATAAATAAAGTCAAACGCCATAGTATGATTTGGTTTAATCCAGCATGAGAACACGCAAAAATAATTACTAAACGCAAGCATAACTTTCTAGATAACGATACTACATTGTTGACTGTGTTGTGTCGACTGCAAAAAGAAGGTCCGTTTAAGGTTTTAGCACGGGTTAACGACAATGCTTACAAGGTCCAACTGCCCGGAACTCCTAAAGAAGCAGCCACGTTCAATGTAGCTGATATTGAACCTTACTACGATCCAGCTGATCCTATTCCAAGTTTGAGGGCAAACTTTTCTGAAGTTGGGGAGGATGATAGGCAAGCTCCTAAAGACCCGTCTGATATGATTGACCCGAACCCACCTCTTGACTTGAGTTACATGGGAAACACATGGGTCAGCTTGATTCAATCAAATCCTTCCATCACTTAATTGCAGACAATACCCCCACATGTTTTTGCTACATAGCAGTCAAGAATATGTTGCCTTATTTCCATGTTATTTTATTTTCCATATTATTTTAGTTTATTTTGACCTTTTCTACAGCAGTTATTTACTTTAACTAAATGTAGCTAAGTGGGTGGTTATTGAGAAATGATGAATGAAAAATTCAGTTCTTGATTTTCCTAAAAATTACTCTTTGTTTAGAGTTTGTTTTATTTCCATTGCTATCCTAGCTTTGGCAGAATTAGGAGGTGATCTTGGAAGCTGATTTGGAACATCGTGGTGTGTCTGTAACGAATTCTCCAAGTTAGTTTTTTGCTCAGCGAGATCTTTGAGTGGTGAATTCTGTATCTCAGAGGGAACGTTGTTTTCAAATTTTCTATTGTGCGGGTTGATCTCGATCCACTTAATAAGCTGTTGGCTATCAATAAGTGTCTCGCAACATCTTAAAAAATGGGTGGAGATTTTAACATTAAAGATCAAGTACTGTTAGCGGGGACAGGTTCAACATAGCAACAAAGGCGTAAGCAGATTAACAAAATTATCGATGATCAAACATAAGAGACTTATTTTTTCGACGTATATTACAAGTCACCTAATAAATACTCCTTCCGTCACAAATTAATAGTTCATGTTTTCTTTATCACATCCCTTTCTTTATGGGATGTCTTAATTTAATTGTCTAGTACTCCCTCCATCCCAAAATAATTGTCCCCCGTCAAAAAACATAGAGTTTAAGAAAAACATAATTATTTATATAAATGACGAGACCATTTCTCAAGAAAAAGATTCTCGGCCTTTTCGTTGAAGGTAGGTCAAACAGGTTAGTGATCAAAATGGGTATATATGTAGGATTCAAAAGGTTCGGGTCGGGTTGTGTCGCTTACAAAGCGATCAATTATATTATAATGATATAATCTAAAGAACCCAATAGCAGTCCTAACGAGTCCTTTTGCGTAAGGACAAGCTCAAAAAAGCTCGGTTACTACGGATGGTCCTGAATCAGTCTAGATTTTTAGTACACGTTGACTTTTGGGGTCAAACATGCTACAATTCAAACTCAGATTTATAATGGATTAAGTATGTTCTAATCTATGACCTTCATACATCCACAAGTCACAGTTTGTAAGAGGACAAATTCAGCTGTTATTATGCAGAAATATATAACAATGGATGGCATCTATGAGGCCGAAAATTATCTGCTTGTCCTTGAAAGTACCATATCTTTTATCGGAAAAACGCAATATTTTTAAATATTGTAGTTAGTTCTTTATTAAGAGACACATGTAATGAAATACATCCATTAAGTTGATTCGAATGGTTACAAATTTTTTATCTTTATTCACGCAATCAAATGAAAAACAAGAAATGCAACCAAAGCCAATATGACGTCTCCTTTGTACCATCTTTCTCCACCTCCTGAAGTGTCTGGTGAAGGATTTAACCCTGAATTTGGTGTCAGAATCAAGGTTGGATTTGGCGTCGGGGTCAAGGTTGCATTTGGTGTCGGAGTCAAGGTTGAATTATTGTCATAAAACCGAACATCGTCATACCACATACCACAACTCACTCCCTGCATCTCCCACCCTGTTCGATTACGCACGTACCTCTGATAATTTGTTAGAAGACCCTCTAAGCAGTTTCCACAGTCAGACTTGCTCAAATCTCGACTACATTGACCCAACCCGTACCTTCCCCGATTTGCTCCCACATCAATAGCACCAGTCTCAAACATCAATGGTTGACTAGAAACATTTTTTGCTAGATTTTCCATCATGGAGAAACCTTGTGAAAACACTGATGGGTCATCAAGTCCGTTGTCACCATAAGTTGATGACGACGAGTTGGTCCAAGGTTTCCCAAAGAAACTTTCATTCGAGTACCTTAAACTACACAAACTAGTCCATGTCGCCATGCCTTTGCTTTCAGGGCAGTCTCTTAAAGGTGTGCTGATAGAACTGTTCAAACAGTCGGAGCATGCTTCAGGAGAGACGTCTGCTCGACACCACGCAAGACCATAAACTTGATCTAAACCATTACCGACACTAGTATTGAAGAAACCATCTTGAAGAGGCGCGTTGGTGACCAACGAGTCCCAAAGGGTTCTAACGTTTGCTTGATAAACACCATTCACAGTTGAGTTTCCAGCTTCTGAGGAATGACCCAAACTTGTACTAGTAATACTCTCCACATAGCCGAAACCCGCCACAATAAGTAACATTGTCCATAACATAAAGTTTTCCATCTTCTTGTTTGTTGTTTTCTTCTTACTATTGGGTCTATTTAAACTTGGTTTTGGGGTTGATTAAATCAAATACCGTGTAATCGATACGTGTTAAACTTAATTATCAAACTCATCCCAAGTTTTGGACATGGTCAGTCTGACTTGCTAATGATTTCAATTTTTTATATGCCGAAAAGAACCAGTTTACTGGGAGGGATAAGGATCTTCTAATGTTCATTTGAACATTAGAGGTAATGTTGTGCTTGTGATAATTGTACATTGCTATTAGTGCAAAACATTTATTTTATTTTATCTCAAGTGTACAATTACCACAAGCACAACATTACCTCTAATGTTCAAATGAACATTAGAGG
Source organism: Chrysanthemum seticuspe (assembly GCA_019973895.1). Classification (NCBI taxonomy): domain Eukaryota; kingdom Viridiplantae; phylum Streptophyta; class Magnoliopsida; order Asterales; family Asteraceae; genus Chrysanthemum; species Chrysanthemum seticuspe. The sequence continues at coordinate 7,514,971 of BPTQ01000007.1, forward strand.
ATCCTTATCCTACTGGGAGAAAATGTCAAAGGCATTTTATGATAACATATTCATAACGGCGAGGTAACCTGGATTTTGTAATACAAAGTATAACATAAATAAAGTCAAACGCCAAAGTTTGATTTGGTTTGATCCAGCATAAGAACGCGCAAAAGTAATTACTCAACGCAAGCATAACTTTCTAGATAACGATACTACACTGTGTTGTGTCGACTGCAAAAATAAAAAGTCAAACCCATTGTGCAAAATTCCAGCAAGGTCAAAATCTGGATCCTTAAAAACTTTAATCATCAAGTCAAATTACACTAAACTGATAATGACCATAATCATAAATAGCTCATACATTTAGACTTTAGGGTGTTATTTTCACATAATTACTTTCCCATCAAATGCATAATTTCTTCTATGCAAGTGGCGATCGATGAACATGATCTTTGGAAGTATCAACCGCAGCTGGAGGAGCAAATTGCCACATGGGAACCCCTTGGAATCCCATGTATGGCATGAACTTGTTTCCACCAACGGGGGTGGGGCCTGGACATGGGACCGGTATTACAGGATGTGCAGGAGGATAGAAAGCCGTTGGAGGACCACAAAAGGTGGATTTCAGCTGTTGTTCTAGTCTCTCTTTGTCTGTCTTCAACTTTTGCTTCTCGTCTCTCAACTCGTTCTTCTCAACCTGCCAATTATGGAAAGTTTGTGAAAAACATATATCGAGACTATTCTTTACAAAAAGATTCTCGGCCTTTTTGGGCAAGGTAGAACAGGTTAGTCAAAATGGGTAATTCGTAGGATTCAAAAGTACTTGAGCTAAAAAAGACCCCTGATGTACACACAAAAAATATTAAATCTTTAATAATTAATAAAGGTGTCAAATATATTTGCAAGAATTACATTATTATCTAGAGCGCCTAAGACCAGTCAGAATGTCCTGCTCCACAAGGACCAGCCCAAAATATAAAATGCTCGGTTCCGACCGATGGTCTTGAATCGGTCCAGATGTTGATCATTAATATGACCCCTAAACTATAATATAAAACTATAAAATAATGTTATAGTTTAGGGCTCGTGTAAGATATTTAGCACAAAGCCCAGATTAGATCCCATTAAAAAGTACATTTTGACTTTTGAAGTCAAACATACTACCAATCAGACTCAGATTTATGATGGATTATGTATATTCTAATCAATGACCAACATACATCCGCAAGTCACTATTTGTAAGAAGACAAACTCCATTGTCAATATGCAGAAATTTTTAAGAATGGATAGCATCTATGGGGTTTAAAATTCTCTGCTTGACCACGAAAGTCAAACAGTGTCTGTTATCGGAAAACAAAAATGCGAGGATAAAAAGTATCATGGTGGACTTTTACCTTCAACTCATTGATTTTAACGAGCAAATCTTGAGATGAGTCCTTAAGAGTTGTGGCTTCATTTCTCAAGTGTGTGATCATTCGAATAGCATCCGCCAATATAACAGTCTTATCCGTCTTGGCTGACCTTCCTGGGTCAAGTATTTCATTCAATTCTTGAAACCTGTTCAGACAACAGTCCAGTTAAATACATTACTTTTTCCAGATATCAGAAAGTAAATATTCACAAGCATGTGGATAAGCAGGCTAAGCACAAAAAGGACATAAAAGCTAGAGCATGCCTCTCGTTCAGCTTGTCCCTCCTTTTCTTCTCTCGACATGCTTTTGTACCAGAGCACGATCCAGGATGAGCCCTACAATAAAAGTCACCTTTTATATAACAACGTGTCAAAAAAAGAAGCCTTTGGAAACCAAAAGGAAATTAAACCTCTTTCGTGACTCGTCCTCCTTGGTAGCATCCGATTTTCCATAAGAATCAGAAAATCCTTTACTGAGAAAATAAAACAAAATGCATGTTATTTCGACAACCGAAATAACAAGTATGGGGTATTCTAATCAACCATTTTTGCATCAAATTTAACAAAATTATAAAATGCCGTTTCTCGATATTCTATCACGACAGCTTTCTATCTACCATTCTACCCACCCATTCTATCCGCCTACGATTCCCTTTTTCATTTTTATTTTTTCTTTGGTAGCCATAGTTTCCGGCCTTATGCCGAACCCACCGCCACACAGACTCAAACCAGGTAAAGCCGCCACTTCAGAGTTGTTTGCACCTACCCTGAGTGGTTTATTTCCAATGTGATTCAGTCAAGGTGTGTTTGGATTAGCTTAATTAGTCAGCTTATGACGGGCTTATTTGAATTTGGAAAATCTTATAAGCCCACTTATATTCCACCTAATGAGCTTAATAACTTCAGCTTATGGCTTAATGCCATAAGCTCATCTTGATAAGCCAGAATATAAGTGGGCTTATAAGGTTTTCAAAATTCAAATAAGCCCATCATAAGCTGGCTAAATAAGCCAATCCAAATACCCCCAGTATATAACTTATGTTACATCGTTGAAGCTTTTTTGGCATCATAAAGTGAAAATGCACAAAGAAATAATTAAGGGAGTGTTTGGATTAGCTTATTTATTAGTCATCTTATGATGAGCTTATTTGAATCTGGAAAATCTTATAATCCCACTTACATTCTATCTTATGAGCTTAATAACTTCAGCTTATGGCTTAATGCCATAAGCTCATCTTGACAAGCTCATAAGGCAGAATATAAGTAGGCTTATAAGCTTTTCCAGATTCAAATAAGCCCATCATAAGCCGACTAATAAATAAGCTAATCCAAACACCCCCTTAGCTATAAATATATATATAAAAAAAATAATAAAAAATAAAATAAAATAAAATAAAATAAAAAATAAAACTGACCTAACAACGCTGGTTGAACCGGGAAAGGAGTTATCAGACCAATGAAAACCCGGTTCAAGGGAAGGAAGTTCGCCGCCAGGAACCGGAAAGTGATCGATCAAACTGAAATCAAAGAAATTATTATTATTTTCATTATTATCTTCCATCGGAATTCAAATAGATTCCGATTGAAAATTAAGCCTAGAATAAAAATATTTCAATCGCGTTGAAAACACGTGAACAGTTATATAAAATTATTGGGTGGAATTGTTGGAAAATGGGGGAGGGAGGAAAGAAGATTTGTATGTGTTTGTGTTTGTGTGACTGACTGGGTGGCGCTTGTTTACTACACGTATTACTAACTTCTTTTTCATGTTAGTCCTTCATTTTGTTGTTACTTGATAAACCATTCAATAAGTAAGGGAATAGATAGTATGGGATAGGGGTTGGCAAAACCAAAACCGACCGGATCTAAAGACCGGCGGTCCAGTCTCGGTCTACCGTTTTTGACAAATTCGGTCTCGGTTTGGTCCGGACCACAAACCGAAAATTTAGCCTTATTGGACCGGACCGACCACATTCGGTCTTGGTCTTGGTCTAGGTTTTTTGCCGAATTCGTTCTCGGTCCGGTCCGGTTTTCACCCGATGAGCAACCCTAGTATAGGACTAGGGGTGCTCAAAATAACCGAAGAACCGAGCCGATTCGCTTAATCCAAAACCCAAAAAAACTGATAACCAAAGAAACCGAAACCAAGAAGATCTGAAATCGGAAAAACCCGTTTATCACGATTCGATTTCGATTTGTACTTCTAATTATACGTGATTACCTAAACCAAACCGTTTATAATGTACATGCATGTTTCAACAAACCATTCATAAAAATGTACAAGTACTAACGATATGATTGCATTCCTTTTATCGTATAATGCATTTTTACTTACCCATTGTGATTATTTACTAACATTCATGGATTACATATAATTAAAGTGATTGTAACCTATAAATGTCAAATACATAGTATTAGTTATTTTGTTACATGTTATAATTTAAATGTTTTCATTGGGACGTAACAACTTTCATATGATTTTATTCTTTTCAATGTTATTTAATTATACTAAAATAGTAACTTGTTATGTTCTAATTTATGTTATTGTTCGGTTTCGTATAATAAAATGAACTACCCTCCTCGCAATGGATAGTTAAAATCTTCAGCCGAACCGCCCCGTTAACACCCCTTATAGATAGTAACATTTTTAAGAATTTTTTAGATGAATAGTGCTCTTTTCAAATTAGCTTGCAAAAATGAGTTTTTTTTTTTTTCCTTTGTAAATGTAGGTTTAGTTGGTATTTGTGGACCACCCGATCCATCTTTTGGCATCATACATAGTTTTTAGTTTCAAATTTTAATTTAAATGTTTACTCAAGACCTCCCTTACTTTTGCATTGTGTTTATATTAAAACCATGTGCATGTTGTAATAAATGGAGATGGGCAATAAATATAGATGAACATGTCATAATAGATAAGAGATGGTATTGATCTTGATCTTTAGCAGGATAATGCTTGTTTGCGAGAGAGAGAGAGAGAGCGTCCCCACCTTCCCAAAAACCCTAGCAGCCGCCGGCCGACTACAACAGAGAAGGATGATGAATGGGAACAGGTCAAGCACCGCCGCCGTCAACAACCCCCTGCCACCACTACCTTCTTCGTCTACAACTTACCACGAGCCATCACCTCCAATGAACTCCGTTCAGTTTTCGGTCACCATCCGAATCTGGTCGATGCTTACGTCGCAAAGAAAAAAGATAAGTATAACAACACCTTTGGATTCATTAGATTTCGTCACATCCAGAACCCTCTGGCCCTTCTTCCCTCACTGAAAAATATTAAATGCCAAGGATTGATTCTTGGAGTCTTTCTTGCCAGGCATGATAAACAAGGGAATCCTACACCTCCACCAAGGCCGCCTCATCATACCAATACCCAAAAACCTTACACATTCCAAAAACCAACACCCCACCCCCTCAAACAAACCAAAAGAAATCATACCGCCAAGCCCTGGGTTTAGAAAACGAACAGCCCCCACTAACCATTTCCCTCACAAACTTCGAACCCAAATCACCCTCCTATTGGAAGCAAACCTCCATCATAGCCACTGCCAAATCCCTTGAGATTCTTTCAAACTTGCAAACCATCCTAAATACCACAAACCCTAATGCAAACATCACCATTTCTTATGTAGGCGGACTCTCTATTTTGTTAAACTTCAGTGCCTCGACTATTGCAAAAGACTTCATTCTTTGCAAAAAAGACTTCATGGAAGAATGGTTCTCCAACTATGAAGTTTGGAATGGCCAACAGAGAACTTATGGAAGGATAGTTTCGGTCAATATTTTCGGAGTCCCTTTGATACTACGTGAGCAGGAAGTCTTCCAGAAAATCGCCAACACCATGGGTCAAATTCTTCAACCTTCGACAGCCTCAATAAAAGATGGTAATCTCTCCTCCGACACTCTTACTCTCCTTGTAAACGCCCACCAAAAAATTGACCATCACATTACCGTAGTTTGGAAATCATGCACTTTTGTTTCAAGAATAGTGGAAGACTCATTAGATTGGATTCCCCCTTTCCTAGAGTCCTCTCCCTCCTTTAGTGAAGAAAGCCCTCAAAAAAGCCATGGCGAAAACTCTAGCAGTTTTGGATCACCACCACCTCCTCCCCCTCACACACCTTTCTCGTCAAGCATACCCGACCCAAAAGACACGCCATCTCGAAAAAGACCTAGACAGAACTCTTCACCCCATAACAATAGCCAAAATCCATCATCAAACAGTTTCTCATTCAAGGCCCAATTCACTCAACACCCTCCAAACACAGCCCCGCCAACCTTCCAAACCTCAAACTTGAACTTCCGTAACCAACCCCAACCAATCCCATTCCACTCTCTAGAAGACGAATCAATTCCCCATTCGCCAACACACCATGACTCCTCCCTACCGCATAAGACCAGTGGACCAACCTCCCTCGCCAAATACCAGCCCTACCCAACCTATTACAAGTTTACACACCGCCATCCAAAAACCCTTAGAAGAAGAGGTAAATAACACAATCTCTGTTGGAGAATGCTTAGGGATCAACTTAGAGGACCATGTTAGTTTGATTCGAGAACAAATTGTCAATGACCGAGATCAAATGGTTTTCCAATGAATTTCATGACACTAAATATCCGAGGCTACAAGGATGAGGCCAAATCTAGATGGGTTAGTAGACTGAAACAGGAACACTCCATCCACTTTCTGGGAATTCAGGAAACTCATAGAAACTCGGAACATTCTCTCCAACCACGAGCATTATGGGGCAGTTTAAACTTCTCATATGAGTTCATCCCCTCCACGGGGACTGAGGGGCATTCGGGAGGAATTATAAGTTTATGGGACCCTGCTTTTTTCACCGTGACAAATGTTATCAAATCTCACCATTTCCTCATAACTTCCGGGAAAATCACCAAAACAAATTCGGAATGCAACATCCTTAACATCTATGCTCCCCAAGATCTAGCCGCAAAACAACAACTATGGGATCTCATCTCCTCACATATCTCAAGCATGCAGGGTCAATGGATTTTATTAGGTGATTTCAACGCAGTTAGAACCCCAACAGAAAGGAAAAATTCCATTTTTGATGACAATTGTGCATTGGCTTTCAACTCCTTCATCCACCAAAATGACTTTCAAGAATATACTATGCATGGGAATCACTTCACATACGTAAAAGATGATGGGGTAAAAAAGAGCAAAATCGACCGAATTTTAGTTTCACAGAGCTTCATCAATCAGTGGCCGCTCGCCAGTCTTACTTCCTTACCACACTCGCTTTCTGATCATAGGCCACTGATACTAATCACAAATACCCCAAATTTCGGACCCACACCGTGGCGCCTATTCAACTCTTGGTTTTCAGTCCCAGGTTTCGACGAGATTGTACTTAATACCCTTAACTTTACTTCCTTCTCCGGGCGTCCTGATCAGATCCTGAACCAGAAATTTAAAGCATTAAAAAGTGATTTAAAAGTTTGGATTCATCATCAAAAACAACTGGCATCTAATGAATCGTCACTCTTATTTGAGCAACCGGCCAACTTAGATTCCATTTTAGATTCCAGGAATTTCAATGACGATGAACTCAATCTCTGGATGAATACCAAAGAAAAGCTCCTTCGGTTAGAAAACCAAAAAACCCAAGACATTCATCAAAAGTCTCGAGCTCAATGGATAAAGTATGGTGATGAAAACTCATCATACTTTCACAATTTCATCAATGCAAGATCATCAAAGAATAGAATTTCGGTGCTCGAGGTAAACGGGAATTGGATCACAGAACCAACTGACATAAAAGAAACAGTGGCAAATTTTTTCTCATCAAAGTTTAAGGAGCCCATCACAGATAGACCAAACTTACTATGTTTCGGTCTAAAAACCCTTCCTCCTGAAGACGCAACATAACTCATTAAGCCTTTCACTTTGACGGAAGTTCACAAAGCAGTAATAGAATGCCCAAGTGACAAAGCTCCCGGCCCTGACGGCTTTAATCTAGGCTTCGTAAAGAGTTTTTGGAAAGACTTGCAATTTGATTTCTACAACATTCTTCTGGATTTTCACCACTCAGGTCAGATTAGTCATGGATGTTCTTCTTCACATATTGCTCTAATTCCAAAAAAACCCTCGGTAAAGCACTTACGTGACTTCCGCCCCATTACCCTCATTGGTTGCATTCGGAAAGTCATCTCTAAGGTCCTTGCTAACAGTCTCAAAAAATCAATTGCAAAGGTAAGCTCATCTACACAATCCGCCTTTCTTACGGATACAAACATACTCAACGGCCCGCTGATGTTGAATGAAATTATTACTTGGCTAAAGAAAAACAAAAGAGAAGCCTTTTGTTTCAAAGTGGATATAGAAAAAGCATTTGATAGTGTCAACTGGGCTTTCTTAATTTCGATACTGGAACAAATGGCCTTTCCGCAAAGATGGGTTTTGTGGATACAAGGAATTCTTTCATCAACGAGATCCTCCGTTCTGGTTAACGGCAGCTCAACATCCGAATTCAACAGCGAGCGTGGAGTACCCAGGGTGACCCATTGTCACCATTTCTATTTCTGATTGCCATGGAAGCCTTCTCGAACATGTTGCAACGAGCAAACCTCTTGGGTCTTATTTCCGGAATAAAATTGCCTAATGAGGGACCTATAATCTCCCATCTTTTGTATGCCGACGATGCCATCATTCTTGGCTCGTGGTCTCGCACAGGTGTAGCAAATATCTCAAGGATTTTGAGATGCTTCCATTTGGTATCGGGTCTCAAGATCAACCGCCATAAATCTTGCTTCTTTGGTATTAATCTCCCGACGGAAACAATACAACTCTCAAGCAACATCCTCAACTGCAGTCTTGGCCAGTTCCCTATCACGTACCTTGGTTTAGTTGTCGGCTCAAACATGAATAGGATCAAAAACTGGGCACCAGTGATACGAACATTTGAAAATCGCCTCTCTTCTTGGAAAGCCAAAACCCTCTCCATTGGTGGTAGGTTAACCCTGATACGATCGGTGCTTGACAGCCTCCCATCCTTCTACTTCTCTTTGTACAAGGCCCCGGTAAGTGTTTTAACCAAACTTGAGTCAATAAGAAGAAATTTCTTTTGGGGGGGTACGGGCACAAATAAAAAAACCTCTTGGATTTCTTGGGATCGAATTGTGTCTTCTATCGACTCGGGCGGGTTAGGGTTGGGTCTACTAAAAACAAAGAACTTATCGTTATTATCCAAGTGGTGGTGGAGGTTTCGTACCCAACCGCATAGCCTATGGGCACAGACCATCTACGCCATTCATGCTTCACCGAGATTTTTTACCCCCACCCCATACAGGCCAAATATGATGGGAGTTTGGTCCGCCATTGTGAATCTAAACTCCCATCTCAACCATTATAACGTCTCTTTGGAGTGTTTAATCACAGGTGAAGTTGGCAATAGAAAAACTCTCTGATTTTGGTTAGATACGTGGAAAGGAGACAGACCTTTCTCCCTTTCTTTCCCGGAACTATACAAATTGGAAAAGAAAAAAGATTGTTTAATAGCGGATAGATGTACCGGTAATGGAAGATTCTCGTAATGGGAATGGAATTGGAAGCGAACTCCCTCTTCCTCAACAGAACTTCACCAACTTCAAGAACTCCTATATCAAATATCTCAAGTGCAACTTTCAAGCAATGTAGATACATGGATCTGGAAACCGAGCGCTACAAATGAATTCTCGATTAAATCAATGAACCATCACCTCCAAAGGGCTGTTTTTGGTCCGAATCAGAGAGCATTCCCATGGACCAAACTAGCTCCAGCCAAGATTAACATTTTTGGTTGACGTCTTGAGCAGAATCGTATCCCCACCAAAGATCAACTCCAAATCAGAAACATACCCGTCAGCTCCCCCATATGCTCACTTTGCAACCGATATGACGAAACGGCTGACCATTTGTTTCTGCACTGCTCCTTCGCGGACTCACTATGGACATTTATTCAACAATGGTGCCGCCTTCCATCCATTAAGCTGAGTTGCATGCAAGAATTTCCCCAATTCCATAACTCGATCACCACCAACCCGAAAAGAAGACATCTACTGCAACTGATCCTTCTCGCTTTTTATTGAACCGTTTGGAAAACAAGAAACGACTGTATCTTTTCCAACAAGACCCCGAATTTCAGACATGCAGCAAATAACATCAAGTGCACCAGCTTTCAATGGCTTACAAACCGGAAAAACTCCCTAGATGTCGACTGGCCCAGCTGGAAATCCTTCAACTTTTAAATCAACCTATCCGGTGTAATACTTAGTGAACTACTGTTATTCCAAGTCCTCATGCATATGTATTTCCTAGCCCCTTGCTAGTTCAGATATGATTAATAAAATTGAATGTTCAAAAAAAAAAAAAAAAAAAAAAAAAAGATAAGAGATTGTAATAAATGAAGAAAACAATGCAATGCAATTTTCATTTAAATGTTTTACACACATTTATCTTGCAAAGCTTTAAACATTAACATAAGTTCATAAAACAATTGCCGGTTATAAACATTAACTCAACTACCTACCTAACCAAACAACATTTTTCCTTTTATTCAATAAAGCTTCTCATACTCAGTCTAAACTTCTTCCATTGCTGTTTCATACATTGTAGTTTTATTATATCCACACAAATTATCTATGAGCATGTAATGTTGCCCACAAATACTTTTTTTTTTTATCTCCTTCGAAGGTTTACACTATTGTGACATGTTCATCTCTATTTATTGCTCATTTCCATTTAGTACTACCTGCACATGGTTTTAATATAAAAAATTGCAATAAAGGTTGAAAATAAAAATAAAAATAAAACCGCAAAAAAAGGAGATCTTGAGTAAACATCTAAGTTAAAGGTTGAAACTAAAAACTACATATGATGCCAAAAGATGGATCAGGTAGTCCACAAAACACGATTAAACTTACAAAGGAAAAAAAAATAAACCCACTTTTGCAAGCTAAATTAAAAAGAGAACCATTCATCAAAAAATTCTATTTTGAGAGCATCCACAATGCAAAAACATTGAAAAGCTTTTTAGCATTTAATTGTATTACTTTTTAATAGCAAAAACTGATTGCAATTAATGTCTTCAACTGCACAACATTTATAAAAGCTTCAAACACTTGAAGTATACCAAGTCATTGCAAAAAACTTTTGGAAAACTCTTATTTTACAATGCAAAAAAGTCTTTGAATGACTTTTTGAAATAGTAAAAAGCTTTTGGAAAAACTATACATTATAGATGCTCTTAACACAATTTTGATTGAAAAATATTTTACTTTTTCAACCAAATCACTATGTTTTCAGTCTTTCGCTTTTCTTTTCTTTTTTAAGTGAATCCAAGAACACTACATTTTTGTTTCACTTTATTATCCTTCCTTACATGATACTTAAAAACATAATGTAAAATTCTATCAAGAGAAATCTTATTCGAGTTAATTCAGGAGCGTCACTAGCTTTTTCCGAGCATGCCAGCACGACGAGTTACCGAAGAAGTTCATAGCTAAGAGAATTTGAACTCAAGACTTTTTACAAGCAGTGGAGACTCAGGATTGTGCATTTTATCAAAACAAAAACAAAAAGTTTTGAAACAAAAGAAATTAGGACAACATACGTGGTATCTAAAATATTCGTATTAGTGAAAAGATTTTACACTGCATAAGAAAAATTAATGTGATTCACATGTACCGGAACCCGTTTGGTTCTCCTCTGAGACTTATAAACCCTAACTACGCTACCTCTTTGGTTCATAGAACAACATTTTTCATCAGTAATATTGATTTACAAAGTACTTGAACGTGTACGGTTGAGAAATTCATGTAACATGTACTCGTTATTTGCCTTCTCGTTCAAGAATAGTGGTAAGGAGGAACTTATACATTAGTAAAGTAGTAAATGTGAATTTTTTTTCTTTTTTTTCTTTTTTTTTTAAGAAAGGCAACATTTATAAAAAACTAAAAACAAATATTTAAGTTTTGGTTCAATGTAACATACCTTTTCACCATTTTCAAAAGGGAATGCATCAACATTGCTTCCATTTTATATAGATCGTTAAAGTGTGAGTATCTTCCTTTGTAAAAAATTAAAAATATTTACAATTAAGCTTCTTCATTATATCATAAATACATGTTTTCCCCTTCATTTACAAAAGAAAGTGGGTAACTTTCCTACTTTATAAAGTAGGCATCATTTCCTCTAGGTATAATACTCCGTAATTGCTAAAGATGTACTTGGAAATTTATTTTATTGATCAAGGACCAAAACAACAATATGTCAAAAACAATGAGTCAATGACATAAAAAGATTTTAATCATTTTATGTACACTTTTATAAACTTTATAGTCAACAAATGGGTAGTTGGAGGATATGGGCTATAAAATTTGAAACACACTGAATGTGGTTCTTGGGAATGTGAATATTGGTAAAATATTCCCATAACAAACATTCAAAAGAGGCAGCTTGTCACTACTATTTTTAATGGAAAAAGATTGCATTGACAAGATGCTTTATGCACCACTCACAAAAGATCATATTGAGTGAACATAAACCAATCTTTTACATAAAGTTTTGTATAAACAAGAATCACAAAGTACATGAAAGGGTCCACAAGCAAAGTTGTATAGCATACAAACATATAAGGAATGTACAAGAAAACAAGGTTTTGGTACTTGTTGGAGTAGCACTAGACCACAAACTCAGTGTTGGATTGAAGATGTGTCTCAATCCTTTTCTTGATCTCTTCAGGATTTGCTCCAACTAGCCTCCCAACTACAACACCTTCTTTTATCAACAAGAATGTTGGCATTGCCTTCACCTCATACTTGCTTGCTATATCCTACAAAAAAAATCACAAAATATAAAGTTTACGATAAAGAAAAATGACCCACATTTGGAATATGTTGCATCTCTATTTGCATCAGATTCCGAAAAAGAATATCGACTTTTCACCATATAAAGAGTCGTTTTAGAAGCCTACGTTTAAACAATACGACTATCAATGACGACAGTGGTATCGTCACACATGCGTGGTTGCCACACTTAGTTGATAAGTTGATAAAAATTATATATAACTTTTAAAGTAAAGAAAAAAAAATCATATCAAGAAAATGTTTTCTAAACAATACCAATTAAAGAAGCACGCTACCAGAAGGTCCACAAGACATGTTAATATGGTACAGTTGTTAATGAAGACAGTATTGCTAGCAATGTGTTTCTTGCTTATCGTTTTCACAAGAATCAAACAATACAAATACCAAAGAAATCCTAGTACAACTTGAGAATACTGGCATGCTTCCAGGTTAAAGTATACAACTAATACCAATTTTTCTAGTTATCAGAGCGTGTGACTATCGTGGTCGAGATTGATACTAAGGATTAGGCTGGTACCGAAATGCAACTTTCCTACATTAGAACTTTTAGTGTGATTACTTGTTTGACTATGATCATCTGTGATTAGCTTTTTATGGTTAAACAATAGAAGGACCAAAAAGAGAACCACCCTTACAAACATGAGTCATGAGACAACTAAGTTCCATTTACATTTTAACTATCAGTGAGTGCAATACAACCTACAAATGTGTTTAGTGCTTACACTATTTAACAATCAGTCAATCGTTGAATTTTCAATTTGCCGACAGTAACGCATTATTAAAAAACAATGCCAGATAGACATGTTCGGATACGGGTCCTAATCTCATTCTTCCACGTTAAAGTATTCAATATCTACAGTTAACAATTTGTCTAGTGCTCAGACTGTGTGATATATTATCATGGTCAGAGTGTGTGACTATCATGGTCGAGATTGGTACATAAGGGCTTAGGCAGGTACCAAAAGGAAACTTTCCGACATGAATTCATTTAAAGTGGTTACTTGGTTTGACTATGATCATTTGTGATTAGCTTTTTTTGGCTAAACAGCAGAAGGGCCAAAAAGAGAACCACCTTACAACATGAGCTACTAAGTTCCATTTACAGTGGAGTAACTATTAATGAGTGCTATACGACCTACAAATGTGTTTAGTGCTTACACTATCTAACAATCATTGACTTTTTTGTTTTTGGGACAGTTACACATTACTAGACAGACATGTTCGGATATGAGTCCTAATTTCATACTAACAAGATATATAAACTCTTATCTGGACATACGCAGTTAACAAAATGTTTATAACTAGAGTAGATCTGAGTTAAAATCCAAGAACACCTAGAAAGTTTTTTGAGTTTTATGACCTCTAGAATCAATAGGTATATACAACACAGATGATATAAGCTGAGAAGATTACCTTCAAATCATCAACATCAACTGTAAGAAAGGTTATGTCCTGGAAATCTGAGGCCAACTCTTCGAAAAAGGGGTTCATCGCCAATGATGGGATGCACCATGAAGCACAAAAATGTGCCACAATCTATAAACACAAGCCCCAAAAATGTAAAGATGTCAAGCAAAATAAATAACATAAAGAGGCCAACAAAATTTAAACATCACATAGAATCATTCTTTGTTTAGTCGAACGCTAAACTGGCTGCTAGTTGAATATCAATTCCAAACTGGAGTTTACAGTATGACGAAATAAGTTATTGGTTATTGTCTGCTTTCTTCTAACTACTTATAAGTGACCAACAGCCCTAACAAAATATTCAAAGTTAGCAGTTCAAGTAGCAACAATCAGCACACAACATTGAGGTTCTACAGAAATTGCAAACGAAAATACCATCTCAAATCCAAACAGAGCTCTAAATAGTACATTCAGCATTTTAACTAAAAATTATTTGTTTTACTACTTTCAGTTGACATAGTATGTCTAAGCCATTTTTTAAGAGTACAAAGATCAGTCCTTTTTTAAGCACAAAACAATCTTTTTAAGGTAAAAACTGTCCATATGACCAAAATATTTGCCAAGATTAAGGTATATAAAAACCCTATTAAGCAGCAGTGATTTAAACCATTCTAGCAATATAAACTAATCTATTCAACTTATAAAAAGTGATCATATGGATAAAAGAAATATACTTACAGGGGTTCCATTAGATTTTGATTGTTCAATATATGAATCCCATGACTGAGTTGAAGTAACATTCACAACTGTTGGTTTTGGTGTTTCTTGATCACCTTCCATTTTCTTTGTTCTATGATTGCAATGATTTAATAGTATTTATGAAATTAATTAGCTTATAACAGGACTAAAGTTAGTTTAGATATACATAAATTGGGACCCATTTTAATAAAATCTTGTTGAAGGTTTGTCACTAGGAATCTGTTTATTTTGCACCAATCCATTTTCTTGGATACTTTGCTTAGGTACCAAGTTTTTAACTTCTAGTTAGATATTCCCGAAAAGGGATAATATTAATATATCGAGGCCACCCAAATTTTAAGTTTTTCGCATATAAGCCGCTCATTTTATGAAAATAATTTATAAGCTAACAAATTATGTATTTATTTTCGTTTAAACCAATTTCTGTCAAATTTAATCCGGATAATTATCAAACAACAAGAATGAACCTAACATTAACGTATTAAACTAATACGAATAAAAAGTCAGTCGCGAAATTTTAATTTTATCATTCTAAAATGCTTTCAATAATATAAATTCATACTTAAAATAATGGTTTAACCTGTATTTCATATCAAACTTTTCATTCGATTTGATTGTATACGTTAGAGTTAGTTTGTTGTTTAATTTATAGTTTTCGGACATAAATTTTTCCCGAATTAGTGTAAATGAAAACAAACATATAGTTTGACGGCCTATAATTTTATTTTAATAAATGTGTGGCTTATATGTTAAAAGTTGAAAACTTATGTGGCCTCTATATAAATTATCCCTTACAAAAACTTTACATAATAAAACACTAACATATGCTCAGTTTCGTTTTGTTTCAAAATAATTGTCTACCAATTAAAAAATACACAACTTTAAAAAGAATATAATCATTAATAATTTTTAAAGTTTACTTTTAACTAACCAATTAACATTTTTTATAAAAATCGTAATAATAACTTAAAGTAAGGATAATATGATAAATTTGATCCGATTTCATATTTATTTTCAATAATGCATAACTAATTTAGGACAAATCAAAAATCAAAGATAGGCAATTAACTTGAGAGTAAAGATATCACTATCTAACTCTGTAACCTTTACCAGAAAGAAATAGACTAGCTGATTGTCGACTTAACATTAGCTTTCATCACCCTGTTTTATCATAAATCAACTTTTTGTTGATTGGACATTAGTTTTCTAGCACCCTGTTTTATCATAAAACAACTTTTTGTTGATTGGATTTTGTTGACTAAAGGTTATGTCATTGTCCCAAGTCTTTCTCATCAAGTTTATCACACCTAGGATAAGCATGACTCAAATTACCACGATCAGTGGTGACTCAAAGGTAAATCAACTAAAGCAATCGCTTTAGGCCCCCAAATATTTAAGGCCCCCGATTTTTTAACGCATCTTATGTAAATAGCCAGTCACATCTTTCGTTGGACATCATCTTTAGGTCTCAATTTCTAAAGCCCCCGATTATAAAATTGCTAGAAGTATTAGGGATTGTTTGCTTGGTTTTTGTTAGTTTTTAGGTCGATCAACTCTGAGAGACTAAACCATTATTTGAGTTTTTAAAAAAATGTAGTAGGCACGAATATTTTTTTAAAGAAATAATGAATTAAGCTCATTTAGTGCTGCAAATTTTAATGATTTTTAGTCATCACTTTAAACAATGTTATTATATGTTTCAAAAATTGCTTATTAATAGTGTTTATTGAATGAAAATGAATAAACTATTTTTAATGAAAAAACATGAACATCAATGTTCATTCATTTAAGTGTTCATATGTTACGCCCCAAAAATGACTTAATAAAAAATTTCGAAATTATACGAATTTTAACCTTTACGAACAAACTAACATTTCTATAAAATATGCAATGGTAAAATCAACACACAAGACCTTAAAAACATTCATAGAAATAACTTATAACACCCAAAACTAAAATCTCGAAGCACGAAAATATTGACATACATTGTAAAGGGCAATACGTCGTATTAATTCTTTTGAATACGCCGTATATGATTATAATTCCATACGCCGTATACATAGAGTCGTATACGCCATATTACTTTATACTCCGTATTTAATCACATCTAATCCTTAACCCGATACGCCGTACTTCCTAGATAGAATAAGCCATATAAGCTATATCAATCGATATGCCGTATCCAAGCTATGGATACGTCGTATCGATGTAACAGATACACCAGTGCACAGTAAATACCGCAGAACTGCAGAAACATTATTTACAAATACAAAACTGAATTTAACTAAACTTAAAAACAAATACCTACATTAGAGCATGATAAGGATTTAAAACATACACTTTTAAGGGGTCATTTAAGCCCTTAATTGACCACTTTTATATCCGTTACTGCTTAATTGCGTTCCTTTTCACTTTTTAGGTCTCTTGGAAGCAAAATGCTGGAATGATGCAGATTTGGACGAAAAGGAGTGAAAACATGAAGAAAACGGCAAAGTCATGATCGAAGCCACTCAAGCTGCTCAAATTGAACCTGACGTCGTCACAAACAAAGGACGACGCCGTCCCTCTCTACAGATTTGATAAAAACATGCACCAGACGGCTCAGTGGAATTTTTGCTCATAACACCTGACAACGTCAGGCTTTAAGAAGAAGGGCGTCGCTAAGACTTTTCATCTCAGACGGCCCAAATCCACAATCAGACGACGTCCCATATAAAGCCCGACGGCGTCACAACTCCAAGGTGACGCCGTCCCATCGATAACTTGGCCAAGACGAAAACCCTAATGACGGCGATCTGACAGCGTCCCACCTATAAGGCGACGCCATCGCAAGTGTAAATCTATATATATAATTCGATTTTTCTGCATTTAAGGAGGTAGACTTTTGGAGTAAAAACCCTAAACGTTTGTAGTCCGACTTGGACAGTATCTTAAGGTCCCAAACCCTATTTTACACATCAAGATAAGTGTTTTAATCCAATAGTATCATTATGTCTTTCATTGATTGTGTGTATGCTTGCTTGTTTAACATGTCTGGCTAAATTTCTTGTGTGTTTGCTTAGATCTATGAAACCTAGTTGTTGATTATTGTTAGGTTGTCTCTTATCCTAATTGTAATTGGCTTAGGAGTGCAACTAGGCTATCGTTGTGTTTAAATGCTTGAGTAATCTTTGTGAAAATTAGTTTATGAATCACTTAGCGGATTTCGTAGTCTAAACATCCAAAGATAACCTTAAAGTTAGTTTATGGATGACTTAGTGGATTTCGTATGCAATAACCTAAAGGTAATCTCAAATAGTTAGGGCATAGGCACACCCTACGACCTTAGAAAACACAACGCGTTAAGAATAAGGACGTGACAATTCAACCAACAATAAAAGATAACTAGGGAGTAATAGTATCTAGGTAAACACATTTTTAATCATCATACGAGCACACATCAAATAGACATAGCTACCCGTAGCAATCGGTAGAAAATATCACCCCCAAACCAATTGCCCCGAGATTTTACCTTTAGCTTTCTAAAAAACATATAAAAGATAAAAAAAAAGAATCAGCCTCAACCTCAACCTTAGCGTAATACACTTCTTGCTAGCATTTCTATTCCCCTAGAGAACGATATCAATCCCCGAGGCTTACCCAATACTACACTACAACGATTAGGTTCACTGCCTAGGGTGTTGAAAAACTTGCTCGACGAAAAGAAAGTTCCTTTGACCCCGAACGCGCTTCGTACGCGCATCAAGTTTTTGGCGCCGCTGCCGGGGAATAGAATAGCTAGTTAGATTTTTATCTCATTTAGGTTCCCTTGCTTGATTCCTATCAAGTAAGATTTTTTTCTCATTTTTAGCTTCCTTGTAGTCTATCCCCCTTCTTCGTGAATTTGTTCGTAATCCTGTCACTTTTCATCATGGAATGTGATAACCCACCAAACAATTACCCACCACTCGATCCAACTTTTGCCAACCAACTTCGAGCTCGTATTGTCAGTGAAATTGGAGAACTTCGAGTCTAGCTACAAGACTCACTAATAAAGAAAAGCGCTACGTGGGAGGCAACCCATACTTAATTGTTTGCTTGTTTGTGTGTCATATATCTTTTTCATTGTTGTTTATTCTCATGTTTGATTTTGTGAAAATGCTTTATTTTGTCTTTAACCTCATCTTAATTACATATAAAGGTATTTTACAAAAAGATAAGTGTAGGGAAGATTACATACGTTTTTAAAAGAACATGAACATGATAATTACAATTAGTGAAATTGATGTATATGTGTGTTTGTTAGAGTCAAATGCTTGTATCGAGTCATAATGGATATTTTGCAGGAATTTTTCCAGATTTTAAAGGTGTAATTTTTCCAGAAAAACGCAGCAAACCAGTTTCTGTCATGACAACCTGACGGCGTCAGGATTAAAACCTGACGACGTCAGGTCAAGCAGAAACGGCTTATACAATTTTTTTTTTCATTTTCTGTGCTACTTATAAATTTTTGGAAATTCTCAGGTCTTAATTTTCCAGAAAATCTGCAAACATCCATTCCACAAGCATTATATCCTAGTGTAGTTGTGTCATATATAGTTTTACCGCCGATTTTATGAGAAGGTTTCGTCTGTTTTCTTAAAGTGTGCAGGTTATATTTGGCAAGAAGAAGAAACTCAACATTGGATGGAGCTTATCACGTGCACATTCTTCTTGGAAAAGAATTTAACCACAACTTCACACGGATCCTACCGAGCTAATCAGGGGAGTACTAGTTTCTTTCTCTTTTAATTACCTTCCTTTATCATAACTTTAATACTTTTGAGGAACACTGGGGACAATGTTCAGTTTAAATGTAGAGAGGGAGAATAAAACGGGAACTTAGAAACTATTCTTATCCTTGATCATTTGTCTTGTCCTTGGTCATTTGTGCAATAAACTATGAGAAATATTCGTTAGGGCAATTTTAGCACCAAATTAAAAAAAATTTATGACATGTACGAGCGGGACTTTAGTCTTAATAAAGCGTCTCATGGATAAGAGTTATATGACTAGCACAAAAAAAACCGTTTACCACTCAAATTCCACCAAAAAATGTGAGGTTCGCCCCTAGATCTTTAGGAATAAAGCATTCACCTTTAATGCTTAGAGAGTGTACCGGTAGTATAATAAATTCTAGAACTTGTTTTGTGATGCATTCCAAGATCGCTAGTGAGACTACACTTGTGTAGTTAGGAATAACTAAATGATAAGAGGCATTAGGATAACCCTTGTTTGAAACCTGTATTATAATTACTTCTTCCACATCGGTCGAGTAATTACCCCACACCCTTGCGATGTACTCATATTTAGTACACGATACCCCTAGTTAACCCCTCAGAGCCTATCCTTTTCACGGTTCTCGTGATGTTTCAGTTTTCCGGAATATCAATGAAGAGCATTGTTTACAATCCACCCCAAATGTACACCCAAATCGCCTTAGCCTACCTTGTATGCACTCACATTTAGTGCATTATTGTTATCATTACTAAACCCTTAGTTCAATATCTATTTACTTGCATGGTTGCTAAGTCGAGTCATATCTTTTGTACACAGTTTTGGGATGATTGGGACTCATGGGAAAAAGTAATATTTTATGGAGTAACGGGATGTAACGTTAAATTCAAATTCCCTTTGTCTACATAATTAAATACTCTAAGTGTTTTGATCTTTTCAAATCAGGTCAAATTAGTATTAGAGTAATAAAAAAAACTCAAGTGTAGGGATGTGTTGGGAATAATACTAACAGTTACCACTGATAGTCTTGTGGTTAACACTGCTGATGTTTACACTAGCAGTGGAAACTTATTACCACTGTCAGTACAAATATTACCACTGCTATTAGATAATTGTTAAGTAAACGTATATTGATAAGTATAGAAAAGATCTTGTGTATATTCTATATTGTAGCTTTATACTTATCTTGTAAAGGACTCCTTGTACTATAAAAGGAGGTCCTAGGTCATTGTCTTAGGTACTGAATTACATACGTATTATTCATATTAGCTTCAAGGTGTAACCCTAGTGATAAGCAAGATCACTCGTATTATTTCTTAATAATATTGGAGCTTTGTGTTTATTGTTCTTGTTTACTTACATTTGTCTTCTAAGTATTACTAAGTATATTCCGCGTGCTTAATAATATAACTCAAAATATCACTAACACAAGGTGTGTGTTTAGATCCATCAAGTGGTATCAGAGCGAAGGTTCTGATATTTTGATTTAGAAGACCCAAGGAATACGCTTAACCTACTCACTTAATTCAATGGAGATGGAAAACAACCAGTCCAACTCTTCTACACCAAGGCTACCTAAGCTCAAGCTTAATGAGTTTGAGATGTGGAGGATTCTGATTGAGCAATACTTTCTCATTCAAGACTATGCTTTATGGGAGATCATCTTAATTGGTGATTCTTTCAAGCCTGTGACTAGTACTCAGAAAGTTGGAGACACAAATGTTGTAACAGTTTCTGTACCTGAGACCAATATTGAAAAAGCACTGAAGAAGAATGATCTAAAGGCTAGAAGTTTGTTGCTGATGACTCTCCTTAGAGACCAGATCATAGCATTCAGCAAGTTCAAGACAGCTAAAGAACTTTTTGAAGAGATTTGCTCAGTGTTTGGTGGTAATGATGCTACAAAGAAGACACGAAAGACATTGTTGAAGCAAAGTTATGAAAACTTCTCTGCTTCAAGCAATGACTCACTTGATAGCATCTTCACCAAACTCCAGAAGATTTTTACACAACTGACTGTGTTTTGCATTGAGATAGAAAAGGAAGACCTCAATTTGAAGTTTCTAAGAAGTTTGCCTTCAGAGTTTCAAACTAATGTTACAGTCTGGGAAAACAAAGCAGATATTGAAACAATGAAGCTCAATGATCTTTACAACAACTTTAAACTCATTGAACAAAGACTGAAGAAGGCTGGGAAACTTGGTACAAGCTCAAGCAGCTTGGCTTTGATGTCAACCTCTGTTGACAGTGATGATTCTGAAGATGACAGTGATGATGATATTGCCACTGCTGGTTCTACAGTTTCCACTGGTAATGTTAGCATTACCACTGCATGTTCAAAGAAGAAGATTGCTAGTATTGGAGATCCTACCTTTTATGCTTTTATCTCCACTCAAGTTAATGGCTCTATATTAACTCATGAATACATAGAGCAAATTGATGAAGATGACTTGGAGGAGATGGATATAAAATGGCAAATAGCTCTTCTTAGCATGAGGGCTAGGAAATTCTATAAGAAGACTGGCAAGCCTATTCACATCAATGGTGGTGAAACTGCAGGCTTTGATAAGAAGAAAGTGGAGTGTTTTAACTGCCACAAGTTGGGACACTTTGCTAGAGAATGTTGAAGACCAAAGACCAAAGACAACAGGTCTACTTGGTACAAGCAAAAGAAGGAACCAACTGTGGAAGAACTAAAGGCAATGTTGGCAATTGATGGTGTGAGCTATGATTGGAGTTTCATGGCTGATGAACAAGAGGAAGAACCTTCAGATGCTGCTCTTGTTTCTACTGAATTTGCTCTCATGGCTTTCTCTGACTCTGAGGTACAAAACTTTGAAAGTTGTTCTAACACATGTAGGGCTGCTAGAGAAGTTGAAAGGCTTAATGATCTATATTCTGATGAAAGAACAGAGTTATTTGCTGCTAATTATGCTGTGTCAAATCTTAGGAGAGCTATAACTGTATTAGAAAAACAACTAGAGCACTATAGAGAAAATGAGTCAAAATATAATGATGATATGATTCTTCTTAGAAGAGAGATAGCTCATAAGACAGCTGTGAATAAGGCATACCAAGAAGAACTTGAGAAACTTAAAAAGAAAAATGAAAATGTCAACTTAACTTTAGACACATGTTATCATCAGTCTAAGTCAATTGATAAAATTTGGAATGCTCAAATGCATAGTAAAGTCAAGTCTGGTATGGGTTATAATACAGTGCCTCCACCACTAAGAGGTCTTCCATCACCTCCAGGTATAGATTTAGCTCATACAGGCTTAGAAGATTTTCAGGACCTTGAACGTGAATATGGTCCTTTAAAAGACACATTTGTGAAAAATGAGGAACTGGTTAAGCATGAAACTGATGTTTTTGATAGTGCTAGTGACTCATCTGTTGTAGGTGAGAATGTTAAAAAGAATGTAGAGGCTTCTATCCCAAAATTTGTTAATACTGTTAAAGAGGAACCTAGGAGACAATCTAATAAACCTAGACCAACTGTAAAGTATGCTAAGATGTATAGGAACAAGTCACCAGCTCCTAGGGGTAACTAGAGGAGTTGGAATCATGTTAAATCTCAACAACTAGGTAGTGATTTTGTGATGTGCAGCAAAGCATGTTATATCTGTGGTAGCTTTTATCATTTACATGCTAACTGTGACTATCATTTTGGGAGAAGGGAAGTCCATGGGAATACAAGGGTGGAGTCTAACAAGTTTCAAAACAACAATTTGCACCCTAATCAACACAGCAAAATGATCCCAAGAGCAGTTCAACTAAGAAGTGGACTTAAAACTTTTGTCACTGCAAAAACTGTTAACACAGCTCACCCTAAGTCACCTGTTACAAGTGCAAAGTCCAAAACAACTTTTGCAAAATCTGCACAAACAGGGAAAAGGACTTTTCAAAATAAAAAGGTTCATTATAACCAACAGTGGGTACCTAAAACCAAACTAGCAGTTTCCACTGCTCATTCAAAAGTTTCCACTACAAGGGTTGTAAACAAGAAAAGGGGGACATGGGCAATGTTGTGAAGGCCTCAGCACGTTGGGAATGGAAACCTAAAGGAACTACCTCTACAACCAATCCCAATGGTGTATCAATGACCTTTGATAGATATAACTATATTGATACACGAGGCAGATCCAAGTCAATCATGGCTTGGGTCCCCAAAAGAAATTAACTCTTTACTTTTATGTGCAGGAACATCCAAGGACAAAAAGATCAGATCAAGTCTACACATATAGTGGATGTTCAAGGCACATGACTGGCAACAAGTACTATCTCTCAGATTTTGAACATTATGATGGACAGTATGTCAGCTTTGGAGGAGGAGTTAATGGAAAAGTTGCTGGTAAAGGAGTAATCAAAACTGGTAACTTGGACTTTAAACCTGTGTACTATGTAAAAGAGCTTAAGTATAATCTTTTTAGTGTGTCACAAATGTGTGACAAGAAGAACAATGTTTTTTTTACCAAAGATATGTGCTTTGTTCTCTCTAAGGATTTTAAGATGCCTCATGAAAGTCAGATTCTTCTTAAAATTCCTAGAAAAGGCAACCTATATAGCTTTGATATGAACAACATTGTTGCTAAAGATAATTATACTTGCTTGCTTGCAAAGGCCACAGTGGATGAATCTATGTTATGGCATAGAAGACTTGGTCATGTTAACTTCAAAACCATTAATAAGATTGTCAAAGATGGTTTGGTGAGAGGCTTACCTTAGAAAAGATTTGAAAATGATCAAACCTGTGTGGCTTATCTTAAAGGCAAACAACACAGAGTTTCTTGCAGGTCAAAGCTGGTTAACTCTATTGCTCACCCACTTCAAATGTTACATATGGACTTGTTTGGTCCTACATCTGTGAGCAGCTTGAATCTAAAGAAATATTGTCTTGTAGTAACTGATGATTTTAGCATATTTACATGGGTTTTCTTTCTTAGAACCAAGGATGAAACAACTGGCATCCTTAAGATCTTTATCACAGAAATTGAAAACCAATATGATATGAAAGTTAAAATCATTAGGTGTGACAATGGAACAGAATTTAAGAATAGAGTTATGGATGATTTTTGCAGAGATAAAGGTATTAAAAGAGAATTTAGTGTTTCTAAAACTCCTCAACAAAATGGTGTTGCTGAGAGGAGGAATAGGACACTTATAGAGGCTGCTAGAACCATGTTGGCAGATTCAAAATTGCCAATCACGTTTTGGGCTGAAGCAGTTCACACTGCATGTTATGTGCAAAATAGGGTTTTAGTGGTAAAAGCAAAGAACAAGACACCTTATGAGTTATTTAGGGGTAGACCACCTATCCTTGACTTCATGAGACCATTTGGATGTCATGTATCTATTCTCAATACCATAGATTATCTGGGAAAGTTTGATGAAAAATCTGATGAAGGGTATTTTGTTGGGTATTCCATGGTCAGCAAAGCTTTTAAAGTATTCAACTTAAGAACCCAAAAGATTGAAGAGAATCTGCATGTTGAGTTCCTGGAAAACAAAGTAAATCACAAAGGAACTGGTCCGGAAAGGCTGTTTGATCTTGATACTCTAACCAATACTATGAACTATGTGCCTATCTCTACAGCTACATCTACTTATGATTTTGCAGTTTCAGAAGAGTTTCTTGATGATGATGAACCCAACAAAGATCAAGCAGAAGATCAAGATGAATTCAGTTTGCCACTTTGGGACTATGCAGACAGTAATGATATTTCAAGGACTGGAGATGCTCATCCTTCTAATGATTCTGGTAAGGAATGAGATAGCAACATGTATACTAAAGATCCTAAAAGCAGTGACAATTTAGATTCCACTGCTAGGCCAGAATTTTCCACTGCAACACCAGAAGTGGAAATCACAACTCCAGTTACTGAGGAAGCTCAAGCCAGTAATGTTGAAATCTCAAATATGCCAAGTGAGATTATAGTTCCTTAGACTCCCCACACTTCTATTTATAAATCAGATCCTCTTGAGAATGTGATTTGGGATGTCCATTCACCTGTGAAGACTAGAAGACAAACAAAGCTGCCTGATATTCATGGATTCATTAGTGAAATATATGAATCTAAGACTCATGAAGGCAAGAATGAATGTCTCTTTATGTGTTTTCTGTCACAAATGGAGCCAAAGAATGTTTACAAGGCGCTTGAAGATGAAAGTTGGGTGGAAGCAATGCAAGAAGAGTTGCTCCAATTCAAACTTCAAAAGGTTTGGGTGCTTTATGATTTGCCTTCTGGCAAGAAGGTAATAGGTACTAAATGGGTGTTCAGAAACAAGAATGATGAAAGAGGAATTGTTATCAGAAATAAAGCTAGGCTTGTGGCTCAAGGATACACTCAATAGGAGGGTATTGACTATGAAGAAGTATTTGCCCCAATTGCATGAATTGAAGCAATCAGGCTGTTCTTAGCCTATGCATCCTTTATGGGCTTTAAAGTCTATCAAATGGATGTAAAAAGTGCTTTTCTATATGGACAGATTGATGAGGAGGTTTATGTTTCTGAACCTCCAGGCTTTGAAGACCCTGACTATCCTAATAAAGTGTACATGGTAGTTAAAGCTTTGTATGGCTTGCATCAGGCACCAAGGAAATGGTATGAAACCTTAACTACTTATCTTCTTGATAATGGGTTTCATAGAGGCAGAGTGGATCAAACTTTGTTCATCAAGAAAGACAAGAATGCTATCTTGTTAGTTCAGGTATATGTTGATGATATCATTTTTGGATCTACAAAGACAGAGATGTGCAAAGAATTTGAGAAGCTAATGAAGGAAGAATTCAAGATGAGTTCTATAGGTGAACTCACATTCTTTTTGGGACTTCAAGTACAACAAAGGCTAGATGGTATTTTTATCAATCAAGATAAATATGTGGCTGAGATACTAAGGAAGTTCAAGTTCACTGATGCAAAGTCATCCAACACCCCTGCAGACAAGACTACACATCAACTCTTGAAGGAAAATAGTGGTGAAGCAGTTGATGTGCACATGTATAGGTCTATGATTGGTTCTTTAATGTATCTTACATCATCTAGACCAGATATTATGTTTGCAGTGTGTGCCTGTGCAAGGTTTTAAGTCACTCCCAAGTTCTCTCACTTGACTGCTGTGGAGAAGATTTTCAGATATCTTAAAGCATTTCCTACTCTGGGATTGTGGTACTCTAGAGACTCTCCTCTAGATTTGGTTACTTACTCAGATAGTGATTATGCTGGAGCTAGTTTGGATAGAAAATCTAAAACAAGTGGATGCCAATTTTTTGGCAACAAATTAGTGTCATGGCAGTGTAAGAAACAAATAATGGTGGCTAATTCATCAACTGAGGCAGAGTATGTGGCTGCTGCAAGTTGCTGTGCTCAAGTTCTATGGCTTCAGAATCAACTTTTGGACTATGGGTACAATTTCATGAATACCATCATTCATATTGACAATAGCAGTACCATTTGCATTATTAAGAATCCAGTTCAACACAAAAAGACTAAACATATTAAAATTAGACACCATTTCATAAGAGACTGTTATGAAAAAGGACTAATTCAAGTTGTCAAAATCCATACTGATGACAACTATGCTGATTTATTAACAAAAGGACTTGATGTGGGTAGATTTCAGTACTTGGTAACAAGTATTGGAATGTTAAACCCATAAACTTTTTGTGTCTAATGGTCTTTGGTGTTGAGTGGAAGTCTCAGGCTACTAATATTGTTGTATAAGTTTGTATATATTTATGTGCTTGTGTTTTTGCTTGTTCCATAACTTTTATGCAGCATAGATGGGAGTTGATCTTAAAAGGTGTATAACTGAGATACATAACAAATGGTTATTGATTCACCATGTCTAATCCACATAAGAATCAACTAGTCCAGAGCAAACGGCTACTGGTAAAGACTTGACAAATCCTTTTATGGTTGATAGTTTACAAAAAACTATATGGTTATCAACTCACCATATTCTTTATGATTAAGAGTTGGCTAGTCCATAGCAAATGGCTCATGGTAAAGACATATCAAATCCGTTGATAGCTGGTAGTTTGCTAAAAACTATGATAAAGGGCAGTCAAATTTTTTAAATGTTTTTCTTTACCACTGCTCTTTGAAAATCTTTGTGAAAAATTCCCACTGCTAGTTCACAGTTTTCACTGACAGTGTTATTTTACCACTGTTGTTCTAGCCGTTACAACTGTTGTGTCTGTAACTAAATTTTTACTAGCCGTTGAGAGTTAATTACTTTCCATATATAAATAGGGTAAATTTTTAGAAGATTATCTACTTTCTTACTTATCATTTATCTTCTTAAGATAAATATTTTCCTTAGATAGTCTTTCTTGCGCAAAACTCTAAAACCCTAACTCTTTATATATTTTCTCTCAATTGGCGAGTTCTTTATACAATTCATACTGACACAATCTATTTTTCATCAAAAGATTCTATGGCACCGATCACTTTTGCAGATGAGCACAACCAAGTGGCCTACTTACAAAAGTCAAACGAGAAGAGTAGCCCTGTTTTTCACCAGATTGTGGACTTTCTTAATACTACTGATATAAGGTATGCTTTACTTTTAAATCCCACAATCTATATCTCTCAAATCAAACAGTTTTGGACATCTGCTCAGTCCATAACCATTGAAACTAGAGATACACATGAAATAGTGGATGCTCTTAGAGCCACTGTGGATGGGGTAACCATTGATGTTACTGAGGCATCCTTGAGGAGAATTCTCCAATTGGATGATCTCAATGGTATCATCACATTACCCATGCCCGAAATTCATACACATCTTTCATCCATGGGGTATGATACTACTGATAAAAAGGCTACTTTTAAAAAGAGTGGTTTTTGTCCCCATTGGAGATTTTTGATACATACTCTTTTGCATTGCCTAAGTCCTAAGAAAACCTCTTATGAACAATTCAGTTCAACCATGGCTTACCCTTTGGTTTGTCAAGCTTTAGATAGGACTTTCAATTGGTCAAAATATATTTTTCAAAGTATGCAAGGCAATGTAAAGAGTTCAACAAAATTTTTGATGTATCCAAGGTTTGTGCAAGCAGTGCTAAATGAGTTTCAACTGCAACCCCATACTAATGTTTATAAAATCCGTTGCCTCAAGCCTAAAGTTTTTCAAAACATGAACAAAGATGGAAATATGGTTTTTACACCTCTCTTTTCTCAAATGCTTGCAAAGATTTCACCTGAACAAAACTCACCCATAATCTCTGTTCAAAACATTGATTATACTTCACCTGTTTCTCACACCTATGAGAGGAGGCGCAAACAGCCAACTTCTCTCATTATAACACATCATGTTTCTGAACCTTTTGGTCTAGGAACAAGCAGCGGTGGTTCTAGACTTCAACCTAGTCCAACTAGGGAGGAATCTGAGCCATTGTCCCAAGATTCACCTCTCCCAATAGGTCACACAGTTGGAAGTGATGAGGGCAGTGGGCAACAATTGGAATTGATGGTTTTGTGTACAAAATTAGCCAAGCAGGTTGAATCTCTACAAACGGACCTAGCACATGTAAAGATGCAGCATGCCAACGACATTACACACTTGCAATAGGAGATTCAGACCTTGAAAGAAGAGTTACAGGGGTTAAAAAGGAAGAAGAAAACTGCAAAGCTAGTGATATCATCTTCATCCTCACCTAATGATGGTGATTCAGCTGATTTTGATCAAGATTTGGGAAATTCTCCCAAACAGGGGAGGAAAACAGATGCTGGAACTCAGGGGAGGAGAATTGATTTTGAAGATGAAGGTGTTTCTAGTAAAGGTGCAGAGGGAGCTGATACTCAAGAAGAGCAACTGGATCAAGACATTTTTAGTACTGCAAATGATGATTTTACCACTAATCCAATTTCCACTGCAGAGCCAAATATTCCCACTGCTGGATATAATATTGCCACTGCAAGTGAAGAAATTGATAAACTAAAGAAAGACAAAGGTAAAGCTATTATGCAAAGCAAGGAGCAAACAAGAAGAAAGGTCTCAAAGAAAGTACAAATTCAGATTGCTCATGATGCTGAAGTTGCAAGAAAGATTAATGAAGAAGAAGTTGCTAAAAAGAAAAAGCTTGAAGAAATGGAGATTGCAAGCTTTATAGAGGCTAAAAGGCTGGATAGAATGGAAGATCCAATAGTAGATCCACTTTCCACTGTTCCACCTACAATATTTAGAGAGAAGACTCCAGAGTTCAGCTATGTTCCTACTGAAGAAGAAATAGAGTTCTTGATTGCACATGATCCAGTAATCAAGAAAAAGGCAATTGCCCTTGTAGCTGATAAATCTTTAACTGAGGAACAAAGAACTGCTCAGTTGAAAGATTTTATTCAAATGAAGAATAATCAAGCACTTCAAGATGTGATTAGTTCAGTCAGAAAGGGTCAAAAGAAACCAAGGCAACCAACTAAGGCACAAGTTATTGCATACATGAAGACTTATTGTTGCAATGTTGGTGGTTGGAAAAGACATCAATTCAAAGAAATGTCTGATGATAAAGTTAAAAGTATCTACTATAGAGTTCAAAGACAAGATAAAGATTTCATTCCAATGGACTCTGAAGAAGAAGCAAGAAGGTATCCTGGTTTGAAGAGAAAGGCTAAAGATAGTGATTCTCAGACTATTAAGAAGACAAAGTTTGTTAAAGAACAAGAAGTTCCAACTGAGAAGTTCACTGAAGAACAACTGACTGAGATGATTGTGATAGAAGAAGAAGATTTTTATCCTGAACCACTGCAAGTCAGACATCCTATCATTGATTGGGAAGTATACACTACTAGCAATTTTGCTCCAACATGGAAGATTACAAGGCTAGGTGGTGAAACTTCATCATTCATTCAATTTGAAGATCTCATCAAAGCTTTTGACAGAGATGATCATGATAAACTATGGAAGTTAGTTCATGAAAGGTTTGATGTTGAAGATCTCAAAGATATGAAGGAGATGCAGTTATGGGTTAATCTTATAAGGCTCTATGAACCAGATGTTAATGATGATTTCTAGAAATTCTCATATTCATGTCTTGGTACTAAATGGTTCTACTATGATTTATGTGAAGTTCATCATGTTTCTACAGCAAATGGAGTAGATGCATTTATGCTTGCTGAGAAAGAATATCCACTCAGAGCTAGAACTCTCACTGTGATGTTGTGTACTACTATAAGAGTTCATGAAGATAGTGAGAAAGTCAGAGCATTGTAATGTTCAAGAGCTATTCAAGCATTGGGAAGAAGATGAAGTGTTTGAAAGAATTCCCCAAATCCTTGCAGATAATGAAGATTGAAGAAACTTATTGATTTGCAGAGAAATCATAAGTTTAGGGGGGATTGTTGGGAATAATACTAACAGTTACCACTGATAGTCTTATGGTTAACACTGCTGATGTTTACACTAGCAGTGGAAACTCATTACCACTGTCAGTACAAATATTACCACTGCTATTAGATACTTGTTAAGTAAACGTGTATTGATAAGTATAGAAAAGATATTGTGTATATTCTATATTGTTAGATTTATACTTATCTTGTAAAGGACTCCTTATACTATAAAAGGAGTTCCTAGGTCATTGTCTTAGGTACTGAATTACATACGTATTATTCATATTAGCTTCAAGGTGTAACCCTAGCGATAAGCAAGATCACTTGTATTATTTCTTAATAATATTGGAGCTTTGTGTTTATTGTTCTTGTTTACTTACATCTGTCTTCTAAGTATTACTAAGTATATTCCGCGTGCTTAATAATATAACTCAAAATATCACTAACACAAGGTGTGTGTTTAGATCCATCAGGATGCTCCTATAAATCGCTTATATTATGATGTTATCGTAGAGGATGGCAGAGTAAAAATGTATGCAAAAAAAATCTAAAAAAAAAGAAAAAAGAGTGTTGAGAAAAGAATGAAGAAAAAACATACGGGCTACCATCTTACATCTATCTTTATGTTTATGTTTTTCAATTTATGTATGTTGGTTTCAAGTTATCTAGAGTTTAGTGAGTCGAGTCTTGGCTTAGCAACGCCATTCTTTTCATGCTTCTAACATAAGATTTTTGACTTGCCACTACTAAATCACCTATCCAACAAAACCCTTTGTTTCCCTACCGTAAGCCTAACATTACAACCCTTGAAAAGACCTCTTAGATAGTTGTTCCTAGGTGCTTATGCCAAAGCGGTGGAGGTTTGATCTAGTCTCAAGCCTATGGTAATCTATGTACTATGCCAGGTAATGAGTATTTATCTTCCATTTCCATTTACTATATTTCATATAAACCCGAGAGATGAGAGAATCCAAACACCCCTTGTGAGGTGCTAGTGTATAATTTCCGTGCTTGTTATGACTATTGCGGTGCTTTTACTTGTTGTGAATTATTTTAAACCTATGCTTCATGCCCCCCTAACTTATAAATTGATTGGCCAAAAGCACATTTGCTTGAGGACAAGCAAATACCAAGTGTAGGGATATTTGATAAGGATTTAAAACATACACTTTTAAGGGGTCATTTAAGCCCTTAATCGACCACTTTTATATCTGTTACTGCTTAATTTTGTTCCTTTTCACTTTTTAGGTCTCTTGGAAGCAAAATGCTGGAATGATGCACATTTGGACGAAAAGGAGTGAAAACATGAAGAAAACGGCAAAGTCAAGATCGAAGCCACTCAAGCTGCTCAAATTGAACCTGACGGCGTCACAAAGGACAAACATGTCAAAATTTTAAAAATGGCATAATTTTTCAAAATAAACTAGAAAAACGAGGGCAAAATAAAGTTCAAGAGACAATTCTACTCCCGTCCCCCCACTTGAATTGTACAAAGTCCCTTTTGTACTAAGCGTTAAATAAAGGTGAATAGAAAAGTATAATTAGAGCGAGAACTTCTCTGAAATTTGCTCTAAAAAGAAAGAAGGCCCACGAAAAAGAGTCGTGCCTTCGCTTAAGCATTTACGAGCAAACTTCAATCCCTGAAATTACAGTACCGACAAGCATAATTCTAAAAAGAAAAAATGAAAAATGAAAAATAAACCTAACTCACTTTCGTAGGAATCACGGTTGCATTTAGCGCATGCAACAAGCCTTTTAAACCACTTGGTGTCCCAAGTGGACGGGTGTAGTCTCGTGAGGGCTTACAGGGAACATACCCATAAAGTTCATTTAAAAGACTAATACAAGGTTATTGTGTTTAAAATGAAAGAAGTAATGCAGAGGATAGTTACGTTGTAACTCTAGAAGGAGTTACGCCGTAACTAGGAAAAACCTGGCATACGCTGCAAAAGTGTAGCTACGGCGTAACCACTGAATGGTATTACGCCGTAATTGGTAATGCTTCTGAAGTTCTGCTACAAAAGATCCTGTTACGGCGTAACCATGAGAATGAGTTACGCCGTAACTCTGGTCGGATCAGCATGATGCAGCAGCAACTTTTCTTCGTTTCCTGCAAAAATGGTTAAAAACAAAAAACCCAACAGAAATAGAAATAAAAAA
The DNA here is from genome assembly GCA_019973895.1 of Chrysanthemum seticuspe. Classification (NCBI taxonomy): domain Eukaryota; kingdom Viridiplantae; phylum Streptophyta; class Magnoliopsida; order Asterales; family Asteraceae; genus Chrysanthemum; species Chrysanthemum seticuspe. The sequence continues at coordinate 7,547,647 of BPTQ01000007.1, forward strand.
AGGGATAATTCGGGTTGTCTCCCGAAAGAGCACTTTTCTTTATTTACGAGTCTTTAAGTTAGACTCAGAGCCTCGGGGCTTTATGGTGGCCTTTGGACTTGGCCAACGTGTCTGACCCAAGCGACACTTGTGGCAGTGCGGAGGTACTCTTTAGTCTCGACCTTCCGAATTTTGCAAAATGTTTCCTCTGGTCCCAAGTGGTATCTAGTAAACTCATATTTTTTAGCAATAATCGGAGGTGGCCTCTTATATGGAATCCCAAGGAGCTTGCACCTCCTTTGCTCATATGCTTCATCATCGGGGTTAGTAAATTCCTCTTTTCCTTGCAACTCAAGGTAATCTAAATTCCCCTCTATGTCATCGTCGTCAGACTCGGTGCCTTTAAACCATTCCTCGTCGAGCAAATCTTCTACCAACACACGTTTGCATTCCTCTTTCTCATTTTTCACTGACTCTTTGATATCTTCAACCGTTATGTCACTCAAGTTGTTAGGACCCTTGTCATTCGGATTTTTGTTACTCATATATTCTTTCCAGATCTTTTCCTTCGTCAACGCATCTACTTTTCCATATTTAATCTTGACCCAACTGTCAAATCCCAAGTTGTCTAACCAGGGTAATTTCATTCTTTCCACATCGTTAGTTAAGGTCCAAAAGAATTCATCCTCCCCAACTCTCATTAAGCTGCTTCCTCCATTACATTTATCGTTATAAGGGTTGCATGATGCCCAGAAAATTTCCCCAAGAGTTTTTATCTTTTCACACCAATGACTTCGGGCTTCTTTGTCATCAGTGTTGCTTAAAGGATCTTCTACGCTGTAGATGTCATCATTAACCAATTCTTTTTTCAGATAATGATCCTCGTAGTCAATCTTGAGCCTTTTTAGAAGATTCGGGTTAATTTTAGCATTCCTGAATTGTATCGCATACCAATCATCAAATGACAAATCTCCGAACTTGACATCGTGTCTTTCAAGCTCGTGAAGGCACGTCCATTCTTCTTCTTTCAGGCTACCACCCCCATTGCAATACTCGCGGAAAGGGTCGCACGTAGGCCAAGCTCGCATGGACTCATCGTCAGTTATGATTATCGGAGTGCACCAGTGAGTGATAGGTGGCTCTTCTTCTTCCTCGAATGAGAGATTTTCCAATCTTTCTTCATCAGTATAGGCTGCCCACATGAATTTTTTATTTTTGACCCTATCCTTATCGGCTCCTCCGTCGCAAATTTCATTTCGAGGGTCGCACGAAGCCCATAGATCATACCAGTCCCCCTTAGCTACGGGTATTTTCTTGCACCAGTGATATTTTATTTTAGATGGGGACAAAGGGCATAAATTAATATCATGGGACCATCCGTTAATTACCTGTATCCCTGATTCATCCACTTCGAGAAACCTGTCTGCCCACGTATCCCAGTTACGCCGTAACTGTGATGTTTGGTTACGGTGTAACTCGCTTGAGTCATCCTTATCGACATCTTTCATAATCCCACGATCGCTATCAAAAACATAGTTACGCCGTAACTCTTCAGACATGTTACGGCGTAACTTCAATCTGTCACCGAAATTTTCACTTGAATCCGAATATTCGGTGTGAGAATTAGCTTGTAACTTTGAGTCTTCATCAGAAAAGATGACCTTACATTCCATTGTGGGTTTTGTCCCTTCCGGTTTAGTATTATTCTTCCTTACCTTCTCACTAAGCTTTTCCACCATGGTTTCAAGGTTTTTTAGGGCTGTATCGTGATTGGAAAGATTTCTATCAGTTTTTCTTGGAATTCTTTTGACCATTCATCTTGTTCCTTTTGTATTTGGGCTGAACTTTCTAGGAATTTGTTTATGGTCTCTTTAAAGTTGGGCCCTTTTTCTCCATAAGGTCCACCATTGTAGTTTCCAGCAGATCCTCCACGATAGCCATTAATATTTCGATTATCTCCGTAAAACAGTCAATTTTCTCCATATTTAGCTTATTCGATTATGTTTTCTTCGTTATTGTGAGGACAATTCTTGGTGAGATGTCTTCCCCCGTAGCCTTCGCAACCTACTTGGATGGCATGAACAGTTTCCTTGATTTTTCGCATATCCTGACCCAGATTCTCTTGCTTGTTAGTGATGGCTTCAAATCCGTCAAAACTTCCGCCTTGGTTTCTTTTGCTTCCTCCATCATGCCATTTTTGGAAATGATCAGCCATTTTTTAGATGGCTTCAATTGCTAGAGTAGGAGTCATGCTCGGAATTAGTCCTTGATAGTCCAACATCTGTCTTGTAGTTACGTTGATTCCTTTGTAGAAGATGTTGACCTTTTGCTGATTGTTCAGATCATGTGTAGGACACTTGTAGAGTAGATCGTTGCATCTATCCCAGGCTTGATACAATGTTTCGTCATCTTCTTGCTTGAAATTATGGATCTTCAAGAGCTGGTTAGATATCTTTGACGGAGGAAAATACCTCTGAATGAAGTGCTTCTTTAGTAGAGCCCAAGTATCAACTGCCTAGGCGGGCAATCTTTCGATCCATCTTCTTGCAGCCCCAGTAAGAGTCATGGGGAACACCCTTAGCATAACAGCGTCATGAGACACACCTGGAATGTTGAAAAGGCTTGCGATGTATAAGACATCCTCAACGTGCTCATACGCATCTTCGTCCCTGTTTCTTGAAAAAGGGTTAGCAAGAAGCTCCCTCATAAATTGGTCTTTAATCTCGAAACGGACATTAGCTCCAATTGCCGGTCTTACGAGCCCCGACCCTTGTTCTTCTCTTGTCAATGCCAAATATTCCTCAAGAGTGAGGTCATCAATGTTAACAACTTCCATGATACCTGAAACTTGAAAAGAGATCGTGAGAATTTGAGAAAATTTTAAAACAAAATAAAAATGTAAGACTTAATAGAAATCCTAATATAACTCTCCGGCAGCGGCGCCAAAAACTTGATGCTGGTTTTATTGATCAGGTTTTAATATTTATAATAACTCGTTATACATATGGTCTACCCTAATGCACTAACGGGCAGTGTACCCGGTCGTGTGTAGTGTAGTAATCGGTAAAACCGAGGTCGTCCCAAGAGTTATGTGTGCGGATTTATACTAAGTCTAGGTGTCACAGATTTTAATATGATTTTGATATTGAATTAACTAATTAACTACTAAAGCAGATAAAGACAAAGGTTGTGATAAATAGAGGAGAGAGGTGCTAACCTAGTTAATCATCCTAATTATTAGTGTTTACGTCTAATTACTTCCAATTACTTTAGGTGGGGTCAAAGTCGCTAGGACAACATTTTGTTAGTTCGTCCTAACCTATCAGCAAAGGGTCCCACTGGAGAAGACAGGTGTCCCCTCATAAGTCTAGTTGTTCCTGGTCCGTTAAGCCAAGTCATTAAGTACCGCTACATGCTAGATTTATAATAGTGAGTGCCCGGGCGCTAGCAACTTAAACACTCACCCCTTACTTCTTAAGTTCATCCAAACGGTAGGTGATCAGTTGGTCAAATCGCACAAGTAGAAAGGGTCGTCAGTTGGTCATATCTTACCCTTCACGTCTTAGTCTACTCACTTAAGGTCAGTTGGTCATATCTCCTAAGTAACTAGCCTCTACCGCCATTCAAAACTACCGAAACAAAGGTAACTACCAATAAACTATGCATGCATACACTTAGAAATAATTATACGGAAGCAATGTAAACACAAACAAAACAATTAAGGAATCATAACTAGGCCACAACAAAAGGTGCTTAGCCGCTCATATTAACTATAACAATCAATTCAATGTTTAGTGTTACGAAATACATGAATTGAAAGTAAATAAAAGATAAAAAGCTAATGCTTATCGTAGGGGAGTGATTTCTTTCTTGGAGATAGCTCCTCTAGATCTGCCTTCGACTTCTTCTCACGTTCTCTGAATTTTGTGTGTGAAATGGGATGATTTGAAATGCTGGAAATCGTGGGGTATTTATAGGCCAGATCTAGTTACGGCGTAACTAATTATAAGAGTTACGCCGTAACATACAATTCTTCGTTTTTTGCACTAATAATGTTGGTTATGGCGTAACCTCTAGAAGGAGTTACGCTGTATCTTCAATAGATATTGGTTACGCAGTAGTTGTTGTATGAGTTACGGCTTAATTAGTAGCGGCGCGAAACCTCATTTGACCAAATATGGTTACGTCATAATATTGGATAGGGTTACGCCGTAATCTTCTGTAAAGTTGGTTTTATGAGCCGCGCTTTAGTTACGGCGTAATGTGAGAGAGGAGTTACGCCGTAACCTTTTCAAAATGAGCATACTATGATAAATCTTCAATATACTCTCCAATTCCACGTCTCTTTAGCTCCAATGTTCGTAATTTACCTGAAAGTGAAATATAATGGAAAACAAGGGTAAATCCATATAAATGATATAAATTATAAGCATTGTCGGGGGAAATTGATACTTAATATTCAGGATAATTTGATGTTATCAGCGGAAAATAAACACAAGAGTTAAAGAAGACAAATTACTACTAAACACTTTGATCCTCTATGGATCTATATTAATCACTTAGAAATTGTTTCTAAGAGCGTATAATGTTCATGGCCGTCTATTTCTTTTATACTATAAGAAACCCTAATACAGCCCATTACAAAACAGGTGAAGAAGATATGCATTATCTCTTCCTAATATAACTCATGCATATCTATTCATCTAACAAACTAATACTAATAATACACATTTATACTATCCGCAAAAACTATCCTATCAGCAGAAGTTTGATTAGAAGTTCCCAACTCTCTTCACTTTCTCTCTCTAAAACCTAACTCATTTGACCTTATTGTGTGTTTGATTATGTGTTTGTGAAAATCAATATGTTACAATTGGTATCATGAGCCGTGGTTTGATCATCTACTTTACATGTTCTTGGGTTCGAATAAGTTTTGAGACATCTTCATCTTTTTGATCTTTTTTTAGTGTTAAAGTTTGGATTTTGATTGTACTTTTGTGTTTAGGATCATCATAAGTGTTTAGGTTTTGGTTTAGAAGGCTTAATTCATTTTGGTTGTAGTGTTTTTGATTGAAAAAGTTTGGTTTTTGAAGATTTTCATGGAAGCGGTTTGACTCTCGGATTGATTTTTTGTATCCGGTTTGACATAGCTTTTGTGTAAGTTGATCAGTTTTTCGAAGCGGTTTGATATCGTACGGACTGCGGTTTGTTAGTATTCGTATGCGATTTATTAGTTTCTTCGAAGCGGTTTGATATTGTGCGGTTTGGGTGATAAGACAAAGAGACAAAAAGGACAAGTAGTGGTTGTACTTGTGTCCCCTTGAGGTTTGTCAAATTAAGCCATTTGTCCTAAGCGGTTTGTCCTAAGCGGTTTGTCTTTGTGCGTTTTGATTAAAGCGGTTTGTCTTTGTGAGTCAAGAGTTTGTCTTCAGCGGTTTGATCTAAGCGGTTTGATAAGAATGTGCTTACCTAGATACTATTACTCCCTAGTTATCTTTTATTGATGGTTGAATTGTCACGTCCTTATTCTTAACGCGTTGTGTCTTCTAAGATCGTAAGGTATGCTTTTCTCCCTAACTCTTTGAGAATACCGTAAGGTTATTGCCTACAAAATCTTTAGGATTCATAAACTTAACACTAAGGTTATCTTTGGATATTTAGCCTACAATTACTCTAGGTGATCATAAACTAAGGTTCACAAAGATTAATCAAACATTAATAACACAACGATGGCTTTAAGCACTCCTTAGCCAATTTACAATTAAGATAAGAGACAATCAATCAATATTCAATAACTAGGTTTCATAGATCTAACCAAACACACAAGTAAATTAGCCGGACATGTTAAACATGCAAGCATACACACATTCAATCGAAGACATAATGAAATCAAGGCGATAAATAACTTATCTCGATGTAAAATAAAGTATTAGAACCCTAAAATACTGTCTTAGACGGACTACAATCGTTTTAGGTTTTTACTCCACAAGCCTGCCTCTCTAAAAGTTTGAAAATTTGAATTCTATATATAGAGTTACAACTGCGACGGTGTCACCTTCTAATTGTGACGCCATTAGGGTTTCGTCTTGGCCAAGTCAACTTTGGGATGGCGTCACGTTGTAGTTGTGACGCCGTCACCTTCAGCTTCTGACGTCGTCTGAATTTGGATCTAGGCCGTCTGGGGTGACAAGTCTTCGTGACGCCCTACTCTTTAAAGCCTGACGCCGTCAGGTACAAAATAGCAATTTCACTCCTGAGCCGTAACAAATATAGGGACGGCGTCGCCCTTTGTTTGTGACGCCGTCGGGTGCAGTTCCAGCAACTTCAGTGTCTTGATCTTAACTTTAGCGATTTTCTTCACATATTCACGCCTTTTCGTCCAAATAAGCATCATTCCAGCATTTTGCCTTCAAGAGACCTAAAAAGTGAAAATGAACGAAATTAAGCAGTAACGGATATACAAGTGGGCGATTAAGGGCTTAAATGACCCCTTAAAAGTGTAGGTTTTAAATCCTTATCACTCTCGGATTGATTTCTTGTATGCGGTTTGACATAGCTTTTGTGCGAGTTGATCAGTTTTTCGAAGCGATTTGATATCGTATGGACTGCGGTTTGTTAGTATTCGTATGCGATTTGTTAGTTTCTTCGAAGCAGTTTGATATTGTGCAGTTTGAGTGATAAGACAAAGAGAAAAAAATGACAAGTAGTGGATGTACTTGTGTCCCCTTGAGGTTTGTCAAATTAAGCGAATTGTCCTAAGCGATTTGTCCTAAGCGGTTTGTCTTTATGCGTTTTGATTAAAGCGGTTTGTCTTTGTGAGTCAAGAGGTTTGTCTTCAGCGTTTTGATCTAAGCGGTTTGACAAGAAGCGGTTTGATAAAAAGCGGTTTGAGTTAAGCGGTTTGTATTCCAGCGGTTTGATTGAAGCGGTTTGACAATCCTGCGATTTGATTAATAAAATTGAGTTTTGACTTTTACGGTTTGACTACTTGAAGTTTGACCACTTGCGGCTTGACCAAAGTTGACTTTTTACGTCAAAACTTCAAACTTTTGAACTGTAACTCCGTTTTCAGCGAAATACCTGTCAAAACGACTGGAACAGCCTGAACCAGTAGAAACCAGATAGAAACAGGTAAGAACCGATAATTCCGGCCAAGAACCAGTTGGAACCAGTTGAAACCGGATATTCCGGCCAAGAACCAGTTAAGAACCAGCTATTCCTGCCAATAATGTAACCACCCGCATTTTTAGGTTACTTTTCATTTTCGAGAATTTACTATTCACTTTTACTATTCACATTTACTATTCACTTTCACTATTCATCCGTAAAACTTTTATTTCACATTCTCGTAAGATAAATTATTTTAGTAATGACCTGAGAACTCGACCATCGTTAGATCATTTTCGCAAAAGTTATTAAGTAAACATCGTTTTAAAGTTTCGTTTTGGACGGTCCACCGTTTAAACATCACGCGCTTAATGAAAATCAACCCTGACAATTTTCCTCGCATCAGATAATTTTTTTTTATCATTCATGATTAATTTGAGAATTTTTAAGAATTATTATTTTTAATATTACCAAATAAGCCGAGCGCAGAACAAAACTAAACTTACGTTTTAAACAATTCTACTTACATCCAGACTTAACGATTCCTGCACTGTGTTTCTAATATGTTTTTGACACTTTTACATTTTTTGGAAAAGTCAAACATATTTCCCTCCTCCTTTGACCATAAAGAAATTAAGCTTGTACGTTCTACATTTTTGCTTAAATCGCGTAACTTTTAAACTTCACGAATAATTGTAAAGTTATCCCGCGTATGACGAAGACCACATTTTAACATCTCATATCACTTTTAGACTAATTTTAGTCTACTCTAAATAAATTCACGGTCGTTTCCCTGAAATTTCGTTCTTTTCTGATAAAGTGCGAATTACGCGTTTTTGACTCGTATTTCCAGCTTTAAGCAGCGTTTTTGCACCCAATGAGACTTATCACCCATTTTAGATTTTTAGATGGAGTATAATGATGAGTTTCATCATTCCTACAAGTTTTGTATTTTTACGATACCCGGTTTTACGTTTTATGGCTTAACGACTTACGGTTGGCATTTAACGAAACCAAAACTTACTCTAAACTCAAGATAAGATCAAAAATAACCACCTAAGTCATCTTATCATGTCTTGGCCGACTTAGGGGGGGGGGAGTCATCATTTTGGTGGCATCATCCTAACCATGGTTCATTTAGATCTTTACAAGTGTCCTAACTTAACCATGGTTAATATTTAACCCAATATATGGTTAACCAAACTTACCCTCCTATAAATAGCAAGAGATATGCATCCTAAGAACCCTCATAATCTATTTTGGGTCGTTCATATCAAAATTCATACATATCTTCCATCATTTGATCCATAAACTCCAAGTTTATGCAAGGAAGTTCCAAATATCAAACTACTACATCAAATCTCTAGCAAGTTTAAGTGATCTTCTTGAGTTTAGATCCACTCAAGTCACTTAGTACTTCATCACCAACTCTTCAAGTTTTCAAGGGTGCCAAGGTGTGGAAAGCTAGCTCAATCTGAAGTCTTTCGCGATCAATCAAAGTCCTATCCTTACTAAGTTACTCCTTTCTTTATTGAAAGCCAAAAGTTGTAAGAAACTTATCACCACCATCATCTCATCTTTATTATTCATAATCTTAACTATTTCATACTATATATATAGTTACTATGTTGATTCATGATGTACATATACTCAATCACTTGTTTTAGTTCACATATTGTCATAAAAGTAACAAACTAGTAAACTAGTCATATTCTACACATGTGAGATCATTAAAAACAGTAACATAAGGACTTTCTAACTTACATAATATGGTAGACAAGATTAAAAGGTAAACATAGCAATTTGAATCACCTGAAACGGACAAACGAGTCAAAAGTTATAAGCAAAAGAAGTTAGCGAAACCTAAACGCCGAAACTGCCCATAACTTTCTGTTTTGAGTTCTGCCCTTTTTAAAATGGTACTTCTGGTCTGAATCATCAAAAAATTAAAACACGAAAGTTGTCCGGAACACCGTTTTCCTTCAATATTAAAGAAGCTCGGACCTTGAAAACTCATAAATAGGCCAAAATCTTTCAAAAACAGAAACTGCCGTAAATATAGTCTCACAACTATACTTTTGTCATAACTACAAGCAAACCAAGAGGCCTAATGGCCATAAGCCAAGACCACGGCTACGGCTAAGGTCAAGGTTGAGTCTCAAGACCATGGTAGTCAAGACCAAAGTTACGACAAGGCCATGGCTAAAGTCTCAAGGCTTGTTTGCCCAAGACCGTTAACTATGGTAATCATATATATGAAACGACGAGAACTTGTAAAAACATGATAAACTTATTTATATAACAATCTTCACTCAAAACATATGTTATATCTACTAAGTGCTACAATACTAGGGAGCTTCATGTGAGGGGTTCATTTGAGTAAAACGTATCAACGAGTTGCTGGATTTACGATTTAAAGTGTCCTAGCTCCTCGAACGTTTACTGCATGACCTCTGAATTATGATGGCCCGAACGGTAGTATGATATCTATAAACTAAATACGTTTTCACATATCAAAAACCTTTCTATAAACATCAAATGATAATTGACTACATCATGATCAACATAGGAATATATATAGGATGGTTTATGTTTTCCTAAACATTATTCCAAACCTAAGTCGCAACATTCTATTTTAGGTTGCTCGTAGAAGTTCTCACGGCATATCCGTCATTCTCATTATACATTTGATATCATTTACTCTGAGGTGAGTTCATAGCCCCACTTTCTATTACTTAATTGTTTTACAAACCCTTGGGGGAGATACATGCTTTATTGTTTAACCGAACACATTGCTTTGAAACTGTATGCTTATCTGAATGTATTATGTGCACTAAGTACCACTTTTGCCAACCTTAAGTCCCTATTATCATGAACCATTAATCACTTGCGGGTGAACGCGAATAATGTGGATAGATCTATCGGGGATTGACGAATCCTGTTTGTTTGACCAAGTCCGGTAAACAAACGCACTCTATTTGAAGAACCATAGGTTAATTGGCAAATTACCTATTAGGGCAACTGTTTGACCAATGACCTGGCAAACTATTATATCAATTTCTATTGACAAGTTGTTAACGTTTTCGGTATCATGAGCTTAGTGCAATAATATTTGTTTTCAACATTATGGGTGTATAACAACGTAACCCACACAAACATTATGTGTTCAACTGATTTCAAACAAACTCTATGAATTTCACTCAACCTTTGTGTTGACAGTTTTAAGCATGTATTTCAGGTCCATAATGTCAGAAGCTGGCACGGAAGAGCAAGGATACTCAAGAAGGCTATAAATTTTATTATCATTCGAAAACCCATTTAATGTATTTTGTAAACAATGGAACCAACTGGGACCTCATTTTTGTAAACTCTGATATTTATATAAATCGAATGATAAATCTTTTAAAACGACTCCATTAGAGTTCGTTTTCTATTGTTATGACTGTTGTGCCATGAAGTAACACCCAGTTTGAATTCCGTTGCGTAACACGAAATTGGGGGTGTTACAAATAACTAGTTAGATACAAATAGGAACCAGCTATTTCGACCAAGAACCAGTTAGATCTAGATAGGAACCAGTTATTCCGGCCTAGAACCAGTTAGATCCATCAGTAGGAACCATAAACTATTACATTATTTTAATAATTCCTAACAATCCAGCTAAGAACTGCCTATTCCGGCCACGAACCAGTTAGAACTAGTTAAGAACTAGTTATTCCGGCCAAGAACAAGTAGGAACCAATTAGAACCATTTAAAAACCAGCTATTCCGGCCAAGAACAAGTAAGAACTATTTAGAACCAGCTATTCCGGCCAATAACCAGTTAAATCCAAATAGGAACCAGCTATTCCGGCAAAGAACTAGTTAGATCCAGCTAAGAAGAGCGTATTCTAGCCAAGAACCAGTAGGAACCAGCTATTCCGGCCAATAACTAGTTAGATCCATCTCTGCACAAGTTAAATCCAAAAAAAAGTATTTTGGCAGAAAATTTTGAGTAAAATTTAATTTTTAGGGGAGACTAAACGTTAAATTTTTACACGAGATTCAATTTTTGGTTTAAATGTAAACCGGCTAAGAACTAGCTATTCGTACTAAGAACCAGTTAGATCTGGCTAAGAACTGGCTCTTTAGGCCATGTTGATCCAACTAAGAAACGTCTATTCCATCCAAGAACCAGCTAGATCCAGCTATTCCAGACAAGAACCAGTTTTGAACCGGCTATTCTGGCCAAGAACAAGTTAGATCTAGATATGAACCAGTTATTCCAGCTAAGAACCAGTTAGATCCAACTAAGAACTGCCTATTCCGGCCAAGAACCATTCATAACCAGTTAGAAACAGTTAAGAACAGATAATTCCAGCCAAGAACCAGTTAGAACCAGCTAAAAACCAGCTATTCTGGCCAATAACCAGTTTGATACAAATAGGAACAAGCTATTCCGGCCAAGAACCAGTTAGATCCAGCTAAGAATTGCCTATTCCAGACAAGAACCAGTAGGAACCAGTTAAGAACCGGCTATTCTAGTCAAGAACCAGTAGGAACCTGTTAAATCCAGTTAAGAACCAACTATTCTGGCCAACAACCAGTAAGAACCAGTTAAGAACCAGCTATTTTGGCCAAAAACCAGTTAGATCCAGATAGGAACAAGTTATTCCGGCCTAGAACCAGTTAGATCCATGTAGGATCAGTCCTAGATAGATGTTTCGAGCCTTTGGAAATGGATAGAATACTTATGTAATCACAAGTAAACTATAGGAGAATCTCTAATAAACTTATGCTTATGCGGAAAATAAACCCAAGAGTTAAAGAAGACGAATTACTACTAAACACTTTGATCCTCTATGGATCTATATTAATCACTTAGAAATTGTTTCTAAGAGCGTACAATGTTCATGGCCTTCTGTTTCTTTTATACTACAAGAAACCCTAATACAGTCCATTAGAAAACGTGTGAAGAAGATATGCATTATCTCTTCCTAATATAACTCATGCATATCTATTCATCTAACAAACTAATACTAATAATACGGATTTATACTATCCGCATAAACTATACTATCAGCAGAAGTTTGACTATAAGTTCCCAACTCTCTACACTTTCTCTCTCTAAAACCTAACTCATTCGACCCTGTTGTGTGATTGATTATGTGTTTGTGAAAATCAATATGTTACAATTGGTATCAAGAGCCATGATTTGATCATCCACTTTAAATGTTCTTGGATTCTTAGTGGTTTTCATAAGGTTTTTGGGTTTGAATGAGTTTTGAGACATCTTAATCTTTTTGATATTTTTTAGTGTTAATGTTTGGATTTTGATTGTACTTTTGTGTTTAGGATCATCATAAGTGTTTAGGTTTTGGTTTAGAAGGCTTAATTCATCCTGGTTGTAATGTTTTTGATTGAAAAAGTTTGGTTTTTAAAGAGTTTCATGGAAGCGGTTTGACTCTCGGATTGATTTCTTGTATGCGGTTTGACATAGCTTTTGTGCAAGTTGATCAGTTTTTCGAAGCGGTTTGATATCGTACGAACTGCGGTTTGTTAGTATTCGGATGCGATTTGTTAGTTTCTTCGAAGCGGTTTGATATTGTGCGGTTTGAGTGATAAGACAAAGAGACAAAAAGGACAAGTAGTGGATGTACTTGTGTCTCCTTGAGGTTTGTCAAATTAAGCGATTTGTCCTAAGCTGTTTGTCCTAAGCGGTTTGTCTTTGTGCGTTTTGATTGAAACGGGTTGTCTTTTTGTATCAAAAATACTTTTTGTATTTGAAAAGAATACACATTTGATGTGCTAGAGAAAAGAAGAGATTCGCACATCGAACAGTTTTTCCAAAAGTATTTTTCAACCAGAGATACTTTTTGTGTTTGAAAATGAATACTCATTCGATGTACCGGAGAAAAGAAGATTTGCACATCGAACGGTTTTTCCAAAAGTATTCGTCAATTCCATTCCTGGACCAAGGTTGATTCAAGATTGAATCTCCCCATCGTTTCTATCCAGTTGTCACAAGCTTGATCTTACGAGAAGATCTCACATGTCACCCACCAAGAGCTTGTTTGATGTTGGCTCTAGAAGGAATTCCATCTTCATCGTGAATACTTTTACATGTCACTCGGATGTTCTAGCAAAACCACAAGGATAATGCGTAGGACTTTTAAAGTATATTCTTACTTCCCACATTGTGTGAAACACCAAGTCTTCATTAAATTTGTGTCCTAAAGAGATTTTGTGGATGATCTCTTGGCTCTAGACTCAATTGTGAACATTTGGTTTCCTATGTCCGAGACTAGGGAGAGGGTCTCCTTCTTTAATATCAACAATCTCTAAGAAAAGGTTGATAGATTATGTAGGTTCCCCGTGAGAATGAAACAAGTCCTTTCAAGAGGATCTTGAGTAGCTTGGGAAGTTAGGTGCAGTGTGTCACTGGGTCCACGACGTCTTGTCTTCAATACCAGTGTTACCTTAGTAACCACCAGTAGCATATGTATTGAACCTGGTTTATGCCCTAAGGTTGAATTAACGGAGGGCTATTTATTTTCACCCTTTTTCACATTCATTTCTTTTTCATTCTTCAACCCCTTCAGTGCTTACCAAGACTTCATTACTAGAACCTTGTTGGGTTTATTCCAGTTCTAGCTCTATCTCAGTCCGCACTCTTCCTATATTCTCATTTTTCTCCTTTTTTTCGTCATACCTAAGGACTCTACACTAACTAGTGGATTGTCCCTAGGTAGATCCCTCCGGCTCTGGCGGGATCGTGGGAACGAATACCTAACCTAACCATCCTTATAAACCCATGCATAAAGTAAAATGGTCGTTCTTTTGGTACAGTTCTTTCCTTCTTGAAACCAGTTGAAAAATCATTTGGAAAATCAATCAAGGTACTTGTGATATAATATCAAAGCATTTTGTACCTTAATTGTTTTGATCATTTAGAAAGTCTCCCCATCAACATGTGCATATGATATTGAAATTGTTTAGCACATGGAGGCAAGAGTTCTTTGAAATATATTCTTGATCACAGTTTCCGTAGAAAAAACCATTTGAATTTCTTTGGTAAATTCTCCCCCTCAATATGTGCGTAGGGTATTTGAAATCATTTTATCACATAGAGGCAAGAGGTTTTTGAAGTACTTTTCACGATTGCCAATAGAAACCATTCGCTCCCCCTCAATATGTGCATCGATATACGAAAGAGTTTGGCACATATTAGAGAGAACTTGCACATTGAATAAAAACGATCATCTTTTATCAAATTTCATATTAAATCACAAATTCTCCCCCGATCAAAAATATCAAACCCTTTGAGATTTTGGATCCCAAGTGATTTAATAAGGTTTGGAAAAAATGGGAGAATATGTGGCCTTGTTTAAATACTCTTCTGGTTTTTTGGTTAAATGCTCCTCCACAATCATGTGCAGTATGTATCTCCAAATTGTTTGGCACATGAAGGAAGTAGTGCTTTTGAAACAATCACCCTTTAAACCGATTTGAGATTTAAATCACGATCTCTCCCCCGATCAAAAATTTCAAACCTTTTAAGATTTGTGATCCCAATTGATTTAAATCATTTAAAAATTTTAGGGGAAAGACGTGGCAAGATTTAATTTTTGAAATTGACTGATGAGGACCATTTATAGACATTAAAGATTGTTAGCGTCAGGTATGATAGTTTTTAAGAGATCTTTATGTAAAATAAAACAATTTTACAATCAAACAAGAATAGAAAAAATTTTATTTTGAAAGATCTTTGGGTTTTAAAGAAAATCATACCATGACATAACATTACATCCTTAGATCACCACTTATTTTGTACAAACGGACTTGATTGATGAAATATTGTTTGAAAATATTTTATTTTAAATCACTCTCCCCCTCAATCGATGACCGTAGTCGATGATTGAGTGACTTAAGTTTTGATAAAATGAAGTCCGGTGATTTCCAAAATTAAGTCCAATTTATTTTCAAAACCAATATTTTTACATTTTCATAACAATATTTACAGAATGTTTTAAAAATGTTATCATCCACTACTTGTCCTGCACACAGATACGTTAGGTGGTTGAGCTGCTTTTGTTGTTGTTGTTGGAGTTTTGGAAGAAAACCATCTGCTGATGCAGTGAGACCTCTTACGTTGAATTTTTCATGCCAACTCTCCATAGAGGTCATATTAAGCTCCGTTTCTTCATTTGATGATGAAGAAAACCATCTGCTGATGCACTGTGACCTCTTACGTTGCATTTTTTCATGCCAACTCTCCATAGAAGTCAAATTAAGCTCCATTTCTTCATTTGTCAACCCAAGATATAGTTACCCTTTTCTTTCGGCATCCAATCATCTTCAATTATGGGATCCGAATCGGGAACATTCTTATAAACCATCTTATCTGCATACGTTAGTCAACATAAACAGATATATGGTGGTCGACAACACCCAAACAGCAATCGACTAATAAAAGTCAATTCAACATATCAATCAGATCATGTAAAGGCATGGGAATAATTTGTTTATCAAACTCTAATCATCTAATCCTAACAATCATATCCTAGGCACCTAGTCCTTCAACGTAGGTTAACATCATTTTACATTTAAGTATATAGGATAATTAGATAAGCTCGTTAGATGATATAGATTTGAAAACATTCTCCCCCTCAATCAATGACTTATTTTTCTGAAAAGTTTAAAAGCGCTGAAGTCATTGATTGAGTTTTCAATTTTTACGAAAACTCTGAATCTGATTGATTTACAAGCAACTCATTTACCACCATTTTTGAAAACAACAAATATTTTTCTGAAGAATTTATAGAAGGAAAAATATTTGTGTAGGAACAGCAGTCCTTTGACATACTTTCCTCAATTTGTTTTTAGGATAAGTGCACGAAATATTTGAAAAATGGTTTAGCGCAACACTTTCCTTCCTTGAAGATCGGGTTGCTATCTGAAATAATAGCAAACCATCGTTTAAGCACGGGTTACAGTCTGAAATAACTGCAAGCCATAGTTTGAGACATGTTTTGGAAAAAAATATTTACACCTTCTGCTCGAACTTCATCTATGGTCCCGTGCCATTGTTGAATGACATTTCTAAGACCGTAGATGTTATCGATATCAGAAGACATGTCTTTAGAAAACAATATTTTTGGTATTTTTCAAATTTTTCTGATTTATATGGGTTTTTATTGATTTTATATTTTTCTATTTTCTTTTTGTTGGTTTTATAATTTTGTATTTGGTTTTTAATAAATATTTACAAAGATAGTTTAGATGATATAGTTTAAGAAGATGATGATACGAGTACCGAGATAAGGATATCGAGCAGCCTCGTTGTAGAAGATAGAAGTCATCATCTCTTAAACATTCACCACCAAAGCTTTCAAGGCTCTTGTACTGAAGAAAGAAATTGAACTATCTGAAAGTGAGACTTTGGTAGCTTCCCCCCAAACCGAAAATCCTTTAGCTGAGCAGATTCAAAGCTTTCTTACAAGCTTCCCTTAGCCAGGTGCACAAAGAAGCACACCATTATCATCGAACTTACTGCTCCTTTTAAGAATAATCATCGTGATTGTTCGTTTGAGGTTATATCATCCAATGGAAGATCAGCAACGTATCATCCCACATTTAAATAATCTTCTCAAATTCCTTTTCCACTGAACTCTGAAGCGATCCAACCCAAAAAGTTGTCAAGAGACCACTTCCCCCAAGTAGATGAATTGATGCAGTCAGTCTCTTAGACTAGAGCTCACGAACCCGAATACACATATACCCGAAAACAGAGAAACTTATACCACCAAAGTAGCAGATTAAGTCCGATAGACAAAGAATAACCTCGATGTATACTTTTCTCTCTCCTGATGATAGTGTATGAAGCTCAAGAACCCAAAGTACCCGAATGCCCAAAGAGAGAATAACCGATAACATTGAAGTAGCAGGCTGAATCACTGATTATCTCTGCAGATGACTATCTCTGCGGATGTCAACTCCGGAATTAGTGATTATATCTCTGAATCACTGATTAAGCACTCAAGTGAGTGAAACAGCTGAGCGTCCCCAATGTACACAATCTCTCTCCCCTGATGATTGCGATAGCATCGAAATCATCACACACTTGTGTACCTCTTTTATCACCAGAAACTAACTCTTCCGTCTCTTCCCCCACATAGTTGGAATAAGAACACTAAACGCCATGAGTCAAGCCTTGAGTTTCTCTGCAGTAATGACATTAGTCTTCCCGGGATATCTTCAATCACTTAGAAGTATTAAGTTCATCAATGTTTACTCGCATTTAGATGCGTGTCTCCTTCCCCCTTGCTGGTTTTGATGCTTCAGAATCAGCAACACATAATAAGCCCGTATACTAGAAATTTTTTGAGAAGAACACTTGAACTCTTGTGAGAATCAACTTGCTGAAGAATATGAGCAAGTCTAATTAGGGATTTAAATAATACATTTCACACTTCCCTAATTAGTGCTCTCCCCGAAACCGACAATCTTTTAGATAAATGCCATGAATAAGAAGAAGTCTTTGGATAATCAAATGCAACTCGTCTTTAGTGTTCTGACATGCAGCAGAAAATGTAGAACAGACTGTAGACTCTACCTTCTTCAAGATTGTCCGAATAGGGAATAGAAAGTTAACATCTTCATCTCACCAAAAAAGCATCCCAATTAACTCCATGTAAAGATGACCCAATAATAAGAAGCTCGGTTCTTACATGAGTTGGAGCCGTTTGACCATGTATTCTTAGATATAACTCAACATGAAGCAGTTTCACACTTCTTCTCCCCCTCAAGAATTGCATACGGAGATGCCATTCTTGATTAAACAAGTGAATATCTTTAAAATGTAGTCTCTTCACACTTCTCCCCCTCAAAGGTTGCAAATTATGTCGCCATCGCCATTTTAATTGAGCAACTGGAATAAATGAACAATCATCAGTAGTCTGGTTCACTTGATAACTGAAAGCGCGTGAAAAAAGTATGAAGCATGTTGATGAGAATGTTCATTAATGAGAAGATTTCTCTTCTTTAGAAGATAAAGCGCACTCAAACGTACACTTTTCTTTTCTTTAGAGTACGAGGCTTGAACTGTTGTGTTCAAACGTCATGATCTCTCTCTTTTGTAACTCTCTTAGCAAACTTGTAATCAACCCCATTATCATTCAGTAGGCTCTTTGTCGTGACAGCTGATAGAGAAAACCCAATATGATGAATTTGACCCTGAAGTAAACTAACCCGAACTCGTGACTTAAACTTGCACATATTTAACAAAGAGCGGTGCCGAGACTTCATCCTCCATTGAATCTCTAAGTACTCTATACTCTTCATCCAACCAACCATCAAGTATAAGATGTACATCACCTCTTGAAAATCCACAATTGAATGTGACACTGAGCACTACAACGTAACTCCTTAAAGTGATAGTTATTTTGTGGTGGTAAGAGCCCGATTCCCCCAAGTGGTAAAAGAAAAGGAAAAAGTCACCCAACAATAACTAGATTTCCAAGTCTTCGTTTTTGATAATAAGCTTGAACAAGGATCTTGAAGAATCTTCATCCAACCATCCCCGATACCTTCAGATACTAAGTACACTCACCCGTGATATTTCACTTCAACCTCAAATAAATAATACTCCCTCCGTCCCATATTAAGTGTCCACTATTCATATGCAAAAAGTTTTAAAAAATTCCACTAACTACACTCTCCACCAATCAAATATCATTTTCACCCACTAAAGTCTCATCTCATTGGTTGAAATATTCTGTGCACTTAATTTGGGACATCTAAAGATTCCATTATGGACACTTAAATTGGGACGGAGGGAGTAGTGAATTAACCCCGTTGTCACATCTTCTGGTTAAAAGCTCAAATCTAGCCTCCTTTGACGTTTTAAGTGAACTATGATAATGGTTTTCATCCCGACCATGGTTAAATGAGCATAACCCCGTAAAACCATGTAATAACCAAACTGCCATGACGAATATCCAAACACACATCCAATTCATGAAATACACCCTTTTATCCCTTCTCCGAAGTAGAAATTGTAGCACCAGCATCAAATAAGATCTTGAAATACACATTCCTTTATCCAGGATGGTTCCATCATTACGAGATTTTACAACTCTATGGTTTAAACCGAGAAATAGTTTCTTTCGCGGGATTTTACAAAACCAAGTATAAACCGTAAGATAGACCCAGAAATGCATCTTACAATTACCAGGATGTTTCCATTGTCACGGGATTTTACAAGTCTATGATTTAAACCGATAAATAGATTCTTTCGTGGGATTTTACAAAATCAAGACAAAACCGCAAACAATGTCAGTTTGAATGTGTTATGACAACTTTGGTTTCGGTGACTATCTGTTTTAGGGGAACATGCAGCGGTTCATCAACGGTTCATTATCCAACATCAACAATATCATCAACCATCCAATAAACACTTTGGTAAACACATCATTCACGCATTTTGTCGGCTATTGCAGTGATAACACGGTGAAGTAAACCCGATATGCCAAACTTGAGTCATGAATTAAAATTCCCCAGATTTGTTGCTTAAACTTGTACTAATCCTTGTGAAAAAGAAACGGTGTACCTAACGTACAAAACCTCTTGACATTCTCAACAGTGTGAGACAACGAAGTGATAGCTACGTTGTGGGTTAAGCGAGAAAGAATCACAAACGTAACTAAATAGTCAAGTCTTTAACACACTCTAAAAAGGCCCAAACAAGTCATCTTCGCAGATGGGTAGAAAGAAAGAAGACGAAATAAGTAAACACGCCCGGAAAACCTCACGTAAAAGCCAAATAAAAATATCATCCAAACAACCCCGTAGTCAACTTTTTCCAATAAGCACTTCAAGCCGTGACATAATATACTTCGTGAAAATGTATATACTAACGTATCAAACCTCATAGCACAACATCTCTCATCATCAAATCTCATAACTCAAGTCTCTTTATCCCATATTACCAAATCTCATAGATAGGATCATTAGATTACAAATCGCAGCCCAAGTATCTGATTCATGAGAACAATTAATCATTCCAAATCAAAGTCCAAATCTCCAAAAAAAAAAATAATCGGCGCATGAATAAAATACCACTTGAGACACGATCCAAATCAAACAATTCAGTCCAATATTTAAGTAATTATTCGGCATTGGGCTCAAGTCTAATCTAACTCATAGCTTGAGTGATACGATGCATCAACAAATTTCAAGTTGCACGAATATACTTACTATATCCGATCCAAACATAACATCCAAAACACAAATTCCATGAATATCCTTAACAAAGTTATGTTATGTTTTGAAGATATCAGCCCTCGAATAATAGAGTAAGAATCAACACTTATCCTTAAATCAACTTGGATCCAAAAACACATAATTTCAGCCCATGTGAATTCATACTCGTTTAGTGAAACCGAATTAGATTCAACGCCTCCTAAGCCCACCACACGACCCGATCCATTATCTTCCAGCCCTAAAGATCGGGTATTAAAGTGCTCAACACACACATACTTACACCACTTTTAACAAACCCTAAAAATCTGTAACCCTAAACACAACTACATCCGCCCCCATCGTACTCTTTAGCAAAAAATGTTGCTTCACTGTTTTCTCAGTTCACACCAAACGAATCGAAGCAAATCACTTTAATCCATAACATCTCCAATCAGTCCCCAATCTATCTCGGATAAAAAGAATCATATGATCTTGATATCGTTGCTAACCGTTTATCCTTAGGTCGAGGATGCCACAGGGATGGTAGAGGGTTTTGATGGCCACAGGGATGGCTTCAACCTATGAATCGACTTCCAGAGATATTCCAGGTTATGGAAGGTTTCATTATGATTAGTAGTAAGTTTACATATTTAGAATGAAATCAAAGAAAGAAAATAACTTTATAGTTATATTTCATCTTATTGATTTCGTATAGTAACAATGAATCGAGTGTTCATAAAAGCTTGATCTGTGATGAGAATCCCTTTGGCTCTTTGATTGTTAAACACGAGTTTGATATACCAAAATGGGGTGACCTGAGATCATTAAGATTTTCGAATCATGAATTAGTGTTTTAATAAAAAGGCCGAACAAAGATAACGAAATAACAGTATTGTTATATTCATTTTCTTATATTGTTTCGGATATTGTCAAAGACTTTAAGATTAATGATGAACAATATATTTGTGTGCAGGACCCTTATGGTTTTGATGATATGATACTTGGCACAAATTAAGTTCTGAGATTTGATATGAGGTGATGAATTGAGTCTTGAGTTTTAAGACTTTTGATTCTGTTTCCTTGAATGAGTGTTGGTCATATGATGTTGTGAGTCTACTGTAATTGATGAAACTGATATTGATTTGAAATTGATTTGTTGATATAAGATATTATTTGATTTTGATTATGACTTGATGTAACTTGAGTGAGTGTTGGTCATATGATTCATGTGGTATTTGGTTTTCATGGTTAACAACTCGCTTCTTTCATTATCATATCAATCCGCATACTCTTGAAAACAGGCAAGTCGCTTATAAACCTTGACAGAAATGCTTCATGACAAGTCGCTTTTCACTAAACCAAAATTGATTTTGACATGAACAAATCGCTACAGACTTGAATTAAATTTGAAAACTGCTTCATTCAAGTGACAAATCGCTTTCAAGAAAGCGATTTAGACAAGTCGCTCAAAACAAGTCGCTTCAGTACCAGTTAGCACACAACTCGCTTTTGACATTTAAAAGTCAACAAACCTCTAAAGGTTCATTGAATCTGGACAAGAGTTAGACAACTCTCTTCGAAGAAATCACAACAAGTAGCTTTGAAGAATATCATAAACCGCAGTTTTGACTGTTTATGTTTGAACCCAGATTTTTTGACCAATGATGATAGAGATTATAATGACCACACATCTGGAAACAGAAACCATTTACTCAAAGATTATAAGACCATACCAATAGTTTTCAGGACTTTTATAAAAACAGTTATAAAAACATAATTTGTTAAAAACTGTTATAAAAAATAGTTAACGAACAGATTGAGCCCATCAAACTATCAAAACATCTTAAACAGTAAACACAACTTAACACCAGATTCGTCATTAGCTTAACCACATCAAACAGCAAAATATGAACCACATAAAAAAAACCATACGAATCATTAAAACAAAACAACCTAGGCTCTGGTACCATTTGTAGGATCTTAAATATTGTGTTGTAATGATTCGAGTGGCCTTGGATGGTGATGAATCAAGTATGCCATAGTTTAGAGAGATGAAGAGAGTAGAGAGGATGTTTCTTGAAAGAGAGTTGTAAAACAAAATGTGAAAGCTTAGATTTCAAGAAGCAACACCCTTCCCTTAGTGGGAAGGGTATTTATAGTTACAAAGTAATACGTCCTCCTGACGGAATGTGGATCAGGCATACAGTAGGTAAAGACCCGTCCTTCCTCCACGGTGTTACACTAAACTACTCTACGCTAATAACTAACTAATTAACTACAAAATAATGTAAATAACGACAAGCCTACGAGCTAACTTATGCTAGATTATATTTAGGGTGACCGACTCTTCACAAGGGAATTTCCAATTCCTAACACTTTTATACTACAAGAAACCCTAATACGGCCCATTACAAAACGTGTGAAGAAGATATGCATTATCTCTTCCTAATATAACTCATGCATATCTATTCATCTAACAAACTAATACTAATAATACAGATTTATACTATCCGCAGAAACTATACTATCAGCAGAAGTTTGACGAGAAATTCCCAACTCTCTTCACTTTCTCTCTCTAAAACCTAACCAATTCGACCCTATTGTGTGTTTGATTATGTATTTATGATAATCAATATGTTACAATTGGTATCAAGAGCCATGGTTTGATCATCTATTTTACATGTTCTTGGATTCTTAGTCGTTTTCATAAGGTTTTTGGGTTTGAATGAGTTTTGAGACATCTTCATCTTTTTTATCTTTTTTTGTGTTAAAGTTTGGATTTTGATTGTATTTTTATGTTTAGGATCATCATAAGTGTTTAGGTTTTGGTTTAGAAGGCTTAATTGATCTTGGTTGTAGTTTTTTTGATTGAAAAAGTTTGGTTTTTGAAGAGTTTCATGGAAGCGGTTTGACTCTCGGATTGATTTCTTGTATGCGGTTTGACATAGCTTTTGTGCGAGTTGATCAGTTTTTTGAAGCGGTTTGATATCGTACGGACTGCGGTTTGTTAGTATTCGTATGCGATTTGTTAGTTTCTTCGAAGCGGTTTGATATTGTGCGGTTTGAGTGATAAGACAAAGAGAGAAAAAGGACAAGTAGTGGATGTACTTGTGTCCCCTTGAGGTTTGTCAAATTAAGTGATTTGTCCTAAGCGGTTTGGCTTTATGCGCTTTGATTAAAGCGGTTTGTTTTTGTGAGTCAAGAGGTTTTTCTTTAGCGGTTTGATCTAAGCGGTTTGACAAGAAGTGGTTTGATAAGAAGCGGTTTGATAAGAAACGGTTTGAGTTAAGCGGTTTGTATTCCAGCGGTTTGATTGAAGCGGTTTGACAATCCTGCGATTTGACCACTGTGATTTGATCAAGAAAACTAAGCTTTGACTTTCACAGTTTGACCACTTGGGACTTGACTAAAGTTGACTTTTACCGTCAAAACTTCAAACATCCATAGCTTTTGAACCGTAATTCTATTTTCAGCGAAATACATGTCAAAACCACCGGAACAGCCTGGACCAGTAGGAACCAGTTAAGAACCATCTATTTTGGCCAAAAACTAGTTAGATCCAGATAGGAACCAGTTATTCTGGCCTAGAACCAGTTAGATCCATGTAGGATCAGTCCTAGATAGATCTTTTGAGCCTTTGGGAATGGATATAATACTTATGTAATCACAAGTAAACTATAGGAGAATCTCTAATAAACTTATGCTTATGCGGAAAATAAACACAAGAGTTAAAGAAGACGAATTACTAATAAACACTTTGATCCTCTATGGATCTATATTAATCACTTAGAAATTGTTTCTAAGAGCGTACAATGTTCATGGCCGTCTGTATCTTTTATACTACAAGAAACCCTAATACAGCCCATTACAAAACGTGTGAAGAAGATATACATTATCTCTTCCTAATATAACATATGCATATCCATTCATCTAACAAACTAATACTAATAGTACAGATTTATACTATCCGCAGAAACTATACTATCAGCAGAAGTTTGACTAGAAGCTCCCAACTCTCTTCACTTTCTCTCTATAAAACCTAACTCATTCGACCCTATTGTGTGTTTAATTATGTGTTTATGAAAATCAATATGTTCCAATTGGTATCAAGAGACATGTTTGATCATCTACTTTACATGTTATTGGATTCTTAGTGGTTTCCATAAGATTTTTGGGTTTGAATGAGTTTTGAGACATCTTCATCTTTTTGATCTTTTTTTAGTGTTAAATTTTGGATTTTGATTGTAGATTTGTGTTTAGGATCGTCATAAATTCATAAGTGCTTAGGTTTTGGTTTAGAAGGCTTAATTTATCTTGGTTGTAGTGTTTTTGATTGAAAATTTTGGTTTTTGAAGAGTTTCATGAATCAGTAGGAACCATAAACTATTACATTATTTTAATAATTCCTAACAATCCAGCTAAGAACTGCCTATTCCGGCCACGAACCAGTTAGAACTAGTTAAGAACTAGTTATTCCGGACAAGAACAAGTAGGAACCACTTAGAACCATTTAAAAACTAGCTATTCTGGCCAAGAACCAGTAAGAACCATTTAGAACCAGCTATTCCGGCCAATAACCAGTTAAATCCAAATAGGAACCAGCTATTCCGGCTAAGAACTAGTTAGATCCAGCTAAGAGGAGCGTATTCTAGCCAAGAACCAGTAGGAACCAGCTATTCCGGCCAATAACTAGTTAGATCCATCTCTGCACAAGTTAAATCCAAAAAAAAGTATTTTGGCGGAAAATTTTGAGTAAAATTTAATTTTTAGGGGAGACTAAACGTTAAATTTTTACACGAGATTCAAATTTTGGTTTAAATGTGAACCGGCTAAGAACCAGCTATTCGTGCTAAGAACCAGTTAGATCTGGCTAAGAACTGGATCTTTAGGCCATGTTGATCCAACTAAGAAACGTTTATTCCATCCAAGAACCAGCTAGATCCAGCTATTCCGGACAAGAACCAGTTTTGAACCGGCTATTCTGGCCAAGAACAAGTTAGATCTAGATATGAACCAGTTATTTCGGCTAAGAACCAGTTAGATCCAACTAAGAACTGCCTATTCTGGCCAAGAACCATTCATAACCAGTTAGAACCAGTTAAGAACAGATAATTCCAGCCAAAAACCAGTTAGAACTAGCTAAAAACCAGCTATTCTGGCCAATAACCAGTTAGATACAAATAGGAGCAAGCTATTCAGGCCAAGAACCAGTTAGATCCAGCTAAGAACTGCCTATTCTTGTCAAGAACCAGTAGGAACTAGTTAAGAACCGGCTATTCTAGTCCAGAACCAGTAGGAACCTATTAAATCCAGTTAAGAACCAACTATTCTGGAAAACAACCAGTAAGAACCTGTTAAGAACCAGCTATTTTGGCCAAAAACCAGTTAGATCCAGATAGGAACAAGTTATTCTGGCCTAGAACCAGTTAGATCCATGTAGGATCAGTCCTAGATAGATGTTTCGAGCCTTTGGAAATGGATAGAATACTTATGTAATCACAAGTAAACTATAGGAGAATCTCTAATAAACTTATGCTTATGCGGAAAATAAACCCAAGAGTTAAAGAAGACGAATTACTACTAAACACTTTGATCCTCTATGGATCTATATTAATCACTTAGAAATTGTTTCTAAGAGCGTACAATGTTCATGGCCTTCTGTTTCTTTGCCTTCTGTTTCTTTTATACTACAAGAAACCCTAATACAGTCCATTAGAAAACGTGTGAAGAAGATATGCATTATCTCTTCCAAATATAACTCATGCATATCTATTCATCTAACAAACTAACACTAATACTATAGATTTATACTATCTGCAGAAACTATACTATCAACAGAAGTTTGACTATAAGTTCCCAACTCTCTTCACTTTCTCCCTCTAAAACCTAACTCGTTCGACCATATTGTTTGCTTGATTATGTGTATGTGAAAATTAATATGTTACAATTGGTATTAAGAGACATGGTTTGATCATTTACTTTACATGTTCTTGGATTCTTAGTGGTTTTCATAAAGTTTTGGGTTTGAATGAGTTTTGAGACATCTTCATCTTTTTGATCTTTTTTTAGTGTTAAAGTTTGGATTTCTATTGAACTTTTGTGTTTAGGATCATCATAAGTGTTTAGGTTTTGGTTTAGAAGGCTTAATTCATCTTGGTTGTAGTGTTTTTGATTGAAAAAGTTTTGTTTTTGAAGAGTTTCATGGAAGCGGTTTGACTCTCGGATTGATTTCTTGTTTGCGGTTTGACATAGCTTTTGTGCAAGTTGATCAGTTTTTCAAAACGGTTTGATATCGTACCGACTGCGGTTTGTTAGTATTCGTATGCGATTTATTAGTTTCTTCGAAGCGGTTTGATATTGTGCGATTTGAGTGATAAGACAAAGAGACAAAAAGGACAAGTAGTGGATGTACTTGTGTCCCCTTGAGGTTTGTCAAATTAAGCAATTTGTCCTGAGCGATTTTTCCTTAGCAGTTTGTCTTTGTGCGTTTAGATTAAAGCGGGTTATTTTTGTGTGTCAAGAGGTTTGTCTTCAGCGGTTTGACAAGAAGCGGTTTGAAAGCGGTTTGTATTCCAGCGGTTTGATTGAAGTGGTTTGACAATCCTGCGATTTGACCACTGCAATTTGATCAAGAAAAATAAGTTTTGACTTCTACGGTTTGGCTACTAGCTGTTTGACCACTTTCGGCTAGACCAAAGTTGACTTTTTACGTCAAAACTTCAAATGGCCATAACTTTTGAACCGTAACTCCGTTTTCAGCGAATTACCTATCAAAACGACCGGAACAGCCTGAACCAGTAGGAACCAGTTAGAAACAGTTAAGAACCAATATTTCTGGGCAAGAACCAGTAGGAACTATTTAGAACTAGTTAAAACCGGATATTCTGGCCAAGAACCAGTTAGAACCATCTATTCCGGCCAACAACCAGTTAGATACAAATAGGAACCAGCTATTTCGACCAAGAACCAGTTATATCTAGCTAAGAACTGCCTATTCCGACCAAGAACAAGTAGGAACCAGTTAGAACTAGTTATAAACCGGTTATTTCAGTCAAGAGCCAGAAGGAACCTGTTAGATCCAATAAAGAACCAGCTATTCCGGCCAATAACCAGTAAGAACCAGTTAAAAACTGGCTATTTTGGCAAAAAACAAGTTAGATCCAGATAGGAACCAGTTATTCCGGCCTAGAACCAGTTAGATCCATCAGTAGGAACCATAAACTATTACATTATTTTAAGAATTCCTAACAATCCAGCTAAGAACTGCCTATTCCGGCCACGAACCAGTTAAGAACTAGTTATTCCGGCCAAGAACAAGTAGGAACCAGTTAGAACCATTTAAAAACCAGCTATTCCGGCCAAGAACTAGTAAGAACCATTTAGAACCAGCTATTCCAGCCAATAACTAGTTAAATACAAATAGGAACCAGCTATTCGGGCTAAGAACTAGTTAGATCCAGCTAAGAAGAGCCTATTCTGGCCAAGTACCAGTAGGAACCAGGTATTCCAGCCAATAACTAGTTAGATCCATCTCTACACAAGTTAAATCCAAAAAAAAAGTATTTTGGCGGAAAACTTTGAGTAAAATTTAATTTTTAGGGGAGACTAAACATTAAATTTTTACGCGAGATTCAAATTTTGGTTTAAATGTGAACTGGCTAAGAACCAGCTATTCGTGCTAAGAACCAGTTAATTCTGGCTAAGATCTGGCTCTTTAGGCCATGTTGATCCAACTAAGAAACGTCTATTCCGTCCAAGAACCAGTTAGATCTAGCTAAGAACCGGCTATTCCGGACAAGAACCAGTTTTGAACTGGCTATTCTAGCAAAGAACAAGTTAGATCTAGATAGGAACTAGTTATTCCGACTAAGAACCAGTTAGATCCAGCTAAAAACTGCCTATTCCGGCCAAGAACCATTCGAAACCAGTTAAGAACAGATAATTCCATCAAAGAACCAGTTAAAAACAAGCTATTCAGGCCAATAACCAGTTAGATACAAATAGGAACAAGCTATTTCCGGCCAAGAACCTATTACATCCAGCTAGGAACTACATATTCCGGCCAAGAACCAGTAGGAACCAGTTAGAACCAGTTAAGAACCGGCTATTCTAGTCAAGAACCAGTAGGAACCTGTTAGATCCAGTTAAGAACCAGCTATTCTGGCCAACAACCATTTGATCAGAGGACACGTGTAAGCCATTTTGAAGTATAAAAAGAGGAAGAGATGCAAGAGAGAAGTGGTAGTTAATTTTTATTTTCACATGTATGTCGTATTTCATGTTTATGTTTTTAATTAAGCTTTAAGTTGTAATATTTTGTTTCAATATATCAAATTAAGTCATTTAAGTGTATTCAAACTATTATCAAGCAGCAATTCAAGTTTTTATTCACATTTCATATTTTATGCTCACTGTTGACAATTTCCATTTCAAACTCTTATGCACAAGTTCTTATTAGCTCAATTTTAAGCTCAAACAAGCTTATCTAAGCTTGTTATAGCTTTTTATAAGCTCACAATTAAGTTTCAAACAAGTTTGGTTCTTGGTCAAAGAAAGTCAACTGGGGAAGCAAATGGGTTTGAAATTGGATATGGGTTGATGCAGCATGGAAATGGGTTGATTTAGAATTCATTGGGTTGATAGAAATAGGATAGAGGTTCTGGTTCTCATGTTCTTTGGCATGCCATACTGGCTAAGGACCATTAGTAAGTTAATATTTCAAGTTTTAATGCATAACTTGTTTTTGTAGTTATAAATAATTAAAACCTGTTTAAGTAGCTATATTTAGGATAAGTAAACTCAGTTTAATCAGTAATAGTAGCTAGTTAAGTGTCCATCTCAGTTTTGAGTTCATATCAGTGTATTTAAGGGTGTTTGGATCTGCTGCACTATCTGTCTTTTAGGTATATGCAGTGGTTAATTTCTGTTGGTTCATGCTTGTTAAGTCCATTTGCACTCATTCAAGTCTTAAAACTGCACTTGCAAACTCTCAAAGTCAAATTCTCACTCCACTGTCTTAACTTGCTTCACTGTTGAGATTTTTAGAAATCAAAAGTTTGTTTCATGTTTAGAAATCACTAGAGTAGCATGCATTAGTTTCATTATACCAATTAACATCATATTCAGTTGAGAATTCAAGATCAAAGTTCAATTTAGTCAAAGTATCATATCTGTTAAAAAAGTCAAAAGTGCAAAAAGTCATTTTGGGCTCAACTAGGGAGAATTATCTTGAGTTCATTTCTGGGACATATTCAGTGAAACTTGAGATTTTAAAAACTTCAGCTGGTCTCCTTTCTTATCACCATTTTTGTGGAATTTTGCAAAATTTTTATAAGCACCATAGCAGCTTGTCAAACAGGGCCTAATTGCCCTGTTCACAAAACTCAGCATAAACTGAGTTTTTCTTAGTTTTGTGCAGGCTTGCACAGAGCTCATAAGAGCTTGCCATGGTCTAGTTTTTGGTTTACATATTCTTAGCCAGGTCTTTTCCAAGTTCCAACTTTTGGTTTTGACTTTTAGCTTATTGTGTAGCTTATTCTCTAGCTGAAAAGGAGTTACCTAAAACTGTGTTAAACATATAAGCTCAATACATCAAATTTGTTAATCTTGCAATCCAGAGGTTAAAGCCTGTTGTAATTTGTTGCTTTTGAGTTCTTATAGCATATTATAGCTTCTGTTACAGTTTGGTGGTCTTTGCTTTTCATTTGCTTATTCAAAGTGCTTATTCATAAGCACTTTGCATAGCAGTTTCAATTTCTTGCACACAAGCACTTGTTTTTCTATTTTTCCTAGATTCATAATATTATTTTAGAGTTTTCCTGAAATTTTCACATTTTTCTAGGTCAGTTTGCTATTTTTCTTAATTAAAAACAGTTTTTAGGCCATTTTAATTAGCTTTTATTGCAATTAATTCAGAAAAAGTTCAAAAAAATAATTTTTCATTTTTCTTAAGTTAAGATAAATATAAAAAGCCAAAAAAATATTTTTCCAGATTTTTATTAGTTAAATTTGTATTTTTAAGCAATTTAAGTAGTTTTAAATAGTTTAAAATTCATAAAAAATAGAAAAATAATCAGAAAAATACAAAAATAGTTTTGAAAATTCTCTTTTTATTTCCTATTTTCTTGTATTTTAGGTTATTATTTAATAGTTAAAATAGTTTTTAATTAATAATAATTAGATAAATAGTTATAAAAATAATTTTCTTTTTCTTAAAATTTTCTCATATCATTAGGTTTGTAAAAATATCATTTTCATATTTTTAGGATTAATACTGCTTCAGTTTTACATTTTCTTGTGTACGTCACGTAGTTTTTAAATTAAGTTTTATAAAAACATAAAATCAAAAACATCATTTTGCAAATAGTGATAGCGTTTATTTAATATAGTTTATCTTTTTAATTTTCTTAATTTGCATTTAAGTCGCTGTAATTTATTAAACTTTTCTTTAGGTATAAATAACTCAAAATCCTTACTGATCACTATCCTTAGTGGTTATTCGACATCTGATTGTGTTAAACACCAGTCATCCTCCGTGGGACTTAACGACCCGGGAATCCACTGTATTCTCCTGATCTAAATTGCATTTGGTGTTTGAGCTGTTTTAAGTTCCTTACGGTTAGCCATTCACAAGTGGCTAGCTTGCGTGAGAAAACTTGACGGTTTTGCACCAATCAGGTACAATGTTCATGGCCGTCTGTTTCTTTTATACTACAAGAGACCCTAATACAGCCCATTACAAAACGTGTGAAGAAGATATGCGTTATCTCTTCCTAATATAACTCATGCATATCTATTCATCTAACAAACTAATACTAATAATACAGGTTTATACTATCTGCAGAAACTATACTATCAGCAGAAGTTTTACTAGAAGTTCCCAACTCTCTTCACTTTCTCCCTCTAAAACCTAACTCATTCGACCCTATTGTTTGTTTGATTATGTGTATGTGAAAATTAATATGTTACAACTGGTATCAAGAGCCATGGTTTGATCATTTACTTTACATGTTCTTGGATTCTTAGTGGTTTTCATAAAGTTTTTGGGTTTGAATGAGTTTTGAGACATCTTCATCTTTTTGATCTTTTTTTAGTGTTAAAGTTTGGATTTTGATTGTACTTTTATGTTTAGGATCATCATAAGGGTTTAGGTTTTGGTTTAGAAGGCTTAATTCATCTTGGTTGTAGTGTTTTTGATTGAAAATGTTTGGTTTTCGAAGAGTTTCATGGAAGCGGTTTGACTCTCGGATTGATTCTTGTATGCGGTTTGACATAGCTTTTGTGCAAGTTGATCAGTTTTTCGAAGCGGTTTGATATCGTACGGACTGCGGTTTGTTAGTATTCGTATGCGATTTGTTAGTTTCTTCGAAGCGGTTTGATATTGTGCGGTTTGAGTGATAAGACAAAGAGACAAAAAGGACAAGTAGTGGATGTACTTGTGTCCCCTTGAGGTTTGTCAAATTAAGCGATTTGTCCTAAGCGGTTTGTCTTGTGCGTTTTGATTAAAGCGGGTTGTCTTTGTGAGTCAAGAGAGTTGTCTTCAGCGGTTTGATCCAAGCGGTTTGACAAGAAGCGGTTTGATAAGAAGTGGTTTGAGTTAAGCGGTTTGTATTCCAGCGGTTTGATTGAAGCGTTTTGACAATCCTGCTATTTGACCACTGCGATTTGATCAAGAAAAATGAGTTTTGACTTTTACGGTTTGGCTACTTCCTGTTTGACCACTTGCGGCTTAGCCAAAGTTGACTTTTTAGGTCAAAACTTCAAACGGCCATAACTTTTGAACCGTAACTCCGTTTTCAGCGAAATACCTGTCAAAACGACCGAAACATCCTGAACCAATAGGAACCAGTTAGAAACAGTTAAGAACCAATATTTCTAGCCAAGAACAAGTAGGAACCATTTAGAACTAGTTAAAACCGGATATTCCGGCCAAGAACCAGTTAGAACCAGTTAAGAACCATCTATTCCGGCCAATAACCGGTTAGATACAAATAGGAACCAGCTATTTCGACCAAGAACCAGTTAGATCTAGCTAAGAACTGCCTATTCTGACCAAGAACCAGTAGGAACCAGTTAGAAGTAGTTAAGAACCGGCTATTTCAGTCAAGAGCCAGAAGGAACCTGTTAGATCCAGTTAAGAACCAGCTATTCTGGCTAATAACCAGTAAGAACCAGTTAAGAACCGGCTATTTTGGCCAAAAACCAATTAGATCCAGATAGGAACCAGTTATTCCGGCCTAGAACCAGTTAGATCCATCAGTAGGAACCATAAACTATTACATTATTTTAATAATTCTTAACAATCTAGCTAAGAACTGCCTATTCCGGCCACGAACTAGTTAGAACCAGTTAAGAACTAGTTATTCTGGCCAAGAACAAGTAGGAACCATTTAGAACCATTTAAAAACCAGCTATTCCAGCCAAGAACCAGTAAGAACCATTTAGATCCAGCTATTCCGGCCAATAACCAGTTAAATCCAAATAGGAACCAGCTATTCCGGCTAAGAACTAGTTAGATCCAGCTAAGAAGAGCGTATTCTAGCCAAGAACCAGTAGGAACCAGCTATTTCGGCCAATAACTAGTTAGATCCATCTCTGCACAAGTTAAATCCAAAAAAAAGTATTTTGGCGGAAAAATTTGAGTAAAATTTAATTTTTAGTGGAGACTAAACGTTAACTTTTTACGCGAGATTCAAATTTTTGTTTAAATGTGAACCGGCTAGGGACCAGCTATTCGTGCTGAGAACCAGTTAGATCTGGCTAAGAACTGGCTCTTTAGGCCATGTTGATCCGACTAAGAAACGTCTATTCCGTCCAAGAACCAGCTATTTCGGACAAGAACCAGTTTTGAACCGGCTATTCTGGCCAAGAACAAGTTAGATCTAGATAGGAACAAGTTATTCTGGCTAAGAACCAGTTAGATCCAGCTAAGAACTGCCTATTCTGACCAAGAATCATTCGGAACCAGTTAAGAACAGATAATTCCAGCCAAGAACCAGTTAGAACCATTTAAGAACTGCCTATTCCGGCCAAGAACCAGTAGGAACCAGTTAGAACCATTTAAGAACCGGCTATTCTAGTCAAGAACCAGTAGGAACCTGTTAGATCCAGTTAAGAACCAGCTATTTTGGCCAAAAACCAGTTTGATCCATATAGGAATCAGTTATTCCGGCCTAGAACCAGTTAGATCCATGTACGATCAGTCCTAGATAGATCTTTCGAGCCTTTAGAAATGGATAGAATACTTATGTAATCACATTTAAACTATAGGATAATCTCTAATAAACTTATGTTTAAGCGGAAATTAAACACAATAGTTAAAGAAGAAGAATTACTACTAAAGACTTTGATCATCTATGGATCTATATTAATTACTTAGAAATTGTTTCTAACAGCGTCCAATGTTCATGACATTCTTTTTCTTTTATACTACAAGAAACCCTAATACAGCCCATTACAAAACATGTGAAGAAGATATGCATTATCTCTTCCTAATATAACTCATGCATATCTATTCATCTAACAAACTAATACTAATAATACAGATTTATACTATCCACAGAAACTATACTATCAGCAGAAGTTTGACTAGAAGTTCCCAATTCTCTTCACTTTCTCTCTCTAAAACCTAACTCATTCGACCCTATTGTGTGTTTGATTATGTGTTTGTGAAAATTACTATGTTACACTTGGTATCAAGAGTCATGGTTTGATCATCTACTTTACATGTTCTTGGATTCTTAGTGGTTTTCATAAGGTTTTTGGGTTTGAATGAGTTTTGAGACATCTTCATCTTTTTGATCTTTTTTTAGTGTTAAAGTTTGGATTTTGATTATACTTTTGTGTTTAGGATCATCATAAGTGTTTAGGTTTTGGTTTAGAAGGCTTAATTGATCTTGAATGTAGTGTTTTTGATTGAAAAAGTTTGGTTTTTGAAGAGTTTCATGGAAGCGGTTTGACTCTCGGATTGATTTCTTGTATGCGGTTTGACATAGCTTTTGTATGAGTTGATCAGTTTTTCGAAGCGGTTTGATATCGTACAGACTGTGTTTGTTACTATTCGTATGCGATTTGTTAGTTTCTTCGAAGCGGTTTAATATTGTGCGGTTTGAGTGATAAGACAAAGAGACAAAAAGGACATGTAGTGGATGTACTTGTGTCCCCTTGAGGTTTGTCAAATTAAGCGATTTGTCCTAAGCGGTTTGTCCTAAGCGGTTTGTCTTTGTGCGTTTTGATTAAAGCGGTTTGTCTTCGTGAGTCAAGAGGTTTGTCTGGAGCAGTTTGATCTAAGCGGTTTGACAAGAAGCGGTTTGATAAGAAGCGGTTTCAATTAAGCGGTTTGTATTCCAGCTGTTTGATTGAAGCGGTTAGACAATCTTGCGATTTGACCACTGCGATTTGATCAAGAAAACTGATTTTTGACTTTTACGGTTTGACTATTTGCAGTTTTACCACTTGCGGCTTGACCAAAGTTGACTTTTTACGTCAAAACTTCAAACGGCCATAAATTTTGAATCGTAACTCCGTTTTCAGCGAAATACCTGTCAAAACGACCGAAACAGCCTGAACCAGTAGGAACCACTTAGAAACAGTTAAGAACCGATAATTCCAGCCAAGAACTAGTTAGAACTAGTTAAAACTGGATATTCCGGCCAAGAACCAGTTAAGAACCAGCTATTCCGGCCAATAACCAGTTAGATACAAATAGGAACCAGCTATTTCAACCAAGAACCAGTTAGATCTAGCTAAGAACTGCCTATTCCGGCCAAGAACCAGTAGGAACCAGTTATAACCAGTTAAGAACCGGCTATTCTAGTCAAGAACCAGTAGGAACCTGTTAGATCCAGTTAAGAACCAGCTATTCTGGCCAACAACCAGTAAGAACCAGCTATTTTGGCCAAAAACCAGTTAGATCGAGATAGGAACCAGTTATTCCGGTTTAGAACCAGTTAGATCCATGTAGGATCAGTCCTAGATAGATCTTTCGAGCCTTTGGAAATGGATAGAATACTTAAATACTTATGTAATCACAAGTAAACTTTAGGAGAATCTCTAATAAACATATGCTTATGCGGAAAATAAACACAAGAGTTAAAGAAGACGAATTACTACTAAACACTTTGATCCTCTATGGATCTATATTAATCACTTAGAAATTGTTTCTAAGAGCTTGCAATGCTCATGGCCGTCTGTTTCCTTAATACTACAAGAAACCCTAATACAACCCATTACAAAACGTGTGAAGAAAATATGCATTATCTCTTCCTAATATAACTCATGCATATCTATTCATATAACAAACTAATACTGATAATATTGATTTATACTATCCGCAGAAACTATACTATCAGCAGAAGTTTAACTAGAAGTTCCAAACTCTCTTCACTTTCTCTCTCTAAAACCTAACTCATTCGACCCTATTGTGTGTTTGTGAAAATCAATATGTTAAAATTAGTATCAAGAGCCATGGTTTGATCATCTACTTTACATGTTCTTGGATTCTTAGTGGTTTTTATAAGGTTTATGGGTTTGAATGAGTTTTGAGACATCTTCATCTTTTTGATCTTTTTTTAGTGTTAAAGTTTGGATTTTGATTGTACTTTTGTGTTTAGGATCATCATAAGTGTTTAGGTTTTGGTTTAGAAGGCTTAACTGATGTTGGTTGTAGTGTTTTTGATTGAAAAAGTTTGGTTTTTGAAGAGTTTCATGGAAGCGGTTTGACTCTCGGATTGATTTCTTGTATGCGTTTTGACATAGCTTTTGCGCAAGTTGATCAGTATTTCGAAGCGGTTTGATATCGTACGGACTGCGGTTTGTTAGTATTCGTATGTGATTTGTTAGTTTCTTCGATGCGGTTTGATATTGTGCAGTTTGAGTGATAAGACAAAGAGACAAAAAGGACAAGTACTGGATGTACTTGTGTCCCCTTGAGGTTTGTCAAATTAAGCGATTTGTCCTAAGTGGTTTGTCCTAAGTGGTTTGTCCTAAGCGGTTTGTCTTTGTGCGTTTTGATTAAAGCGGTTTGTCTTTGTGAGTCAAGAGGTTTGTCTTCAGCGGTTTGATCTAAGCAGTTTGACAACAAGCGGTTTGATAAGAAGCGGTTTGAGTTAAGCGGTTTTTTATTCCAGCGGTTTGATTGAAGCGGTTTGACAATCATGTGATTTGACCACTGCGATTTGATCAAGAAAACTGAGTGTTGACTTTTACGGTTTAACTACTTGCAGTTTGACCACTTGCGGCTTGACCAAAGTTGACTTTTTACGTCAAAACTTCAAACGGCCATAACTTTTGAATCGTAACTCCGTTTTCAGTGAAATACCAGTCAAAATGACCGCAACAGCCTAAACCAGTAGGAACCAGTTAGAAACAGTTAAGAACTGATAACTCTGGCCAAGAACCAGTAGGAACCAATTAGAACTAGTTAAAACCGGATATTCCTGCCAAGAACCAGTTTGTACCAGTTAAAACCAGCTATTCTGGCCAATAACCAGTTAGATACAAATAGGAACATGCTATTCCGGCCAAGAACCAGTTTGATCCAACTAAGAACTGCCTATTCTGGCCAAGAACCAGTTAAGAACCGGCTATTCTAGTCGAGAACCAGTAGGAACCTGTTAGCTCCAGTTAAGAAACAGCTATTCTGGCCAACAACCAGTAAGAACCAATTAAGAACCAGCTATTTTGGCTAAAAACCGATTAGATCCAGATAGGAACCAGTTATTCCGGCCTAGAACCAGTTAGATCCATGTAGGATCAGTCCTAGATAGATCTTTCGAGCCTTTAGAAATGGATAGAATACTTATGCAATCACAAGTAAACTATAGGAGAATCTCTAATAAACTTATGCTTATGCGGAAAATAAACACAAGAGTTAAAGATGACGAATTACTACTAAACACTTTGATTCTCTATGGATCTATATTAATCACTTAGAAATTGGTTCTAAGAGCGTATATTGTTCATGGCCGTCTGTTTCTTTTTGTAGGATCTTAAATATTGTATTGTAATGATTTGGGTGGCCTTGGATGGTGATGAATCAAGTATGCCATAGTTTACAGAGATGAAGAGAGTAGAGAGGATGTTTCTTGAAAGAGAGTTGTAAAAGAAAATGTGAAAGGTTAGATTCCAAGAAGCAACACCCTTCCCTTAGTGGGAAGGGTATTTATAGTTACAAACTAATACGTCCTCCTGACGGACTGTGGATCAGGCATACATTGGGTAAAGACCCGTCCTTCCTCCTCAGTGTTACACTAAACTACTCTACGCTAATAACTAACTACTTAACTACAAAATAATGTAAATAACGACAAGTCTATGAGCTAACTTATGCTAGATTATATTTGGGGTGACCGACTCTTCACAATGGAATTTCCAATTCCTAACAATCTCCCCTTAAGGGAGGTCACCCCATGATTTACATTTTGCATCCTAGCATTCTATTAAATCTTCAGTCTTGAGCTCGTAGACTTTAATTCTTCACTTTCGCAATCTTTGTGCTTAAGCAGTGACTCTTCATAGTCCGCATAGTTTTGTACTTTTAGTGGAGGCCTTTAGTTGTTCCACATCTTTGATGATCTTCGAGCTTTCTTTGAGATCATCAGCCACAGCAAATCTCTATATCACCCTTTGTTGTGTTGCCATCATGTGAAGTTGTGACTTTTGGACCGACACACTCACACTTTCTGGATCATGACATCTTTTCATCAGAGTAGCGGAAGCTTTACTGGCTCATGATATTTGCAGCAGCGTAGCGGAAACATAGTATAAAAATATCAGAGCCAGGTTCTGTAGATATGCACAAGTCATGATTTCTTCAATTAAGTGTGGATGCTGTGAGCATGCGACTTTGGGTTGACTTCTCAATTCTAATCAGCTGCAACTGTCCAAATGTACCTGCAAACAACAGTTAGCAATAAAACACACGAAAGTGTCTTTGATCACTTTCGTTGAATTGAGGTACACGGCCCACGGTTCCTCGTTGATCAGTACAAGTACTGCCTGTGATCAGGTATAATTTTGAAGAATCTCCTTGACAGGGTTTCGCAGCTGTTCTAGTTGTTCTCAAACCGGAACATCTCAAAGAAGATAACACGGAGTGAGTGAACCAGCGAATTGAGATTCACTGATTGATGAAAAATTGATTTAAAAACAATCACGTATTGCTTGAAGAAAGAGTTTTGCAATACGACGAAAGTATTGTGAGAAAGAACAATTTTCAATCAAAAATACTTTTTGTATTTGAAAAGAATACACATTCGATGTGCTAGAGAAAAGAAGAGATTCGCACATCGAACAGTTTTTCCAAAAGTATTTTTCAACCAGAGATACTTTTTGTGTTTGAAAATGAATACTCATTCGATGTACCGGAGAAAAGAAGATTTGCACATCGAACGGTTTTTCCAAAAGTATTCGTCAATTCCATTCCTGGACCAAGGTTGATTTAAGATTGAATCTCCCCATCGTTTCTATCCAGTTGTCATAAGCTTGATCTTACGAGAAGATCTCACATGTCACCCACCAAGAGCTTGTTTGATGTTGGCTCTAGAAGGATTTCC
Organism: Chrysanthemum seticuspe; assembly: GCA_019973895.1. Lineage (NCBI taxonomy): Eukaryota > Viridiplantae > Streptophyta > Magnoliopsida > Asterales > Asteraceae > Chrysanthemum > Chrysanthemum seticuspe. The sequence goes on from BPTQ01000007.1 coordinate 7,586,508, forward strand.
ATCTTCATTGTGAATACTTTTACATGTCACTCGGATGTTCTGGCAAAACCACAAGGATAATGCGTAGGACTTTTAAAGTGTATTCTTACTTCCCACATTGTGTGAAACACCAAGTCTTCATTAAATTAGTGTCCTAAAGAGATTTTGTGGATGATCTCTTGGCTCTAGACTCAATTGTGCACATTTGGTTTCCTATGTCGGAGACTAGGGAGAGGGTCTCCTTCTTCAATATCAACAATCTCTAAAAAAAGGTTGATAGATTATGTAGGTTCCCCATGAGAATGAAACAAGTCCTTTTAAGAGGATCTTGAGTAGCTTGGGAAGTTAGGTGCAGTGCGTCACTGGGTCCATGACATCTTGTCTTCAATACCAGTGTTACCTTAGTAACCACCAGTAGCATATGTATTGAACACAGTTTCTGCCCTAAGGTTGAATTAACGGAGGGCTATTTATTTTCACCCTTTTTCACATTCATTTCTTTTTCATTCTTCAACCCCTTCAGTGCTTACTGAGACTTCATTACTAGAACCTTGTTGGGTTTATTCCAGTTCTAGCTCTATCTCAGTCCGCACTCTTCCTATATTCTCATTTTTCTCCTTTTTTTCATCATACCTAAGGACTCTACACTAACTAGTGGATTGTCCCTAGGTAGATCCCTCCGGCTCTGGCGGGATCGTGGGAACGAATACCTAACCTAACCATCCTTATAACCCCATGCATAAAGTAAAATGGTCGGTCCTTTGGTACAGTTCTTTCCTTCTTGGAACCAGTTGAAAAATCATTTGGAAAATCAATCAAAGTACTTGTGATATAATATCAAAGCATTTTGTACCTTAATTGTTTTGATCATTTAGAAAGTCTCCCCATCAACATGTGCATATGATATTGAAATTGTTTAGCACATGGAGGCAAGAGTTCTTTGAAATATATTCTTGATCACAATTTGCGTAGAAAAAACCAATTGAATTTCTTTGGTAAATTCTCCCCCTCAATATGTGCGTAGGATATTTTAAATCATTTTATCACATAGAGGCAAGAGGTTTTTGAAGTACTTTTCACGATTGCCAATAGAAACCATTCACTCCCCCTCAATATGTGCATCGATATACGAAAGAGTTTGGCACATATTAGAGAGAACTTGCACATTGAATCAAAACGATCATCTTTTATCAAATTTCATATTAAATCACAAATTCTCCCCCCGATCAAAAATATCAAACCCTTTGAGATTTTGGATCCCAAGTGATTTAATAAGGTTTGGAAAAAATGGGAGAATATGTGGCCTTGTTTAAATACTCTTCTGGTTTTTTGTTTAAATGCTCCTCCACAATCGTGTGCAGTATGTATCTCCAAAACGTTTGGCACATGAAGGAAGGAGTGCTTTTGAAACAATCACCCTTTAAACCTATTTGAGATTTAAATCACGATCTCTCCCCCGATCAAAAATTTCAAACCTTTTAAGATTTGTGATCCCAATTAATTTAAATCATTTAAAAATTTTAGGGGAAAGACGTGGCAAGATTTAATTTTTGAAATTGACTGATGAGGACCAATTATAGACATTAAAGATTGTTAGTGTCAGGTATGATAGTTTTTAAGAGATCTTTATGTAAAATAAAACAATTTTACAATCAAACAAGAATAGAAACAATTTCATTTTGAAAGATCTTTGGGTTTTAAAGAAAATCATACCATGACATAACATTACATCCTTAGATCACCACTTATTTTGTACAAACGGACTTGATTGATGAAATATTGTTTGAAAATATTTTATTTTAAATCACTCTCCCCCTCAATCGATGACCGTAGTCGATGATTGAGTGACTTAAGTTTTGATAAAATGAAGTCCGATGATTTCCAAAATTAAGTCCAATTTATTTTCAAAACCAATATTTTTACATTTTCAAAACAGTATTTACATAATGTTTTAAAAATGTTATCATCCACTACTTGTCCTGCACACAAATACGTTAGGTGGTTGAGCTGCTTTTGTTGTTGTTGTTGGATTTTTGGAAGAAAACCATCTGCTGATGCAGTGAGACCTCTTACGTTGCATTTTTCATGCCAACTCTCCATAGAGGTCATATTAAGCTCCGTTTCTTCATTTGATGATGAAGAAAACCATCTGCTGATGCAGTGTGACCTCTTACATTGCATTTTTTCATGCCAACTCTCCATAGAAGTCAAATTAAGCTCCATTTCTTCATTTGTCAACCCAAGATATAGTTACCCTTTTCTTTCGGCATCCAATCATCTTCAATTATGGGATCCGAATCGGGAACATTCTTATAAACCATCTTATCTGCATACGTTAGTTAACACAAACAGATATATGGTGGTCGACAACACCCAAACAGCAATCGACTAATAAAAGTCAATTCAACATATCAATCAGATCATGTAAAGGCATGGGAATAATTTGTTTATCAAACTCTAATCATCTAATCCTAACAATCATATCCTAGGCACCTAGTCCTTCAATGTAGGTTAACATCATTTTACATTTAAGTATATAGGATAATTAGATAAGCTCGTTAGATGATATAGATTTGAAAACATTCTCCCCCTCAATCAATGACTTATTTTTCTGAAAAGTTTAAAAGCGCTGAAGTCATTGATTGAGTTTTCAATTTTTACGAAAACTCTGAATCTGATTGATTTACAAGCAACTCATTTACCACCATTTTTGAAAACAACAAATATTTTTCTGAAGAATTTATAGAAGGAAAAACATTTGTGTAGGAACAGCAGTCCTTCGACATACTTTCCTCAATTTGTTTTTAGGATAAGTGCACGAAATATTTGAAAAATGGTTTAGCGCAACACTTTCCTTCCTTGAAGATCGGGTTGCTATCTGAAATAATAGCAAACCATCGTTTAAGCACGGGTTACAGTCTGAAATAACTGCAAGCCATAGTTTGAGACATGTTTTGGAAAAAAATATTTACACCTTCTGCTCGAACTTCATCTATGGTCCCGTGCCATTGTTGAATGACATTTCTAAGACCGTAGATGTTATCGATATCAGAAGACATGTCTTTAGAAAACAATATTTTTGGTATTTTTCAAATTTTTCTGATTTATAAGGGATTTAAATAATACATTTCACACTCCCCTAATTAGTGCTCTCCCCGAAACCGACAATCTTTTAGATAAATGCCATGAATAAGAAGAAGTCTTTGGATAATCAAATGCAACTCGTCTTTAGTCTTCTGACATGCAGCAGAAAATGTAGAACAGACTGTAGACTCTACCTTCTTCAAGATTGTCTGAATGGGGAATAGAAAGTTAACATCTTCATCTCACCAAAAAAGCATCCCAATTAACTTACCTCTTGCAAATCCCCTTAACAAAAATCCCTCCCAATCAAAAAAGAACAGAAAGATGTTCATCAAGGAAATCAGCAATCAGCCCGCAACGAACACATTAAATGGTAACACCAAACTACCTGTCAAAAAGACCGTAACTCCGTTTTCAGCGAAATACCTGTCAAAAAGACCGGAACAGCCTGAACTATTAAGAACTGATAATTCCAGACAAGAACCAGTAGGAACCAATTAGAAATAGTTAAAACTGGATATTCCAGCCAATAGCCAGTTAGATACAAATAGGAACCAGCTATTTCGATCAAGAACTAGTTAGATCTAGCTAAGAACTGCCTATTCCGGCCAAGAACCAACAGGAATCAGTTAGAACCAGTTAAGAACTAGCTATTTTGGCCAAAAACCAGTTAGATCCAGATAGGAACCAGTTATTCCGGCCTAGAACCAGTTTGATCCATGTAGGATCAGTCCTAGATAGATCTTTCGAGCCTTTGGAAATGGATAGAATACTTATGTAATCACAATTAAACTATAGGAGAATCTGTAATAAACTTATGCTTATGCGGAAAATAAACACAAGAGTTAAAGAAGATGAATTACTACAAAACACTTTGATCCTCTATGGATCTATATTAATCACTTAGAAATTGTTTCTAAGAGCGTACAATGTTCATGGCCGTCTGTTTCTTTTACACTACAAGAAACCCTAATACAACGAATTACAAAATGTGTGAAGACGATATGCATTATCTCTTCCTAATATAACTCATGCATATCTATTCATCTAACAAACTAATACTAATAATACAGATTTATACTATCCGTAGAAACTATACTATCAGCAGAAGTTTGACTAGAAGCTCCCAACTCTCTTCACTTTCTCTCTCGAAAACCTAACACATTCGACCCTATTGTGTGTTTGATTATGTGTTTGTGAAAATCAATATGTTACAACTGGTATCAAGAGCCATTGTTGATCATCTACTTTACATATTCTTGGATTCTTAGTGGTTTTCATAAGGTTTTTGGGTTTGAATGAGTTTTGAGACATCTTCATCTTTTTGATCTTTTTTTAGTGTTAAAGTTTGAATTTTGATTTTACTTTTGTGTTTAGGATCATCATAAGTATTTAGTTTTAGGTTTAGAAGGCTTAATTTGTCTAGGTTGTAGTGTTTTTGATTGAAAAAGTTTGGTTTTTGAAGAGTTTCATGGAAGCGGTTTGACTCTCGGATTGATTTCTTATATACGGTTTGACATAGCTTTTGTGTGAGTTGATCAGTTTTTCGAAGCGGTTTAATATCGTACGGACTGCAGTTTGTTAGTATTCGTATGCGATTTGTTAGTTTCTTCGAAGCGGTTTGATATTGTGCGGTTTTAGTGATAAGACAAAGAGACAAAAAGGACAAGTAGTGGATGTACTTGTGTCCCCTTGAGGTTTGTCAAATTAAGCGATTTGTCCTAAGCGATTTGTACTAAGCTGTTTGTCCTAAGCGGTTTGTCTTTGTGCATTTTGATTAAAGCGGTTTGTCTTTGTGAGTCAAGAGGTTTGTCTTCAGCGGTTTGACAATAAGCGGTTTGATAAGAAGCGGTTTGTATTCCAGTGGTTTGATTGAAGCGGTTTGACAATCCTGCGATTTGACCACTGCGATTTGATCAAGAAAATTGAGTTTTGACTTTTACGGTTTGACTACTTGCAGTTTGACAACTTGCGGCTTGACCAAAGTTGACTTTTTACGTAAAAACTTCAAACGGCCATAACTTTTGAACCGTAACTCCGTTTTCAACAAAATGCCTGTCAAAACGACCGAAACAGCCTGAACCAGTAGGAACCAGTTAGAAACCGTTAAGAACCGATAATTCCAGCCAAGAACCAGTAGGAACTAGTTAGAACTTGTTAAAAACAGATACTCTGGCCAATAACCAGTTAGATACAAATAGGAACCAGCTATTTCGACCAAGAACCAGTTAGATCTAGCTAAGAACTGCTTATTCCGGTCAAGAACCAGTAGAAACCAGTTAAGAACCGGCTATTCTAGTCAAGAACCAGTAGGAACCTGTTAGATCCAGTTAAGAACCAGCTATTCTGGCCAACAACCAGTAAGAACCAGTTAAGAACCAGCTATTTTGGCCAAAAACCAGTTAGATCCAGATAGGAACCAGTTATTCTGGACTAGAACCAGTTTGATCCATGTAGGATCAGTCCTAGATAGATCTTTCGACCCTTTGGAAATGGATAGAATACTTATGTAATCACAAGTACACTATAGGAGAATCTGTAATAAACTTATGCTTGTGCGGAAAATAAACACAATAGTTAAAGAAGACGAATTACTACTAAACACTTTGATCCTCTATGGATCTATATTAATCACTTAGAAATTGTTTCTAAGAGCGTACAATGTTCATGGCCGTCTGTTTCTTTTATACTACAAGAAACCCTAATACAGCCCATTACAAAACGTGTGAAGAAGATATGCATTATCTCTTCCTAATATAACTCATGCATATCTATTCATCTAACAAACTAATACTAATAATACAGATTTATACTATCCTAAGAAACTATACTATCAGCAAAAGTTTGACTAGAAGTTCCCAACTCTCTTTACTTTCTCTCTCTAAAACCTAACTCATTCGACCCTATTGTGTGTTTGATTATGTGTTTGTGAAAATCTATATGTTACAATTGGTATCAAGAGCCATGGTTTGATCATCTACTTTACATGTTCTTTGATTCTTAGTGGTTTTCATAAGGTTTTTGGCTTTGAATGAGTTTTGAGACATCTTCATCTTTTTGATCTTTTTTTAGTGTCAAAGTTTGGATTTTGATTATAATTTTGTGTTTAGGATCATCATAAGTGTTTAGGTTTTGGTTTAGAAGGCTTATTTCATCTTGGTTGTAGTGTTTTTGATTGAAAAACTTTTGTTTTTGAAGTGTTTCATGGAAGCGGTTTGACTCTCGGATTGATTTCTTGTATGCGGTTTGACATAGCTTTTGTGCGAGTTGTTCAGGTTTTCGAAGCGGCTTGATATCGTACGGATTGCGGTTTGTTAGTATTCATATGTGATTTGTTAGTTTCTTTGAAGCGGTTTCATATTGTGCGGTTTAAGTGATAAGACAAAGAGACAAAAAGGACAAGTAGCGGATGTACTTGTGTCCCCTTAAGGTTTGTCAAATTAAGCTATTTTTCCTAAGCAATTTGTCCTAAGCGGTTTTTCTTAAGCGGTTTGTCCTAAGCCGGTTGTCTTTGTAAGTCAAGAGGTTTGTCTTTAGCGGTTTGATCTAAGCGGTTTGACAAGAAGCGGTTTGATAAGAAGCAGTTTGTATTCCAGCGGTTTGATTGAAGCGGTTTGACAATCCTGCAATTTGACCATTGCAATTTGATCAAGAAAACTGAGTTTTGACTTTTACGGTTTGACTACTTGCAGTTTGACCACTTGCGGCTTGACCAAGGTTGACTTTTTACGTCAAAACTTCAAACGGCCATAACTTTTGAACCGTAACTCCGTTTTCATTAAAATGCCTGTCAAAATGACCGGAACAGCCTGAACCAGTAGGAACCAGTTAGAAATAGTTAAGAACTGATAATTCTGGCCAAGAACTTGTAGGAACTAGTTAGAACTAGTTAAAATCGGATATTCCGGCCAAGAACCAGTTAGTTACAAATAGGAACCAGCTCTTTCAATCAAGAACAAGTTAGATCTAGCTAAGAACTGCCTATTCCGGCCAAGAACCAGCATGAACCATTTAAAAACCGGCTATTCTAGTCAAGAACCAGTAGGAACCTGTTAGATCCAGTTAAGAACCAGCTATTCTGGCCAAAAACCAGTAAGAACCAGTTAAGAACCAGCTATTTTGGCCAAAAACCAGTTAGATCCAGATAGGAACCAGTTATTCCAGCCTAGAACCAGTTATATTCATGTAGGATCAGTCCTAGATAGATCTTTCGAGCCTTTGAAAATGGATAGAATACTTATGTAATCACAAGTAAACTATAGGAGAATCTCTAATAAACTTATGCTTATGCGGAAAATAAACACAAGAGTTAAAAAAGACGAATTACTACTAAACACTTTGATCCTCTATGGATCTATATTAATCACTTAGAAATTGTTTCTAAGAGCGTACAATGTTCATGGCCGTCTGTTTCTTTTATACTATAAGAAACCCTAATACAGCCCATTACAAAAAGAGTGAAAAATATATGCATTATCTCTTCCTAATATAACTCATGCATATCTATTCATGTAACAAACTAATACTAATAATACAGATTTATACTATCCGCAGAAACTATACTATCTGCAAAAGTTTGACTAGAAGTTAGAAACAGCTAAGAACCAATAATTCCGGCCAAGAACCAGTAGGTACCAGTTAGAACTAGTTGAAACCGGATATTCCAGCCAAGAACTAGTTAGAACCAGTTAAGAACCAGCTATTCCGACCAATAACCAGTTAGATACAAATAGGAACCAGCTATTTCGACCAAGAACCAGTTAGATCTAGCTAAGAACTGCCTATTCCGGCCAAGAACTAGTTAGAACCAGTTAAGAACTGGCTATTCTAGTGAAGAACCTTTAGGAACCTGTTAGATCTCGCTAAGAACCAGATATTCTGGCCAACAACCAGTAAGAACCAGTTAAGAACCAGCTATTTTGGCCAAAAACTAGTTAGATCCAGATAGGAACCAATTATTTTGGCCTAGAACCAGTTAGATCCATGTAGGATCAGTCCTAGATAGTTCTTTTGAGCCTTTGGAAATGGATAGAATACTTATGTAATCACAAGTAAACTATAAGAGAATCTGTAATAAACTTATGCTTATGCAGAAAATAAACACAAGAGTTAAAGAAGACGAATTACTACTAAACACTTTGATCCTCTATGGATCTATATTAATCACTTAGAAGTTGTTTCTAAGAGCGTACAATGTTCATGGCCGTCTGTTTCTTTTATACTACAAGAAACCCTAATACAGCCCATTACAAAACGTGTGAAGAAGATATGCATTATCTCTTCCTAATATAACTCATGCATATCTATTCATCTAACATACTAATACTAATAATACAGATTTATACTATCCGCAGAAACTATACTTGTTAAGAATTGGAAATTCCATAAGGAAGTGTCGGTCACCCCAATTATAGTCTAGCATATGTTAGCTCGTAGACTTATCGTTATTTAGTAGTTAATTAGTTAGTTAGTAGAGTAGTTTAGTTTAGTGCAACACCGTGGAGGAAGGACGGGTCTTTCCCCACTGTATGCCTGATCCACAGTCCGACAGGAGGATGTATTCTTTGTAAACTATAAATACCCCTTCCATCCTTGGAAGGGGTGGTGCTTCTTTGATAATCTAACCTTTTCTATTTTGTTTATCTCTCTAGAATCACCCTCTCCTATCTTCATCTCTCTAAACATGACTCTCTTGTTTAATCATAATCCTAGACCACCCGAATCATCTAAACAACATAAAATGTACGATCTTACAATTGGCATCAGAACCTAGGTTTTGTTGTTTGTGATAATTCGAATGGATTTTGTATGCGGTTTGTATTGTTCTATGATGTGGTTTGATAATGTTTTTGTGTGGATTAATGCGGTTTGGTTGATGTTTGGATGTTGTTGATGAATATGTTGTTATGAGCAGATTTTAAATGGTTTTCTACATGGTTTGATGTTGTTTTAATACTGGTTTTATGTCGAATCATTTAAAATAGTATGTTGTTGTTGGTTTTAACTGTTTTTAACAAGTTTTAACTGGTGCTGAATATGGTATTAAAACTGTTTGTAAGTGTCTAATGGTCTAAACGTTTTTATGAATCTGGAAATGACGTTTTTTTGTTGCGGTTTGTGTCCACAAGATGCTTTTCTTCGATGCGATTTGTAGCATGCTCTTGGATGCAGTTTGACTAGTTATATGGCCACTATGCGACTTGTCTTGACAAGTTGTCCAGGTTCAATGTACCTGATGCGGTTTGACTTTGGTCAACTGCGATTTGACCAAAGTCAACTGAGGTTTGTCATGATAAAATGATGCGATTTGAGATGTAAAAGTCTAAAGCGATTTGTCTAAGTTGCATAATGAAACGGTTTGTCTGGTATTGAATCAGAAGCGGTTTGTGTAAAAGAAGAAGCGACTTGTCTCAAACTAATGATGCGACTTGTATTTCGTTATTGATAAAAAGATGCGATTTGTTAATTTTTTATGAAAAGATGCGTTTTGATGTCAAAAGTATGATTTGATATAAAATGAGATTTGTTTTAAAGACTCATGCGGTTTGACACAAAATAAGATTTGGAAACCAGGTTTTAAGATGATTGCCATTTGAATAGTTATGGGAAGATGAAGAATGCAAAAGCATCATGATTATGTAATCATCAACAGACAAATGATTCATTCAACAAGATCACAAACTAAATACAACATCATACATCAACAAGACTCATTTAAACACCTATCAACATATATCATTCAACATCAATCACAATCAATCATCAACTAACATCTATCATCATTCATTATCTTATCTCATTCCTAGATTCATACATTCATTTTCGATATCTACTACGTCTAAATTGGTTACATAGAGGAGAAAATCATCAAGTCTACAACACAACTCAAGCACAACAAAATGAAATTTTTATTTTCAGATCTCAGATTTGTCAAGTGGGTTTCAACTCATATACGACCTTCATAAGTTTCAAACCTCATTGACTGTTCGAAGTGTGTGAAGGAAAGTCCAAGTTATTTGTCTCAAACTCTCATTCCATTCGAGTATTTCACAAAGTTATTATCAAAAAGGTCATTAACTAGACTCGGACATCAAAAGGATCAATTTGGTATACGATCTCAGTTTCTCATAATTCGTGAAACTCAAAAGGTTTATCAAGACCAAGGGTCTAAAAGCACGAATATATGATATCATCACAGATCCAATTTGTTGAAGTCTCACTTCATTTACTATCCGAATCAAATAGTTAGATGAAAAACATTTTGAGGTTTAACATCTTATTGTGATTCGTGGTCGTGATTAAAAAAATAATAATAATAAAACAAAAGCAGAAACGTAAACAATAACATCTAATACCTACCCGTGAACAGTCTTGCAAGATCTCAAAGCCCTCTCCATCATCATACCATCCCTGTGGCAAGATCAAAAGAACGAAGGTTCTTTGATGAGTGATGGAAGATAAGACTTGTGTTTAATTTGTATAAAGAGGTTATTAGATAAGCTTGATTCATAGTACTTCTGTTACTGTTTTTTTGGGGAGTATTTTTGGGAAAGAAAACGAATTTGTGTAAGGTGAAAAGGGGGGCGTACACTTTAGTAATTAGGGTTACAAAGACTTAGGGCAAGTGTAAAGGTGAGAGTTAAATACTCGTGTAATTAGGGGTGTGGGGTAAATTGGATCAGGTGGTTTTTTCTTCTTGATGGGCTGTGTATTGTTTTGGGATGTTAGGCTGCGTTTTGTGATTTATCACATTCTTCTGATAGTGGGCCGTATACAGGATTAATTATACACATGTTCGCATATGTTGCTAGGATTATTTTCTGGTTCGTTCATGGTTAGTGGTATGCGTTTTATTTGTGTATGTGTGATTAATAGAGTTTTAATACACCGTGTAATTAGGGGTATTATAACATGGACCTATGTACCATACTTTCTATCGGATTGAATTTTAAGATGAGCCGTATAATTGGATCCGGTGTGTGCAATGGGGCCGAACAGTTTGGGTAATATACTCTTTAACGTGGACCGGATTATAAGGGCTCAGATTTATGCGTGTTGTATTTGAAATTGTAAGTGTTGGTACAAGTTGACTTGTAAAATGATTTGGTGAAAATTTTGAGTTGCAATTTGACAAATATGAGATTAAACAATGCAATTTGAGAACGTGAAATTTGATGATAAGATTTGGTGTGATGATGAGATACGTTGTGTTATGTAGATTGTTACTTTGGTATATACTCTTTCACGGAAGATATTTTGTCACGGCTTAAATTGATATTTAAACAAGGTTGACTACAGGGTTGTTTGAGTTCGATATTTCTTATTTGGAATTAAAGTGATGTTTTCCGGGCGCGTTTACTTACTTCGTCTTCTTTCTTTCTACCCTTCCGCGAAGATGACTTGTTTGGGCGTCTATTGAGTGTGATAAAGACTTGGCTATTTAGTTACGGTTGTGATTCTTTCTCGCTTAACCCACAACGTAGCTATCACTTCGGTGTCTCACGCAGTTGAGGATATGTCAAAAGGTTTTGTACATTGGGTACACCGTTTCTTTTTCACGAGGATTAGTACAAGTTTAAGTAACAAATATGGGGAATTCTACTTCATGATCAAGTTTGGTATATCGGGTTTACTTCACCATGTGGTCACAACAATAACCGACAGAATATGTAGATGATGTGTTTACCAAAGGGCTGAATGGTTGTTTGGGCTCTAGGCGTGGCGTAAGATGAGGCATGAAAAGACGCGAGACGTGACGCTTTTTTTGAATTTAATTTCGATGAAAAAGTTTCTTTAAAAAAAATGAAGAAAATTACATACAAGGATAGTTTATTGACTTAATTCGTTATGTATAACACTTTTTATAAGCTCGGTAGATATGAATAATATGACATAATATACAAATCTATAAATATTTTCATATTTTGTGCCGCTTTAAGTCATGTCTTAGAAAACGCTATGGCTTCGTCATAGCTTGTAAGGCGTAAGGTTTGGCCATGCCGTCACACCTCACGCTATTTATGACCTTGCTCAGACCAAAACCACACTTTTGAGTAGAGGTGCACAAAGCCCGGGCCGAAAAAAGCCTGGGATTTTATAGTTAAAAAAAACTCGGGCCCTAACCAAAATTATTAAGCGTATTTCGGCCCAAATTGTCCGAACCGGGCTTAGCCTACTCAGGTCCGAGCTTTTTCGGGGGTTTTTTTTTTATATTTTTTAATAATAATATAATAATTATATATGAAAATATTTGATCAACATTTATAAATACGTTACTAAAAAATAACAAAAACAAACATGTTATAAATAAGCACATTAATTGCACAATAAAAGCTCTCTAACAACAAGCTGAGCTTTTTGGGCTTTTTGGTTGGCTTTTTTCAGGCTTTATATCGGCCTTTTCAAAAGCCCGAGCTTTTTTTGAGTTTTGGACTTAGACCGGGTTGGACCAGGCCAAAACCTGGGCTCGGGCGTTAGCCCATTTGTGCATCTCTACTTTTGAGACCTACCATACTCAAATAAAACACAAACCCCACACAAAAATCAATATGAAAAAGAAAAAAATCATGCATAATTTTGATTTGCCGCACGCCAATTTTTTCACTTGCACTTTAGCGAGAGGTGAGGGCAGTGCGCTAACATGTCTTTTGCTCAAGCCAAATGGCTGTTGCATAGATTTGACGAGGGAGGAAATCATGACACGTCCATTTGGAAACTGAAGAAAATATTTTCATATCTTTATGGTTTATACTTAATTGACTATTCTATTTTCTTTAAGTTACTATATCGTGAAAAATAAAAAATGGTCATTTGACCCATGTCACGGGTCGCACTTAGAGGGTGTGATGCAAATGCAATGAAAATAAATAGAAAAATAAATCCACATGTTGTCTGGCCTTGACCGTCGCACCTAAAGGGTACGTCACATTCCTTAGTCGTTTTTCATTTTTCATAAAAATATGTCTATATTATAAAAAAAAAAGGGTTCAACACGGACATTTTCTTAATTATACTCTTCAAAACGCTATAATACAATCATAAACACATAATTACTATTGATTCAGAAAGTATCTAATCCAAATCGACCTATTTGCGATTTTTATCGTATTAATGATTTATTTTATTTACATCTATGTGTTCAAGTATATTTGTTATGATGTAAGTTTTTAATTATTGTTTTTATAACTATTAGTTTTATAATTAAATGATGTTTTAACACGGCATCGCAATATGCGTTTAAATTATACTCGTTTTTTCTTATTTATAAAATTTTCTTGCCAAAAAAGAAGAAAAAGTAGTTTGGAGCCCTTAATGATACATTCATGCGAGTTTTTAAGTGAATGAAGAGGCTAATGGCGAAAGCTTTTATTGTGTTTTTGTCTTCTTGCCTAAAACAATTATCTCATTCGTGCGGTTGGCAGTAGCGGAGCTAGAAAAATTTCCGAGGGAGGGCCGAAACAATTTTTTTTTCGAGAAATACATTAAATGGGAGGGCCGGAATAAATTTTTTTCCGAAAATACACATGAAATCGCAAATAAATACACTAACGGGCTTAGACCTAGGGGGCGGGACCCTCCCCGGTCCTCACATAGCTCCGCCCCTGGCGGTTGGTTAAGGATCCTTTTCGTACATGTATTGTAACTTATTTATTCTTCTAGTTTTTTCTTTATGTGTCTCTGAGAAAATAGAACCAGAGGGTTTTCTTTGAGAAATCCTTTCTTTCTCGTCCCCACTACACGGGTTGCAAGTGTTCGTTACAATAATGATGAAGAATATATTACACAATATCTGACATTTATAATCCATGATCGGTAACTCTCAATGTTACCCAAAAACTCTAATCAAAACTAAAATAAATATAAATAAGTTAGATTACATTCAAAAACCTTAGAGCCGTGTTCGTCTCAACTCAGCAGTTTATTTACGGTAATGCCTGGGTTAGAATAGTTTTAACGTGTTGAATGTTGACCTGTCAACTTGTTTAAGCTTTAACAAAATGTAAAAATTACACTTACAATGGTTAAACAGATCAAACGAGTCATCCCACCAATCTGAACAAGCCAACCTCATTCTTTAAACAAATTGTTTACAAGCCCTGTAATCTCAACATGTCAACCCGTCAACCCGTGTAGCCGAGCCCGATCCCGAGCCCGGTAGCACTTTGCATAGTTTTCGAACAGCGCAATCTAAACCCTACAATTGTAAAGCATCTACATAACTCATCGGGCTACACATTGCTAGACTCACCACCCCTCACAAACACACAGAAACCCTAAAAAAAAAACAATGGCCGGATCGGAAAACGAACACACCAATTCTTCATCTACCGGCGATGAAGAAGAAGAGCAAGAATCAACCCAAGCATCTGATTCTGAACCCGACTCCGAACCCGAGAAAACCCCACAAAAAAAACCCGGAACCCCAACTTTATCATCTACTGATGACTCCGATTCCGACGACGGTGACACACCAGCGATGGCTCCGGTGAAAGAGCTCGAAAAACCCAGATCAAAAAACCAATCAGCTTCAGCTGCCGTGGTCAAACGCCCCGCGGCTGAGACTGACGGCGGAGATGCGAAGAGGGTTAGGGTTGAGACGGTGGTGGGTTTGGCGGCGCCGGATTCGGTCAACGGCGGCGGCGTAGTCGATAGGAAAGACCCGAAACAGCTTTTCGCAAGGCTGTGGAGTGAAGAGAATGAAATTGAGTTAATTGAAGGTATGCTGAATTATGTTAATGAAATCAAGAAAGACCCTATTGCTGAAATTAATGATTTTCATGAGTTTGTTAAGAATGATGTTCATGTTGATGTTACTACTAGTCAAATGTTGAATAAGGTTAAGAGGTTAAGGAAAAAGTTCGAGAATAATTACGCGAAGTTTGAGAAATCGGGGAAAGTTAGGACCTTTTCGAACCCGCATGAGAAGAGAATGTACGACTTGTCGCAGAATTTATGGGGGAGTGAGGGGAATAATAATGTAGCTAAGAGTAGTAAGAAAATTAATGTGACGCCTAAGGTTAAGAAAGGTAAGAAGTCGGGTTTGGGTATGGGTATGGGTAATGGGAATGTGAGTATGGATTTTGAGGTTGAGCCGAAGATGGTGCAGCCTGTGCGGTCTTGGCGTGGTCCTGAGCAGCTTGGTTCCATGGGGTTGATGGTTACGGATGAAGGGATAATGAGTAAGGGATTGGAGTTGCTAACGGGAGCGAAGAGGGCTGAGATGGAGGAAAAGTGGAAGGAGCTTAAGGTGCAAGAACTCGAGCATTTCGTGAGGAAAGCTGAGCTTTTGAAAGAGCAAGCGGAGGTTGTGTTGGATGCGGTAACGAATTCCGGTGCTAATTAAGGTATATCTTGTTTATGGGCTGTATGTGAGGTTAGGAGTTATGGAAGTGAAAAAAAAAGTTTAGATTTTGTTATAATGGGTAATGTATCTTTGTTTTGTTTGGTATTTTTATGAGATAGTTTGGTAAAGTGAACTTTTGACTTTGACCGTATATGTTTTTTTGTTTCTTAATGAGTATGTATCTTTGAGAGAAACAAATTCATTGAGCTCATATAGCAGCAAATGAGCTGTGGTTGTTTGTTAATAGAGCTTGATAGTTTATAGCTACAAGATCTTGATTGTGATGCCTTCCATATGTTCTTGATGTTTATTAATTGATAATAAACTTAAATCGCAAGGGTGCTACTACAATTACGCACAAAAGGTAAAATCTTGGATCTAGAAAACGGTTTGTTGGTTTGAGTATATATTATGCATTTGTATCCTTGTGCGTTGAGGTTTGAATTGTTATTTAGGATTGACGTTACATTCCTTAATACTGTTATGATGTTACATTATTACGACACGTGACATGGGAAATCGTTGGCTTTGCGTGCTTTGATTGTACTAGTAGCACTCTAGAGTCAATAAGTACGAGAATTTGGCGAGATGGATACAATTTCATTTAATGCTTTTTTAAGTAGCTAACTGTTAAGTGAAAATGGCTCATCATGCATGCTGTTTTCATTTTGTTTGCTTTTCCTTCACTCCCATATGCAGTAATTGATATATTTTCTTGTCTTACTTATAAGTTTCTTTCGTAATTCCTAATCTAGGCTAGGCAAGATACTGTCCCTTTGTTGACTTGTCGATTGTAAGATTTATTGAAGTTTAGATTTATGCTTAGCTGAATTATCCAAATGACGTGAAAAGGGACCTCACGGTTGCCTTTCCTGATTTCAATTTAAGGAAATTGGAAACGGACACGAAGAGATACACCTCTAAGGTATGGCCATGGCAGTACAATCTAAGCGTAAGTAGAAATTTATTCAAGCAATGAGTTTGATTCATAGTTTCCTTATTTCAGTTTAAGGAAATTGGAGCGTTATTGCTTAGCTATACTTTTATAGTAACGCACACGAAGAGATACACCTCTAAGGTATGGCAGTACAATCTAAGCGTAAGTAGAAATTTATTCAAGCGGCAAGTTTGATTCATAGTTCTTTAGAAACATCTAGTTATTACGGGAAGATGGTTGCATTGAGAGTCATATTGGTTACTGATAGGGTTTAGGTTTTATTTTTAATGTTTGAGGGAAAGTTGATGCAGGAAGACTTTGTTTCAGGATTTCTTTACAGATAGAGATAAGACTGATTCCTTACTTAGGCATTCTCATGTATTAGAGAGATATATATTTTTGTTAGTGGCTACTCGAAATATCTGCAGCTATTGTGGAAGATCTTATGATGATGCTACATGCTACTCCTTCTGGCTAATGAAGGCAGCACAGAGTCTCAAAAATGTGTTTCGATTAGTCAAATGATAAACTACCTTTGAGTGATACCAGAATAAGGAATCCTTATGGATTATTGAGCAATTAAGTAGAGTCAAAATGTCAGACACTGAAATCATTTTTAAGGTTTAAGACACACATTTGCCGTTTTAAAAATTGATGGTAGTGAAATCAATTTGCAACACTTATGAAAGGAAGTTGCCTGTTGCGCTGAACGGTAGCTAGTTGGATCTAGAAATCTAATATATTATCCATGTAAGAGAGGAAGATATTTGATTGACACATGAGGTCTGTTTACGTCTAGCGTTATTAATTAAATAGGGATTAGCAGGAAAGTATTACGCTTGATTTATGTGTTAGATTAATTAGGCATCAGGCCTCTTAGAAGGATACCAGTTTAGTATTCCGAATCGTTTCTTCGATATGGTCTTAGTGAAAGTTATTAATTTAATTGGGATTAGCAGGAAAGTGTTACACTTGATTTATGAATTAGATTAATTAGCATCAGGCCTCTTAAAGATACCAATTTTGTATTCTGATTCCTTTCTTCGAGTACAGTATGCTTTTAGTGAAAGTAAATAAGTGGAAACAATCTAGACCGTGGCATGTGTGCGTTGGATCATACATCTTCTTGTAGACACGTGTTAGGAAAAGAGGGTTTTTTGAGAATCGATACTCCTGCGACTAATGGTTGTTGCGAAATATGGAATTTAACACGCTGCTTACATTCATGGTCAATCTTAGCTTTGTCATAGTATCCATGAGTTCTACTTAGGAAGTTCCTAGAATCAGAATTAAGGGTATGAACAAATTATGCATCTTAATTGGTAAAAACACAAAACAGTAGAGGAAAAAATAACATAAGAATCTGGATTAGGCTACATTCTCTTTTAAGCAGGTGCTGATGGTGCAGTATGGTGCATCGGGCCAGGTGGGTTCATCATCGGTCCAGGTGGGTTCATCATTGGTCCAGGTGGGCCCATCATTGGTCCAGGTGGGCCCATCATTGGTCCAGGTGGGTACATTATCGGTCCATGTGGGTTCATCATCTTTTCTTCTTTTGCAACAGCAGCGGCGGAAATGCAGTAAGAAACTGCAAACATTCCATGAATGAAGCATGTGATGCCACCAATGGAAAAGTAACGATGATTTGAAACTCCACATGATTTTCTTGAACCTGAGTTGTGCATGACGCCGGCAATTAGCAGTATGAAGCCGATGATCAGTGTAATCCTGGTACAAAGGTTAATGTATCAGGTACAATCCTTTTATTTAAGAGGGGTAGGTAATATGCAAATATAGGTACCATGATAGGACGAGAGAAGTCATGGCAAATTGCTTGTTAGATGTGGCGCGGTCTAGTTCTGGTCTGGAATATACAACATGGCAGCCACCAAACAAGTTTGCAATGGTGTGAGCAAATACCAAAAGCACCACAGCTACAAATCCGAGCTTAAATGCTTGATAACTTGGATCGCGACACTGAAGGACCCATAATCTTAGATTCTGTACCTGTATAAATACCAACATATTGAAATTACATACAACTAAGTTAGATTAGAACCGTAGGTTCCCTTTTTTGGTATTGCAATGTAAAGTGAAAAACTATAGAAGTGCAAAATTGGCCGGGTGGCCTAGTTAGTGACAGGCCATTTTTAGTTTCAGTTGGCACGGCGGGTGAGTTAGTAAGGTGTCATTCATGCGGGTTGGCTGAATTGAGTCGAGTTGGTCTAAAGACATTCTAACTTCGACCAGTAAAATGTTTTTAGCCAAAATGGTTGTATAGATGAAAATACACTTTGTGCTAATTGTTGTCTTGCTAGTAACAACAATTAATTTGTGATTCTGTTTCTATGCAATTTGTGCATCTGTTTTTTACTTTTTTGATCATAAAAATTCTTGCTACAAAATCATATGCATTCATTAATCGTTATTACTTCATGAAATTATTTTTTTCTCACTTATTTGTCTATGTAAGATGAAATACGTACCTTGTTTTGAGCCACCTCAGCCTCGATACCTAGAATTCCTGCCGTAAGATCCATGGCTATGATCAACAAACAGACAAATGGCACAATGAATTGACCTGGAGTCCGTACACGCATCTGCCCATCTATTGCCATTTTATTCGCCCTTGGTCAATCTAGAATTGATGAAGGATAGACACACACAGTGTCGGGTTTTATGGACATGGCTTATAATGTGAATGAGGTTGAACTGCAAATGGATATGTTGTAAGATTAGCTGTTGTGCTTAACTTGGATTCCTTCCATGACTAACAAGGAAAGAAGGGTATCTTTTCACCCATGCTACATTGCTTCGTGTATCGATCATCGATATAATGGAACTCGAAAGATTATTAAAAAAAAGAATTGAAAAAACAGAATATATGACTATCTAATGCAAAGTTTTCACAACTTTGTGAAAGTAAGCACTTGCAATTGGAATATGTTGTAGAGGCTGTAACAAGTTATATCCTAAAGTAGAATGGGTAGATAAGATTGTTTTCCATTTTAGTTTATATTCCTTTAGTATAACTATTTACTAGTTTATTTTTGACAATTTTTCTAGAGTATTGGTTGCTTGAACAAGCTTCAAACAATATGTTTATTCACGTAACAAAGGTTTTAGAATGATAAAGATGATGAACATAACTAGGAAAAGTTTAAAGAATAATGCATGTAAAACTTATGGAAAAAAGAGTTCATTGCAGGTGGCTTGCACCACCGAACAAACAAAGTAAACACACCATCCCAACAAACAAGAAAACTTAGGGGGTGCTTGATTAAGCTTATTCAGAGGGGCTTATTAGCTTATATATAATACGGAGTATATATAAGCCCAATCAAATGTTTGGCTAAACTTTTATGATTGCGCTTATGAGCTTATGTGTATGTTTGGTTAAATGGGTTGAAACTAGAGGCAGAGCTAGCTGAGGCTGAATCTAATACTATAAGCTGGAAGCCAAAACTTATATTTTTTTTAAAGTTGTTTGTCAAATTAATTGGAGCTAAAGCTTATAAAAGCAAAATCGCATGAAAATACATCAAATTAAATTCAGATATATCTCCCGCTTTTGCGTGATAATCCATTATATTTTGAAAGGTATTTAAGTAAATTGACTAAATATAAGCCCCCACAAGCCCGTTTTTATTGGCTTGGGTGTATCGAGGCTTATAGCTTATAAGTTTTCATAAGCCTGCGTGACAAACAAAACTTATTTTTAAGGTTGAAGCCCCTATAAGCCTTTATAATCCCTGCGCCAAACACAATCCTATGATAATGTTCTGATAAGCCCCAATGCAATGGCTTATTTGAATGGAGTGAGCTTATATCCGCGATGTTATATAAATAAACTTTTATACCTTCTTTAATAACTGCATTTTTTAATGTTTATGTATTTTTTTTTTATCATCCTATCTTACTAGTAGTCGTAATAAGCTAAGTCAAACACTAAATATGAGTTTATGAGCTTTATTATCTAAAAAATCATAACCTATAAACCGTTTATGATATAAGCTTAAACAAACAGTAATTTGAATATAGAATGGTGATAGTTTAAACATATTGTTATATGCACATAATTTAGACACCGACCACACGAAATTTAGTTTTTAAACTTTCAAGTTCCAATTTATAACTTTTAGTACAACCTAAACGAATATATAAGGAAGGTAAATGGATGAGGTTATGCTTGTTAGTTTATTCGATGAAAGCGAGTTTTTTAAATGTACCTTAATCATTAAAAGGTTTGTGTTTTAATGGTATCTCATGTTGTGTGAGAAACTCTTCAACCAAACACTTGTGAGTTCAAGTCCTGTTTAAGACATGTAAGATAAATTTGTAACATATATGGTGTGAGATAATTAGTTGTCGTTAAAAGAAATAATAAAGGGAAATCATCCACATATCAACCACTGGTGCTTTAGTCCAATGGTAAGAGTGTTCGTGCTTAAGTCAGTAGGCCTGGATTCGAGTCCCTTCTTTGGCCTTTGGCTCAGATAGGTACCACCTCCGCAAAACTTATGGGCGCACTAGATTGACTTTGTGAAATAAGAGCTCAGAGGTCCGAGTCTCGGCTCGTGCTCACTCCAGTTGGTCCCCCACCAGACCAGGAGAGTTGCCAACAACTATTCTTTGTGAGTTGGATAATGTCTTGTGTCAAAAAGATACCCAAAATCAAAATATTCCCGTCAATCTATACCTTTTATGAAATAATCCACGTATCAGTATGACAATTTTTAACATTTTTCCTAACCAATTCTCAAAATAGTAAATTGGGCTTAATCACAATAAATTGGAATTAGGGGCGTTGATCGGTTCGGTTATCGGGTTGTTCGGTTAGTTCGGTTCGGTTAATTCGGTTAAAAAAAATTTTTTAGGTCAACTCGAGAACCGAACTGAACCAAATTCAAATTCGGTTTTCGGTTCGGTTCGGTTGAATTCTAATTCGGTTCGGTTATTGGGTTGACCCGAATAACCCGAATTTCACTATTTAAAAAAAAAAAAATTAATAATTACATAGATATTTAGCAAAAAATATATATATTTCAAGCATAAAAAGTGCTTTATTATATTATGATAACTTTTTAATAGTATTTATTTATATATAAATATACATAAAAATATATAAATATACATAAAAATATGTAAATATGTATATAAATATATAATATATATATATATATATATATATATATATATATATATATATATATATATATATATATATATATATATGAATTCCGTTTTCGATTTAAAGTACCAAACCCATATCCAACCCGAGAACCGTATTATTAGTTCAGTTCGGTTATTTTCGGTTCGGTTTCGGTTTTCGGTTTATTCGGTCTTTTCGCTCACCCCTAATCCTAATTGAAAGTAATAACTCTATTTCAGTTCATATGGATCGTTAAATTGGGCTAAACCCAAAACGAGCAATAAGAGATATCAATCCTTATGTCTTGATTGACATGGCAAAGTAGTACAGTATAATACTCCGTAAAAAGTAGGGGCGGCAATCGAGTCGTGTTCGTGTTAACCTATTCGAGTTCGCGGGTTGGCGGGTTGAAATAACCTCTACCCAAACACGACCCATTTATTAATCGTGTCAAGAAGCTCAACCCTAACCCAGACCTGCATAACACGCGTAACCCATTTGTGGACCCGTTTAACCTGTTTAAATAAATAGGTAAAACAGTGAATAAGGTTGGTGGTTTGTTGATGTAACTAGCTTAAATGAAAAAATTATATAAAGATTTAAAATATGATAAAAATACCATACAAATAACTATACGACAATTTCAATTATAGATATCTGAGTTATAAGCGTCAATTTCAATAAAATCTGAGTTATAATCGTAATTCGCTCATATTAAGTACATAACAAAATACATTTAATCCATATCCGACATTAAAACCATGTTATATATTTTATTTTTAGAGGCTTATATACTTAAACGGGTTCACGTGTTGACCTGTTTAACATTTGCTCAACCCAAACACGACCCGTTTATTAAACGGGCTAGACGGGTTGACCTGTTTTTGACCCAAACCTGTTTATCCTTAACCCAAACCTGTTTAACTTCGTGTCGGGTTCGTATCGTTTATCGTGTCGTGTCGAGAATTGACACCCCTAGTAAAAAGGTACTTTCAAAATGATGACGTGGCACATCAAAAGAAATACAACGTGACGTGGCAAGTATAACAACTTCTAGAACTCGCTCAAAACATCCACCTGCTTCCATCTTTCTCATCATAATCATATTCAAAATTCACACAAACCAGGTAGTAATAAACTTTGAGCCAAATTGGTAAAGGCAATCAACAACGAGAATGTCGGTGTTCAACTGGAAGAGCTTCGCGGCGGACGAAGACCGGCCGGACAAGCCACGAAGGTTCGGAGTTACGGAGATTCGTGGACCGCATCACACCTCTCTCTTTTCCCATAACATGCTTCAGGTTTATTAATTATTATTCTTCCTATATATTAACTAACTAACTTTACTTGTACTATTATAACTAGTCGGATACCCGCGCATAACGGCGGCGATAAGTATAGTTATATGTGTTTGTCATATAAAAATACTCTCGCAATCTCTTACACGTCAAACACTCCCCCAAAAATATATTTGACGAATCAAGATTTTATTGATTGAAATAAATGTTAAAGTTGTAAAATTTTGAATTAAAGATAAAATAAACCCACTAAAAATATAAAAACTAAAAACTCATAAAAATATATCAAAATGGATCTTGAATTGAAGAGCATAAAATTTTAGAAAATATGGTGAAATTAGATTATAAAAAAAATAAATAGATAAAAAGATATTTCAATTTGAAAATAAAGATGAATTTTTAGTTGAGAAGTGACACATGTCACTTTATAATTGGAGCTCCTTGTCTTACTTTTTAGTGGTTAGGAGTTAGGCTTGGAGTTTGTTAAGAATTGACACATGTCATCTCATGATTGGAGCTCCTTATCTTAATTTTTGGTTAGGAGTTAGGCTTGGAATGAGGTTTGGCTTTTAAATGCATTATACAGTAGTATAGATTAGCCAGATCACATTTAACTGCATTCTCAGCTTGTTATTTAATCCAATTTAGTTTCTAGGTAACACACTTAGCTATTAAGTATTTAATTTGTGCATAATTAGATACAAACCAAGTTTTTACTACAAGTGAATACCCGTTCTTTGAACTAAATTGTAAATGTTCCAACGTAATTTGAAGATATGTGGCTCGAGTTAGAAGATTCTGTTGCTTAATTTATACTTGGATCACGCTTAACTGTTTATTAGTATGGTTTGATGATTTTGATTGATCTGTCAACTCAAGATAAAATATGGTTCACAATGCATCATCAGCTTGCAGTATTCAGTTTGTTGTATCGTTTAACTCCTTTTGAATTTGGTTCGGTGATTTATTGTTCTTTCAAAGAAATATAGATTCTGTGTTGCTGATTTTTTCGCGTGTGAATCATAAGCTTGTATTATGCAATATGTAGTGAGAATTAAAGCTATCACGGATAGACTTTGTGTATGTTTTCTAAATTTGTGCACACGGTTACTTGGTCTTAGCATGAACTGTCTTTCAAAGTTTCAATCGATGAGAATTTGGTCCTCTGTAGATTAAAGGTTTGTTTTATGTGATTTGTAGTGAGAATCAGTTTAAATGTGGATATCCCTTAATGTTGAGCTCCTTAGGCATATGGAGCCAGTAATTTTTCAGATATGAAAATTTATGATATAGAGTGCATGCGTAGGAGATAGGGAAGATACATGGCAACTGTATTTTCGCTTCGGTTAGGTGTGATTAAGACTTTGTTGAAATGCAACGTAGTTTACGTTTGTTTGGAGTTTCTGTTGTCTGTATCCAACTTTTTATGAATTTCGTTCCTTAAACTTAATATGCCTTCCGCACGTGTTGGTATGGTTAAGCTAAGTGCCCTTGAGACCACTGAATCTATTCGTCATGATACAACTTATGTTAGACCCATCTGGCCTTCTGGGTCTGCCTACTTCATTGTCTTTCAGCTGATAGTGAATTGATGATATTTATGTTAATGCTGTTCAAGTAACATGTTGTAGCGCAAGTCAATCAAGTAACATGTACCAAGTTTCCATAAGCTCTGACCTCTTGTAGTTAACTGCCTACGTGCTCCAATATTTGTAATTTCAAGAAATAGAATTGGTAACATGATGCATTGATTGATATAGGAACCGTTAGAAGTATATGAGTTAACTGTTTTTCTAAGTTGTACATGTATGTGTGCTTTGAACAGGATATGTTTGAGTCCATGGGGCAGTTTGTTGATGGTTTAAAGTTTACTGGAGGCTCTCAAAGTTTGATGCCAAAATCCTTCATTAGAGAAGCAACAAAATTGGCGCATGAGCACGACATATATGTCAGTACGGGTGACTGGGCTGAATATTTGCAGCAAAAAGGATATTCTTCCTTCAAAGAATATATAGAGGTAATCAGGGTGAAAAAACGTCTATTCTCATTTCACATGTTCAGTTGAAATATGTCCTAATAATTCGTTCGACTCTTACAGGAGTGTAAGCAGCTGGGATTTGATACAGTTGAGCTGAACACGAGTTTACTTGACCTTCCTGAAGACACGTTGTTGAGATACATCAGGTTGATCAAGAGTAAAGGGCTTAAAGCTAAGCCTCAGTTCGCTGTGAAGTTTAACCAGGCTGAGATTCCTCCAACCCATGAAAGAGATCCTGCTGCTTACGTTTTTCCAACAACTCGAACATCAGGTATGAGCCTACTTCTCGCTAGTATGTTATTGTTAGGATCCTTATCACACACTAGGCTAAATTATAATCAAAGTGTTCCTTATATTTATAGGGTTATGTTAATGATCCTTAAAGACTGTATTTTATGGTACTAATGTAATCTTAGTTCATGAACATAAAACTGCATGATGATGAAAATAAAATGACCGTTTTTTATAATACAGAACGTATGGGAGATATTGATTCCTTGATCAGAAGGGCAGAGAGATGCTTGGAAGCTGGAGCAGATATGATATCAATTGATGCTGAAAATGTTTGTCGATATGCTGATTCTGTAAGAGCAGATATCATAGCTAAGTTGATTGGGCGTTTAGGACTCGAAAAGACCATGTTTGAAGCATCAAATTCCAAAACCTCAGAGTGGTTCATTAAGCAATATGGTCCCAACGTATGCTCTTGTCCTTCAAATCTATAACCTGTTTATGGTTCACGTCCATATGTATGGTTACTTACTTTTTGCTATTGTTGTCTCACGTCCATATGTATGGTTACTTACTTTTTGCTATTGTTGTCTTGGATACAGGTTAACCTTTTCATCGATCATTCCCAAGTGCTGGACCTGGAGTGTCTTCGAGGAAGTAACATGGGACAGAATCACAGATCTGTTCTTAACTCTTCGTTTTTTCTACTTTGAAGGGAAGTCTTGTTTGCTGTACGTAATAATTTGTATGCTTGTGAAACTGTTGTTTGGTAATTTTACTTGCCGTGTGTACCAAGTGAGGGCAAGAACGATAAATGAACGTACTTTTCTTTGTTTCATTGTGTTTATTAGCTCACCTGCAATGCCGCAGGAGAAACTTCATTTGACCTTTCTATCTTCAAGGTGTGCTCAGTTATCGTAACTAGTGTCTGCGTCTACTTTATGGTTTTTTTGGCGCTTGGTTGTCCTCTACTTTTAGGACACTAAACGGAACAAGAGCCGGATCGTCAAGTTGTGTTTGTCCCTGGTGGTGATCTTTTAAGACTGAATCCAAGGTTGTAGGTTTGCTCAATCACGAAAAAGCCCCAGTACCGTATGGGGTTTTTTCATATCTTAAATAGAATGGTTGATTTTCATAGAACCTATTTGGCTATTTGCTTATCTACCAGTCTTATATGTCTATCTTCTGATTTGCCTTTTCGGACCCAAGCATTGATTTCAAAATTGAACCCCTTAAACAGCTGGAACACTTGTCAATCATTACCTTTAAAATATGAGGCATGTCAGGGCCACATAAAATTTACACAAAAAATCCTCACTCGCTGACATATCAGCGAGTGGGGATTTTTTGTGTAAACTTTATGTGGATGTAGCAAATTTCTTAAAATATATCTTGTTGCTATAGATATTATATATATATATTAATTGTCGGGGAAGAAAACAGTAACAAGCCAAGTATTAAATGCAAAGTTTTTCAAGTTGGCAAACAGTCCATGAGGTTCAAGTGGCGCTGCAAAGTAAGTCCAAACATTAAATGCAAAGTTTCACAACTTGGCAAAAATAGTCCCTAAAGTTTAAGGGGCATTGCAAGGTAAGTCCTGTAGAATTAATTGCTAACTATAGCAACTTGGCAAAATTAGTCCCTAAGATTTAAGTGTCGCTACAAAGTAAGTCTTTTGAAGCCAATCCCGCTGCATCGCGCGGGTTTCCACACTCGTTTTCAATCAATAATGGCTTTGTCTTCTTTTGGCTCTTGCACTATGCATATAAAGATCTGTGTTAAATCCGAGTTTTTATGAAACAGTAGTTCCCAGGTTGAGTCCTGATAGAAACAAGACTTTTCATCCGATCCCTGCTACTGACAAGTTGCGGTTGGTGATTAGTCTCATATTAGTTATCGCATATTATTATTGAAACGAGACTGCAAGCCAGTCTAAAAATAAGTCAAGTCACTAATCAATTTACCTGAAAAATAACCAAAATACACGATCTTATGTATAGACTAGGTAAATTTAGCGTCTCACTTAGAACGTGTGGCACGCGTAGCAATGTTATTGGCGGCGGCGTTGTGTGTTACCACGCCATACTTAACTTGTTGCCAAGCGATGCGGTGTGTCATAGACAATAGACGACGACAACCACCAAAGAACAAAAATAGCACAAGACAAATAGCTTAAGCATGTTCAAAACTCTGAAATCAACCTTCCAAGTCTCTCTCAAATTCAAAACACGAACATAAAATTATCGAATGATGAAATCTACAAAGTACATGGAAAAAACATCGACAGATTTTTGGTTTTTTACTGGTTTTGATCTGTTTTTTTGGGGTCTGTATCTATTCAAGTACATCCGGTTCACTCGAATTTTGTAAACGGTTGCAGCCCTCATTTCCGGTTCAACCAGTTATATCGACCGGGTTTTTTAAAGATTCACTAGTAATGTTAAGAGAACTCGGTGCTCTTAGTTATAGGGTTGGCTTGTGCCCTATAACTGAACACCACACTCCACCCCAGAACATAGGTCTCGTGTCATTATCAAAATGTTATACGATTTTTTATTTTATTTTAATTGGATTAAGTGTGGGTCGGATAGTTTCTTATAACGAGGAAATGTGTTTTATAACTTGAGTGATGGGGAAAATGTATTTTTTGATTAAGTTATAGATTCTGAGTTATAGATAAAAAAAAACAATGATGTAACAACACTTTTTACTATAACGCGAGCCTCTCATTTTTGAGCACCTTGTGCTAGGGATGAGCGTCGCAAACCTAATACCTAACGAGACTGAGAGGATCGACCGGACTGACCGAAAACCGACCGAACCAAAGGATCAGCGGCCCGGTCTCGGTCCCCATTTTTTTCCTTATTTAGGTCTGGTTCAATTTGGTTCAGTCCGGCATACAAACCGGCCATTTTACCTTCTTAGACCAACCCAGAACAAACCGAACACATTCGATCTGATCCTCGGTCTAAATTTTAAGGCTTTTTCGATCTCAGTCTTGACCGATCCGATCCGATCCGATCTTAGATTAGATGATGCTCACCCCTTGTGCAATGAGAAACAAGGCAAAAGCAAATTAGCCATCATCAATCCTGCCGACTTAAATGACCATATTATCCCCCTCCCCCCTCCTGTAGTAAATAAAAGCAACCTTTCATCATCATCATCATTGTCGCTCGCAAGTATACTATTTAGACGTGACTCTAACGCAAACATCCCTTTCTTTCCCCCTTCTCAATCTCTTTCAAACCCCCTCCCTAGAGAGAGAAACATAACAAACAAACAATCACACATCGAGACAAATAAAAACTCAAATGGCGAAAAAGAAGGCAACGATGACGCTGAAAGACTTCCACGGCGGCTCTATTCCTTCCGATCTCCCCTTACCTTCCGCTCCCGGCGTGTAACTACCTACCTTCCTTTTTTATTCGAATATTCGATTTATATTTACTCTTTTTGTTATTTAGATCTGTTATTTTTCATCGATTATTTGCCTATATGTATTACTTTGATTGTATGTGTATAGCATAAGATCTGTTATATATAAGGTCCAAACCCTAGGTGTGTAATCGGTTTGAAAACTGCGGCTCGATTACTCGTAACTAGTAGTATAGATTAACATTGAGACTCGTATTCAATATTTAGTAGCAAAATATTTGAAGTATACAAAAGGTATGAATGTACAAGCGAGAATAAGGCTCGCAAGCTTTACGAGCCGAGCATTTTGATACGAAACAAAAAAGAGAGAAGCTTAACTTGGTCTATATTGAGTCGGTTTTGACTGTTTTGCGAATCGAATCATGAATAGCTCTTGTGCTGTCTTGTCTCGTTTACACGCCAACGAAACCCTAGGTAGTACTGTTTGTATGTGTGTTTTGTTCAAAGTTGTTAATTACACTAGACTTTGGACTCAATTATATGTTGGATAAGCTAAATTCATATTGATCTCAAAGATCGCCATATGTTTAGTTTGACGAACTGATATATATATATATAGAAAAAATAATAAACTGGTGTTTGTTTGTTTATAAACTGTGTTATGATCGATTATTCGCTTGTATGTTGCTCAATTAATTTGACTGTATGTTTATGATGATAATCTCTGTTCTACGTAGCACAAAACCCTAGCTTATTCTACACTATTTGTTTGTGTGTGTTGATGTTTTTGTTTAAGGGGGTGGTTGTTTCAGCATATATAGCCGGCTTATTGCTTATTTGGTTTTCGGGTTATGTTTATAAGCTCAATTTTTGTTGCTTATTTTGAAACTTTTCGGCTTGTATAAGATTGTCATGTCATAATAAGTTTATAGAAGCCGAAAAGACTCAAAATAAGCCACAAAAAGTGAGCTTATGAAACATAAGCCCAAAATCAAATAAGCCATAAGCCGGCTATGTAAGCCTGAACAAACAACCCCTAATGGTATTACTGTACTACATTACATTAGACTTTAAACTTAGCTATTTGTGGAGTATATAAATTTTATTCATGGTGGTCTCGAGAATCGGCATATGTTTAGGAGGTGTTTGGGAATTTTTTTGGCTGATGCTTCTGCCTAGAAATAAGTGTGTCAGAAAGTAGTGTTTGGATTTGCTTATGTTGTAAAAATGCAAGCATACTCGAATATAGAATCATTTGTTGAAAGGTTTCAATCGATTTTATTTGTGAAAAGTTTTGAGTTAGATATGTTTGTTGAAATGCAGTTTTAGTTTTCTGCATAAATAACACTTTGAAATAAGCAGCTTCGTACCTGCTTATTTTAACTCAAATAAGCAGATAAGCAGAAAAAATTAGCTATACCAAACACCCTCTTAGTTATTAGGAGCTAATTAATTTTTTAAAAATGATCTGGTGTTTTGTTTAATAGTTTGTTTGTGGATGTTGTTATAGGACTGTGAGGCCATTGAATCATACTGGACTGGATAGAAACAATGCATGGACGAATCCTATGGGAAGGCAAGATCACAGGTTGCGTCCAGGTTCAGCTGGGGCAGTAAGGACTTATGACGATAAGACGCCGTTTCTAGGTCATAATGTGCAGATTGGGCGGAACTTTGATGAAGATGAGAGGAAGCCGTTGGATGGGGGGTCGCTACCGCGGAGAACTGTTAGTGATGAGAATATTCGTGGTGGTCCACCGGTGAGATCGGAGGTGAAGGTTGAGTATCCGGTTGCTGGGAATGTGGTTACGCGACCTGCTACTACTCCAGTTTCACAGTATGAGGGTGGTTCGTATGCAGCTAGGTTTAGTGAAGGGGGTAATGTTAGTAGTGGTAGGTCTACAGTTAGTGGGCCGTCCCCAAATGCGTGGGGCCCGAGGAAAGCGGCTGTTGGAATGGTGGAGCCTAGTCCTGCTTCTTGGTCTGCTCCTGATGCTGCAACTAAGTTAGCTCATGCTAGTGCACTTGAGAAGGTTACTTCGGGTCGTTGGCTTTCAAATCAAAATAAGCAGATAGACGTAGAGGTTATTAGACATCCCGAGCAAGAAGCTAAAGTGCAAACAAAAGGAAATTCGTATACTACGTTTTCTCACGTACCGACGAATGATCATGATGATGCTTTGGCCAGACATGCTGGTAGGAGTTTGGCCATAAATGATGGGATGCCAGTGACTGCGCGTGAGGTGCCATCATACACAAAAGAGAGGGGGCCTACCGTATATAATGATGGGGTTCAAGTTCAGCAAGTGTATAGTGTTGGCACAGCTGGTGGGTCTGAGTTGCATCCTTCTGTACCTTCAGAGTCGACCGAGAGGCCCAAGTTGAAGTTACTTCCGAGATCTAAACCAGTCGAAACTTTGGAACCGTTAGTAGCTTATAACCAGGTATTTAAATATGTTTGAAGCTTTGAATAATGTGTATCTTGCAAAAGTCTGATTTTGTGTATCTATGCTATATGATGGTAACCATCTTCTGCTTGTGTATCTATCCCACAGTCAGCGAATCCAGTTATGGCGGATATTGGAAATACGAGTTTCAAGGCACCTGGTTTAGCTGGGCCAGAGGATGCTCCTCAGGCATTTGAGCGACCAAGAGTCAACTTAAAGCCACGATCACAGCCTATTGAGCCAATGGAAAGAAACACTGAAACAGCAAGGTCGGTAAACTGTCTTAAAGTCTCTCTCAGCTCTTTTAATGTTTATTTGCTAAAATTATGCTGTGGAAGGGTTCGACATCTTTGGAATAATGTGGTAGGTCGTCATTGTAAGAATATAAAAAAGATAAAAGAGATACCTGGTAGATACACAATTTGTTTGGGAGTTGCGTATATCATTTTAAGTAGGAACAGTCTAAGAGGTATGGTGGTTCCAGTCTTGAGACATATGTTAATCCTTTGATATGTAACTGTTATCTGGGCCTGCTTTAGACATATGGTTTTGGATGATGCAGAAATTTCTAGTATAGGGAAATATGTGGAGGATTCTTATTCTGTGGTTGTCTTTTCTTTGAGGCCTCTGTTTTATTCATTAGTTTAGTGTTCATCGGTTTTTCGCATACACGGTGGTGGTGGCTATTTCAGTCTTGTCTGCATCTGTAGCCACAGTCCACTCTTTGTTTATGTGGCTTAGTGTCAACTGTCAAGGCACATAGGGGTGATTGCATGACCATCTAATTGAGGGTGATGCTGTATGTGGAAAATTAGGCCTTTCTAGTGTCTTTATAATGTATCATATCTGTTAGTCTTAATCATAACCGGAGTGAATTACATAAATAGCTTCTCGACAGTTATTCAACCTGCACTTTAGTTCCTCAGCTTTTGTGTTAGTTGCCTAAAGAAACAAGTCTTGTCAAACTGGTCTATTCTATTGTCGCTGTTAGTATCTTTTCGTTACAATAAAAGTCTTCCTCCCTTTAAATTTTTCTAACTTTAACCTGCCTTTTAAGTGGAATGTTCGAGTTTAAAGTCAACACAAGCCTGTTTATAACAACAGATTATGAGATAATTGGTCTCTTAGACGCTTGAGTGCTTTTTAGTCCGTACTTGTTGGAATTGGGGTCAAAGGGACAGTGGTTGATCAAGGGATACAGAACAGTGGATTGTGATGGAAGATAAATTAGTGTAATCATACCCATTTTAGAAGATTTGTGTTGTATTATAAAACGAACTAGTTGTACCACAGGTTTGCAGCTAATTTGTGTTTTCTAAGCTGTCATCGTTTTACATACGAATAGATAACTCTATCTTTCAATCCCCCAAGAATAACCCAACAAACAGCTGTTTTGGTATTCATTCATGTATATGCAATTCTTCATATATCCTCCTACTCACTCCCTCTTCTGGTTATGCAACTAACACTTACATTTTGTTCAGGAACACTTTATTTGGTGGAGCTCGCCCTCGAGAATTGGTAAGAACTGCATTGTTCAAGTGTAATTGTCAATTTTTTTTTTTTTTTTTTTTGGGCGGTGAAGAAATGTAATTGTCAATTTATGAAATACGCGTTTTGCTAATGGGAAAACAATGGTTATGGGTTGTCGTACTTTCTTTATATAGATAATGGTCTGCCAAACCTCCTCAGAGTAATTCTATGGTCTTGTTGACTAATGGTTATGGGTTCCCTTTATATGTTTTGGATGAAGATTAGTAATCAATTTTTTTGACATTTGTATTGACGATTCTTCTGATCATGCTGCCAGGTTCTGAAAGAGCGAGGAGTCGATGATGTTGTTGTTAATCAGGATATGATCCAGTCTCCTAACAGGTATATGTTCACTTTAACCCCTTTCATTCGAAAAACTAAAAGATAGTAGGACTATGACCATACTCAAGTTTCAACCACAAATGTTTATTTGTAGCAGGATGAAAAAGGAAAACACTAGGGTCGAGAACCCAGGTCTTGCTTCACGTCAAAATGGGAGACCTGAACCTCTAGATCATCATAGAACCGGAAAGAACATTGATAGGAGAGACACTGATAAATCAGATGCTCAGAGAAGAGGCAACTGGAGAAACGAAAATCGCAAGAGCAGCAGGGACCTTGAACAGCAGCAACCACCACAAGAGAGGCCACCTTCTCCAGAAACATGGCGCAAACCTGTTGAACCTGAACCACCAGTTGGACCCCGTTATGGAAAAGCAGCTTCTGCAGTTGAGCTAGCTCAAGCTTTCTCCAAATCAGTCTCTGACCCGAAGGCAGCAACTGATCGATTCTCTAGCCAAAGAGGGCTTCCTGGGCAGGGACAGATTCCATTTTCTCGGTTAACTAGCGGACCCACTTCTAGACCTCATCAGATAAACGGACACTAGTCATACAATCAATATTCTTGGATCATCCAAGGAAGCTCAGGACTCGACTACAACAAAGACTGCCGGTTTAATATGTCCCTTCACCTGCTTCCATACTCCATTGATACTCGACGTGGGATGGCATCTGCTAGACTTGACCCCCATGACAACTAGAAAAAGCCGACTTGGGAGAAAAAATGATCTCTTCTCAAGTTATGTCGTATTTCTAGACAGTTTTTTTTTTTTTTTTTTTTTTTTTTTTTTTTTTTTTTTTTAATCACAAAAATTGATGGAAAGCCTATTTGATGCACATCATATATTTTTAAGATGTTTTGGTATTGATCTGTGATCTTCAATGCTATCTTGTTGTCGCTTTTGGTTGCAATTTGTGTTATTTAGTTTCTCCCATGGTTCATATAGATGCACAAAAGGACCGAGTGACCGGTTTTTTAGTTCTTCGGACCTTTTTTGCAATACAGTAAAACCACTATAAATTAATGATGTTAGGAACGAGATATTTTATTAATTAAGCGAAGATTATTATATCGATAAATTAATAGGTTATTAATTAAAAGATGTTTTATGTATGGTGTTTAAATTTCCAACTCTAATATACTACTTACAACGTATACTAGTCAAAGTTGAAAAATAAATTACTTAACATTAGGGGTATGGGGCGGTTTTTAGCTAAAACCAAACCCCGAATCGAAAATTCGGTTTTAAGTTTTTTAAAACCAAATCTCGCACCAAAAGTTCGGTTTGGTTACTGGTTTTTTGCTGTTCGGTTTTTGGATATCTGAAATTTATGTTGATGGTTTAATGTTAGACTCAATATTTTAGCTAAGTTATATAAATTTAGATATCTGAAATTTCGGATTACAGTTTTATATATATCCGGATATCCAAATATCTATAAATTTCGAAAAACTATTAGATAAGTTTCAAAACTAACATTTCATAAAACCAAACATTTTAATAAATTTTAATTAATTTTTCGGATATTTTAAAATCTATAGATTTAGATTTTGACCTCAGCTAGATAAGTTTTATTCATAAGAGATCTTGAAAATCGGCATATGTTTAGTTTGACGAACTGATTTGTATAATAAACTGGTGCTGTTTTCTTAAACTGTTGTCACGATCGATTATTTGCTTGTATACTGTTCAATTAATTAGAATGTATATGTATAAGATGATAAGATCTGTTATTCGTTGCTCGAAACCCTAGGCTGTGTTATACTACATGCGTGTGTTTCGGAAAATAGTGTTTCGATTTGCTTATGTTCTAAAAATGCAAGAATACTCGAATATAGAATCATTTGTTGAAAGGTTTCAATCGAATTTATTTGTAAAAAGTTTTGAGTTAGATATGTTTGTTGAAATGCAGTTTTAGTTTTCTGCATAAATAACACTTAATAACTGATGTTTTTAACTTTATCAGCTTGTATATGAGAGTTAGAGTTGATTTAGTGATTAATATAGCTTCTATACTATTTGTTTATAAACTGTTGTTACCTCCGATTATTCGCTTGTATGTTCTCAATTAATTCGACTGTATGTTTATGATGATAAGATCTGTTATACGTAGCTCGAAACCCTAGGCTATACTATACTATTTGTCTGGGTTGAATGTTTTAAGTTATTACTGTACTACGTTACATTAGGCATTTAGACTTTAAACTTAGCTATCTGTGGAATAGATGAGTTTTATTCATAGTGTTCTCGAGAATCGGCATATGTTTAGGAGGTGTTTGGGATTGCCTTTTTTTGCTGATTCTTCTGCTTAGAAATAAGCTTGTCATAAATTAATAGGAACGAGATATTTTAGGAACGAGATATTTTATTAATTAAGCGAATATTATTATATCGATAAATTAATAGGTTATTAATTAGAAGATGTTTTACGTATGGTGTTTAAATTTCCAACTCTAATATACTACTTACAACGTATACTAGTCAAAGTTGAAAAATAAATTACTTAACATTAGGGGTATGGGGCGGTTTTTAGCTAAAACCAAACCCCGAATCGAAAATTCGGTTTTAAGTTTTTTAAAACCAAATCTCGCACCAAAAGTTCGGTTTGGTTATTGGTTTTTTGCTGTTCGGTTTTTGGATATCTGAAATTTATGTTGATGGTTTAATGTTAGACTCAATATTTTAGCTAAGTTATATAAATTTAGATATCTGAAATTTCGGATTACAGTTTTATATATATCCGGATATCCAAATATCTATAAATTTCGAAAAACTTTTAGATAAGTTTCAAAACTAACATTTCATAAAACCCAACATTTTAATAAATTTTAATTAATTTTTCGGATATCCAAATATGGATATTTTTTGAACATCCAAAACCTAAATCAAGAAATTCTAAAATGTAAGTTGAATATTTTATCATAAAATAATAAGATTACCTAACATGTATTTTAACATGAGATGTGCGAAGATATATGAAATAAAGAAAACTAACTTTACGAATTTATTATAGTATTAGCTAAATAAACACATGTTACGAATATCTAATCTCTTAGTTTATGGACTTTGGTGATTACTTGTATCAAAATTAATACGTATACAATTAATTTTTTTAGTTTAATGAATGCTAGTATGTGGCGGTTCAATTTTTTCGGTTTGGGTTTTCATTTAAAATAAAAAACGAACCAAAACATTCGATTTTTTTAAAAACTAAAACCGCACCATCGGTTTTAGAATTGGTTCGGTTTTTTTGGGCGG
The DNA here is from genome assembly GCA_019973895.1 of Chrysanthemum seticuspe. NCBI lineage: Eukaryota > Viridiplantae > Streptophyta > Magnoliopsida > Asterales > Asteraceae > Chrysanthemum > Chrysanthemum seticuspe. Next base: position 7,622,527 of record BPTQ01000007.1, read on the forward strand.
TCCACTAGTTCATCGTACAAAAATTTGGTCCATAATACCAACGTAATACATTAAACATGGTTAGAAATTGATCATTGTAAAATGGCTATTGAAACACATATATACAATGGGGATTCAAAATATTCACATAGGTTTCAAATCTGTATGGTTAGAATAATATATATAAATATTGATTTATAGTTTCGTTGGGACCAATACATAATTAGGGGTTTTAAAAAAAATTATTATATTATTATTTTATCGATTGAGGTCTAAATTTGTACTGGTCCCAAGTTGGGACTTAACAAATTATTAATTTTATTGAGATTATTAATTTATCGAGTATTAATTTATAGAGGTTTTACTGGTAACAACGTATTATATATCCTATCGAAACTGAAATATTTTCCTTATGTTATCTTCTTTGCTTAGTTTTAATATTTGCTCGTTTCATGCGATTTTTCTTTACCCTTTGAATTAGATATGTATTGATTGTTAGTGGAACTTAAGACGCGACAATGAACACCCAAAGTTCCAGTGGCTCGTGTTCTTGTAAAACAACTGCGATAACTGGTTCAAAACCGTCTCAAGTGTTGATTCTCTACTACATTAACAACTTGCTGGTGGTTTATGTCGATTCTCTGCTATACCGATCTATTAATTTCTCTATAGTACTCGAATAGCACTGCTCTTGCATATGCAAAGAAGTATTTACATTTACAACAATAAGTCAATAACAAAAAGAAACATGTAGCAAGTAAATGAAATAAAACACACAAGAAAGTACATATCATCTCAAAATTAAAACAAGAGCGTAGTTGGGACGGGTGAAAACGCATCCCACGAGTCTCGTAGCCTGAAAACCACGACCACAGGTTAGTATATAGAAATGACCCATTTTGGAAAGTTATAAAGCAAGTACTATCAGTTTTTCGAGATTTGAGAATTGACCCATTTTGTGGGTCTGTTTCTGCAATCCTAGAATGAACAAGGAAAAGATCAGAATACGGTATACATGAACTTACCTATATTCATTCTTGTATACAAAAGGTTTGTTGTTTGTTGCAGACATTGTAACATTCTTCCTGTCGTTAATCTTATTACTAGGCTTAACGTACAATTGTATCCTCTCCGCCATAATAACATCCTCTTCAGAAATTGTGCATAAAGACGGTCGCCAGTGAATTGGCTGCCTTCCATTTTTCCCAACTATCTTTCCACTACGAGTAAGCTTCTTCTCACGAGCCACGCCAACAACAAGGTTCTTAGCCTCGTCGTCGCTTGATACATAAGATGTCGATGAAGCGTGTTGTTCATTAGTGCCACAACACGCGACAAGAGTTAAGAAAAACTTCATTTTGGACTTGCTTAGTCCTTTCACATGTGAGTAAGATTGTTTTAAGAAGGAAACAAGTGCTCTAATTATATAAATTTTTTTAATGTTTACTTTATTATTAGTGTCTTTTTAAATTAGATAACAAGTTGTAGCCGGCTGGTTTGGTTTTGATTGTGATGTTAAAGCAATTCTTTAATTATTGTGATTAAAAGTAGATACGCTGGATTTATCATATGATTCGAAAATAATTACTAGCTTTTTTTTTTTTTTTTTTTTTTTTTTTTTTTTTTTTTTAAACTTTTCAAAAATCACTATCTATGAAACGTTTTAGTAGGAAAAGATATAGGGTTATCGCCAGCGACGGAACCAGGGTGGTTCTCGAAGAATCTCAAGACACCCACTGATTTTTGTGACGTAGTGTTAATTTTGTTAGAAAACTTTCGATTTTTCTAAATGCATCTGGGCTTTAAAAATTGTGTTTGTAGTTTTGTTTAGTTATTTTAAATGCGCCTGTTCAATGATCACTTTCTGTCTTAGTTCTGTCTCTCTGGTTATCACTCTCTAGCTTCGTCTCTGGCTCTTTCATTAATCCCATAGTGTTGATTTTATGCTATAACTTAACATCTATAACTTTGTAAAACTTTTATAGTTATGAAGGTCCTATAGCATATAGAACTGTTACGACTTTCATAAGAACTTCCACAAATGTAAAAAATAAAAAGTCAATTTTGCAAGACATAATGATATAAAAGGACTTAAAGTAGATGTAAAATTTATAAGATAATAAGGGGGGAGGGAGTGGGTTCGGTTTGGGCATTCGGGTAGAGGTACCCGATCGGGTACACCGCCGCCGCGTGTTCGGGTTTATGAATCGGGTAGCAAATTCGGGATGTGAAGCCGAGTGTTTAAAGTGGGGAATGGTTTGAAATTTGGACCGTTGGTGAAGGGTTGACTACTTTGCAATAAAATTAGAAAATAAAAAAAAAAAAAAAAAAAAAAAAAATCCCTTGAAATGACAAACCTGTAAAATGAGACTGCAACAAAGAAGAAACCTGTGCGATGCTCAATGAGACTAGGGTTTTGATATATATCTTTCTTACTTATGGGCTTATTTGGGCTTCTGTTTGGGTTTTTCACTCACTCTAAGGCAATAAATTTTATGAAAGAAAAAAAAACACAAGAAAAATAAACTTACAAAATAGGAACTACGAGACAAGAGATCGATCTAGCTACAAAAACTACATCTTTTTGTTCGAATTGGGGTACCCAAATGTTTTTTTTTTTTTTTTTTTTTTTTTTTTTTTTTTTTTTTTAAGTTGTAGTTTTAATTTTTAAGTTGTAGTTTTTTTAAGTATTATGTAATGTTTTTATTTTTAATGAAATGATATGTTTTTATTTTAAATATTGTATGTGATTTTATGTATGAAAAAAAAAAAAAAAAAAAAAAAAAAAAAAAAAAAAAAAAAAAATCGGGTACAAATTGGTGACCACTCCCTCCACTTAGGGTATGGTTAGGGTAAAATTGGGTACTTTTGATGTGTAAGGTTTTTATTGGATGGAGGTGAGGTGGCACCTAGGGTATTAGGTGACCACTCCCCCCTCTCTAACTAATGTAGTTGTTATGGTTTGACTTAAGGGGGAAACATAAGATCATCAAGTTATTTGATGTTAAACTTTACAGATTTACCTTTTTGATATTAAAACTTTTTAATTAGACTTTTCTTCTTAAAGAAAGAAAAACTAAAGTTGATGAATAACAAAAGCTTCAACTATCCGACTGATTCTTCTTATTCTACTTTTATGTCTCATTTAATTCTTACTCTTACTGATTTACTTTTTTAATTAGACTCAATGACTTATATATGAAAGCAAGTTAATTTGAGTATGTGTTTAAACATACATTAATTAAAATTTTTGCATTAAATGAACTAGAATATTTATAATTATTATATATTTTTATTTTAAACATGAAATGTGATGTTAAATATAGAATGTTTAGTGTTTATTTAATGCAAAAATTTTAATTAACGTATGTTTAAACACAAGCCTATGGGTTGTGGTTAACAAAACTCTTTATTTATTTGGATCTTAATATAACAAACTAGATAAAATGGTCATTTTTCCTTCGCCTTTCACCTCAACGTCATATCATCATTCAACATATCATCACCCACTTTTTTAACTTGGTGACACGTGACAAGAGAGACAAACAAAAAGGGTGACGCGTGATGACCTTGGCGAAAGGTGATCGGTCACCTCATTGTACCAGCTTTACATTAGTCAATAGTTGTGCCATTGATACCATAACTAACTTATTGTGTTTTGTGGCATGACAATTTTTCACATAACTCATTAAATACTACAAAGTACTATCTAATGAATACGTACCACGGCTTCGGTCTAAAATTTATTTCAGATTTAGCGGGTGTTAACTTTGAATTATATAGCAGGCTTATAGCTTATTTGATTTTCGGCTTATGTTTAATAAGCTCATTTTTTGTGGCTTATTATGAAACTTTTTGACTTATATAAGTCTAGTGGTGAAAAGGCTTGAGACTATCACTCTAAAATGTGTGAAGTCTCTAGTTCAATCTCTGCTATATGCAAACAACCTTAAGTGGTCACGCTAACCTCCTGAAAAGATAGAGCTTTACCTGGTTTGAGTCTGTGTGGCGGTGAGTTCAAACCCCGTGAATTAATCGGCCAAAAAGGTCGAAAATCATGGTTAAAAAAAAAAAAAAAAAAAAAAAAAAAAGTTTTGATGTAAAGCCACAAAAAGTGAGCTTATGAAACATAAGCTCAAGCCAGCTATATAAGCCCAAAAAGACACCCCTTTAGAGCTTATGAAACATAGGGTTTTTTTTTTTTTTTTTTTTTTTTTTTTTTTTTTTTTTTTTAAGGAGTATATACGTTAAAAGTGGCTTAAATGAAAGTGCTAAAAGCTTTCCCTTTTATCGCAATATCTATGTCGTAGTCGTCCTTTTTGCCTTTTGACATTATCGAAGCAAGACGTACAATGATCTTGATTCGTACAATACAACTAAACGTGTCAAAGATGTCCAACAATACACCTTGATTGATGTTTATTAGAGGTGCCAAAATGGGCGGGTATGGGCTATGGGCTAAACGGACGCTAGTCCTATGGGCACGAGTTTAACGGGTACGGGCTCAAACAGGCACGGGCCACACGAGTTCACATTATACGAATCGGTTTAGAAATAACCTAAAACAATAAAAAAATTTCTTCAAACGTAACACATTATTTATATTTGAGTAACTAAATGTACTATATCTATAAGTTTTTTATTAAAAGTAATTTAATGTTCGAGAAAAACATGTGTCTTTTATGCTCATTTAACTCATAAACAGGCAATATATGCCCATTTAAAAAAAATGTGGGCTAAACGTGTTCAAATCTTTTAAAATGTGCCTATTTAGTCTATTGTTTTGATTTTGGGCACAAATTGTCAACTCTAATATTTATCTATACTACTTATAATGAAGGAAAAACATTTCACTCCTGTTTATTATTTTAAGAACACAATAAATAAATTTTTAAGCAAATACTACTTTATAAGCATTACTTACAATCTAAAACACACAAAAAACTAAAAACACACTATTCATATAATACAATTAATACATTATTAAAAACACCATTTCATCAAAATATACAACTATTTAACCAGAGTATACAATCTAATTAAGCTTTCAAAACACAAATATGAAATTCAGCAGTCCAAGACAAAATAAATTTTATTCGCCGAAAAATTTAATCACATGAACAGGTATCCGTCGTCGCATCACACAGATACCTTGATAGTATTAACAAAAGAAAATCAAACAAGAAAACTTTAATGAGTCTACCAACCAATCACTTTAAAGTAAAGTGTTGTTTACTTTCTTTTTTTTTTACCTATTAAAAACCCGAACATTTTTGTCATCTCAACATTTTCAATATATTTTAATTGTATTTTTTTTAACAAACAAACAACCATCTTAAGGCTGCTCAAAAGGACCGGACGGACCGGAACGACCGACAAAACCGATCGGACCGGACCGAAACCGACCGGACCGATGGACCGGCGGTCCGGTCTCGGACTAGGGTTTTTTCCGGATTCGGTCTCGGTCCGGTCCGGACCCAAAACCCGAAATTTAGCCTTGTGGACCGGACCGACCGACGGACCGACCGAGACCGGACCGGACCGACCTCATTCGGTCTCGGTCTCGGTCTAGAGTTTTTGCCGGATTCGGTCTCGGTCCGGTCCGGTTTTCATCGGTCCGGTCCGGCTTTCGACCGATGAGCACCCCTAAACCATCTCAACATTTTCAATATATTTTAATTGTTTTTTTTTTAACAAACAAACAACCATGCTTATGGTTGTTTGCTGTCATAAGATTCATATTAAAAATCTATAAATAAAGTTCTAACAAGAGTGTAAAGAAGTAAAGATACCTTTGTGACTTTGTCACACCAATCAACTTATCATCAAACTTATCATCATGCACTTGCTTTGATTAAAAAAACATGTGTATAATTTGTATAATCTTGAAGACTCCATTGGTAGACCTAACTACTCTTTTTCCTTTTGTCAAATTTGTGTCGGCATTTTCCACAGGAACAATTCCTAGAGCGAACGGAGTTATAGAAATGTTTTGGGTGTTTTTTCGTGTACCTATGACGCCGCTAACTGCATCGTTGATGGTGTTTTAAGAATGTTATAAGTGCAACGTTGTCGGTATAACGTGAGTTACTGTTTTTTTTAATGTAAAAGTGGACTGAGCGGGTCGTTTTAGTGATGTGTTGTAGAAATGTTATTGAGAATAGTGTTTTTAAATTTATGTTATAGAAATGTTATAAGGTGAAGGATAGCGTGACAATCGTATAAGACGCATACATTCATTTAGTGATTCATACATTCATTTTATAGTTTATGGACTGCAGTTCAAACTTTTTAAATCAAAGTTATAAGCTTGATTGATTGTTATTTAAATAACACTTGAAGATACACATTTTTTTTTTATTGGAAATTTGGAATAATTATTTATGCATGTAACTATAAATATATAACGACATATGTATGTATTATATGGAGTTTGTTGATCAACCTTTATCTACCATGAATTCTTAATGACAATTGAAGAGATCCCTCACATGGTTTGCTTTGCTTTGCTTAGTTTTAAATTTTAAATAACTCATATAGACTTGTAACATGTTATACCTTTGAAAAATATATATACAAGTATTTTAATTTAAAAGCATTTTAAGACATCTTCAATCACTCTCTTATGTTATCTAGTACTAGCAGAATAGCAGGGTATTCGCGTGTTACGGCGACGGATATCCTGTAATTAAATTTTTTGACAAATAATATTTTTAAAATATGTTTTTCGTGACAATAACTTTATTAAACACGAAAATTTTAGGTTCTTTAAACTTTAAACAATGAAAAACTATAGTATATTAAAGGTAAATAGTAAAGAAAATAGACATTTCAATTTATTGTTTTTTATTATTTTTTTAAGAGGGTATTTAAAATTTATTTTAATACTTCGTAGCTTGTTTGATTTGTATCATGTAGTTTATTGATTATATGTTTGCATTGAGGGGTGATTACATAATTAAAAGTGTTAAATATATATATTGTTGCATAATTTAATTGTATAACATGTAATTTATAGTTGTATAATGTAATTGTATCATGTAATTGTATAATTTAATTGTATAACATGTATTTATAGTTGTATTGCTTAATATTAAATTTTAAAATGTTATATAATTATTTGATGGAAGGAATGGTATTCGTTGATTATATATGTAGTTTATATTTAAATAAATGTAAAAAAAGGTTGTAAAATGATTATACGTGGTCTCATTGGGTGTGTTTGTTTTTAAAAAAAATGTCTTACTAGCCCTCTTACTCTTACCAGTAAGAGGAGGGCAGATGTTTTGCTTATTTGTTTATTTTTTAGTAAGACTCAGTTAGACATATAACATCTTACTCAGTAAGAGGTGGGGGACTTGTCTTACTGCCACTTACTCGTTTTGTAAACTTTATACAATATATTTGATTGTTTATTAACTATGTTATATTTATGATAAAAAGTCTTGTTTCATATTTACATAAGTTACTTATTATCGCATTCGTTGGTTTAATAAACAAATTGCAAAAACGAGCACTCAAAATCATCCGGACAATTCTACAAAAACAAACAACATTATTTCATTCAGATTTAGACTTTCTAATCACCTCTTACCAGTAAGATGTGGTAGTCAGATTCAGACCCAAAACATCTTAATGAAACAAACACACCCTTAATCCAAGGTTTTGTTTTGTAAAGCGGTCGCTGGCTTTACGGCCGTATTGTTTATTTAGAAAAAAAGTAGATTAAACTTGAAGGGCGTATAACTTTGAAGTTGATATGTGAACCTAGCTTAAACCTTCTACACTTGGTTATTATCTTGTAGAAGTTTGAGGAATTAACTAATATAGTAAATATTCTACAATACTCTATGATGAAATTGTATGAGAACTTCTAATCACAATTAGAGCTTTCCTATAAATAGGGTAAGCCATCGATGGATATATTCGACTATGTTTAACGACAATCATATGTGAGACTTTAAAGCAGTTAACATGTGTCGATTCTAAGAGCGCTAGGTACAGTTGGTGCTATGAGGTGGTACCATGAAAAAAAGGCGGTACCACCTCAACACTTTTTATTCATGACATCAGTTCTAGCTATGACATTAAAATCCTCCTCCCTAACATGAGGTGTCGTTATGTTTGTTTTTGTTTTTTTTAATGCCAACAACTCAAACTAACTAATCAACCTAAATTTAAATCAATAATTCGCAACCCAAATAACATGTATCAAAATTTTCAGCTAAGCCCGTTTTTAGTTCCATTCCAGCCCACCAAATCCATCTCATTCATCCTAAAATTAAATACGTATATAAATCCACTAACCTAACATATAATAATAGTAAACCTAATCACTTCTCTCTAAAAAAAGGCCATCATCTCCTTCAACTAGCAGCCAACATCTTCACTTCCCAACATCTTCAACTAGCAGCCAACATCTTCACTTCCCAACATCTTTAAAAAAAAAAAACAAAAAAAAGAGAGAGAAAATGCTTCGGCGTGAGCTGGTGGCCACGACGCCAAAACCCATGAGCCCAGCCTCGATGTGGTGTCTCGCACTATAAGGTGGCACCGAAGGTGATGGCTTGAGCCATCAGCTACCGTACCTGAAACTCTAATAGGTATGTATGTAATTCGAGAGACATATCACTCTCATTAGAATTTGATGCTAAAATTATGTTTCTCAAATAACATATATACCCTTACTAGCAAATATAAACCCTTTTTTGAAATACAAATAAGAGCAAATTGATTGGGAGCAAAAATGAAACCATTCAATACACTTCAAAAGTAAAAAATACCAAAATCTTAAAGCCTCTCGAGTAAAGAAAGAAGGAAAAAAAAAACAATGAAGCTCTAAGGCAATAGAATTTTCTCTAAAGACAATTCACGAAAAAGTAGTTAAAATCGAAAGGGCTTAAATGCTATCAGCGTTCCTTTTGTTCCTGATCACTTGGCTTGGCTGCTTCCTTGATCTCATCCTGTTGCAATGTTATTGTGTCAAAAAACATTTACAATTGCACCACAATATTTCGGCAATGATACTTATTTAATCATCACTGTGTCAATTTAGGTTTGTATTTTGTTTTAGTCTTTAGGCCAAAACTCATAGATGTTTACTACTCTCCACGTCTCACCTGATACCTAACCTAAAGATACTGAAGTAAAGAAAGACGATGACACTCTTTAAGAACAATTGTTGGTAACTTGATTTGTTTTACCACTATGTACATATGCATATTGTGAGTATAATCAATATGCAAGTTTTTTGTTCAACCTGACCCAATTTTATGTGATTACAATGTTGCTTATAGTTATACATGCATATTGGATTTCTACATAGTAAGGTTTTCCCTTAGAAGTCGCAAGATCAAAGTGATATCGTCCTTGCAGGAGTCCTCGCCCAATGTCACCAATTCAGTAATCGCTTCATCTAAGGCCTGGAAAAAGAAGTTGAAGAGTATTCTTATTCCTAAACTGTACATAAGCCATTCAAAAATTATAATAATAATAATAATAAAATAAAATAAAATGAAATAAAAAACTATACATAACCTAAGACGTGAGTACGTGTTTCGCAACACTGCATGCACGTTCATATGTGTTAAATATTTCATAGTAAAAGACTGAGAAGTTAACTGCTAGTCCAAGATGGGTTGGGTGTGTTGCGGCAAGTTCAGTGTTTGCAATATCATATAAAACAAAGATTATAGTATTATAGGGTTACAGATCACTAACGACAAAACAAAATCACTGTTTTAACCCTTTGTGCGTTTATTGTTTCAAAATTAAGATTTTGGGTACATTTATCTACTATATACTGCAGACACGAAGAATTTTTGTAACGACACGAACTATGCCATTGTTTTCGGTTATCAAGTTCTAATCATGGCCATGATTAGTTCAAATCATGTCACTGTGTCCCTTTACTCATGGTGTTACGCTATCTAACTCTCTCATGTTACCTTTTTTTTAAGCATACCAAAAACCGAGATAACGAGAAAAGCTAACGACTTTAGCGAAATTGGACCGCCCAATAAATTCAATAAACAGGGGCTAACCAAGCAAGATTTTGCATTTTTGGATGTCGTATGAAATATGGCCATACCATAGGGACTAATAGTGTAACTAACTCTAAAAAATATAAGGAGATAATGAGAATATGAGATCATCAATGGCTGAAATAACAGGAATTGGAACTTTTAAAATTTAAAATAACCCAAGAAAAAATTACTATCACAATGAATCGATAACAAACATTTATGACAAACAATAAAAACCATAAATAAACCGCCTTAATTAAACAGGCCATCTAACGTTAACATAAACTAAACCGCCTTAGGCTATATAACAATTCAATAACTAAATACTCTTATTTAACCCATCATCTGTTTCTTGAATTATTACAACGATTAGATTCTACCCTCGATCTCTTGATAGCTAGGTAATGTCATCTGTTACTGTGTCTATATAAATTAAAGAATCGATTTTGTTGTTTGTTTGATGCTTCTTTAGATGATGTATGCATGGTCAAACTAACTTTGTTACTCATCAGTTTTGTTATACTTATTTTTATATTTTTCATGAAGAAATTTAAAAATTTCAGTTTTGTTATTTTTGCATGTGTATTTATGTTAGATTGAGGTTTGTGGGGTTTTAATTTGTTTGTATTATTTGTTTTGTGGAGATATGATGAATCAACCATTTGAATCAGAGTGGGATCCAACACTCATGAGGTTTGATCCATTTACAGATTTATTAGAGGAGGAGGAGACAAAACCGAGACGAAAAAAAGGCACTCAAACTACGAGGGGAACCTGAATCACCGGTGCATAAGGGCGAAAGAAAAGTACTTCGCTATACAAAAGACAACCTCATCACGATAGTTACATTAAACTATCTTACTGACAACTACGATGACTTCAACGATATGTTGCGTGTCATTTTTAAAGAATATAAACTCAATAAATCAATCCCACTTTTGAGAATCAAGCTCACTTCCACTTATGGTTGCTTAGATATTGTTATTGAAGTCTCCAACCAATACCATCGGTAGACAATGGATACTTATTTGTGTTCTGGAAACTCAATCAACCAAGTCCGCGTTTCGACAATTCATATTACCTAGGGTTTGGTGATAAAGTTTTCAATTCACTTACATTCAATATAATTATATTAATCACACATAATCATAAACCAAAAAAACACATTAACCTGAGTAAATTTATAAGCATTAAGTGCACACTCAGAACTTCTCATCGCCAACTTTAACCTCAGCCAAATACCTAGAATAATGACTATTCATTTTCAGATAAATCACTTTCGACTCACCAAAACACTTTGTCCCAACCAACAACTTTTTATCAAGCAACTTCAACAGCCCACAACATATCTCACTTATCTCACTCTCAATCCCACACCTAGACTCTTTAGCCATCTTAGCATGCTTATTGTTACCATGTGCCTCTTCTTTTTGCTCTATAGAGTAGATTCTAAGCCATGAAACTCGACGTTCTTCTATTATATGATGTGCTCAAGAGGCTGAATTCCTCTTCAGCTAGCTCCTCGGTGTGCGAAAGCTCTTAGATCTATTTTGTCATTGAGTTCATCATACCATCGTAATGTCCGACTTGTTTAGCGAGTTTTGCCATGCACAAGTGCTTCTGACTTGCAGCCATAGAAGCCATTGGGAAAACTTTTAGGATGGTAAAAAGGTTTAGAGAATCGTAATTATGGGATTTATATAGGGAATTACTTTAAATAATGATGATTATTTAATTATTTTTGGAAGTTATTATGAAAATATTATTGGTAAATATCCTTTTTGACTTTGTTTTTATGTTTTGTACGGAATATTTAACTTTCTATAGTTAATGAGATTATTATTATTATATGTTGTTTTACATCACTTTAGATTTTATAATTTACAGCTGCAACTATAGTATCAAATATTTTTAACAAATAAATAGCTACCGCTAACTGATACTGCTTATATTAACTGCCAATGCTACAACTAGCGAAACATATCTTAAGTTGAACTGTGTCAAACGAGAAACCTCATAGGGTTCTTTAATGTGGGTTTCAATCTTTTATTAAACTTACCGGAAGTATCACACTTTACAAGCAAGCGTAAAAGCTAGTGATAAAAGGTTTGCTAAAAATTAAAGCACCATGTGATATAAGTATACCAAAAGTATGCTCGAATTTGTTAAAATCATTATAATCCGACTTTTCTACTAAGACCACACATAATGTTTTCGGATACATTTTATTTTTTCAAGCCTTCCCGTCAAAGCAAGAGCAACACAAAGTGAACAAGCTATGATAAAAGAGGTAATACAATGAGTCGTAAACAAATGGACTCGATGTCGTTAGGCCTCCTCTATATTCCACTCTTTAACGAAAGCCTAAATTACAGTTTATCAAACAACGACAAGAAAAAAGTCACAAAAGTTTAAACGTAAAAAATTATTGTTGCCTTTCTAAAAAAAAAATAAAAAATAAATAAATAAATAAATAAAATAAAATAAAAAATTCAAACTCAAGAAGTAAACACAAGATTTCCTTATCCTTTTTATCCAACAACGTGTTGTCAAGAAGAAAATTTACGTATGTCCTTTTCAAATCCTTATGTTGTTGGTAGCCTGTAATGTTAGACTGATATATTTCTATAAATTGTATTGCGTGTTTCATATTTTGTTTAATTAGTCTAAAAGTGTCGAGATTTAACTTTACAAATTCTTGTTGTAATTTAAGATCGCCTTGATCATTGATTTGATAATCCCAGACCAATTCTTCCACGAAATGTTCATCACGGTTAAACTTGATGGCTATTGCAACAATGTCATGCACTACTACACAAACTGGTTTTTCCCACGAAAATTTTCTCACGGAAACGAAACTGTGTGAAATTTCACACGGAATACCGACAAATTACACACCAAATTGTTGACCAAATTTCGGTGGGAAATATGTCGGAAATTTCCCACGGATTTCCCACTCTTTAAACACTAAATTGTTGACCAAGTTTTTGTGTGAAATCCGTCGCAAATTTCCCACAGATTTGCGACCATATTCACACTATTTGTGTTTATTAGACGTTCGTGTGAAACTTGTGGCACATTACACACATATTAGCCACGGCCAAAAGTATGTGGCAAACTTTAGCTTCATTACTCACGGGTTTCACACAGTCTTTTTTCTATAAAGTAACTATTTAATCGGTCTGTGAGAAATCAGTGGGTCATAGCCACGTATTTCTCACAAAATGTTGTTTTTGTGTTTGTCGTGGAAAATATCTACACGACAAACAATTGTATATTTGTGGACATCTACACGTATATGTTCTGTATGTCTATTTATGACCTTCATTGTATTTATAGATGTTTTGTATCTAGGTATATCGATGTGTATATGCATGAACGTGTAACTATATAAAAAAAGTAAAAGAAAACGATTATGCCCGTGGGAAATATGTGTGTACTTTCCCACAGATTACTAACCAATTTAATAAATCCGTGGGAAATACGTGTGTGAATACCCACATATTTCCCACATAAAATATCGTTTTTGTATTTTGTCTACTTACACATTCTCACATTACTTAATATGTCTTCATATGTGTTTGTAATTTCATATTATATGTGTTTATCAATTAATGTAACTAATTATGTCAGTATCACAAGTGTATGTGTAGGTTTAGGAATAACTTTTTTGTGTAACAAACCATTATATGTGTGTGGATATCTACACGTATACATTCTGTATGCTTATTTATGACATTCATTGTATCTATAGATGTTTTGTATCTATGTATATCGACGTGTATATGTGTTAACGTGTAACTATATCAAAAAAGTAAAAGAAACGTTTGTGTTCGTGGAAAATATGTGGTTACTTTCCCACAGATTACCTACCAAGTTAATAAATCTGTGGAAAATACGTGTGTAAATACCCACGGATTTTCCACATAAAATATCGTTTTTGTGTTTTCTCTACGTACACATTCCCACATTACTTAGTATGTCTTCATATGTGTTTGTAGTTTCATATTATATGTAACTTTCAATTAATGAAACTATTTATGTTAGTATCACAAGTGTATGTGTAGGTTCAAGTATAACCTTTTTATGTAACAACCCGTTGTATATATGTAGATATCTACACGTATATGTTACATATCTCCGTCAATGGCCTTCATTGTATCCATATATGTATTCTATCTAGGTATATTGGACGTGTATATGCGTGAACGCGCAACTATATCAAAAAAGTAAAAGAAAACAATTGTACCCGTGGGAAATATGTGGGTACTTTCCCACAGATTACCAACCAATTTGATAAATTCGTGGGAAACACGTGTGTAAATACCCGCGGATTTCCCACAATAAATACCGTCTTTAATTTTCTGCATACTTACACATTCTCACATTACTTATTATGTCTTCATATGCATTTTTAGTTCATATTATATGATTTCTTTTATAATGTAACTATTTATGTGAGTATCATAAATGTATCTATAGGTTAGGTATAACTTTTTTTGTATCAAATCAATGCATATGGATGAATATCTACGCGAAAATGTTTTATATTAACTTATTATGTATTTTTGTTCTTTATGAAGTTGATATTATCAATGGTAAAATTTATATGTTAGTACTAATATGTGCAACAGTAGATCAGATACAAAGTTAAATGCATGGTTTTTGTGTCTATCACAGCAACACCCTCACAAGCATTCGTGTTATTAGACCCAATTTCTCTAAAATCTGCATATATACTATACCTCACAACCAAGTAACATATGATGATGATTTTACTTCGCGCGTTTCATAGTATGCTGTAACTTACTCTTGCATTCTTTTAGCACAGAAAACATAAGAAAGGTCTGATAAAATGTTTGGTCATAGACAAATGATTTGGTGTATTAAACAAGATTACAGTTTGGCATGGTATATATTTGTTAGTTACTACTAAAGTCCAAACAAAAAAATGGGCTGAAACAACCACATAGTCATTAGATGTTGCAGGAAACTTAGAACTAAAGGCAAACCCGACTAACCCGACCCAATATAACCCGACCCGATTCACACCCGAACCCGATAACCCGATTATTTATCGGGTCGGGTTACGGATTAGTATTTTTCAAGCAAAACCCGAATCAACCCGACCTGATAACATCCGATAACCCGACTAAATAACACCCCTAATATTTAATGTTTATAAAGTATACATAGTGCAAATAATAATAAAAACTTATTATATTTATAAAGTAAGCATTTCAGCCTTTGGATAAATTCACTAGTATCGCCAACATGGCAAATTAAATGGTCATGATCAAACAAACATCTCACAAACTAAGTATATCTTTCTTTTTCCTGTGTCTCATAAACTACAGCCACACTTAAGAAAAAGACTCAAAGTCATATCTTCTCTCCTTCTCTTTAATTTTTCCAACCATCCGTTGCATGACCGGTAAACCATCAACAAAAATGCAAGTGATTAAAATACGAGCCGAAACATCCTTGTTAGGTCGTGTCACAGATCTAACAACGTGAAAATGATGGAGGTTATACGGATCTGATAGAACTTTTAATCACAGATCTAACAACGTGAAAACCTTGTTAGGTCGTTTTTAATCATACAGGTCGTGTCATCATCCTTGTTAGGTTTTCTTTTGGGTCTCGATTGGATCTGATAGGACTTTTACAACACAACGGGAAAAGTGTCTTTTAGGTATCATGTACTTAGATTTGGCACCATTAATGGGTTAAGCAATTTCACTTTTATTTCCATTGGATTTGTAGGTGGCATAATAAAAGGAACAAACAGGTTGGATGATGGAGGTTATACGGTATTAGTTATAACCAAAAATCTGACACGGTATTTATTCATTGTTGGAACTGTATGATTTGTTTATCAATGTCGGGTTTCGATTAGATCTAATAATCTATGTTGTGTTTTTGGTGTCATAGAGAGTTTTATTTTCAGATCTAAATAACAGTTTGTGTTGGTTGCCTTTTTTATTTTGATTGTATGCACTAATTTGGTTTGGTGTTTTGTTGAAAATGAACAGGAACACAAGCAGGTCGAAAAATTGCTCATTTGGCTAAGTTGGATGGATTATAAAGATCACACATGAGATTAATTATGTAACTTGTAATGTTAGGAAAGAATGTTAATTTGTTGTGCTTAAATTATTTAATAGATAGGTCGAAACTTGTGGGTTGAGTATATTTGTAAGTTCATCATATGTGTTGTAATGAAATATAACGGTTTTTAGATTACGATTTCATGTCTTTTGAATCGCATCTTGGATATTCAATTAATGCGATGAGATAGTGTCGGAACACTAAATTATATTTTGTCAATTTCTAGTACTGAATTTAGCCACGTGTTTCCCACGGATTAATCACAAAATTCCCACAGAATTGTTTAGGGTAAATTTATTTTTTTGTGGGAAATTAGTGATAAAACCGTCAGAAATTGTAGTGTGAAAATCGTTGGAAAACTGTGGCAAAAAAACCACGGATATGTGTGAAAAATGACTACTAGAAACTGTGGGAAATTTCGTGAGAAATTTGTGGGAGAAATTGTAGTGTGAAAATCGTTGGAAATCTGTGGCAAAAAAACCACGGATATGTGTGGAAAATGGCTACTAAAAACTGTGGGAAATTTCGTGAGAAATCTGTGGGAAATTAAACCCACGGATTATCCACAATGATATTCGTGGGAAATAAGTCAACGCCCCGTGGGAAAATTAGTGGGAAAATATTTACCCACGGGGTTTTTACACACGGAATAATTTCGTGTGAAATCCGTGGAAAAGGGCCTTTTTCCACGGGATTTCCCACGGATTTTACCGTGGGAAAAACCTGTTTGTGTAGTAGTGATGCGAATAAGCATACTTTAGAATGACATACTTGAATGTTTCGTATATGTTGAATGGCGTAGTCTGAAATGTTTGAAAATATTATGTGGAATGTATTTTAGGAATGTTCAAATTTGTGTAAATTTTTTTTTAATAAATTTATTATATCACTTTACTTTCACGTAAAATCTTGTAAAATCTTTAATACTATAAAAGTAAGTGATCATTTAAAAGATTAATTGACAAAAGTACTTATGATTTTATAAAATTAACACATTGTATAAACTTGTTTGGTTACTCATATAAACCTCCTCGAGTTTATAACTGAGTTTTATACATTTTTTTACTTCTTTTTTCGTGAGCGTGAGGGAATTTTATCTCTCTTTGATTTATACACATATACCTACATTTTCTTTAGAGTTAACTACATTTTTGGTCCTTGTGGTTGTACCTAGATTTCACGTTTGGTCCATTTGTTCAAAAAGTTGCGATTTTAGTCCAAAATGCATAGTTTGGTTTCACTTTTGGTCCATTTTTCTAACAAAGTTAGTTCAGTTAGTTAAGTCGTTTGCAACGTTAGTCCTTTATAACGGTCGTTTGCAACGTTAGTCCTTTATAACGGTCGTTTGCAACGTTAGTCCTTTATACCAAAGATCATTTGCAACGTTAGTCCTTTCAGTTAGTTAGTCCTTTAAAAAAAAAATCTAAAAAAAAAAAATTCGGAAAAAAAATTTAGAAAAAAGATTATAATTTTTTTTTTCAAAAATAAAATTCGAAAAAAATTTCGGAATATATTCTAAAAATAAAACTTTTTTTTTTCCAAAAAAAATTCTAAAAAGAAACTTTTAAAAAAAAAAACATTTTTTTTCCGAATATATTTTTTTTAATAAACGTTTTTTCAATGTATATACATTTTTAAAAAAAGTTTTTTTTTTTAGAATATATTTCGAAATTTTTTTCGGAAAAAAAAAGTTTTTTTTTAGAATATATTTTTAGAATTTTTTTGGGAAAAAAAAAGTTTTTTTTTAGAATATATTTCGAAATTTTTTTCGGAAAAAAAAATGTTTTTTTAAAAAAAAAGTTTCTTTTTAGAATTTTTTTCGGAAAAAAAAAGTTTTCTTTTTTGAATATATTTCGAAATTTTTTTCGAATTTTATTTTAGAAAAAAAAATTATAATTTTTTTTTCTAAATTTTTTTTTTCCGAATTTTTTTTTTTAGAATTTTTTTTAAAGGACTAACTAACTGAAAGGACTAACGTTGCAAATGTTGCAAAAGATCTTTGGTATAAAGGACTAACGTTGCAAACGACTGTTATAAAGGACTAACGTTGCAAACGACTTAACTAACTGAACTAACTTCGTTAGAAAAATGGACCAAAAGTGGAACCAAACTAGGCATTTTGGACTAAAATCGCAACTTTTTGAACAAATGGACCAAAATATAAACACATAGACTAAGGATCAAATGAGAAGAAAACTTAAAATGAGAAGGATGAGAAATAACTATAACCATACATTAGAGATGCATCGACTTCAATTAGATGCATCTCTAATCTTTTAGATGCATCTTAATATACTTTCTAGCAAAAAATTAGATGCATATACATATATTAGATGCATTTCATCAAGTTAGACAAATCCTATGTATTTTTCGTCCCTTGCGGGTCAAATTTGTTCCTAGTACCACTTTGCATCGTTTTCACTTAAAAATCATCTTCAAAACTAGTTGGGATGCATCTAAATATATAGAGATGCATCTAATTCAAGTCGATGCATCTTTAATGTGTGATTATAGTTATTTCTCATTCTTCTCATTTTAAGTTTTCTTCTCAGTGGATCCTTACCCTAAACACATATACCTACACATTTTATGTTTAGTTTTCATTTTGTATATGTACTTCTTTGTATATCATTTGCGAGATGTCCAAAGTCAATTTATGTTATTCTCATGATGTAATCATTTGGTAGTAATATAATTCACTTTTTTCATCAAAAAACTTATATAAACTTGTAATTGTAATGGAAAAAGTTTATATGAAAGGAGTCCATTTCTGTTTGCCGGTGTGCGTAAATCTCCGTTTGGAATGCGTTACATGGTCTCGTTTAGAGATGGGCACAAGTCCAGAACCGGAGTTGAAACTGACGGATCCGAGAACTGAAATTCGAGAAAAGTGAGAAATCCGAACCGAATGTGCTTTTCGGTTCCGATTCGGTTCTCGATTCCGGTTTCAAATCTTTGGGTAAACCCATGTAGGAACCGTCATTTGAAAAATAATTCTTCGTATGATTGTTATAACAACACAAAAAACACTTAAAAAATGATATCTTTTCTTCCTTTCACAACTACTAACGGGTCAGCTTTTTAGGGATACAAAACGGTCCCTGTGGACGTCATTTAGGGCCAGTTTACGGGTCAGCTTTTTTTGCGTATTTCTAACAATTAAAGAATAAATACAAAGAAACGATCATTCATTGGTTCCAAATTGCTCCAATTTGTAGCAAAAAAATAAAAATAAAAATGCAAAACAATTTGAAAAACTAAGATTTCGTGTTTTTGGATAGAGAATTTTGAAGGACAAAGATCTCATGGGAAGAGACGTTTTTCTTGGAACTAAGAGCATCCACTATGATAGTTTCATCAAAAGGTCTAGAATCTACATAAAGCTTTATCTTTCTTTTTAACCATAATGATCATTTGTTTCATGTGTATGTGGCATGAAGAGGTTCATATTTTTGAACCTATTCATAATTTAATGCATGCGTTATTATGAATCATTTGAAGAGTTGTAAAAGGTTTATGCATAGTGAACATAGGTTTATAACATCAAAAGGTTTATAAACTAATGATTATGGACCTATATAAAGCTTCACCATTGTGGATGCTCTAAGAAAAAGAAAGTTTCAAAGTTTTCTACTAAATTTATATTTTGTGGGAATTCGGTTTCGGTACCGGAAACCGGTGAATCTAAACCGACTGATCCTAGATTCGAAATTTACCAAAATCTAAAACCAAACCAGAACCATTGGATCTGGATTGATTCAGTGCTTCACTTTCGGTTCAAATCAAAACCACATATAGGTTGTATAATGAATTAATTATCATAAACGGTCTCATTAGTAAAATCTTAATCGAACTTATTAATATATATACTAAAGATCATTCCATGCTCCTCTCACAAAAGGCATTAAATGCAAACTTTTCCAACTTGGCAAAAACAGTCCCTGAGGTTCAAGTGGCGCTGCAAAATAAGTCCAAACATTAAATGCAAAGTTTCACAACTTGGCAAAAACAGTCCCTGAGGTTTAATCGATGTTGCAAGGTAAGTCCTGTAGAATTAATTGCTAACTATAGCAACTTGGCAAAATTAGTCCCTGAGGTTTAAGTGTCGCTACAAAGTAAGTCCTTTGAAGCCAATCCCGCTGCATCGCGCGAGTTTCCACACTCGTTATTTCTACAGATTACAAATGTCTAAAAGAATTTGGTTATTTCATTTTGAAACTATATAAGTAGTTTGATTTGGCGTTCATCAACATGGGTTGGACCATGCATTAGACCATCTAAAATGGGCTTACCTATTGACCCATCTTCTGAAGCTCAAACTAATTAGGGATGCAATTACAATTTGCAATGTACAAGGTTGAAAGCATACAACCAAAAATGCTAGCATAAATTTTGATGTGTGGAACTTTATTTTTATCGACAAACTTAACAACACTTGGTTAAAGGGCATAATAGTAATAATACTAATATTTTGGTTAACAAGAAAAATAGTAATAAAAACCCAACGTGAACCAAGTAAAAAACCTTCGAGGCTAATAAATACACTAGCATTGTGTTGTTAAGTTAAAATTTGATGAAAAAAGAAAAAAGAAGGAATACCTTTTGTATTCTTGAGTTTTTTAAAAGAGTAAAAAGAAGTCAAAAAGATTTTCTTAAAATATCTTCCTCCCCTTTGGAAGAAAAGAGAAGAAAACTTTAAAATATCTTGTGTAAAGACTAATATGTCATTTTTAAAAGATTTGACATTAATAACTAGGGCTGAGCATATTGGACCGAAAACCGAACCGAACCGACCATATTTACTTTAGTTTCAGTTCTATACACTAGCAGTTTTCAATTCTACCCAAAACCGAGAAAAATATATCTAAATCATATAAACCAAACCGAACCGACACAAAATCGAACTGAACCAACCATATTCGGTTCTATTTACTAATTGTTTTTGGTTTTGGACCGATGCTCAACAACTAATAACTAATGGGCATACACGTAATTTGAACAAGTTATTTTTCTTTCTTCTAACTTAAGAACATGATTTATAATTTTTTATTTATTATTATTTTTTTTTCCTTTTAAAACTCAAGTAGTTGTATGTCTTCTCGAAAGCAGTCTTTTCACCCTAGGTTTTTGGTAAGGCAGATGTGTATGATCTATATACAAGCCCCCTTAGCTCTGCCATGCACTGGACAGGGGTTAGCTCTGTAAATGTGATTTCAACTTTTGACAAGTATTGGATACTCTTAGCAGCT
Organism: Chrysanthemum seticuspe; assembly: GCA_019973895.1. Taxonomy (NCBI): domain Eukaryota; kingdom Viridiplantae; phylum Streptophyta; class Magnoliopsida; order Asterales; family Asteraceae; genus Chrysanthemum; species Chrysanthemum seticuspe. The sequence continues at coordinate 7,643,891 of BPTQ01000007.1, forward strand.
TATAACCAGGTATTTAAATATGTTTGAAACTTTGAATAATGTGTATTTATTTTATATGATGGTAACTATCCTCTCCTTGTAGACTATCCCACAATCAGCGAATCCACTCGTGGCGGATATTGGAAATGCGCGTTTCAAGGGACCTGGTATAGCTGGGCCAGAGGATACTCATCAGGCATATGAGCGGCCAAGAGTTAACTTAAAGCCACGATCACAGCCTCTTGAGCCAATGGAAAGAAACACTGAAACAGCAAGGTCGATAAACTGTCTCAGAGCTTTTTCTCAACTTTTTTTGCGTTTATTTGCTAAATATATGCTTTTTACACATTTCACATTCCTTATCGAGGAAGGGTTCAACATCTTTGGCTTAATGTGGAAGGTCGTCATTGTAAGAATCTTAAAAAGATAAAAGAGATACTTGGTAGATACATAATTTTGTAAAGGAGTTGCGTATATAATTTTAGGTAGGTACAGTCAGAGGTATGGTGGTTCCAGTCTTGAGACATATGTTAATCATCTGATATGTAACTGTTATCTGGGCCTGCTGTATGCATTTGGTTTTGGATGGTGCAGAAATTTCTAGTATAAGGGAAATATGTGGAGGATTCTTATTCTGTGGTTGGGTTTTCTTTGAGGCCTCAGTTCTTTTCTCTAGTTTAGTGTTCATTGGTTTTTCGCATACGCGGTGGTGGTGGCTATTTTAGTCTTTATGTAGGTTCGTGTCAACTGTCAAGGCACATAGGGGTGATTGCATGGTCATCTAATTGAGGGTGATGCTGTATGTGGAAAATTATGTCTTTCTAGTGTCTATAATATTCTATTAAAACTTGAGTATCATGTCGATCTGTTAGTATACAACATAACTGGAGTGAATAGTTTCTCGACAGTTATTCAACCTGCACTTTAGTTCCTCAGCTTTTGTGTTTGTTGCCTAACGGGTTGTGATGGAAGATAAATTAGTGTAATCATACCCATTTTAGAAGAATTGTATTGTATTCTTAAACGAACTAGTTGTACCACAGGTTTGCAGTTAATTTGTGATTTTAAGCCGTGATCATTTCACATACGAATAAATAACTGTTTACTTTATTTTTCAATCCCCAAAAAGAATCCCAACAAAGAATTGTTTTGGTATTCATTCATATATCCTCCTCAGTCCCTCTTCTGGATATACAAACTAACACTTATGTTTCTTACAGGAACACCTTATTTGGTGGAGCTCGCCCTCGAGAATTGGTAAGGACTGTCCTAGTGTAATTGTCGTTTTATGAACTTTACATTTTAGTATTTTACTATTGTGGAAACAATGGTTGTGGGTTGTCATACTTTTCTGTTAAAGATAATCGTCTTCCAAACCGCCTCAGAGTAACTCCATAGTTTTTTGACTTATGTGTTCCCTTTATACATGTTAGATGAAGATAAATAATCGATTTATTTAACGTATGTATTGATGATACCGTTGATCATGCTGTTAGGTTCTGAAAGAGCGAGGAGTCGATGATGTTGCTGTTAATCAGGATATGATCCAGTCTCCTAACAGGTACATATTCACTTTTAACCCTTTTCATTCGAAAAACAAAAAGATAGTAGGACTATGACTGCAGTAAAGTTTCAACCACAAATGTTTATTTTTGGCAGGATTAAAAAGGAAAACACTAGGGTCGAGAACCCAGGTCTTGCTTCACGTCAAAATGGGAGACCCGAACCCCTAGATCATCATAGAACCGGAAAGAACATTGATAGGCGAGACGCAGATAAATCAGATGCTCAGAGAAGAGGCAAGTGGAGAAACGAGAATCGCAAGAGCAGCAACCACCACAAGAGAGGCCACCTTCTCCAGAAACATGGCGCAAACCTGTTGAACCTGAACCACACCAGTTGGACCCCGTTATGGAAAAGCAGCTTCTGCAGTTGAGCTAGCTCAAGCTTTCTCCAAATCAGTCTCTGACCCGAAGGCAGCAACTGATCGATTATCTAGCCAAAGAGGGCTTCCTGGGCAGGGACAGATTCCATTTTCTCGGTTAACTAGCGGACCCACTACTAGACCTCATCAGATAAACGGACACTAGTCATACAATTTATAATTCTTGGATCATCCAAGGAAGCTCAGGACTCGACTACAACAAAGACTGCCGGTTTAATATGTCCCTTCACTTGCCGGTTTAAGGCGCGTGAGCTTTATCGATTATTTCAATTAGTTTGATTGTATGTGTATAGCATAAGATCTGTTATCTATATGTCCAAACCCTAGGTTGGTAGGGGTCTAATCACTATCAACCTTCAAACTAGACTCATCCGTATTTTGAGACTTGTATTCAATATTTACTAGTAGCAAAAAATATCTAACTATACAAAAGGTATGAATGTACAAGCGAGAATAAGGCTCGAGCCGAGCATTCTGATACTAAATTTTGACTCGGAACAAAAGAGAGGTCTGTATTGAGTATTTCAGTTGATTATTCGTACCTCCAAACCCTAAGTGTGTGATCCAGCCGAATACTGTCGAGCTTCGATTATTGTTAGTGGAATATTATTCATAACGAAATTTATAAATATCAACATTACTCTACTCGATACTTTTGAACTTAACTTGTCTCGTATTCAGTATTTAGTTGGAAAAGTATGTATGCTACATAATCAAAAACGAATAAATGTAAAAATACACAAGCTCGATAAGATGCATGAGCTTTATGAGCTGAGTATTTTGATGCTTAATCTCGACTTGAAACTCTACTTGAGTAGCTCGAGCTGTACTTTTGAGCTCAACTTGTCTGAAATTGAGTAGCTCTTGTGCTAACTAGTTGTCTCTGTGTGTGTTGAATGTTTCAGTTAAAAGTTATTACTGTATTACTATCTGACCTCAGCTATTTGTTAGATAAGTTTTATTCATAGAGATCTCAATATTCAGCTTATGTATGTCTGTTTCTAAAATGTTGATTATTCGCTTGTACATTGCTCAATTAATTCGAATGTATGTTTAAGATGATAAGATTTGTTTTGTAGCTCGAAACCCTAGGCTATACTATAGTATTTGTTTGTGTGTGTTGAATGTTTTTGTTTAAAGTTATTACTGTACTACATTACATTAGACTTTAAACTTAGCTATTTGTGGAAGGGTGAAGGCTGAGAATACGTAACTAACTTTCTCAAATATACCGATGTACGTAACATACAAATTTTATTACTTTTGTACGTAAATAACTTTCAAATTATGGTCAATGTACGTAATGTGACCGGTAACTACAAGTTACCAGGTCAAAAGTTTCAAATTATGATCAATGTACGTAAATAACTTTCAAATTATGATCAATGTACGTAATGTGACCGTTTTTCTTACGTTTTATCCGTTTTTGTTCCGTTTTTGTCCGTTTTTCTTACGTTTTGTCCGTTTTTGTTCCGTTTTTCTTACCTTTTGTCCGTTTTTCTTACGTTTTGTCCGTTTTTCTAACGTTTTGTTCCGTTTTTCTTACGTTTTGTCCGTTTTTGTTCCGTTTTTGTCCGTTTTTCTTACGTTTTGTCCGTTTTTCTAACGTTTTGTTCCGTTTTTCTTACGTTTTGTCCGTTTTTGTTTCGTTTTTGTCCGTTTTTCTTACGTTTTGTCCGTTTTTTTTCGTTTTTGTCCGTTTTTGTTCCGTTTTCGTCCGATTTTCTTACGTTTTGTCCGTTTTTGTCCGTTTTTCTTACGTTTTGTCCGTTTTTGTTCCGTTTTTCTTACATTTGTCCGTTTTTGTCAGTTTTTCTTACGTTTTGTCCGTTTTGTCCGTTTTTTTCCGTTTTTCTTACGTTTTGTCCGTTTTTCTTACGTTTTGTCCGGTTTTTTTTTCTGTTTTTATCCGTTTTTCTTACGTTTTGTCCGTTTTTCTTACGCTTTGTTCCGTTTTTGTCCGTTTTTCTTACGTTTTTTCCGTTTTTCTTACGTTTTGTCCGTTTTTTTTCTGTTTTTATCCGTTTTTCTTACGTTTTGTCCGTTTTTCTTACGTTTTGTTCTGTTTTCGTCCGTTTTTCTTACGTTTTGTCCGTTTTCGTCCATTTTTCTTACGTTTTGTCCATTTTGTTCCGTAAAAAAAGGGACAAAACGTAAGAAAAACGGACAAAAAGGGAACAAAAACGGACAAAACGTAAGAAAAACGGACAAAACGTTAGAAAACCGGACAAACATAAGAAAAACGAACAAAAACGGAACAAAAACAGACAAAACGTAAGAAAAACGGACAAAACGTAAGAAAAACGGACAAAAACGGAACAAAAACGGACAAAACGTAAGAAAAACGGACAAAAACGGACAAAACGTTAGAAAACCGGACAAAACATAAGAAAAACGAACAAAAACGGAACAAAAACAGACAAAACGTAAGAAAAACGGACAAAACGTAAGAAAAACGGACAAAAACGGAATAAAAACGGACAAAACGTAAGAAAAACGGACAAAAACGGACAAAACGTTAGAAAAACGGACAAAACATAAGAAAAACGAACAAAAACGGAACAAAAACAGACAAAACGTAAGAAAAATGGACAAAACGGAACAAAAACGGACAAAACGTAAGAAAAACAGACAAAAACGGACAAAACGTAAGAAAAACGGACAAAAACGGACAAAACGTTAGAAAAACGGACAAAACATAAGAAAAACGAACAAAACGAAACAAAACGTAAGAAAAACGGACAAAACGTAAGAAAAACGGACAAAACGTAAGAAAAACGGACAAAAACGGAACAAAAACCTAAGAAAAACGGACAAAACATAAGAAAAACGGACAAAAACAGAAAAAAAACAGACAAAACGTAAGAAAAACGGACAAAACGTAAGAAAAACGGACGAAAACGGAACAAAACGTAAGAAAAACGGACAAAACGTAAGAAAAACAGACAAAAACAGAACAAAAACGGACAAAACGTAAGAAAAACGGATAAAAACGGAACAAAAACGGACAAAACGTAAGAAAAACGGACAAAACGTAAGAAAAACGGACAAAAACGTAAGAAAAACGGACGAAAACGGAACAAAAACGGACAAAACGTAAGAAAAACGGTCACATTACGTACATTGATCATAATTTGAAAGTTATTTACGTACATTGATAATAATTTGAAACTTTTGACCTGGTAACTTTTAGTTACCGGTCACATTACGTACATTGATCATAATTTGAAAGTTATTTACGTACAAAAGTAATAAAATTTGTATGTTACGTACATCGGTATATTTGAGAAAGTTAGTTACGTATTCTCAGCCTTCACCCTTTGTGGAATAGATGAGTTTTATTCATAGTGGTCTTAAGAGTCAGCATCATGTAAACTTGCAACGCGTTTTTAGCATATATTTCATAGTAATTTCCTTCTTTTAACATTGCAAACTATACAATTCATCATTCATTTTTCTCTGAATTCTTTTCCAATGTTGATATTATAAGGGCAAACAAGGTTTTGGAGAGTTGATTGAAGCAATGGAGGGTGGGATTAGCTCAAAGGCCTTGACACCTTCAACATACGTTCCTATACACATTGTGTCACCTCGACCATGCCATGTACCATCATGAACATTGTTCATTTCCAATGTCCTTGACTCCTGCACAAGATTATAACACCTATTCAACACTGTTAAGACCAAAGATGAGATAGTATAAGACCCATAAAACATACATACGTGGAAAACGAACCTGAGCCACGGTGCAATACGGGCAAATGAGATGGGATACGCAATCATCCAATGAACCATCGCTGCCCTGAAGAAAGAAAACAGACATAAGAATGAATGTTATACGCTTTGACTTTCAAGGTCAAATGTGAAATGTTCCGGATGTAAAATCATACATGAATTTTAACAGATTTATAACCAAAAGTGATGGTTGTGTTCCATGTTATGAATAAGGGCTAAGAGCCATTCCAAAGGTTTCCTGTTTGACCTGTACGTACAGTCAATGTATGTCTAGGTTTGCAAGATTATATGCATAAGGGCTAAGAGCCATTCCAAACACGAAAATCATATGAAATTATACTAAAGATCGCATGGGAGCCAAATTTTTACCTTGATATTAAACTTGTTTCTCATCTTGATACGGTGAAAGCCCAAGTATGTTCCAAGCGAGAGTACAAAAGCAACACCGAGATACAAGAAACAATGCTTCTTTGTGACAGCAAATGCTACGAAGTTGCAAAGAGCACTTGTAGCTAGAATTATGTAAACAAATCCCTGTGGGTTCCCCGGTGCATGAGAAAGTTAGAAATGCAAAAGTTATATTTAAACATGTTGTTAGTAACAAAAACGATATGTGTGTACCTGAAGAAAATAAGAACGAAAACCAGCTAGTCTCATGCTCTCCCCAAATCTATACCACGGACAACTGAAAATTCAAAAATATTTTGCTTAATGGTGATGAGTATTGACGGAGCAAGATAGTTCTGTTGGAATTATATAACATGACAATCATAAATATAAACAATAAACATCAAAGTAAGTGCGGAAGCGTATAGGAACATATAATGAATAATTAATTAACTAAAGAATAAAGTATGCGTACCTTACTTGATTCTAGCCGAACAAGAATCAAATCCACAAACTAGCAATTAGGATGAACCCTAATTAGGGTTTATAGGATTATAAGAATTACCCCTTACCGTTTTGTAATTAATCCAAGATAATAACAATAGTGTGTTATTACTATGTTCTTGTACACACGTACTAAACCGAATTAAAGTAATGCTAGTTTTTATCAAACAAATAACTTGGTTTGTGGAAAAAGTGTGGATCGACACCCACAAAGGTGTACGACCGGTTTGGAGAAGAAAAACACACACAAAACTATTTTTAGGGTTTAGCTAATGAGCACAAGAGATGGAAAAATAAAACCCCTAGCCTTGTATATATACACAAGCAAACTTGGTGAACAAGTTGGTTTTTCTTTCCTTCTTTCTCTGCGCCAAAATTTGATTCGCGCAGAACAGTCAAGTCTAACAGACTTAAAACTGCTCAGACACAAATGCAATGAAGTCCTGGAGAATAGATTAAATTCCCGGGTCGTTAAGTCCCACGGAGACTCAATGGTGTGTTAAACACGGATTCAGACGATAGAATGATCACTAATGATAGCGATCAGAAAGGATTAGGATTGAATAATTACACTAAAGAAAAATATTATAACTAAAAGCGACTTAAATGCAAATTAAGAAAGTTAAAAAGATAAAAGATATTAAATAAACGCTATCACTATTTTTAAAGTGATGAACGTTTAAAACCTAAAACGAAAAACTTACGTTTAAATAAAAATAACGTAAACGTACAAAATAAAAAGTGAAACTTATACAATATAGATCCTAAAAATATGAAAAATACATTTTTACAAACCTAATGATATGGGAAAATTTATAGAAAAGGAAAATTATTTTTACAACTAATTAATTAATTATTATTAATTAAAAACTATTTTAAACTATTTAATAATTCTCTAAAATAAAAGAAAATATGAAATAAGACTAGAAAAATAAACTTAAGACTTAGAAAAATCTAAAATATGATAAAACTAATTTTAAAATAGAAAATATATTTTTTAGGCTTTTTATATATATATTATTAATTAATAACCTGTCTCTTATAC
>BPTQ01000007.1:7673230-7946642 GCA_019973895.1 Chrysanthemum seticuspe
CCTGAGATCACGGATCCGGGTGACTGTGGTTGTAATAAGCGAGATACACCGAAAAAGCGGTATTCATAAACCGACTACCGTGAGAATCAGCCATGTTCCGAGCAGAACACCGCTTACCATCATTAGTTAATCTCCCTCAACTACATCTACTCTGGAAATCAGGTCACCAATTTGGTCCGTGATAAGCCTGACAAGACTCAAATCGATGAAGAGCTGTAACCGGCTAAGTAGTCGAACTACAGTTCTTACGAAAGAAAATCCCGGAGGCTGATGCATATAAACTGTCTCAGATAAGTCACCATGCAAGAAAGCATTCTTGACATCAAGCTGATGAATCGGCCAATGTCGAGAAGTAGCTAAACTCAGAACAGTCCGAATAGTGCCTGGTTTAACCACTGGACTAAAGGTCTCATCTACATCAACTCCCTCTAATTGATTACTACCATTCGCCACAAGACGAGCCTTGTACCGACTAAGAGTGCCATCAGCCAAATACTTATGGCGAAAAAGCCACATAGAGCGAATAATGTTGGTGTCAGTGGGCCTAGGCACTAGAGTCCAAGTTTTGTTCTTAATAAGTGCAGTGTATTCATCACGCATAGCATTTTGCCAATTTGGATCAGTAAACGCATCACGATAGGTTTTTGGTAATGGTGAAACCGAAGACACGTGCATATTGAGACGCTCAGTAGGACGATTAGTCCCGACACGAAATCGTGTGACCATAGGATGAATCGAGACAGGGTTAGGGTTGTGAGGAGGGTCCGGGATAATGTGTTGGTGTTGGTTTGCGGGTGGTGATGGATTTGGTGTATGTTGTTGGGCGGCAGGTGGTGTTGGGGATGGTGATGGGTCATGGGCTGCGTCATGTTGGGATGTATTGGGATTGGTGGGAATTGGTGTAGTTGGCTCGTTTGTGGGTTGAGGAATAGTGGGTTGCACGAGGGGGGCGGGTGGAATGAATGGAGGATTTATATCGGGTGAGTCATCCAAGAAATTGTATTTGGGTGCCGATGTTGGTTTAGAAGTGCCATATGGAAAAACAGTTTCATCAAAGGTCACATGGCGAGAAATGATTATTTTATTAGTGTTTAATTCGAGGCAACGATACCCACGATGATTTGAAGCTTGACCCAAATAGATGGAGGGTGTGGCGCGTGGCTCAAGTTTGTGATTAGGATATAAGTGGGGGTAACATAAGCAGCCGAATGTGCGTATAAGGCTATAATCCGGGTTTTGGCCAAACAGTCGGGTGTAAGGGATTTCGTTAGCAATAGCAGTGGAGGGCAAGAAATTGAGTAAGTGAACAGCCATATTGAGAGCTTCAACCCAAAATGTTGGTGGAAGGTTGGCCTGAAAAAGCAAGGTCCGAATGAGATTATTAATGGTGCGAATCATCCGTTCAGACTTGCCATTCTGTTGTGAGGTTTTGGGGCATGAAAAGCGAAACTGAATGCCCTTGTCGGCAAAAAGTGTATGTAGGTTACGGTTGTCAAATTCACCACCATGATCACACTGAAAGGACCGGATTTCACACTTAAATTGAGTGTTAACATAATTACGAAATATTACAAATTTGGACAAAACATCAGATTTGTTAATTAAAGGGTAAACCCAAACAAAATGCGAATAATGATCCAAGAATAATACATAATACTTGAAGCCCGAAAGACTCGGAATTGGTGAAGTCCATACATCCGAGTGAATGATGTCAAAACAAGCATTAACGACAGTATTGGAACTAGCAAATGGAAGTCTAACATGTTTGCCAAGCTGGCAGGCATGACAAAGCACGGGAGGCTTCTCTTTATTACATGAAATGAGATTATTTGAAACTAGACGACGTAACACTTCGCTTCCTGGATGTCCAAGACGCTGATGCCACGTATGTTGACTGACTAGGAGAGCTTGAGGAATGGGAGACGGAGGTGTGACAGGATAAAGGTCCCCCGTGCTATCACATCGGAGAAGAACCCGACGTGTCATGAAATCTTTAACAGAAAATCCAAAAGGATCAAATTCAACCGTACAATTGTTATCACAAACAAACTGACGAACAGAAATTAGATTTTTGACGATATGAGGGGTAATAAGGACGTTATTTAAGTAAAGTGGTCGAGAGGGAGTTGGCAAAATACTTTGACCCGTATTGGTGACAGGAATAGAATGACCATCACCAACCGAGACGGATGGATACATGCACGTATTAAAAACATGACTAAGACTATTAACTGAAGCATTAAGATGACAACTCGCACCTGTGTCCATGTTCCAGGCTCCATTAGCGGGGTCATTAAGTGTTCCGGCATTAAAAAACTGTGGTAAAAAAGTTGCGTGTCCTGTGGGATTAAATCCCTGCTGTCCCACCAATCGACTATTATCCACCATTATAATTCTTCAATACCAACTCTTCTTTTAATTCCACCCCTGTCTTTTATTTCTTTTATTTCCACTAGCAGTTGTCCCCTTTCTTTTCTTTCTTTTATTTCCTTCGATTAAATGCAAGGATGAAATAAATGACTTTGATGTGTGGATTCAGTGACTATACACGAATCACCAACACAATTAAACAAAACAATCGTGACTTAAGCACGAGTTAGATAATGATTTGTGACCTAAGCACAAATACCAAAATACAGAAAAGAAGAAAAAATAGATTTTTGACGATATGAGGGGTAATAAGGACGTTATTTAAGTAAAGTGGTCGAGAGGGAGTTGGCAAAATACTTTGACCCGTATTGGTGACAGGAATAGAATGACCATCACCAACCGAGACGGATGGATACATGCACGTATTAAAAACATGACTAAGACTATTAACTGAAGCATTAAGATGACAACTCGCACCTGTGTCCATGTTCCAGGCTCCATTAGCGGGGTCATTAAGTGTTCCGGCATTAAAAAACTGTGGTAAAAAAGTTGCGTGTCCTGTGGGATTAAATCCCTGCTGTCCCACCAATCGACTATTATCCACCATTATAATTCTTCAATACCAACTCTTCTTTTAATTCCACCCCTGTCTTTTATTTCTTTTATTTCCACTAGCAGTTGTCCCCTTTCTTTTCTTTCTTTTATTTCCTTCGATTAAATGCAAGGATGAAATAAATGACTTTGATGTGTGGATTCAGTGACTATACACGAATCACCAACACAATTAAACAAAACAATCGTGACTTAAGCACGAGTTAGATAATGATTTGTGACCTAAGCACAAATACCAAAATACAGAAAAGAAGAAAAAAAAAAAAAAAGAAAAGAAAAGAAATTGGATCGGCAGTAATGATTTGGAGGATGGATGTTTAAGTTGGCTCTGAAACCATGTTCGGTATTGTGAGATAAGGATGATTTGATTGATTGAAACAATGATACAATGTACAAATATATAATCAAATGAGGAAGGATCTAGAAGCGGGCTTGAGCCCGTTACAATACTAATACACAACAATATGGGCTAACAGTCCTGTCACATGTAAGTAAGATTGTTTTATGAAGGAAAACAAGTGCTCTAATTATATAAATTTTTTTAATGTTTACTTTATTATTAGTGTCTTTTTAAATTAGATAACAAGTTGTGGCCGGCTGGTTTTGATTGTGATGTTAAAGCAATTCTTTAATTATTGTGATTAAAAGTAGATACGCTGGATTTATCATATGATTCGAAAATAATTTACTAGCTTTATAAAAATTGATTTATTTTGATAATTTTAACTTTTCAAAAATCACTATCTAATGAAACGTTTTAGGAAAAGATATACGTTATCGCCAGTGACAGAACCAGAGTGGTTCTCGAGGGATCTCGAGATATTCATGGATTTTTATGATGTAGTGTTAATTTTGTTTAAAAAAAAAAAAAAAAAAAAAAAAAAAAAAACCTCGATTTTTCTTAAATGTACATGTTCTTTAAAAACTGTGTTTGTAGTTTTATTTAGTTTTTTTAAAATGCGTCTGGTTAGTGATCATTTTGTGTCCTGATTCCGTACCTGATTATAGCTCTCTAGCTTCGTCAGTGGCTCTTGTATAAATCCCATAGTGTTGATATTATGCTATAACTTAACATCTATAACTTTGTAAAACTTTTATAGTTATGAAGGTCCTATAGCATATAGAACTGTTAGGACTTTCATAAGAACTTCCATAAATGTAAAAAATAAAAAGTCAATTTTGCAAGACATAATGATATAAAAGGACTTAAAGTAGATGTAAAATTTATAAGATAATAACTAATGTAGTTGTTATGGTTTGACTTAAGGGGGAAACATAAGATCATCAAGTTATTTGATGTTAAACTTTACAGATTTACCTTTTTGATATTAAAATTTTTTAATTAGACTTTTCTTCCTAAAGAAAGAAAAACTAAAGTTGATGAATAACAAAAGCTTCAGATTTACCTTTTTAATTAGACTGAATGACTTATGTCTTGTTATATAATTTGTTGCCTTTTAAAAAAAACATAATAAAATGACTTGTATCTTGTTATGGACTTATTTTGACGAACAAAATCTCACTTATATGAAAGCAAGTTAATTTGAGTTTTAGTATTAGATTAGATATAATGGTCATATTTCTCTCACCTTTTACATCAGCGTCACATCATCATTCAGTATATCATAATTCTTTTTATCTTTCACTCACAATGGTCACCACTCCTCTTACTCAATCACATCTATTAAAATACTTACTTTAGACAAACATACCCTATAAAATACCATGCACATACTCAAAAAAAAAAAAAAAAAAAAAAAAAAAAAAAAAAAAACTCACATTTTGCATAAAAGCCGAGTGGTGAGGAGACTCACCTTTCACCCATTTTTTTGGCTTGGTGACACGTGACAAGGGAGACAAACAAAGAGGGTGTCGCATGATGACCTTAGCGAAAGGTGACCGGTTACTCCACTGTGACCAACTTTACATTAGTCAATAGTTGTGCCACTGATACCATAGCTAACTTATTGTGTTTTATGGCATGACAATTTTTCGTATAATTATTAAATACTACAAAGTAGTATCTAATGAATACGTACCATGGCTCGGGTCTACAACTTATTTCAGATTTAACGGGTGTTTGTTTCGTATTATATAATGGCCTTATAACTTATTTAATTTTCGGCTTATGTTTAATATGCTCATTTTTCGTGGCTTATATGAAACTTTTCGACTTATATAAGTTTATTATGTGCAAATAAGCTTATATAAGCCGAAAAGTTTCAAAATAAGCCATAAAAAGTGAGCTTATGAAATATAAGCTCAAGCTAGCTATATAAACCGAACAAACACCCTATTAGAGCTAATCAAAAATATATATTTCGGTAATAGTTTATCCTCAGTTGGCCACCAAGGATAACTTTGGGGAGGTTTCTTTGAAGAGGTCTCAGGTTCGAGTCTCACCATGGACCTTCAGGGGCCCGAAATAAATAGAAGCAGAAGTGGGGTTTATCCCCTAAGGAGAAAGGTTCGAGACTTGCATACTGTCCAATTAGATGTCACTGTAGGCTCGGATCACTAACTACTAACTGGCCATTAAAAAAAAAAAAAAAAAAAAAAAAATTCTTATGTTACTTTATAAGTTTGTATAACGAGTATATACGTTAAAAGTGGCTTAAATGAAAGTGCTAAACCTTTCCTTTATATCGCCATATCTATGTCGTAGTCATCCTTTTTTGCCTTTTGACATTATCGTAGCAAAACGTACAATGATCTTGATTCGTACAACTAAACGTGTCACAATTTACAAAAAGATATTCAACGATACATCTTGATTGATGTTTATATTAATACATGATATTAACAAAAGAAAATCAAACAAGAAAACTTTAATGAGTAAACTAGGGATGAGCATTTCGAATCGAATTTTGGAACCGAACTGGAACCGTACCGGTATCGTACCGAAACGGTACCAATTTTTGAAATACGGTACGGTACCGGGACTATGAAATAAGGTGAAAAAAAAATCGGGACCACTAATTCGGTACGGTACCGGTACCACTAATTTATGCTCGGGAAAAAAATCGATACCACTAATTCAGTACGAGATCGATACGGGACCGGTACCGTGCTCATCCCTAAAGTAAACCAACCAATCACTTATCTTTTGCGATACGGGAAAAAAATCGATACCACTAAGAGGAAAACCTGAATTGTTTTGTCTTTTGCGAGACTCAAAACCTGAATAAAAACTTACACAAATTTAAAAAAACTCAGATGACCAACTGAGTTAAACGAGTTGGTTTATTTTCATATATAAGTTTAGTAAATATTAAAATCTATAAAGTTTGTAAAGAAGTAAAGATACCTTTGTCACACCAATCAACTTATCATCAAGCACTTGCTTTGATTTAAAAAACATGTTTATAATTTGTATAATCTTGAAGACTCCATTGGTGGACCTAACTACTCTTTTTCCTTTTGTCAAATTTGTGTCGGCATTTTCCACAGGAACAATTCTTAGAGCGAACGGAGTTATAGAAATGTTTTGGGTGTTTTTTCGTGTACCTATAATGCCGCTAACAGCATCGTTGATGGTGTTTTAAGAATGTTATAGGTGCAACGTTATCAGTATAACGTGAGTTACTGTTTTTTTTAGTGTAAAAGTGGACTGAGCGGGTCGTTTTAGTGATGTGTTGTAGAAATGTTATTGAGAATAGTGTTTTTAAATTTATGTTATAGAAATGTTATAAGGTGAAGGATAGCGTGACAATCCTATAAGACGCATACATTCATTTTATAGTTTATGGACTGCAGTTCAAACTTTTTAAATCAAAGTTATAAGCTTGATTGATTGTTATTTAAATAACGCTTGAAGATACGACACATTTTTTTTTTTTTTTTTTTTGGAATAATTTATGAACGTACCTATAAATATATAACGACATATGTATGTATTATATGGAGTTTGTTGATCAACCTTTATCTACCATGGATTCTTAATGAAAATTGAAGAGATCCCTCACATGGTTTGCTTTGATTTGCTTAGTTTTAAATTTTAAATAACTCATATAGACTTGTAACATGTTATACCTTTGAAAAATATATATGCAAGTATTTTAATTTAAAAGCATTTTAAGACATCTTCAATCACTCTCTTATGTTATCTAGTACTAGCAGAATAGCAGGGTATTTGCGCGTTACGGCGACGGATATCATATAATTAAATTTTTTGACAAATAATATTTTTAAAAATACGTTTTTCGTGACAATAACTTTATTGAAGACAGAAATTTTAGGTTCTTTAAACTTTACACAATGAAAAACTATAGTATGTTAACGGTAAATAGTAAAGAAAATAGACATTTTAATTTATTATTTTTTATTATTTTTTTAAGAGGGTATTTAAGAATTTATTCTAATACTTCGTAGCTTGTTTGATTTGTACAATGTAGTTTATTGATTATATGTTTGCATTGAGGGGTGATTACATTAATTAAAAGTGTTAAATATATATATTGATCATAAGTTAATTGTACAACATGTATCTATAGTTGTATTGCTTAATATTAAAGTTTAAAATGTTATAATTATTTGATGGAAGGAATGGTATTCGTTCATTATATATGTAGTTTAAATTTAAATGTAAAAAAAAGGTTGTAAATTATATGTGCTTATAACTTTGAACTTGATATGTGAACCTAGCTTAAACCTTCTACACTTGGTTATAATCTTGTAGAAGTTTGAGGAATTAACTAATATAGTAAATATTCTACAATACTCTATGATGAAATTGTATGAGAACTTCTAATCACAATTAGAGCTTTCCTATAAATAGGGTAAGCCATCGATGGATATATTCGACTATGTTTAACGACAATCATATGTGAGACTTTAAAGCAGTTAACATGTGTCGATTCTAAGAGCGCTAGGTACAGTTGGTGCTATGAGGTGGTACCATGAAAAAAAGGCGGTACCACCTCAACACTTTTTATTCATGACATCAGTTCTAGCTATGACATTAAAATCCTCCTCCCTAACATAACAGGTGTCGTTATGTTTGTTTTTGTTTTTTTTAATGCCAACAACTCAAACTAACTAATCAACCTAAATTTAAATCAATAATTCGCAACCCAAATAACATGTATCAAAATTTTCAGCTAAGCCCGTTTTTAGTTCCATTCCAGCCCACCAAATCCATCTCATTCATCCTAAAATTAAATACGTATATAAACCCACTAACCTAACATATAATAATAGTAAACCTAATCACTTCTCTCTAAAAAAAGGCCATCATCTCCTTCAACTAGCAGCCAACATCTTCACTTCCCAACATCTTCAAAATAAACATAGTCCTTACATTTTTTTTAAAAAAAAAACAAAAAAAAGAGAGAGAAAATGCTTCGGCGTGAGCTGGTGGCCACGACGCCAAAACCCATCAGCCCAGCCTCGGTGTGGTGTCTCGCACCATAAGGTGGCACCGAAGGTGATGGCTTGAGCCATCAACTACCGTACCTGAAACTCTAATAGGTATGTATGTAATTCGAGAGACATATCACTCTCATTAGAATTTGATGCTAAAATTATGTTTCTCAAATAACATATATACCCTTACTAGCAAATATAAACCCTTTTTTTGAAATACAAATAAGAGCAAATTGATTGGGAGCAAAAATGAAACCATTCAATACACTTCAAAAGTAAAAAATACCAAAATCTTAAAGCCTCTCGAGTAAAGAAAGAAGGAAAAAAAAACAATGAAGCTCTAAGGCAATAGAATTTTCTCTAAAGACAATTCACGAAAAAGTAGTTAAAATCGAAAGGGCTTAAATGCTATCAGCGTTCCTTTTGTTCCTGATCACTTGGCTTGGCTGCTTCCTTGATCTCATCCTGTTGCAATGTTATTGTGTCAAAAAACATTTACAATTGCACCACAATATTTCGGCAATGATACTTATTTAATCATCACTGTGTCAATTTAGGTTTGTATTTTGTTTTAGTCTTTAGGCCAAAACTCGTAGACGTTTACTACTCTCCACGTCTCACCTGATACCTAACCTAAAGATACTGAAGTAAAGAAAGACGATGACACTCTTTAAGAACAATTGTTGGTAACTTGATTTGTTTTACCACTATGTACATATGCATATTGTGAGTATAATCAATATGCAAGTTTTTTTGTTCAACCTGACCCAATTTTATGTGATTACAATGTTGCTTATAGTTATACATGCATATTGGATTTCTACATAGTAAGGTTTTCCCTTAGAAGTCGCAAGATCTAAGTGATATCGTCCTTGCAGGAGTCCTCGCCCAATGTCACCAATTCAGTAATCGCTTCATCTAAGGCCTGGAAAAAGAAGTTGAAGAGTATTCTTATTCCTAAACTGTACATAAGCCATTCAAAAATTATAATAATAATAATAAAATAAAATAAAATGAAATAAAAAACTATACATAACCTAAGACGTGAGTACGTGTTTCGCAACACTGCATGCACGTTCATATGTGTTAAATATTTCATAGTAAAAGACTGAGAAGTTAACTGCTAGTCCAAGATGGGTTGGGTGTGTTGCGGCAAGTTCAGTGTTTGCAATATCATATAAAACAAAGATTATAGTATTATAGGGTTACAGATCACTAACGACAAAACAAAATCACTGTTTTAACCCTTTGTGCGTTTATTGTTTCAAAATTAAGATTTTGGGTACATTTATCTACTATATACTGCAGACACGAAGAATTTTTGTAACGACACGAACTATGCCATTGTTTTCGGTTATCAAGTTCTAATCATGGCCATGATTAGTTCAAATCATGTCACTGTGTCCCTTTACTCATGGTGTTACGCTATCTAACTCTCTCATGTTACCTTTTTTTTAAGCATACCAAAAACCGAGATAACGAGAAAAGCTAACGACGTTAGCGAAATTGGACCGCCCAATAAATTCAATAAACAGGGACTAACCAAGCAAGATTTTGCATTTTTGGATGTCGTATGAAATATGGCCATACCATAGGGACTAATAGTGTAACTAACTCTAAAAAATATAAGGAGATAATGAGAATATGAGATCATCAATGGCTGAAATAACAGGAATTGGAACTTTTAAAATTTAAAATAACCCAAGAAAAAATTACTATCACAATGAATCGATAACAAACATTTATGACAAACAATAAAAACCATAAATAAACCGCCTTAATTAAACAGGCCATCTAACGTTAACATAAACTAAACCGCCTTAGGCTATATAACAATTCAATAACTAAATACTCTTATTTAACCCATCATCTGTTTCTTGAATTATTACAACGATTAGATTCTACCCTCGATCTCTTGATAGCTAGGTAATGTCATCTGTTACTGTGTCTATATAAATTAAAGAATCGATTTTGTTGTTTGTTTGATGCTTCTTTAGATGATGTATGCATGGTCAAACTAACTTTGTTACTCATCAGTTTTGTTATACTTATTTTTATATTTTTCATGAAGAAATTTAAAAATTTCAGTTTTGTTATTTTTGCATGTGTATTTATGTTAGATTGAGGTTTGTGGGGTTTTAATTTGTTTGTATTATTTGTTTTGTGGAGATATGATGAATCAGCCATTTGAATCAGAGTGGGATCCAACACTCATGAGGTTTGATCCATTTACAGATTTATTAGAGGAGGAGGAGACAAAACCGAGACGAAAAAAAGGCACTCAAACTACGAGGGGAACCTGAATCACCGGTGCATAAGGGCGAAAGAAAAGTACTTCGCTATACAAAAGACAACCTCATCACGATAGTTACATTAAACTATCTTACTGACAACTACGATGACTTCATGGATATGTTGCGTGTCATTTTTAAAGAATATAAACTCAATAAATCAATCCCACTTTTGAGAATCAAGCTCACTTCCACTTATGGTTGCTTAGATATTGTTATTGAAGTCTCCAACCAATACCTTGCAGCGGTAGACAATGGATACTTGTTTGAGTTCTGGAAACTCAATCAACCAAGTCCGCGTTTCGACAATTCATATTACCTAGGGTTTGGTGATAAAGTTTTCAATTCACTTACATTCAATATAATTATATTAATCACACATAATCATAAACCAAAAAAACACATTAACCTGAGTAAATTTATAAGCATTAAGTGCACACTCAGAACTTCTCATCGCCAACTTTAACCTCAGCCAAATGCCTAGAATAATGACTATTCATTTTCAGATAAATCACTTTCGACTCACCAAAACACTTTGTCCCAACCAACAACTTTTTATCAAGCAACTTCAACAGCCCACAACATATCTCACTTATCTCACTCTCAATCCCACACCTAGACTCTTTAGCCATCTTAGCATGCTTATTGTTACCATGTGCCTCTTCTTTTTGCTCTATAGAGTAGATTCTAAGCCATGAAACTCGACGTTCTTCTATTATATGATGTGCTCAAGAGGCTGAATTCCTCTTCAGCTAGCTCCTCGGTGTGCGAAAGCTCTTAGATCTATTTTGTCATTGAGTTCATCATACCATCGTAATGTCCGACTTGTTTAGCGAGTTTTGCCATGCACAAGTGCTTCAGCCTTACAGCCATAGAAGCCATTGGGGAAACTTTTAGGATGGTAAAGAGGTTTAGAGAATCGTAATTATGGGATTTATATAGGGAATTACTTTAAATAATGATAATTATTTAATTATTTTTGGAAGTTATTATGAAAATATTATTGGTAAATATCCTTTTTGACTTTGTTTTTATGTTTTGTACGGAATATTTAACTTTCTATAGTTAATGAGATTATTATTATTATATGTTGTTTTACATCACTTTAGATTTTATAATTTACAGCTGCAACTATAGTATCAAATGTTTTTAACAAATAAATAGCTACTGCTAACTGATACTGCGTATATTAACTGCCAATGCTACAATTAGCGAAACATACCTTAAGTTGAAATGTGTCAAACGAGAAACCTCATAGGGTTCTTTAATGTGGTTTTCAATCTTTTTATTAAACTTACCGGAAGTGTCACACTTTACAAGCAAGCGTAAAAGCTAGTGATAAAAGGTTTGCTAAAAAAATAAAGCACCATGTTATATAAGTATACCAAAAGTATGCTCGAATTTGTTAAAATCATTATAATCCGACTTTTCTACTAAGACCACACATAATGTTTTTTTCGGATACATTTTATTTTTTCAAGCCTTCCCGTCAAAGCAAGAGCAACACAAAGTGAACAAGCTATGATAAAAGAGGTAATACAATGAGTCGTAAACAAATGGACTCGATGTCGTTAGGCCTCCTATATATTCCACGCTTTAACGAAAGCCTAAATTACAGTTTATCAAACAACGACAAGAAAAAAGTCACAAAAGTTTAAACGTAAAAAATTATGGTTGCCTTTATAAAAAAAAAATAATAAAAAATAATAAAAAATAAAAAATAAATAAAAAAAAAACTCAAGAAGTAAACACAAGATTTTTTTTTTCTTTTTTTATCCAAGAGCATGTTGTCAAGAAGAAAATTTAGGTATGTCTTTTGCAAATCCTTATGTTGTTGGTATTCTATAATGTTAGCCTGATATATTTCTCTAAATTGTATCGCGTGTTTCATATTCTGTTTAATTTGTTTAAAAGTGTCGAGATGTGACTTTACAGATTCTTGTTGCAATTTTAGATCGCCTTGATCATTGATTTGATAATCCAGACCAATTCTTCCACGAGATGTTCATCACGGTTAAACTTGATGGCTACTGCAACAATGCCATGCGAATAAGCATACTTTAGAATGACATACTTTAATTTTTCTTATATGTTTAAAGGCGTAGTCTGGAATGTTTGAAAATATTATGTGGAATGTATTTTAGGAATGTTCAAATACGTGTAATTTTTTTTTATTAATTATATATATATCACCCTACTTTCATGATTAATGTAATTACTTTTTAGGCAACATAATCTCATTTATTTAATTTAGTAAATCTCATGTAAAATCTTTAATATTGTAAAAGAAAATGATAATTTATAGATTAATTGACAAAAGTACTTCTGGTTTATAATAATTAACACATTGTATAAACTTGTTCGATTACTCATATAAACTCCTCGAGTTTGTAACTGAGTCTTATACATTTTTTTTACTTCTTTTTCTTGAGCGTGAGATAATTTCTCTCTTTGATTTATACACATATGCCTACATTTCTCTTTATTTATTAACTTATATAAACTTGTAATTGCAATGGAGAAAGTTTATATGAAAGGAGTCCATTTCTGTCTGTCAGCGTGTGAAATTCCGTTTGGAATGCGTTACATGGTCTCGTTTAGAGATGAGCACGGGTCTAGAAACGGAGTTGAAAATGACGAATCTGGAAACTGAAATTCGAGAAAAGTGAGAAATCTGAACCGAATGTGCTTTTCGGTTCAGTTTTAAATCTTCGGATATACCCATGTAGGAACCATCATTTGAAAAATAATTCTTCGTATAACGGTTATAACAACAAAAAAACACATAAAAATTATATATTTTCTTGCTTTCACAACCATTTACGTTCAGACCAACAATTGTTAATAACTAAAGAATAAACACAAAGAAACGATCATTCATTGGTTCCAAATTGTTCCAATTTGTAGAAAAAAAATGCAAAACAATTTAAAAACTAAGATTTCGTGTTTTTGGATAGAGATTTTTGAAGGACATAGATCTCGGTGGAGGGGACGTTCTTCTTGGAACTAAGAGAAAGAAAGTTTCAAAGTTTTCTACTAAATTTAAATTTTGTGAGCATTCAGTTCCAGAACCGAAAACCTGTAAATCTGAACCAACTGATCCAAGATTCGAAATTTACCAAAATCTAAAACCAAAACCAGAACCGTTGGATCTGGATTGGTTCAGTTCTTCACTTTCAGTTCAAATCAAAACCTATATTATTTCTAAAGATTACGAATGTTTAAAAGAATTTGGTTAATTTCATTTTGAAACCATATAAGTAGTTTGATTTGGCGTTCATCAACATGGGTTGGACCATGCATTAGACCATCTAAAATGGGCTTACCTATAGACCCATCTTCTGAAGCTCAAACTAATTAGGGATGCAATTACAATTTTCAATGTACATGGTTGAAAGCATAATACCAATATGCAATCATAAATTTTGATGTGTAATGGAAATTTATTTTTATCGACTACTTAAAAACACTTGGTTAAAGGGCATAACAGTGACAATACTAATCTTTTGGTTAACAAGAAAAAGAGTAATAAAAACCAACATGAACCAAGTAAAAAACTTTAAAGGGCAATATATCAGTACTGTGTTCTTAAACTAAAATTTGATAGAAAAAAAGGGAATTATTATTATTTAATTTTTTGTATTTTTGAGTTTTTTTTAAGAGAGAAAAAGGAAGTGGAAAGAAGATGGGAAGAATTTTTCTTAAAATATCTATCTTCCATTTTTTTCCGAAGAAAAGCGAAGAAAACGTTAAAATATGTAGTGTAAAGACTAATATGCCATTTTTAAAAGATTTGACACTAACAGCTAAAAGTCATACACGTAATTTGAACAATTTATTTTCCTTTCCTCCAACTTAAGAGCATTCGGTATCGTAATGTGGAGGGTTGCATTATGCTGAGCTGGAGCTGCGTTAAGCAGCATTACCACATCGTTCGTTGGTCGTTATGCCCTGCGTTAAGCCCCACGTTAACGTGGTAACGTGCGTTAACTCGTATACGTGGACAAAAAATGAATTACAAAACCACCCCATGATTGAAATTAGTTGTTTTTGTGTTTTTGTAATTTTGCAGTGTGTTTATTCTTGAGTGTATGTGTGTGTGTTTTCGCAGTGTTTGTAGTGTGTGTACAAAAAGTGAGATAAAGAAGATGATATACTAAACTTTGCAGTTTAGTCCCTGTGGTAGTATGGTATTCACATTTTAGACCCTATAGTTTTAGTAGCATTTTTTAAGCTAATAAAGTTTTTTGTTTTTTTTTTTTTTGTTTTTTTTTTTTATTTTTTTTATGTGGTGATATTTTTAATTCGTAACTTTTTTTATTTTGTATTGTGATATGTTTTTTAATAAATGAAGCGTTTTTTTTAGTTTAGCGGTTGAATTTGAAAATATTTGAGTTAAAGTGTGTTAAGGGGTGTTTTTTTGTTGAGTTAGGTGAAATGTTAAAGCTGATGTGACAAATGTTAAGGTTTAACCTTAAGGCACCACACCCATTGCTCTAAGAACATGATTTATGATTACTTTCATTATGTTTTTCTCTATCTTAAGAACATATCAATCAACACTTCTTTATTTTCTCTTTTTTTTTTCTTTCCTAATTTTCTTAGGGAAAAAAAAAAAAAAAAAAGTGTAGTTTTTCTTATGTATTCTCAAAGCCATCTTTTTACCTTAGGTTTTTTCATAAGACAAGTGTATGATGTGTATCATCTATATACATTTTTACCTTTTTTCATACATTGATTTGACAGAATTGGATACTTTTAGGGTTGATCACGGTCTAAAAACCGGATCAGACAGAAAACCGATTTGATCCAAAAGTCCAGACCGAAATGTTTAGTACATGTCTAGGTCGGCCCAGTGCGATCCAACAAAACATAATAGTCAGTTTAGGGTCAGACCAAACCAGACCAAATTCCCCAAAAATAAGAAAAAGGTGAACCGAAAACCAAACCGAAATATATTGAATTCGATCCAATCGGTCCAATACAATTTATCAGTTCGATCCGATCTACGTTCTATAATGCTCATCCCTAGATACTCTTGTTGTATGATTCAAAATCATCATTGTACTATAATAATCTAAAAGAAAAAACATTTGGTAAGTTTTGACTTGTTAAAGTGCGTTGACTTATCGGGTCGGAGCAGACCCGGTCAAGTTGACGTGTCATGGGCTTCTTCTTCTTCCCCAAATAAATAAATTGATCTAAAAACAGTGATTTATAAAAATAACACCAAAATCATCGAAAAAAAAAAGAAAGATGTTGGAAAAGATCGGGTTGCCATCAAAGCCGTCGTTACGAGGAAACAATTGGGTGGTCGATGCTTCTCATTGTCAAGGATGTACTTCCGCTTTCACTTTCATCAACCGCAAGGTTTTCTTTCTTTGACTTTTTTTTAAAAGTCAACTCCACCTTTATATATTATCATTAGTTATTAGATCACCAAATTTAAGGATGTAACCATTTAGAGTTTAGTTCCTAAGTAAACAGCCGTCCTAGTGGTTCGTTTCCCGGGGCCTGCCCGTTTGGATGGTTTAACTCGGGGGTCGGATTTCAAGTGTGGTGCCTCTCTAAAAAAAAGTTCCTAAGTAAACGGATGTGTTTTCCCTGTTTAGATTTACGTCGGAGGACGAGTCTTTAACTAGTGGGTGTTTGTTTCGGCTTAGAGCACAAGGTATCGTGGATACCAATAACACGTTATTGGTATGTCATCTCAGCGCCACATCATACACCTCCCAATAGCTCACCAATAACTAAAACACCCTCCCTCATAACACACCACTAATATTGTTATTGGGTCCCACAAAATACCCAACTAAAAATACTCACTCACTCACAATACACAAAAAAAACAAAACAAAAATACACCAAACATCACAAATGGCTTGAGCCATTGGAATGGCTCAAATACCTTTGGCTCACCAATGGCACCAAGTGGTGGTATGGTTTGGCTCACCAATGGCATGAAAAATGAACCTTTGGCATGTTAAAAGCTCCCCATACCTTGTGCTCTTATATAGCAGGCTTATGGCTTATTTGGTTTTGGGCTTATGTTTCATAAGCTCACTTTTTTGTGGCTTATTTTGAAACTTTTATATAACCTTATTATGACATAATAAGGTTATATAAGGCGGAAAGTTTCATAATAAGCCATAAAAAGTAAGCTTATAAAACATAAACCCAAGACCAAATAAGCCATAAGCCCGCTATATAAGCCGAAACAAACACCCCCTAGGTTTAACTGTTGTTATTAATGAGTAATGACCATCAGTATTATATATTTAGCCTTAGCAGTACTCTATAACTCTATAAGCCTTAGTGGTAGAGTCCGGTCTCAGGTTCAAGTAATAGCATTGCCGCAATTTGCTATTTAGGACGTCTGGCATAGGTCAAAAAGGTTTAGGTTTACATTTAGCTAAGCTTCACAATAAAATTGGCGTTATATCAGTAAATTTCATTGTAAAAAAGGTGTTAGTGTCAACAGTATAACGAGCTTGTGCGGAGAAAATCTGGTGGATTGTGAGTGCATTGGATATTGGATTTTTTTTTTCCGCTTGTGTATATGATTGTATTGAGGTTTATCAAATTGTCGTCTGAGTTAAACTTGGACGCACAGTGTAAATCACAAAATCCGAATTTTCATGATTATCTATATGAACTTTTGGTTGATAGCAAAATGTGTAACGGTTTTGGTGAGTAACTCAAGACGGAGTTTTATATAGGTTCGGAGTGTGACAGTTAATCATACTTGCTCATAGAAGAAGTTATACGGCTTTGACTGTGACTAATGTCCGTCTTCAGTTTTACTGTTAGGAAGTCAAGGGTACATGCTCTTTGCAGATACAGGTAGTATATTTCATCACATGACGATGATTAGATAATAACCTTTGTAGGTGAGCTGTACCCCTCTCCTCATAGGCCACCCTTTGCATTCCAACACAGAGCCTCAAACAAAACCACACAGACAGCCAACAATAGACTACATTTCCTAAGCCACGAACAACTAATAATACACTAGGCTGCAGCTTACATCCTCTCAACCAACTATACAAAAGTACACCCGATAGGGATCATCAAAATTGCTGTCTTCATCCTCTGCAGACATCCTAACACTCCATTCAATTCTATTTTAGTATCTGCAGCATACTAGTATTATATTATGATAGATGATCATCATTAGTTAATGCTTAGATTAAAAACAAGGTTTTTGATTACTAGTTATTAGATCACCAAATTTAAGGATGTAATCATTTAGAGTTTAGTTCCTAAGTAAACAGCCGTCCTAGTGGTTCGTTTCCCGGGGCCTGCCCGTTTGGATGGTTTAACTCGGGGGTCGGATTTTAAGTGTGGTGCCGTTCTAAAAAAAGAAAAAGTTCCTAAGTAAACGGATGTGTTTTCCCTGTTCAGGTTTACGTGGGAGGACGAGTCGTTAACTAGTGGGTGTTTGTTTCGCCTTATATAGCTGGCTTATGGCTTATTTGGTTATGGGGTTATGTTTCATAAGCTTACTTTTTGTGGCTTATTTTGAAATTTTTGTATAAGTTTATTATGACATAATAAGGTTATATAAGGCGGAAAGTTTCATAATAAGCCACAGAAAGTGAGCTTATGAAACATAACCCCAAAACCAAATAAGCCATAAGCCGACTATAAACAAACACATCCTAAGTATTATATAAGCCTTAGTGGTAGAATCTGCAACATGAGGTCTTAGGTTCAAGCAATAGCATTACCGTAATTTGCTATTTAGGACTTATGGACATCTTGTGTAGCTCTTTAAGGTTTTGGTTTTATATCAGTAAATTTCATTGAAAGACGCACGTGTTTTTTGAAGAAAATAATACTTGGTATTAATGGTAATTTCATAACCAGCTCATGTGGAGAAAATCTGGTGGATTGCGAGTGCATTGGATATTGAATTTTTTTTCCTCGATTGATGTGTATATGATTGTTTGAGGTTTATCAAATTGTCATCTGTGTTAAACTTGAACGCACAGCGTAAATCTCTGAATTTTCATGACTATCTATATGAACTTTTGGTTGGTAGCAAAATGTTCACGGGTTTTGGCGAGTAACTCAAGACGGAGTTGTATATAGGTTTGGAATGTGACTGTTAATCATACTTTCTCATAGAAGAAGTTATACGGCTTTGACTGTGACTAGTGTCTGTGTTCAGTTTTACTATTAGGAAGTCAAGGGTACATGCTCTTTGCAGATAGAGGTAGTATATTACATCACATGACAATGATTAGATAATAACCTCCGTAGGTGAGCTGTACCACTCTCCTCATAGGCCACCCTTTGCATTCCAACACAGAGCCTCAAACAAAACCACACAGACAGCCACCCAATAGACTACATTTCCTAAGCCACGAACAACTAATAATACACTATGCTGCAGCTCACGTTCTCACAACCAAGTATACAAAAGTACACCAGATAGGGATCGTCAAATTGATTACTGTCGTCCTCTCCAGACATCCAAACACTCCATTCAATTCTATTTTAGTACCTGCAGCATACTGAATTGAAATGGAGTACCCATAGAGCATTAAATTTTGCAGATTGAAGAATGCCAAACGCTATATACTTTCCTTATTAACTACAAGAGGAAAGTCGACTAAAAACAGCTTGGTTACATTTCCTTTAACTGGTATTGAAATCCAAAATACATGTTTGTACTTTGTAGTATCCTCGCAACCTCACAGACCAAGTATAAGAACACAATATCAAAAAGGTTCATCAAACTGCCAAGTGACTCCTCTAGATACCGCTTTTCAGATTTCAACCCCACCCCTATCCAGATTTTATGGCCTCGTAATGCTGTAGACCGACTTACAAAGTGTACCCATTTTTTCTTTCGGGTATACTTTACTACTTTAAAGGTAGTATTAGTCTATCAGAATAGATATTGATAAAGTGCTTCTACTTCTAATTTTAGGAATTTCTTTCAGTTTACTTTTCCGTTTGCTGTAGGATCATATTAGTTTTATGGGTAATGTGTACTTATAAAGAAGGTCATTATGTTTGATCTGGTGACAATTTTGTATAAATGTGGGATTTGCAGCATCATTGCAGAAGATGTGGGGGCTTGTTTTGTGGCAGCTGTACCCAGCAAAGAATGTACTTAAGAGGACAAGGTGAAGCACCTGTTCGTATTTGTGAACCCTGTAAAACTTTAGAAGAGGCGGCACGTTTTGAATTGCGATATGGACACAAGAATAAATCTCGTAAAGGCAAGTCTTTTGTTTACATAACGACTGTTTGACTTCTCAAGACATTGTAAAATTCAGAACTCTTATAAATTTTTGTATTTGGTATATAATCTCTCCGGGAAATGATTTTGCAGGGGTTTCGAAAACTCCATCCGATAATGAGGATGACGTCTTATCCAAAATTCTGGGCGATAGTGGAAATGAATCAGTTTCACCAGATAAAGAGTTAGTTCACTCGCTTCCAAGTATGCAACGAGCTACAAGTGCATCAGGTTCGACTAGTGAAATGGATTTTGACATTGACTCAACTACTCCTGAAGAACTGAGACAACGAGCTGCAGAGGAAAAGAAAAAGTATAAAGTTCTGAAAGCCGAAGGAAAGCCTGAAGAAGCCTTGAGAGCTTTCAAAAGGGGAAAAGAACTTGAAAGGCAAGCTGGAACTTTAGAAATTGAATTGAGAAAAACCCGCAAGAAGGCTCTTTCATCAAGCAGTGTAAACGAAAATAGAAAAGTTGATAATGGAAAACAACCGAAACAAAAAGATGATCTTGCTAGTGAACTCAGAGATCTTGGATGGTCCGACCACGACCTTCATGATGCCGAGAAAAAGCCTGTGAGCATGACCCTGGAGGGTGAATTATCGACCCTGCTTAAAGAAGTCTCTCAAAAGACTGATAAACCTGAAAAGAGTAATGCCGGTATCGACAGATCCGAGGTCATTGCTATAAAGAAAAACGCACTCGCTCTCAAGCGTGAGGGGAAGCTTGCAGAAGCCAAAGAAGAACTAAAAAGAGCTAAAATACTTGAAAAACAGATTGAAGAACAGGAGTTGTTAGGTGATGATGAGGAGTCAGATGATGAGTTCGCATCACTGATTCGTAGCATGGATATTGATAAAAAAGATATTTTAGCGCCTGGAAATGATCTTAATAACAACTTTAACTTTGACAATCTTCTTCGCATGGACGATGTCCCCAACTTTGATGGCGACTTTGACGTAACTGAAGACGATTTGTATGACCCTGATATGTCGGCTGCTTTGCAATCTTTAGGCTGGACTGAAGATAAGGAGGATGTTGTTGATAAGGAGACCATGTTAAGTGAAATACAGTCTTTGAAACGAGAAGCGCTCAATAAGAAACGAGCAGGTAATACGGCAGAGGCACTGGCTTTGCTAAAGAAGGCGAAACTGCTTGAAGCCGAGGTCAGTGGGGGCAATGATATTCAAGAAAAAGATATTCCACCTCAACCTTCTGCGCGTGCATCATCAAAACTTGATTCAGACCAAAAAATGGCACCAAAGAGCAAGCTAGCTATTCAACGTGAGCTTCTTGCTATAAAGAAGAAAGCACTTGCTTTGAGGAGGGAAGGGAAAGTGGATGAGGCGGATCAAGAGTTGATGAAAGGAAAAGCTCTCGAGCAGCAACTTGAAGAGTTGGAAAGTGGTCCAAAAGTCAAACCTGCAGCTATGAAGAACGTTGACTTTTCTGCACCAATGGATGTTGAAGATGAAGGGGAGGATGTAACCGATACAGATATGAACGATCCTTCGTATCTTTCACTTCTACAGAATTTGGGTTGGCAAGAGGAAGATGACAGCAAAGTTCAAGTAGCAGCAGAGCCCGAAGTACCAAAACGACAAACTGTGGTATCAAAGAAAAGTAAATCCGAGATTCAAAGGGAACTCTTGGCCTTAAAAAGGAAGTCCCTAGCTTTAAGACGCCAAGGTAACCTTGACGAGGCTGAGGAAGTTCTTAAAGCTACAAAAGATTTAGAAGATCAGTTGGCAGAGATGGAAGCACCAAAACAAGAAATGAACGTTGACACATATACAGACAAAAAAACAGTTGTTAATGACTTCTATTTGATGGATGCGCACAAGGAAGAAGCTTCTGTATCAAAGAAAAGTAAATCCGAGATTCAAAGGGAACTCTTGGCCTTAAAAAGGAAGTCCCTAGCTTTAAGACGCCAAGGTAACCTTGACGAGGCTGAGGAAGTTCTTAAAGCTACAAAAGATTTAGAAGATCAGTTGGCAGAGATGGAAGCACCAAAACAAGAAATGAACGTGGACACAAATACAGACAAAAAAACAGTTGTTAATGAGGTCCTCATGACGGAAGAGCCTAAAACAGAAATTAAGGAAGAAGCTTTTGTAACAAAGAGTAACATTGGTGCGGTTTTTGTAGATGAAAAGCCTCAAGTTGGTGTAAACGAGTCAACCTCAGTCCAACAGCAGATCCTGGCTCACAAAAAGAAAGCGCTCATCTTGAAGAGGGAAGGAAGGATTGTGGAAGCTAAGGAGGAACTGAAGCAAGCTAAACTTCTAGAAAAAGAGAGTATAGTTGTGGATAATAAGACCCCCGATTTGGATACGATGGATAGAACCCCGGTTCCGACTACTAGCAAAGTGAACAGTTCTGAACCTGTGCAGGTGACACAAAAGGAAGAACTAGACAATACTCCACCTAAACTATCATCTCGTGACCGATTCAAATTGCAGCAGCAATCTTTAAGTCACAAGAGGCAATCACTTAAGCTGAGAAGAGAAGGCCGGACAGAGGAAGCAGACGCAGAGTTTGAATTGGCCAAGAATCTTGAAAGTCAACTAGAAGCCGCCACCGAGAAACCGGCAGGACCCGTTGACGACGTCGGTGTTGAGGATCTTCTTGATCCTCAACTTTTGTCTGCTCTTAGAGAGGTAGGAATAGAAAGTGCTGTCGCTCAGTCTCCACCTGAGAAGACACAGCCGGTTAAGACTACACCAGTTGTACACAAAGTTCAGGCCGAGCCAGTTAAGGCTAGAGCAGTAGTCAACAAGACTGACACCTCGAACAAAGATAGAACAGAGCTGGAAGAACAGATTAAGGCGGAGAAGGTGAAGGCACTACAATTGAAACGTGCAGGAAAGCAAGCAGAGGCGTTAGATGCTCTTAGACGGGCAAAATTGCTTGAAAAGAAGCTAAATACTTGAGCTTTAACTCAAAGCTACAAGTAATTCTACTGTATTTACTCCGGGAAACAATATATTGTTGAATCAATATGCCATTTTTTGATTCCAAGATGCACATATTGTTCTACTATTATTTCCAGAATCATAATGTTTGTACTTTGTGCTATATGAATGAATATAATAACATTAACAATCGAAATTTGTTGCGAGTTACTATTTGCTTCCCTTTTGCACATCATGTGGTGTACGATGTAAACAAGACAGGTTGTAGGATGTTTAGACAGATATTTCATAATACATAAACTGAAACTCATTACATAATTTAAAGAGGGCAAAGAAGCTCAACGATATGGCAACAAGAACATAATTTAATTTTATGAAATCATAACAAGAAGAACATCCCTGATAGTAAACTCTAATAGTAAAGTTAACAAAACATTTAATCACTTGGCTTTCTAACAATTTTTTCGGCCAGTGATCACATAACTTGAAAACATCTGATAGACAATAATGAAAGTTCAAACATTACTCATCTGCAGGCATAACCAGATTGTAACGTCGAAACTTACTCGAGTATCCAATCCCCACAAGCTCCTTCGCTTCTTTAGTCTTGGACTCCTTAACCAATCCATCGATCACAAGTTGCATGACATTTGGATCCACGACACACCTTTCTCCAAAAGTTTGCTTGTAAAGCTCAACAGCCCAATCCAAATCACCCATTTTACAAGCACACCGAATCAGAGTCGCATAAGTTGCTTTATTAGGCGCAGAATCACTTTCCATCAATTTCGCAAACCATTTCTTCGCCTCTTGCAAATCGCCATTGTTACAAAAACCATTGATCACAGCATTGTAGCTAAACACATCCGGCGTAATATCCTTACACCCCAACTCCCCAAAAACTTCAACCGCCTCACTCACCTTCTTCTCCGCAACCAAACCAACCAACCTAGCGTTATAACTCCTAATATCCGGCACCACACCCGACTCCCTCATCTTCCCCCAAAACCTCTCCCCGTCAACAAACCTCCCATTCCCATACAACCCAATAAGCAAAGTATTAAAACTAATCAAATCCGCCTCCAACCCATTCTTCTCAATCTCGCCAAAAACCCCACAAGCCAAATCAAATCTCCCCATCTCAACAAACGCCTTAATCATCGTATTCCACGACACAACATCCGGGCTCACACCAATCTTCCTAGGCAACTCCTTAAACATCTCCTCAACTCTCTCAAACTTCTTAGCATTAACACAAGCACCCAAAACCGCGTTAAACGCCTTAACACCCTTTTCGCCCGACATCTCCTCAAAAACCTTAAAAGCATGATCAAACATACCAGATTTCCCATACAAGGAAATCAACCTTACATTAAACCCTTCTTTACAAATGTCATCATATTGTTTTTGGTCCTCTAGAATCTCCTCAATGTAGTTGAGCTTTTTCGCCGAAGCTAAGCGGCGAACCGTGTTAGTGTAGACATTGGACTGTTTTCGAAATAAATGGGATTCTGATAGCTTTTTAAACTTTTCGACAACACGTTTAAGGTTCTTTTCTCTGTAAAGATCCTCCGAGATTGAGGGTTTGGTTGTTGCAATGGTTGTGGTGGTGGAGAATCTGCGGATCATGCGGGAAATGGTGGACATTTTTTTGGGGTTTTGGGTGAGGTTTGAAGAAATGGTGGCTTGTTAAGTATAAAGGGGAGTGGGAATGTAGTGTGCTAAAACCCTAATTTATACTTTTTGGGTTGAACTTTATCTTTTTGTTATAAGTAGGGATGAGCACGGTATCGGTCCCGTACCGAATTAGTGGTATCGATTTTTTCCCGAGTATAAATTAGTGGTACCGGTACCGTATCGAACGGGATTCGGATACCGGTACCGGAAAATCGGGTTTTCCCCGCTTTTTTCGGGAATTTCCCGATTTGGTACCGGTCTCGTACCGAATTAGTGGTCCCGATTTTTTTTTCACCTTATTTTGTAGTCCCGGTACCGTACCGTATTTCAAGAATCGGTACCGTTTTGATACGGCACCGGTACGGTTCCGGGATTCGGTTCGAAATGCTCATCCCTAGTTATAAATTTGGAATTTTTTTAGTTCGAGTTGAGAGATGAAAATGAAATAAGTTTCGGCATGGTTTTTTATCTTTTGTCCGACTAATTCACGGGATTTAAGTCTACAGCCATACAAACTCAAATTAGATACAACCATCCCTTTTTAAGAAAGTTGGTGTGGCCACTTAGAGTTGTTTATACCTAGCAGTAATTAAAATTTAGATTTCTCAATAATTACTCAAGCTTCTTACCACTAGGACATCCCTAAGTGGTTAGTTTCGGGTTTAATTTGGTGTTTCCAAAAATGGCATTTTGGGTCGGATTTCAGTTGGCAGGTCGGAAGCTTATGATGCGAGTACGACATGTTTAAGTAATCGGGTAAAATTTGTTAACCCCAACATGTTTGCGCCTAACATGCTCGGGTTCAATGGGTTGTCATATCGACTCGTTTAACACATTTTACTCGAGTATACTTCTTAATCAATTTTTGAAAATTAATTTTTTATTTGTTAGAAAATTAATAAATAGAATGGTAGATTAACTCGTTCTCAACGTGAACACTACCTGCATAATAAAGAGGTTAAGTGGGTCGATCTGAACACCCGAAGATGGTTTTAATCAACCTAATCCGTTAATTCTCATGTTGGTCTCAAGTCGTGTTTCGTGTTGTGTCGAGAAGAAAAAATAAAATGAAAAAGATTTCACACATTTCAAAAGAATAAAAGGAAAATAAAAGATAATAAAGGTCGAGTTTGTTGGGTCAATGCCCACTTACCTACCAGGCTGAAAATCAGATTGCAGCCTCCTAGTATCCTACTTTATTGGGCCAAAGCCCACTTACAAAATCATCACAAACAACATGTTCTTCAAGCCGGTCAAGGTAGCAAACCAGTCGAATTTTCTATCACCTATAAGAAATGGAGAATTATGATCAATGTATTTGTTTCCAAGTTTTAAATGTTATTTGTTTTTAAAGTTAAAAACATGCTATATGAGAAATAGTTATGATCGATCGAGAAGAAAAAATAAAATGAAATAATAAGAAAAAATTACAACAACACATTACATTTATGTATATATATATATATATATATATATATATATATATATCTCCTTTCAAAAATTTTATTCTTCTTATCATTCTCATTTTGATTATTCTTCTTACTGAATATCTTCTCATATGAGAAATAATACTTACTATCTACCGATAACACGACATATCAACAATAAAAAGTATATAAATAGTAAGATTATTGTTAGAAATAATGCATGACAAGTTGGCTACAAGACATGTAAAGTAACTATCAATTATTCTACTAAACTTTGAGAATTTTATTATCTAGAATTTTCTTTATTCTCTATTGATTTTGTTAAATCATATACCATCAAATAGATGTAGAATATTCTTTATTTTCTAGGACATTTCCTTAGTCATAGGTGTACTTGATCAATCAAGCAACAGCCTATATGTACACACCAATAATAGCAACAACAAAAAAGTACTCCAATTGGTAAAATTATTTGCTTGATTTCTCAAAATAAAACTATTGTGAACAAAATAACTTCTTTACCAAAATGAAAATACATTCACAATTTTTTTTTTTTTTTTTTTTTATTCACAATTTTTTTTTCTTTCTTTCAACAAACTCATTATTTGTCTTGGGCAAGATTTGAGTTTCCTAACATCCCACAAAATTTTGACCAATAACAAGAAGATTCCCACTCCTACCCCACCCCACCCTACCCCACCTCATAGCAAAATGTTACTCTTGTGAACTCTTGTTGCTTAACAAATTTCTACATCAAATTCTTGCACAATCTTCCTATAAAATGCAACATTTAACACAATTTTATCTTCATTTGAGACTTAAAAACCTCTTGAGTGATCATTCTGCCATGCAGTTTCCTAACATTTACGAAGACATGTCGTTTGTGGAGGAAGAAACTCATGGTAGTCTCGGGAGGGTTTGCAGGAACAAGAGGCAAAACTATGACGATGATAATGATAATGATAACGATAACGATCCTGATGTAAAATACAAGTCCAAGAACCTAAACGCCGAAAGAAAGAGACGTGAAAAGCTCAAAACTAGGATGCTAGAATTACGTTCTATAGTTCCTAAGATAACAAATGCAATGATTCAAAATTTACCATAATCTTCTATTTTCTTTGTTTTGGAAGCTAACTTTTTGTTTGTTTACTAGTACTAAAAGGTAAACTTTTTTTGTTTCAGTTGAACAAAGAAACGATCATAATTGATGCCATTGATTACATCAAGGAGCTCAAGATTTCTGTTGATGATCTTACTCGAGAAATTTATGCAATGGATGAGGAAATGGCTAATAATGAGCAATCTTTTGAGATTATCCAAATTCGTCCCGAGGAGAAAATGAAGAAATGGGGCATCGAGGTTAGTTACTATATATATAAAAACCATTGCGCATAGGTTGCACTATAATAATCAACAATGGTATATTGAAAAACACAACTAGTGAAGCATGTATAGTTTCTTTCTTGTTATGAATTCAAATAATTTGTATTTTTTTATATAGTCGGAAGTAGTGGTGACGCATATTGATGAGAATAAGCTGTGGGTGAAGATTGTTTTCGAGAAGAAACTAGGAGGCTTTACAAAACTGCTTGAGGCACTGAGCATGTTTGGGATTGAACTTGTTGATATTAGTGTTACCACCACGAAAGGAGCGGTTCTTGTTACTTCATGCATAGTGGTACCTGCTTTCGAATCATTTTGTAATTGTTACAACATGATCTTAGAAATAACTAAAACTAGCCACTGACATGTAATATTTGTATGGGTTTGCAGGGAACTAATGGTAGAGTGCTTGTTGCTGAGCAAATTCAAGGAGTGATAGAAGATATTATTAAAGCGATATAAGCCAAATGAAACCATATTGAGCAATTAACTATAAGTGAACTTTATATATTAAGTAGTAAGGTTTTAATGAGAGGCAACGGTAGAAAAAAGCGCCACAAGAGATTATGTGACGCTTAACTTAAGATTAACAAGCAATTGTACGTTTACTAATTGAGTTGAGCTGTTCATGAGCAAGATTTAGATATGAAAATGAGTTCAACTTATCTCTAGAATAATTAAGCTTAGATTACTTGACTACTGTTAATATCTTATATATACTCCATAACCGATACTTAAACTTATGTTTTTACAGTAAAATCCTATAGTAAAAAGACATGAATTCTGGCTAAATTTTTAGAGGAAATGGCTAAAATCTAACACATATTTTTCATGCTAACATAGATATCATCAAGCTACTGTAGTTTAAATATGCTTTAGACAAACACATTCTTACAGAAAATATATATACCGGTGAAATAATGAAGCTAAATATAGCCATAAGAAATAGTCTTAGCAACAAATCAACATTCCGGCATACATGATTACATGTCGTGAAACATAACATTTCGTATATGAAATCATTTCGACATTATCAGATCGAGCCCTTGGTGGTAAAATTTAGTACTAGCTAAATGTTCTGATAATAATGTGACTAGCCAAAAAACATTTACTGATTAAGTTAGTAAAAATCAATGTTGCAAAAATCGTGAATCGGTAGTCGGGCGGTCGACCACCCTGCAGCGAGTAATCGGTCAAGGCGGGGTTAATCGGTGATTAATCGGATTGGCATTTCCTGCAAGTTTTGGGTATTTCTGGAGACCAAACTAAAGATCTTAACTGATTCCAAGCCTACTATGTTTCCAAACTTCAATAAAAGGCTCCAATTCTGATTATGAGGCTCATTGTGCGTTATAACTTATAACTGAAATAAACGATCCCCATTGTGCGTCATAGGTGAAATTATTATTTTTTTAAAGTTGATCGATTCGACCGATTTTTGACCGATTCGGCCGATTTTTAACCGATTCGGCCGATTTTCACCGATTCGGCCAATTTTTTACCGATTTTTGACCTGACCGATTTTCAAAATTCTACAAGGTGTATGGCCGATTACTGATTAATCGGCCGATTCGACCGATTTTTGCAACACTGGTAAAAATGTTGAAAAAATGAGTATTTTGCACGCTTGGGTATCTAGGATTATAAATGTAAAGCATCTAGATTATCAACGTTGACAAGATAACACCATTCTAAATACAACCTCCCTATGTTAAACACTTACTATTTTGGAAGCTTTTACAACATTCAAAGCTAACGACACAGATATCCTACCAAAACACATATAAAAACAAACACAGTACAGAAGACCAGCAAGACCCATTTGACCCGTTTGTATATAAACCTATGCAAATAGTATTGCAAACATGATATTCTACATTGAAATATATCACATACTCGATATGGTTAGTGTAAGTAGTCTCGTTCTAGTACTTACAACATTGGTTGTGTTCTCAACAAACGCTAACGCAAGTAGAAGTTTAGAGAGCGGTATCATTCCGTTTGTTGCGCCAAGTCAAGCACCAGATTCAAGTATACATTTTCCTGGTATCAAAAGGATGCCGTGGCATCATAAATCCGATAAGTCAAAAGATGTTGCCGATGTTATACTCGGAGGATATGTAATGGCTTGTGTTGTTGCCGTTCTTTTGTACATTCGAGTCACAAGACGAACAAGTGAAGTTCATTCTTAGTATTGTTTTTGTTTCTTCTATGTAATGCCGTTAGTTTATGATATAGATTTTGACAATCTATCTAAACATTTATAATCGCAAACAAAAGACATAAAACTGAAACTTGTTATAATATTGATCTCAGCATGTGCAACGTGCTCGATCGCTCAGATTTGGGTCATGTATATTTTTAACCCCTAATGTTTATTGATATTTATGCTTTTGCCTGAACAACAATACTTGAATTCCTTTATAAGTTAGAAAAACAATAGAAAATAGTACTGTATTCTGTTTTATTTAATATCACCATATATTTTTATGCTTTAAGCTTCTAATTATTATATGGAGTAATTAACACAAATTTTCTTAAACTTTTCACAAACGTTAATTTAACGGAGTAATTAACATCCATCAAATGCACGCGAAGAAACGCAAAGCAAAGCAAAACAATTCTTTAGTGGTTGTAATATGTATACATTGTTTGTCCCACATTGCTCGTGAATAAGGAAGAACTTGAGTATATAATGTACTAAACCTGGCATATTCATGTGCGTGTGTGTGAGTGTTATGCTTGAGGTTATGTATGATCGCTCATTCGCATGCATTTTTTATTTTAAACAGTGTGTTTTGCGAGTTAATTTTAAAATATAATTGACTTAACAAAAACTAAATGACCAATCTTTGTAATTTAAGCTTTCAACCAAATTTTAAGTGGTGTATTTGATTTCAAATGGTGTGTTTTGTGAGTTGATTTTAAAATATAAATGATATAACAATAACTAAATAATCAAATCTTTGTAATCCAAGCTTTTAACTTAATTTTAAGGGGCAATTCCATATTTCCCCAATAAAAACACCAAAATTCTATATATCCCCAAACATGCATAAAATTGAGGTTATACTTGAGGTTATGTATGATCGCTCATTCGCATGCATTTTTTATTTTAAACAGT
Organism: Chrysanthemum seticuspe; assembly: GCA_019973895.1. Lineage (NCBI taxonomy): Eukaryota > Viridiplantae > Streptophyta > Magnoliopsida > Asterales > Asteraceae > Chrysanthemum > Chrysanthemum seticuspe. The sequence goes on from BPTQ01000007.1 coordinate 7,703,647, forward strand.
GTGTTTTGCGAGTTAATTTTAAAATATAATTGACTTAACAAAAACTAAATGACCAAATCTTTGTAATTTAAGCTTTCAACCAAATTTTAAGTGGTGTATTTGATTTCAAATGGTGTGTTTTGTGAGTTGATTTTAAAATATAAATGATATAACAATAACTAAATAATCAAATCTTTGTAATCCAAGCTTTTAACTTAATTTTAAGGGGCAATTCCATATTTCCCCAATAAAAACACCAAAATTCTATATATCCCCAAACATGCATAAAATTCATTGTACAATATGCATTATTCACTTGTAAATTGGGTAAATATGACATTTTGAGGTTTATATTGGGTAAATATGGAATTATCCCTAATTTTAAATGGTGTGTTTTACAAAAAGACGAAAACAAGAGGGGGGCAAACTGCCCCCTATCCCAAAAATTGCACTTTTTTTTTTTTTTTTTCTTTTTTTTCATGTTAAATATCTGACTATATTTTAACGAGCTTTTTGGTATAAAAAAGTTATGCGATGGAAGATGTGAAATCCCTCTTCAATTCCCGTATTTCAGCTCAAAATTCACAATACGTACATATGGACAGTTGCAAACATCAACGATCACTTGCAACACCACAAAGTGAAATGATCTTATGTATCTTTAACATAAACACATATTGTTTATATATGCTTGGTGCAAATAACCCAGACGTGGCAACGCAACCTTCCTAAAAAAGGAGGGTTTTAACCAATTTGTGTCTGTGTAGCGGTATTTCAAACCACGTAAACTAAACGAACAAAATTTCTGAAAACAAAACCGTTTCTTTTTTTCTTCTAATATTAATGACAGAAATTGCTTTAGTGCTATGTATCTCAAACATGAACGTAAATATTTTTACATTGACTTACGACTTGGGCCGTAGCAAGTACCATAAATTAAGTTACAGGTTGGTTTCTATTTTATATATGACCCAAAATATTGGGCCTTATATTGGACTTTAAATAGAAGAAATATGAAGTAAAGAATATGGGTGTTCATCGGTTCGGTTATCAGGTTGTTCGGTTAATTTTTTTTTCTGGGTATAATCGAAAACCGAACCGAACCGAACTTAAATTGATTAAACCGAACCGAAAACTGAACCGAATAACCGAAAACCGAACACCCATAACCGAAAACCGAACCGAATAACTCGAATTACATAAATTTAATTTTTTATTCATTTATTTATATATATTTTTAGCAAAAGAAATTTTCAAGCTCAAAAAATGTTATATATATATATATATATATATATATATATATATATATATATATATATATAGTATAAAAGAGTTTTAATAATTTTTTTTATATATAAATATATAAAAAAATATATAAATTTATTTGAATTCGGTTTTCGGTTTGGATGGCTAAAATCATAACCGAACCGAAAACCGAATATTTAATTCGGTTCGGTTCGGTTTTGACAAATTCGGTTCGATTACGAGTTTGGTTCGGTTATTTTCGGTTTGGTTCGGTTTTAGTTTTCGGTTTATTCGGATATTATCCTACCCATGAACACCCCTAGTAAAGAAAAAGAAAATAGACCTAATGCCCTAATGGTTTGCTAGTTTTCAGAAGTAGATTAACAAGCAAACAATATTTAATTATGGGCATCTCCATTTAATGCTTTTGATAAATATAGAACACATAAATTTTGATATCTTAGTTAGATAAAGTGAGATGTCTGAACCTACAATTCAACAAATCAGATCAAGAAAACATTCATTTCTCATTTTCTAAAAGGGTGTTTGTTTAAGCTTATATACGACGAGCTTGTGAGCTTATCTGATTTCGCCTTATATTTCATAAGCCTCAATTTTCTTGCTTATTTTGAGACTTATAGGCCTATGTAAGTTTTTCATATCATAATAAACTTATAAGCCCACAAGTGTCAAAATAAGTCGGAAAATGAGGCTCGTGAAATATAAGCTGAATAACAAATAAGCTCGAAACCAACTGGCTCAGCTCAGTTGGCCATCTGGGCTTCTTCTGGAGATAGAGGGAGGTTTTACCCAGGGTTCGAGTCTCGCAAGAGACAAAAATCCAAGTTTTCTTCCTACTGCGAAGCCGTGAGTTCTAGGGGTTTCCCTTAGCGGGTCTCTCCGGACTAGTGGTTCGGGTCCCGAAGCCTGCCCGTTTGGATGGTTTAACTCGGAGGTCAGTTTCAAATGTGATACCGTAACAAAAAACATAATAATAATAAAACTAAAAATAAATAAATAAATAAGCTCATAAGTCACATATAAACTTAAAGAAACACCCCAACTGAATGCATTACCCATGTGAATTAAAGAAAATGTTACATAAAATAGATGTACATATCTTTCTTTCTAGAACTTAACATAAATAATTCATTGTGTTGACAAATTACTTAATCTTCTATGTTTTATTATTGTACTAAGTTGACAAGTTTCCCCTATAATTTCTTACGTACGAGTAACTACAAGATTAGGTTAATTGCTCCCATATATACGACTATCCCTAATAAGTCCATGCAAATAACAAACTAATCTCGTCACGTTTTTCAATTTTGTGTAAAAAATTTCGCAAGTTCTGATCTTGCATAAGTTTATTTAGTTACCTTTTTGTGACACACATCCATAATTACTGCGTTCCACCATGTTTTCCCGTCGCGGGAACCACCAAGACCCGAACACTATTGATTATGTAGTATAGATATAGATTAGCACAAATCTTGTTAAACTTTTCACAAACCTTACTTCAAAATCCAAAATCAACGAAACACCCATCAAATGCACGCGAAGAACCGCAAAGCAAAACGAAACAATTCTTTAGTGGTTGTGATCATATGTATACATTGTTTGTCCCACATTGCTCGTGAATAAGGAAGAACTTGAATATATAATGTACTAAACCTGGCATACACTTGTGCGTGTATACAGGTGTTATGTAGGAGAACTCATACATAAACCTTGTATAAACGTTTTTTATTTGAAAAATGATGTGTTTTGCAATTTAAGTTTAAAATATAATCGAACTAACAAAAACTAAATAACCAAATTTGCAATTCAATATAGGTGGATACATACCCTGTACATGTGTTTCTCTTCCACTCATTGTAATTCAAGCTTTCAACCAAATTTTAAATGGTATGTTTTGTGCGAAGATGGAGACAGGAGGGGGCAGAGTATCCCTAGCGAAAAAAATTATAGCATATATATTTTTTTAAAATATTTGACTATTTTTTTTGTTATTTGTCCACATAACGAACCGATTTACAGTGTAGTTTCAAAAATTATCAAAGTTTGCCCCCTCAATAATTTTCTAACTCCGCATCTGGTTTTGCGAGTCAATTTTAAAATATAATTAATCCAACAAAAACTAAATGACCAATCTTTGTAATTCAAGATTTCAAAGTTTTTGCTTAATATATATTATTATCATGATAACTTTCAATAAGTTACCATTTTTATAAAAATAGTTATGCCTGTAGAAAAGTAACATTAGCATATCTTTCGACTTGGGCCGTAGCAAGTACCATAAATATGTTACAGGCTTGGTTTCTATTTTATGTATGACCCAAAATATTGGGCCTCATATTGGGCTTTAAATAGAAGAAATATGAAGTAAAGAAAAAAGAAAATGAAGAGGAAAAAAAAAGATAGAAAAGAAGAGGATAGGAAATAAATTTTATTTTTTATCTTGTGTTTCTGAGTTGGAAAGAAAGAAGAGGGATATAAGCATAAAAAGGCTTAAAAATTACTTTCTCTCCAAATCATCCCAATTTGGGAAGAAGATTAGGAGAGAAGTTTTGGTTTAATTTTCTCTCCTCTCCAGAAAAAAACTCGGAAACGCAACTTTTTTTAGTTTCCTCTCCACTTCTCTTCTTTTCTCTCCAAATTAAAACTCGGGAACAAAGTGTAAAGGTTTGCTAGTTGTCAGAAGTTGATTAACAAGCAAAACAATATTTAATTATGAGCATGTCCATTTATGTTTTAGATAAATTTAAATCGCATAAAATGATAAAATTTTGATACCTTTGATCAAGTCAGATGTCTGAACCTACAATTCATCAGAAGATCAAGAAAACATTCATTTCTCATTTTCTAAAAGGGTGTTTGTTTAAGCTTATATACGACGAGCTTATGAGCTTATTTGATTTCGGCTTATAGTTTATAAGCCTCAATTTTCTTGCTTATTTTGAGACTTATAGGCCTATGTAAGTTTTTCATATCATAATAAACTTATATAAGCCCACAAGTGTCAAAATAAGGCGTATGAAATATAAACTGAAAAACAAATAAGCTCGTAAGCTACATATAAGCTTAACAAACACCCACTAAACCTAAAACTAATTGTATTACCCATGTGAATACTTAAAGAAAATGTTACATAAAATACATGTACATATCTTTCTTTCTAGAACTAAACATTAATAATTCATTGTGTTGACAAATTACTTAATCTTCTTTGTTTTGTGATTGTACTAAGTTGACAAGTTTCCCCTATAATTTCTTAGGTACGAGTAACTACAAGATTAGGTTAATAGTCTCCCATATATACGACTATCCCTAATAAGTCCATGCAAATAACAAACTACTCTTTATAAAATACAAGAAAAAAATATCTACCTTTAGGGTCATCTAACAATAATATTAGTTAACTCTTATCAAGTTATATTAACAACTTTTATATATATATCAAGCACACATATGTGTGTGTTTTTTAAGTGTTTGTTAATAAAGCATCCTGATAATCTGGCAATATTATAGCTTGTCTTTATGTTGTATATATTATTTGTAGGGTCGTTTGAACCTCTCTAAGATGTTGATTTTGGCATGAGGTTTCTTGGATGTTTGCAATATTGACTCCTGTTATATTATCATAAGAATGATAGATATTACATCATAGTTTAATTTTCTTAGAGTCAAAAAATATATATATACTTAATTCACATTATTCTGTCTTATATACTGAATATAAGGCTAGTAGGGTTCACAACATTATAAAAATTATTTGTAGATACAATCAAGTTATCCATTTGTTAATATTATATTTAGATTTGAGGCAAGTTAATTACTTGTTCATACCAGCTACAAAAGTCTACAACATCTTTGATTTTCTTGAACATTTGTTATGAACGCTGGAGCTTTCTTCGAGGGTGTTTAAGGTGGACGATCGCTCATAGCTTCAAAAATTTTAGTGGTTTTAAAATTTGTCTCGTTAACAATTATATACATTTGTACACATATTTTTCATGAAGAAATAAGTATTTAGATGAGAAATATCTTAAATGATTAATACGTTGAACGTTTAGATAACTAACTGAATTATATCATATAATCAGTGACACTTTATATATAACATTCATTCTCGAAAGATTTTATCATGTAATTTCGTCCAAAGCTTTCAAAATTTTCAAAAATTCAATGACGGCCTTAAATCGTTAATGAATGCATGCCACATATTTATATAATCCTAAACTTTAAAGAGTCATGATGTGTGTGGTGCATGATACTCGTAATTGCTTATAATTGTTGTTACGGATATCGTCACGTTATTAACACAAATCAATATAGCTATCAGCAAATGGTACAAGAACATACTACATAACAATGACAATATAATGGTCCATCAAATTAAAGTTGATAAGCATGTTTCAATAAGTCTACAAAACGCCTTGACTAAGTCATGTCTAATAACGCTACAAAAACGAAATAGTGTTTCATTTATTATGATAAAAAGAAAGTTTACATAAGAGCATTGGGTGCAGTCACTTGGTAAACCTCGCTAAACCACACACAAAATATTTGGCTTGCGACAAATGAAGAGATTTTATTTATTTATTTATTTTTATTTTTATTTTTAGTTTGTGTTGAATAAGGAAGATTGTTTTTTTTTTATTATTTTTTTATAACATTTTAGAATGTTATACTTTATTTAGCCTCTTTATGATTTTGATAGTTTGTAACTGTTTGTTGTAATTCTTTGTAAATTTATTAGAAAGTTATAAATATTTTATTTTTGTATTTTTATTTTATTAAATAAAAAATTAGTTGGTTTAAATAAAATAAAATGATGGGTCTCAAAAATGATTTTTAGCTTGAAGTGTTTTTGGTTGTGTGAGTGAAAAAGAAATAAAATGAAGAAAAACTGAGATGACGCTCAAGTAACAATTTAACTAAAGTGACTGCACCTGATGCTCTAAATAGGAAGATTACGTAAATAAAAATATATATAGTGTAACTTTCAATAATTTATTATGAAACCTATGAATCCAAAGAGAACAAGTTTAAGATTTACACTACCCTTTGAAAACCTTGTACATGACAAGTTGACAATTGCTATCAATACAATGGAGAACAAAGACAAGAAAATAAAAAGTTGGTCCAACCCATCTCTCAACTCCATCATACCTTCTTGAAACCTAAATCAAACTACGCCTCATGTATATCCATCCTTAAATCACCTTTAAAAACATCATTATATCTTCTTACTTAAATTTTGGTTAAATCATTTACAAACCGTGGAATGGTACAGTCGGTTTTAATTTATGGAAAATGATTGAGGGACCTAATTTTATGTGCCTAAATTCATACATAAGCATATGTGACATGATCTTGATGGTTTGTGAAAAAGTGGGTCATCTGACTGCAACTATTAGGATGATGCCACGTAGGTTTAGACATGAATTTAGGCAAATCTTTTAGACTTCCTAATCACTATTATTAATTTATATCCCTTTTCGTATATTTTACTGGATGATTGCCCTATGCAATAAAGCCAGTTAGCATTTGTAGGTTTCGGTTTCGGTTTTGGTTTTGATTGTGGTATTTTCTTAATGATTGCCCTATGCAATAAAGCCAGTTTTTTGAGTCAACTGAAATTCCATCTAGTTTCGATCGTTGTAGGTTGTAGTGGTTTCTTGGGTCAGTTGTTATCGTCTAGTGTTGTTGTATTATCATTGTAATCACTAGCATCTTGCTATCTTTATTTTCAAATTGAACTTATACATGCGTATTTTGTGTGTATGCTTAAAGACCTATTTATGATGATTACATGAGACCACCAAAATTCATAAGACGGCCCTGGCAAGCTCCTGCCTAGCTAGCGGCTTTTGATAGTGTTCATTGTTCAACACAAACCAATTCGACCATTACTAGTCACAAGCTTCCATCATATTTGATGTAACAATGATGTCATTATATTTTTATGTCAATATATATGGAATTATGAATAGTATAGTAGTATGTGGGGTGAGCTAAAGGGCCGGTGCGATAATTGATCATATCTCAGCTAAGAAACTATAAAGACAAGATTATATATCCTTTTCAAAGGCACCTCTAATGCTATTTTCGCCATCTTTTAATCCCAGGACCACAAACTAGACGGTCCAAATTAATGTCCCTAAATGGCTCTAGAAATCACATAAATTAAAAGATTTCCAAGGACTAGCTAGATTCACCTGTTTTGTATGTGGTGAGTTTATATCTTTTGTGTTAATTAAAACATTGTTTAGTAATTTACATAATTATCAAATGTGGGGGTATGATGATGACTCAAGGAGACTTTAAGTCTTTAATCAACAAAAGTCAATCTTCTGTGGCAACCCTACCAAGAGAAAACTTTTGCTTTTAGTAGTAAGTATATATTTCCAAGTCCACGAAATCAATGATTAATGATTATTTGTCATTCTATAGAATGTAGAAAAACGTGTCCTAGTAGTAGTAGTGGATCCGTTTCACAACTTCAATATGAGCTACTGCAAGTCAACTACTTAAATAGTATTTGAGTTTTTGTTTAGATGTCTAAGAATGTAACTACTAACTAATCTTACCTAAACTAAGTTGAAAGATTATATAATATGTCACTAAGAGGAAGTCAAGATGTGCATACAATAAAAACCTAATCCTCATACTATACAAATTGGCATATTGTTATCGTAACCCTAATTCTAATGGTATTGTTGATTTCTAGGGTTACTGACTTCATAAAATATTGTAACCCTGTTCATGTATCACTAACACAAATGCAAATTTTGAGCTACTAATAGTTTTTTCTTTTTTTGTTTTATCTTGGTTTCTGACTCGATATTGCGAGCTGACTAATCCTAAAGCGACAACCTTTTTGTATAGCCTAGAATCGGCGCACGTGAACCTTTGTGGCTACAAAAGAATTAATTTTCTCCCTGTTGAATTTAAACCCTTAACCTATACTTTATAAGACTGATATTCTTACAGCCGAGTCACTCTTTCGTTAGCTAATAATAGTTTTTGTTACAATCAAAGTACCTAGGTATTAAATGGCTAGTTCTAATTTCTAACATGTTAAATTTCGTCTTACAAAATCCTTTTTTATTTAACACTAGCCAATACACATGTTTCATGGCGTAATAATTGGTTTTTTTGTCTTCTAAACTCAGATATTCTAATTTAGTCTCATGCTTTTGTTAAATATTACGTAAGTGAGATGTTGTGGGGTTGGGAGATTAGGGTTCAATAGGTTTCACGTTATGACTCAAAATAGAAAAACATAAGAAAAAATCAATTATATGAACTTAAATAATACTAAAATACCCAAATATGGAAAAGTAAGGATAAGGGCGGAAAGAAAAAGTCTCAATGACTATTATTTTGTTATAATCATCCCTCCCTAACCATGCTATGTACACTTTTATAATCTCAATAGTTTATAGGGAAAATAATTTAAGTTTTCTATATTAACATAGAATATTATTACTAAACATTCTCTCAAACAACTAACCAATTCTTGTCGGGTTAGTAGCTTAGCGGGTCATAAAACCACAACTTTTTTTTTTGGGGTAAAAGGGGATGATGAAATGTTTAAGTAATCATTTAAGCTTTATCAATATAACTTTGTTACTAGTATGTAATGTAAATGTGTTATTTAAGTACTGTTTATCTAAAATTGTTAGGCGAGTCAAATGGGTTACAAGGGTTGAGTAGGTTAAATTGATTGGCAAGGTGACCTGTCAACTTATCCTTAACATGAACACGGTCTGTTTAATAAATGGATTAAGTGATTAAACCTGTACCATGACTCAAAACCTTTTTTTACTGAACGCTAGCCCCGTTTATTACCGTCCGAGTCTCACATCATTCCTAGCGTAGTCTCTCTCGTAGGAGACAATCTTTCAACCACTACCAATAACATAAGGATTCTATACATGCTTCTTCATAAAGAATTACTTAAAGGTGTTCAAATATTTGTCTGATATAGTGTAAATGTAAATTATCATAGCAATTATTTGATTTAAGGGTAATCATTTATAAATGTATTTAACTTGTCACACTTTTTTATTTATGTGTAACGAATAAATTTTCTTGCATGTTCAGGTAACAAACTTTCAATTTTTTTCACTTTGGTATAATATTTTACTTGATCAGCAAGTCATTCCAGGTGTAACAAGTTACTATCCACGTCAGCATTTTTTTTAATAATATTTTCACATTTTTTTTGGGTAAAGGGTTGTAATGCCCGGTGAATTGATTACTTCAAAAATATTTAAGCACAAGGAATGTGGGTGAAATATCGTATCTCAGCCTGTTACATAGGCGGTACAACTAACATAACAAAAAAAACTATTTCTACAAATGAAGGAACAACTACTAGTAGATTACATTTGACTCAACACGACACCAAATATAACCTACTATTTTCTTCGATCATGAAGCTTGATGTCCAAAGCGTTACAAAAAGCCTCTTGTTCTTCAGAAGACCAAGTGTATTGTAGTCATCATCATCATAATGATCGTACCATCATCATTCATGGTTTCCTTCCAATGTTCATATAAACTCTTATTTCCAATACCATTTCCTTCTTTCGTACCTTTAGATGCCATGAAATGTGAAGATTCATCATACACTTCCTCCACGTCACTCTCGTTATCCTTGTTAACGTGCACATTAGACTTTCCAAGACCGTATAGCCACGTCCGTATAGCCCTGCATCTCCCAACTACAGGTACCTGTGCCAATCTCCTTTCTGAAGCTTACTGCTTGTTTACGTGCTATGTGAAGCATGTCATAACTCGTGGTTTCTACCTGACTATAATGTTAAATGTTGTATTTTTTTTATTTTTTTATTTTTTTTTATTATTTTTTTTGTAGACCTACATCGCCATCATATTCTTCAACGTCTTCATCATACTCTCCTTCAAGCCCTACGTACAGTCCAACAAGTATATCCATAACTCCGTATATATTGAGTTTGATTTGGGGGTTCGATCTAGCGTTTTGATTTGAGGTTTTGGTTTGAGCTTCGATCTAAGGTGTTAATTTTGATTTTGATTTTGATTTCGTGTTTCAATTCGGATTTGATTTTGATTTTGGTAGATAATATGGAGGATGAAGAAAAGGTTGTTAGGGAGATGAAGGGAAGAAGAATCGAGCCTGATTTGATTACTTATGTGACTATGATTAAAGGGTATGTGGCATAATCGACTAGATGATGGGTTGGTGTTGTTAGAACAACTAAAAGAGAAAAAATTTGATCCAAAAGTGAATCTTGGTTTGTGTTGGCGTCGATTGAAAGATGATGATGATGACGATGATGAGAAAATTTTCGAAAGTTAGAGAGATGTATTAAAGATGGTGAATAATTATGTCAAGAGGCTGGACTGGTTGGTCAGGCATGATTTTGCTCGTATAATGATGGAATCAACAACCTACTGAGATGTCGAGTTGTAGGCATACTGGAAATGGACAGTGAAATTAAGGTTGTGATAGTGGTGGCGTGTCACACCCTCGCCGGAGGCGGAAATACGAGGTGTAACGGAAGGGAACATAAGCACAAGATAATAGAACATACCAACGTTAAGATTAAAAAGAAATAATACGCCATTACAATACTAGTTTAGCCGTCATCGGCAAATATATTACAAAGTTTAGTTCCCAAAATATTGCGTTCTATTACATAATGATTTGTAGTGACAAGTGAAAACTTCATTATGCAAGACCTGGTAGAAAAAGCTTACTAACGATCACCTGAAATGCATGAGAGAAAAACGGGTCAACTATGAAAATAGTTGGTGAGTAAACACGTTAAGCAAAATAAGAAAACTCGTAAGAAATATTCAAAGCTTTCGATCAACGAAAATGGTCCACAAAGCAAAGGCATCGTAAATCCACTCAGTTCCAAGTTCCGCCCATACAAAACTTGCAACCTGTGTATTCACAACCCATTGCACAAAAGATAGCGTGTCTAATAGTCGAGTATAAGTTACCATAATAATACACAATATTGCACCACGTATATAATAATTCAGGGATGCTCCGATCATGGGAGACTTTGCACTGCTCCAACAAGGGAGACTCCTTTGTCACTCAACCACCTAGGCGAGAATTATTGAGAACGCTCCACCAATAAGGCGAGACTTTGCACACTCCACCGATAAGGCGAGATTTATTGAGAACGCTCCACCAATAAGGCGAGACTTATTGAGAACGCTCCACCAATAAGGCGAGACTTTATAGTGATGCTCCGAACATGGGAGACTTTATAGTGATGCTCCGAACAAGGGAGACTTTAGGTCAAGGTCATAACATGTACGGTTCAATAAGTTCAAGTAAGGCATTATTTCATAATTAAGTTCAAAGATTTGTTTCAAGTTCATAAGATCTAGTCAAAAGAGTTCACAAAAGTAAGATTCAATTTGATTCAAGTATGATTCATGCATTCAGCCCCAAAATATAGTAAAACGGTAAAAAGGGGATGTGATTACTCACTCGGTAAACTGGAATGATGACAAGAGTGAGTACACCGAGGTATAATGTGATGTGTTAACCGGGACCTATTACGAATGATATGATATGCAATGAGTTGCAATGTAATGTTATGCATGCATTTCGTATGCTATTTATACCATTTGCGAGTTTTGAAAATATTACTTGTCGTCGAAAAATACTCTTTTGACGTCTTGACCCTTCAAAAATCACTTTTCAAGTTTTTACGTCAAAATGTCATCCTACAATGGTTTTATAATGATTTATGGTGAAATTTTCACTTTTCGTCGCAAAACAATGTCGTCGGAATTTTCATGAAATTAACAAAAATGGCTCCGAAAAACTAGTCGTAAAATGGTGTACGTCGATCGTTAGAGAACGAACTCAACGGTTTTGGAAAGTTTGTATCGAAATCTAGAAGTTTCAATTCAGGAGTTTTCGTCCAAAAGGTCTCGAACATAAAGATAATAAGGGTTAAAGATGGTGATTTTGTCTAATTGTAGTTCAAAAAGTGAGTTTCGGTCAAGTTTAGACAACCATAAATAATTTACTACAACTCCGCTATACAAACAGCTAATTGTATTGAAAAATATGCTCGGTGAACTTGATTTTATTAGAAGACAATTCGTTCCAAAAAGTTTTGCATCATGGTTAAAAACAGCCCTCAACATGGACGTTACAGCTACCGTAACACTTGTATCGTAGAAATAATATAGTTTTTCAGAAAATAATAGTTACGGCAAGTTTATGAAAACGTGTATATCTTTGTCGTTTCAAATCCGTTTTCTACGTATAATACGTCCTTAGCTTCGTATCAAAGTATACTAATATATTTTTGATAAGTCGAAATAATTTGTGAAGCTTAAGGCTCGTTTTTGACCCGGACAAAGTAAAAACAGCAAGCTGAAATTTCTGAAAAGTATATTTTTCGTCGTCAAACTTGTAAAATCCATAACTTCTTCGTTATAACTCCGTTTTAATCCGTTCAAGCGGCCACGGATTCGTTTTAAAGTATATTTTCTAAATATCAAGGCCAAAAAGTCGTGCCTACTGTCGGATTTTCCAGAAAATTAAAACAAGGACAGAACCTATTTTATAATTATCGAAAATAGTTTTTCTCGGACAAAACCTATTCTAATCCCTTCAAATCAACTCCAAAACTAATCTAATCCTACCATACACCTTCTTAGGGTGTCATGGGTTCCTAATCACCATCAAGACCAATGAATACCAAAGGGATAATTATAGGATGACCATAATATATATATAACTCTAAAATCAAGTAAAAATGGTATAAATCACATATGTCTTGCATGTTGCTCCAAAAATGAAAAGATACATATGAAATGAAGAGGAAACATGAAAAATGATAGAAACATGCTTACAAGTGAATATGATGAGGTGCAAGTAACAAGGTTAAACCTAAACACTCTTGGTTTTTATTTCAAAACCTAATAAAGAGTGTGATTCTAGATTGATAAAACACTTGAGCTTGTAAAAATTTGATCCCTTGTACCCCCTAGATGGTGAACCGGTTGTGAAGGAGAGAAGAAACAAAGAGAAAACTTATGCTAACTTGAAAATGAAATGAGTGAAAGAGATATGAGATTGAATGAAAGATTTTGAGTGTAAACTTATACAATTGAAAATTTTTCAACCATTAAATGTCCACCCCTCCCCCTAGGCCGGTTTTTAGGGGAGGATGTCCACAAATATCTTTTTTTTTTTTATTATTGTATAAATACTTGTGTAATTATTGTGGGAAAAATGTAAGTACTTGTATGTAGTTAATAATACTTGTAAGGTAAATGGTAGTTTTTAGGTACAAGTAAATTTTTAGTAGATCAAAATAGAGTATAATGATATCATAAAAATTGTAAAAATACATTCCTTGTGAAATTTGAGTGATATAAAAATTTTCGTGTAGTTTTTAAGAAAAACGTCGTAATAATATAACTTTAACGATTTATATACCAAATAAATTTAAAACACTAGGTAAACTCAAAATATAGTTTTTATAAACTAATGTAAGTATAAAAATGTGTCGGGATCATTTTTGAAAGTAACGGATTAAATATTTAAAATAATAACTCACGCGATAACGTTTATTTAATATCAAATTTACGCGATTAATGTGAAATGAAATGTCATGAATGGACTAATATGATGCATATATAATTTAAGAAATGACCGGAATTTGAGAATTGTGACATGGCGTGATGGAATGATGTAAATGGAGAGCTTGAGGAAGAAGAAGGTTGATGTTTCGCAATGTAGCTAGTGATCATGATGATGTAATGGTTTAAAATGACACACTACAACAATCGGATGGACGGGCGAGGAGACTTTCGCCGGCCCCGACGAAAGTCACTAAACGACAAAATTAAATCTGACGTGGCACATGAATGCGCTGACCTGTTAGGGAAAATTCAACGTAACCTTTCGTCGGGGACTTGTCCCCGCTGAAAGTGTATTTCACTTTTACCAAAATTTGACCAAGTCAAAAGCATGCTAATTGTTCCCGGGAAAATTCCCGCCAAACCTTTCCCCGAAGACATCTCCCCGGAAAAAGTAATATTTACAAAAATACACTTTATTGCAACAATTAATACATAACTAAAACCCCGATGCTTGGATAATCTTTTCACTACGTAAAACCCTAAACTATTTTAAAATTAAAACGGCATATCTTTAGTTCCATCGTCTGGCGTTACAAAATATTTGGTCAAAGATACGAAGACTTGAATTTTGAGCAGCTGGGTTGTATCTCCAGGTTATCCAACGCTTGGGATTTATTGATGAGACTTGACGAAACAAAGTAGATATATAGCTACGGGAAAAACAAAAATATTAAATTTATGATGAATTAATATGGTTCTTAATTCGTGTTTGTTAATTGTGATATTGTTTCTTCAGTTTCATTCTTTAAGCATATGTAATTTAGTATTGGAAAAGGGGTGTTTGGACACCATAATTTAGTTAACTAAGAACATGGTCAGCTTTACAAATCCAGCATGTGCTTTGATTTATAAAAATACTTGACAGATACATACGAATTAGTTAAACATACGTATTATTCAAACAACAACAACATCATCATCAACAACAACAACAACAACAACTACAAGAACAACAACTACTACTACTACATACGAAGATTTTTCATGTCACCTAACAGCTCACGAAGTAATGTATCCGACTGACATGCGTGGTCGTCAAGAATCCTTGCCATTTCAAGTCTTGCCTCCAGCAACCCTACTCTTGTCTCTAGCACATGTTTTTGTGATTCCAGCAAGTTTATCCTAAGATCTTTTTCATGGCAGCTCGAGCACTCTGTTGGTGCAGATCCAGAACCTTGAGAAGAGATTGTTCTTAAGTACTCGTCAAATTCATTTTTCCCCGGGGACGTGTCCATAGGGAAAGAGTTATAGATAATCTTAATTTGCCATTTTCCCCGGGGACATGTCCATGGCAAAATTTGGTGCCACGTCGGACATGTTTGACCAGCGTAAAATGGCTGCGGGACCCACATGTCCCCGGTAAAAGTGGGATTTAGTCCCCGGGGAAAATATTCCCGAGAGGGTATTGCCGGAGGACTTTCGCCGGAGACATGTCCTCGGGAATAGGCTTCGCAGGGGACATGTCCCGGCGAAAGCCGTGATATTTCCCATGCGAAAGCCCACATTATTGTAGTGACATGATAATATAAAAAATGAGAAAAAATATATAATGTCCAAAATAGATCCGGGTACCTGCTTAGCAGGTAAAATATTACATCAAAATGACGAAACTTAGAAAGTTTGTTACCTAAACTTACATAAAAAGTGATTCGCTACACATACTTGAAAAAAAAATGACAAAATAGATAAATTTATAACTAATTATCCTTTCTTTTTGTTATTATTATTACTAAAGTGTCAACAACATGTTATTATGATCACTATGTGATCGTACATAATGACCATAGTGACACGTTATTAGAAACTTACTAATCATGATGAATTAAAATAATTACTCCCTCCATCCCATATTAAGTGTTCACAATGAAATCTTGAGATATCCCAAATTAAGTGTTCATAATGTACTTCAACCAATGAGATGAGACTTTAGTGGTGAAAATAATATTTGATTGGTGAAAAATATAGTTAGTGAAATTTTTTAAAACTTTGTGCATATGGAATGTGGACACTTAATATGGGACGGAGGGAGTATGTTGCAACGAACAATAATCTATTATGTGACATTTGTTCATACTAGGCGAGTACCCGCGCCTGGCGGCAGCGGTTCCTTGCGGCAGACAATTAACGATATGCGATGATAGAGTGGTGCGGTGGTGTAGTGGTCCGGTGGTGGAGGGGTTTTGTGGTGGTGAGGATGGTGGTTGATGAGATGTGTGGAAGATGAGAGCATTTTGTATTTGTTTTTGAGTGAGTTGTGATAAGAGAGTATTAAATATGTCTTTACATATGTCTCTCTCTCATTTGACTATTCAACTTTTTCACTTTTTCACTTTTCCACTTTGACTGTTTTTCCATTTTATGTAGTATAGATAAACAAATACACCAACACATGCACTTTACGTAATCCAGAATGAACCATAACAAGTATTAGGGGTGTGCATGGTTCGGTTTGGGTCCGTTTTTGGCTAAAACCGAAACCGAACCACAATGTTCGGTTTTTGTAGAAGCTAAAACCGAAACCGTGTTGTTTTTGGCGGTTTGGTTTTTTCGGTTTGCTATCGGTTTCGGTTCGGTTTTTCAGTTTTTTCGGTTTCTAACCGTTAATATATTGGGTATGGCCAAATTATACCAACAAACTTGTTTTCGTACAAAATTAGTTATTTTTTTTTTCAATCTAAGCATAATAATGTTTATTGCATAATTCTATAATTACAAACATATAAATGAGACATATTCATACAAGTGAACATACACGTAGAATGACATTATCGTATACTTATTGATATATTCACACAAAACACGAGACACGACAAACACACATATAAATATAAACGTTAAGATAAACTAGAAGGCTACCCGCGCAATGCGGCTGCGGGTACCAGGTAACTATTTTTGTGGTGAGCAAATGTTTTTTATATATATATGTTTTTTCTAGCAATAACTTACGTATTTTAATTTCAGTTGAACTACGTATTTTAATTTATTACATTTTTTTACATCTCTTCATATGGTTTAAATGAGATGCATCAATATTAGAGGATGTTACAAATATGAGAATTTAAGACATTAATTATTCTTTGAATTTATATGTATACTTAATTATTATGCTTAGCAAAAGTTACTTTCTTTTAATGGAAATGTTTTGGGTCTTAAAAATTTTAAGACTACTATATTTAGAATGTCTCAAACCCTTTATAAAGTAGTATAGATATATTATCAATTCACTCACAAAATTAATATGAATTTATAAATTTAATTTATTTAGTTATTTAATCATATTATATTATTTAGATATTATTATATAATAAAACCGGTTCGGTTCGGTTCGGTTTTTGCGGTTTGGTTTTTGGACGAAAACCGAAACCGAACCGCATTTTTCGGTTTTTTAAAAAGTGAAAACCGAACCATTGGTTTTTAGTTTCGGTCGGTTTTTACGGTTCGGTTTTTTCGGTTTTCGGTTCGATTTCGGTTTTTTCGGTTTGTTTTGCTCACCCCTAACAAATATACTAGTTTTCAGATAGTTTAATGTGAAAAATGCTCTTCTCATTCCACACATTTCCACTTAGGAATCTAATGAATTTAAAAAGGATCGGATGGTGTGAAACAAGAACATATGGGCGGCCATTCGTGAGCAACCAATGAGTATTGTATTGACATCTAAAAAGATTGTGTAAATTCGAAATATTTTTTGGACCCTCTCTCAGTCTCCCACTCACAATTGTTTCCTCATCTTTCTTTTTCAAACGCTTTGGGTTCAATATACACATGTAGTAGGTGATCGAGAACAAAATAGTGGTGACGATTTAACGACGTAAAATAAGGGAGTGGGGTTTTGTTTTTGGTTGAAGGTGGTTTGTTTGGTCTTGGTAAATTGCATGCATGGCTAGCTACAATTGGTTTTGGAGAATAGGGTATTGTGAAGGAGGGCCGGGAGCCCGGGACTAGTGATGATGATGATGCATTATGGCATTTCACATGTTTTTTTTAAGGCCAATTATATTCAGGGACGGAACCAGGACTAAATATAACTGGATGCACAAATTTTTTGTAACCGTAATATAGAAACATATATCAATTGACCGAGTGCATTTAAGATGCATTTAGAAAAATTGATGTTTTTTTTTTCAAAAATTAACACTAAATCGAAAAAAATCCAAATGGGTCCCGGGACCCCGCAGGAACCCCCTAATTCCATCCCTGATTATATTAACACCATATCAAGAAAATATTTATATTTATACATACTGTTGGTCACGGGCCTTGTTAACTAATACGTCTCGACTAAAAACTGGTGCTGGTTTTTGTTATGGCTGGATCAACTTATCCAATAGGTGAAGATAATCAATGTAGCCAGATATTACATAAAATCATGTTATCACTTTCTAAAAGAAACTATTCGATCATAATGTTTGCGCATCCCTGATACACTTACGCAGCGCGTTCGGGGTCAAAGGAACTTCCTTTTCGTCGAGCAAGTTTTTCAACACCCTAGGCAGCGAAACTAATCGTTGTAGTGTAGTATTAGGGTAAGCCAAGGGAATTGATATCGTTCTCTAGGGGATAGGAATGCTAGTGAGAGGTTACTACGCTAAGGTTGAGGTTGAGGAAAATTATTTTTTATTTTTTTATGTTTTTTAGGAAATGGAAAGGTACGAATGTCGGGGTTTGGATTTGGGGGTTTTGGTATTTCTACCGATTACTCTACTTATCTAATTATCTAATTAACTAAATTGAGGGTAGTCTATGTCTAATTATTGTGTGCTCGTATGATGGTTTAAAGATGTGTTTACTTAGGTTTTATTACTCCTTAATTATCTCCTATTGATGGTTGAATTGTCACGTCCTTATTCTTAATCGCGTTGTGTATCTAAGGTCGTAGGGTATGCGTTTATCCCTAACTCTTTGAAACTACCAAAGGTTATCGCCTACAAAGTCTCTAGGATTTATAAACTTTAACTCTAAGGTACTCTTTGGATGGTTTAGCCTACAACAACTCTAGGTGTTATAAACTAAGGTTCACAAAGATTAATCAAGCATTAACTACACAACGCATGACCTATCGCATTACTAGATCATTAATAATCAAGATAAGAGACAACCAATCAATATTCAATAATTAAGTTTCATATTCCCTAAGCAAACACACAAGTAAATTAGCCGGACATGGAGAACATGCAAGCATACACACAAGTAATTGAAGACATAATTAAATTAATGAAGTAAAACACTTATCTTGATGTAAGATAAGGTTTAGAACCCTAAAATGCTGTACAAGACAGCCTTGGTTCGGTTTAGGTTTTTACTCCAAAAGACTACACACTGAAAACTAAAAAATTCGGATTCTATATATAAGATTACATATGCGACGGTGTCACCCTTTAATTTGTGACGCCGTCGTGTTGTCGTCATTAGGGTTTCGTCTTGGCCACGTTAGTCTTGCGACGGCGTTACCTTATGCTTGTGACGCCGTCCCCTTCAGTATCTGACGCCGTCTGAGTTGCGACGACCTACTCTTTTAAAGCCTGACACCGTCACTTGTAAATAAGCAATTTGGCTACTGAGCCGTCACAAAAGTGATGCGATGGCGTCGCAGATAACACCTGACGCCGTCCCCTTCAGTTCCAGCAGCCTGAGTGTCTCGATTCTTGACTTTGGCCATTTTCTTCGTATATTCGCGCCTTTTCATCCGAATAAGTGTCATTCCAGCATTTTGCCTTCAAGATACCTAAAAATTGAAAAGGAACGATATTAAGTAATAATTGATACAAAAGTGATTAAATAAGGGCTTAAATGGCCTCTCAAAAAGGTACATTTTAAAAACTTATCAAATATCCCTACACTTGGTATTTGCTTGTCCTCAAGCAAATGTGTTTTTAGCCATTTAATTTATAAGTTAGGGGTCATGAAGCATTGGTTTAGAACAATCCACAACACATATAAGCCCCGCAAAAGTCATAACAAGCACGGAAATTACATATTAGCACCTCACAGGGGGTGTTTGGATACTCACATCTCTCTGGTGTTTGGAAATGGAAGATAAACACTCATTAACCGGTCCTAGTACATAGATTACCATAGGCTTGAGACTAGATCAAACCTCCATCGCTTTGGCGTAAGCACCTAGGAAAGACTATCAAAGAGGTCTTTTAAAGGGTTGTAACGTTAGGCTTACGGTAAGGAAACAAAGGGTTTGGTGGGATAGGCTATTTAGTGGTGGCAAGTCAAAAATCTTTATGTTACAAGCATGCGAAGAATGGCGTTGCTAAGCCAAGACTCGACACTCTAGACTCTAGATAACTGAAACAAACAAACATAAATTAAAGATAGTTGTAGGATGGTAGCCCGTTTTTTTTTTTTTTTTTTTTTTTTTTTTTTTTTTTTTTTTTTTTTTAATACACTTTTACTCTACCATCCTCTACGATAACATCAAAATAATAGGGATTTATAGGCACATCCCTACACTTGAGTTTTTATTACTTTAACACTAATTTGACCCGAATTGAAAAGATCAAAACACTTGGAGTACATTATTACGCAAATAAAGGGAATTTGAATTTAACGTTCCCTTCCCGTCATTCCATAAACTTTAACTTTTCCCATGAGTCCCAATCGTCCCCTAACTGTACACAAAGGATATGACTCGATTTAGCAACTTATGCAAGCAACTAGATAATTGAACTAAGGGTTTTTAGGGTGATAACAATAATGCACTAAAAGTGAGTGCATACAAGGTAGGCTAAGGCGATTTGGGTGTACATTTGGGGGTGGGGTGTAAACAATGCTCTTCATTGATATTCCGGAAAACCGAAACATCACGAGAACCGCAAAAAGGATAGGCTCTAAGGGGTTAACTAGGGGTATCGTGTACTAAAGATGAGTACAACGCAAAGGTGTGGGGGAATTACTCAACCGATGTGGAAGAAGTAATTATATTACGGGTATCAAACAAGGGTTATCCTAATGCCTCTTATCATTTAGTTATTCCTAACTACACAAGTGTAGTCTTACTAGCGATCTCGGGATGCATCACAAAACAAGTTCTAGAATCTATTATACTACCGGTTCACACTCTAAGCATTAAAGATGAATGCTTTAATTCCTACTAATCTAAGGGTGATCCTCACATTTTGGATGGAATTTAAGTGGTAAAGGGTTTTTGTGCTAGTCATATAACTTCCTATCCGTGAGACGCTTTACTAAGACTAATGGCCCACTCCTTTATGTCATGAAAAATTTTAAATTTGGTGCCAAAATTACCCTAACCAACATTTTCTCATGGTTTATTACACAAATGCAATTGGACAAAGCAAATAATCAAGGATAAGCATAGTTTCAAAGTTCCCGTTTTATTTTCCCTCCCTACACTTAAACTGAACATGGTCCCCAATGTTCCCCGAAAGTATTAAAGTTATGATAATGGAAGGTAATAAAAGATGAAAGAAACTAGTACTCCCCTGATTAGCTCGGTAGGATCCGTGTAAAGTGGTGGGTACATCTTTCTTCAAGAAGAATGTTTGCATGAAAAGCTCCTTCTCATCTTATGTACCTCCTTCTTGATAAATTAAACCTGCACACTTGAAGAAAACAAACGAAACATTCGCGTAAAATCGGCGGTAATAATATATAAGACTCTACTAAACTAGGATATAATGCTTGTGGAATGGATGTTTACAGAATTTCTGGAAAATTAAGACCCGGAAAATTCCAAAAAATTTAAGCAGCTCAGAAAACGAGAAAAAGTAATCAGTTGTTTTTGCTCCTTCCTGACGCCGTCAGGTTATCCTGACAAAAATTGGTCTGCTATTTTCTGGAAAAAATTCTGGAAAATTTACATCTTTAGAATCTGAAAAATTTCCTGCAAAACATCCATTATGACTCGATACAAGCATTTGACTCGAACAAACACACATGTATATCTTTTAATTAATTGAAATTCTCATATTTACGTTTCTTTTGAAAACGTGTGTAATCCTCCCTACACTTATCCTTTATGTAAAATACCTTTATATGTAATTAAGACGAGGTTAAAAACAAAATAAAGCATTTTTACAAATTTAAACATGAGAATTAACAATCAATAAAAGATATATGACACAAACAAGCAAACAATTAAGCATGGGTTGCCTCCCACGAAGTGCTTTTCTTTATTTATGAGTCTTGTAGCTAGACTCGTAGTCGTGCCCCTACGTGACTTCATTACCGTCACCTTTCTCCTCGTGACGGTCTCTATTGGGGGATTCCATGTTATAAAAGTGCCCTATGATGCACCTTTCTAAGAGGTCGTCCTCTCCCCAATCGGTTCTATATTCCGGTCCTAAGTTCAAGCAATCCTTATAGAATCCGAAAATCTTGGCCGTAACATAATCTACTCCTTTCTCCTTATCCTCCTCATTCCTATAATAGACCGATAGTTTAAGTTCCTTTTCATCATTGGAGAGTGATGAAAACTTCTCAATCTTAAACGGCATTTGGTAAGCTACATCATCGGTCTCATCCTTGAATCGCACTATTCCTAATGAGGAATCATAAGTCATCCTGGTGTTTTCTATGAAAGGTTTTCCTAGAATAACGTGGGACAATCTAGGGTCTATGGCCGTACTAATATCATCCACAATTCTGAAGTCCGTAGGAAATGTGAAACTACCTACATAAACGGGCAATCCCTTAACTCTACCAAGAAAATTGCAACTAACCCTAGGATTATCGGGATCTTGCCTAGTTGGGATAGGCTTCTTCATTACCCAATTATAGTAGGTGCTAGTCATGATGTTTATTGGAGACTTGCGGTCAATGTAGGCCTTTGCCACTAAAAGGTGTCCTATGCAACATGGTATGTTAAGATTCCAAGGGTTCCCAAACTTGATCCTAGGGCTTTTCCTAACATACATGTGACGGAGGTCACGCACTAAGTGAGGGTGGCGAGATAGTTCTTCTTCCGTAGGAAACTTATTGAAATAGTCATTGTCTACTTCATCTACTTGCTCGGTTGTTTCATCCATCGGTGTTTCACTAACCTCAAGTATTGTCTCATGGTTCGCTTCGTCATTTGTTCTATTAGGTTCCACTAAGGCGATAGTATTGACGAATTGAACGTGCTTAGCTAACTTACTTGGGTCCTTAATCTCTACACTGGAAGGTTCGGGAGTTGAGATAGCATTAACCTTCCTATTACTATTGGTCATGGCTTTCAAGAGGTTATCTATCTTCCTATCCATCTCGGCTTGTTGTTGGTTAAAACGGTCCGAGAGCTTAGCTATTTGAGCTTCTTGGGATGCGACTAGGTTCTGTAACTAAAGGTGATGATTAAAATAATAAACATAAAGTAAACATATAAACGCAGCGAAATCATCACCAACAACGGATCCATATAGCCATATGATCAATCAAATAAAACAAACATAAGGTTTATACCTTTGTAGCGTGATTCCGGTTACAAGACACCAATCACCTCCACGAATTGAATCAAGAAACCAAAAGACCAATGATGTTGGCCTTTCCCAATGATTGAAACACACTACACGTCAAGCAATCACCACTTTGATGCTAGTCTAACCTTTTCACCAACACCTTGCAAGAGACTCCTATAGAATGAGCAAGGTCGAAGATCAAAACCAAAAACCCTTCTTGGATGAATCTTGGGGCGTTCACAATTAGGTGGGAGAGTTATTAGGAGAACATAATTGTAACCTACAAATTATAATCAA
Organism: Chrysanthemum seticuspe; assembly: GCA_019973895.1. Lineage (NCBI taxonomy): Eukaryota > Viridiplantae > Streptophyta > Magnoliopsida > Asterales > Asteraceae > Chrysanthemum > Chrysanthemum seticuspe. The sequence continues at coordinate 7,727,259 of BPTQ01000007.1, forward strand.
TTATCATAATCACAATTAATGATAATTGATATCAATATACAAGTTACACATTAGGTCCTTCAAAGTCCAAAGTCTCCCCTAGATCCCCTTCATGAGGCCGGCCATACTAAGGCCTTCAATGGCCATGCCCGTTGTTGGCCCGAGTCCCGAAACACAAAGTCTAACTTGATGTTTAATGGCCCGTTATTGATCCCGAGTTGTGAAGGTTATTTATAACGTAAATACGATAAATGCATTATAATAAATGGTGTCTAAGTGTATATGTGTGTGACCCCATAGGCTCACATATGACTAGCCATATAATTATTTATTATGACACGAGCATACTCCAACAGCTCCCACTTGCGACGTCATAATAGTCAAGTAATTATACAAGCAATGGTTAGCGTCTAGCAACACACCAATGCCCCTAGTGATATGTGAGGTCAGTTTCTCAAACATTTCATTAAATGGTTTATATGTCATATATACCTTTGTTTCAGATACCATGTTGAACTTTAGACATGGATCAAAAGTCATTCTAATTGTTCAACAATTTTTTTGTTCTCGATCTTGATATTGAACAAGATTACCAAGTGAATTAAGATTCATCTTAATCTCATTTGGGTACGACCATACAAACATCTGTTCAAATCATCGAGGGGCCCTGTAGTATCTAACTCCAAACCATGTGGAGGAACAAATCCTATTTTGACTGCACGTGTCATTCATGTGCTTCAAATCATTCCTGATAGTGGCCTTTATAACTACCTTGTTCAGGACAGCGTTTAACCATATCAAGGAATAAAACTCCACACATGCAAGACCTGCTTGCATCTCAAGTCTAAGGATAATAGACATAACCATTTTCAAGATTCACTATTTGACGCCGATCCATGCAGTGAATACTCGTAGGTTGGGTCAGTCCAATGCTCATCACCATGAACAACATGTGAGTTTGGCAAAAAGGTCACCGACACACTCACAATTGTCTTAATTTGATGGTACTCCCGTACCGTCAACCGACAATGAACAAATTTTGAATGAAGAAAATCATTCATGGATTTAAACATGCAAATATAGAATACAGTTGATATAAATGAAAACGATAATAACCATTACATCAATTCATTATAAAATATAAACTGCTTAGTATTCCAATTATTCAAATACTACAAACAGATATGCATAAGACTACTTATAGGTCGGAAACTGCTGTTCCCACCATGATCAAATTATGTTGTACAAGACAACAAGTAGTCATCTGAGTAAACCTTGAGAATACTTGTTTCAATATCCATGAAAGGTATGATGATTGTGCATTCAAGTACAATACGAGTATTGCAGCAATGCATTCCATAGGGTGTTTGACACTAGCAAAACACCTACTATAGACATTCATCTAAACAGTTTCTCAAACTGTAAAGTATTCTTATTCTTTTAATGTATAATGCATTAATGCTCTCAGTCGAGCACATCTAGTCAACAATGTCATCATTCATGATGATATGCTACCATGACTAGGTTTGAGCATCATTTCAGTTAAATAAGCATCAATGTATGCAAACAGAACAGAGATCCTCAAATATCCGTAAATTTTGAACATATATTTGGTCCTTTGAAGGTCCATTAGAATGTTCATTTAACAATTATCTAATGACATTCACTTAGATATTTGTTGTTATCAATCATCTTGCATTCATGCAAATGATATAATTAGTCCAATGCACAATATGATATACATAATGAATCCTTTAGTTAAACTTAAGGTTTCTATTCATGCTTTCAATCTCATCAGGTAAGATTGATTATTGAGACTCCCCTCAATAATGTTTCATATTGTGTCAGACTTAATAACCGCTTATGTTTATTCAAACAAACATATGTAACAAGGTTGCATGTTTTATTTTCTAAAACTCTCAAGAGAAACTACATTCCAAACTAAGGAATATATTCTAGCTTAGATGGAATAATGTTTCTAATACGTTATCAACATATGAGATTTAAGAAAATAAATATTGTGCTCCCACTTGCTCTTAGTGTACATCGTACTGATCTTATTTTAATCAAAATCAAATTAATGATTTTATGGTAAACTAAAGATCTTAGCTCGGAGATGCATGATCTATCCACACTTGGATTCTTGTATCTTTTAGACATAATAAAGATTATATATATTCACAAACCCTTTTGAATACACATCGTCCTCGCAAATGTATTCAATAAGAAAAGAGTTTTGAAATCCTATTGTCACATTTCATTTACATGAAGATAAGTATGACAATTCACCATCTTTATACATTTAATATTTACAGGTAGGAAGATTTAATCATAGTCAATTTCTTGAGTATGAGTAACTCATTTCACTACTCGTGAATTAAATGTGTGTACAAGTTTGTTCTTTTGAGTCTTCTTATTGAGAAACTCATTTTTAACCTCACAGTCTAACTGATTGGTAAGTGATCAATCAAGCTTCATGAGTGATTGTCTTCCACGGACTGCATCTTATCATTCATAGTTTTGAGCCATTCATCAGATTCAAAATCTGATAATGCAGCTCTTAGTTAGCAGGTTCACAATGACCCTCTAACTTATATCCCTTAGCATTGATATAAGACTATATCATTCAGGTGCAAGAAGTTTCCTTCCGGATCTATGAATGAGAGATATCATATTATGGTTTAACATATGCATGTCCAACCTTAGTGTGACATCAGCAAGTGTACCTAGAAGGTTGTGTATATTAGTTCTTGAACAACTTCAAGATCTAAAGGTGCTCCCACTTGCTTTGTACATAGAGACTAATCTCTAGATACATAGCATCTTGAGAAACAATAAATTGTTTTCAATTGGGACATCTAAAATACATTATTAGTTCTTGACTCCGGTTTGTTAATTACTTACTCTAAGGTATTTAACAAATTAAGAACTTCAATCAAGACATAATGGAATTCATCCCATTCCATAACACAATGGCGTCTTAAATACCTTCCAGATTGGAACCATATTGAGTGTACCCATGGCACATTCAATTTTCTAACCTTAATAGCTTTGGAGGTAAGAGAGTTTAAGTCATCAAAGATCAAACAATATCAATAGAGTTTGATTTTCCATGATGGACATACCATAATGATGTGGTATTCCATGAGGATTGATGTTATGAGACTATCCCACAACTTATTAGATGAACTTATACTCTTTGGCTTACGTATCTGCCAACCAAGTCAAACCAGATGGCATCAACAGTGTTTTCAGCCCATTGCATACTTAATTTACAAGTCGTTGACCAAGTCAATAACTTCATGTGCATGTTTTGACTAGAAAACATAAACATTTAATATTTTACTATACGTCATACGTCATTTACAATTTAATGACTTCATGTACATGTATTTAACAAGAATACATAACAAGTTAACGTCTTACTTTACGTTATAAGTCTTTCAACAATTAACAGACTTGATGTTTATGTCTTTACAAGAGACCTAAACATATTCAAGTAAAGCAATTTAGAGTGCCGACTCTTGGCCTCAATAGTAATTTCAAGTTAATTTCATACTTCAAGATTATGACTTTACAATAATACATAATCATATTTACTGAACAATTCGGTGAATATGTTGAAGTAGCTTTTCATATTATCTTGACATTTGTTCCAATTAGGGCAACTTACATTTTATGTGTAGAAGTCCTAGTAGAATATTAGTTTTCTTACCTTGCAGTCAAGAAAAACTATTAGTCATATTGTTATATGTTGTATCTTGCACACAATGAAGATTTCTCCCACTTGTGCACGGCACAACATCATGCGTAATATGACAGTGTCACAGATATGATTTCATACAAAATCAAAATATAGATATGTAGAACTTTATTGTTTTAATAATGAATCATGCATAACAATTTATTGATAACTTTTCAGGAAGAAACATCAGGAACGCGACAAGTTATCTAATAAAATTAATGCAATGGTTCTTATAAAAACTATGATGCTTCACGTGTGGAAAGTAATGTATTATTTCAAGACAATCAAGAAATAATATGGGCAACCTGCAAGGTAATAAAGATTACGGCTCCCACTGGATTAGACAACATTACATGTGTTTCGTCACCAGTATTAAAATCACATAGCTCCCATTGGATTATACAACATTATAAATGTTATGTCACCAGTGGAGACTGAGTGTCGATTGGATACTTTCCTTCTTTCTTTGAATATCTACACATTATTGCTAATGTGAGTCACTTGGACTAGTAAACATGTACTTAGATATTCAATGAAGTGCATCAAGTTCTAACATATAGATGACGGGCTAGCCATCATTTGATATTTTAACTTGAAAATAGTCATGCAATTCCTCCATAAGGTCTATTTTACCACAAGGGTGTATAGTACCTTATTAGGTTTATTGGGTTAAGATAATTGCTAGGTAATCATGCTAGTAATTGTCTTTACCATTTTGCGGTTTATTGATATTTCCATCTTCTAATTATTAAAACTCATATTATTTTGGTAGCTATAGAAAACGTGTTCTCTAGTTATCCAAATATCTTATCTTACTTCAATGTTTCAGAACCGGAACTAGGGTTATAAAACAAACTTGAAAGAATAAGATGTGCAACCATACTTAACCGTTTTGACTTTTGCAAGACATCACGATTTCTAGAGTAGGTGTTCTTTGAGTTTGATTAGATTTAGGACAATTCAAATATTCCTATTATGGCATTTCCTCATAAAGAAAACAGATAGGAACAAGTCTCTTTCTTACAAGAAAGAAGTACTTAGTTTATCTTTTTAACAAGAAAAGAACAAACTTTTGTTTACGGATGTGATGCATTATATCATTAATATGAATTTACAAAGTTCAATTTTTAGTATTTTCGATAATTATCCTTTTACAAATTAATTGCCCCATGTTTAAAACAATTAATTTACGAAAAAAGGCTAAGATCCACATTGTGCTTTTACTATCACATCAGTTGATCTGCTAGCAATAGTAGATTCAATTGGTAGGCGACGATCACCAATTGCATTACATGTGCAACTCTTAGATCCTTATGGGACTCATGGCACTAGTGAACAAGCATCTAGTGTCAAGTAGGCATGTTTAGTCCCATCCTTGCCTCGGGTCAAGGTCTCACCGCTTAACTCGATTAAGTCATCCAATTTGAGAACGTGCGAAAATATATCTAGGTCCCACGCATAGACAATAATCACCTTGGGTTACAATTCAACCTAGGTCCCACGCATAGGCAAAAAGTAATTGCAAGTGTTCTCAAGCGATTGGACGACATGACTTAAATTTGTGACGGGTAAAATATTTTGATGTGAATCAAAAAAAGGTGTACGAAAAAGCATGCATTCATTCTTCGTAGCACAAGTTAAAAACTCTTCTTAACTTAAGTCTAATCATTGTTTTAATTTATGTGTGTCAAGTTGTCCATTTTCAAGTCTAATATAGAACCTATGTGGATTATAATAGAGATTGGACAATACATAAATCGAATAACAAACATAACAAGTTAAGTGTTATTTTTAAAACAATGATTTTAAGTTAAATCCATATTTAAACTTAGTTAAAATAAATCATAAGATTTAGTTTGAAAATGGTTTGTGTTGCTTTTTAAGTTTTAGAAAACGATTTGCAAGTTATATACATTCACAACATACATAATAAGCAAACAACCAACACACAACCACAATATGCAAAGCCTCAACCGATGAATGAACCTATGCTTGGTCTCGTGAGCTATCACGAGAACCAAGAGACATCTAGGGACATAAACCACAACCACACGGAGGACTCCCACTTGCTCCAAACCCAAGCTAGGACAAGTAGAAGCCCATTATGCACATGAAAAGTGAATCTGCCAGCCCAGAATTTCTGCATTCGGAGGCCCAAACGGCCTAGAAGGAGTCATCCTCGAGCTTAGCACCAAACTACAAAGTTGTGGGCCCATGAGTTGTCTACCTGCAGAAAAAATTTGGTTAAAAAATATGCCACCAATCACCGGGAAACTCCTTTTTACTGCAGCTTGTACGAGCAGCCATTTATCGTCTTTATGTCTTTTACGCTTTGCCATTCCATTCCAAGCATCGGTTACAATATATAGAATGTAAACTACAACTAATATACTATCTATCTATTGTAAAATGCCCAAACAATGGCAAAAACCAAATTAAAATTCATACATAAAAGCCGAAACAATGGCAAACCCCAAATAACAAGAAATAAACGACAATCACAATCATTCATAGCACAAGTGGTCTAGGTTTTCATCGGCTTTGCATATACACATAATAATACCATAAAATTATGAACATAACACGGTGTTGGCTAATCTCATGAGCAAACATGCATGTATTTGCCATGGGAACAATTTAAATAGCATGAAATAAAAGAATTAGCCAACGAAACGAAGAAATAATCAACAAGAATTAAAACCCCGATTGGTACGCGAGTAAAATGGATTTAGGTTCTCAAACCTACTGAAATTAGACCTTCTAAAAATCATTTTACCACAAAAAATTAAGCCTTAGGGGCTGTTTTCAAATCGTTTCAAGAATCGATTAAAACAACGCGATTAAAGCCATTTTAAGCGTACCGAACACATTGTTTAATAAACGTATGCGAAACCAATGGCCATAGGACCAAAAATCACAGATCTTTATATTACTAATACTATTCCTAATCCATGAAAAATAGAGCCCTCGGGGCTGTTTTGAAAGTGGTTGCATAAAACACTTAAAAACACGCGTTTTTTACCATTTTTTCGCATACCCGATAATCATATGGCACATATGATGGCTCTGATACCACCAAAGGTGATGATTAAAATAATAAACATAAAGTAAACATATAAACGCAGCGGAATCATCACCAACAACGGATCCATATAGCCATATGATCAATCAAATAAAACAAACATAAGGTTTATACCTTTGTAGCGTGATTCCGGTTACAAGACACCAATCACCTCCATGAATTGAATCAAGAAACCAAAAGACCAATGATGTTGGCCTTTCCCAATGATTGAAACACACTACACGTCAAGAAATCACCACTTTGATGCTAGTCTAACCTTTTCACCAACACCTTGCAAGAGACTCCTATAGAATGAGCAAGGTCGAAGATCAAAACCAAAAACCCTTCTTGGATGAATCTTGGGGCGTTCACAATTAGGTGGGAGAGTTATTAGGAGAACATAATTGTAACCTACAAATTATAATCAATTATCATAATCACAATTAATGATAATTGATATCAATATACAAGTTACACATTAGGTCTTTCAAAGTCCAAAGTCTCCCCTAGATCCCCTTCATGAGGCCGGCCATACTAAGGCCTTCAATGGCCATGCCCATTGTTGGCCCGAGTCCCGAAACACAAAGTCTAACTTGATGTTTAATGGCCCGTTATTGATCCCGAGTTGTGAAGGTTATTTATAACGTAAATACGATAAATGCATTATAATAAATGGTGTCTAAGTGTATATGTGTGTGACCCCATAGGCTCACATATGACTAGCCATATAATTATTTATTATGACACGAGCATACTCCAACAGTAACATCCCTTCTATGTTTTGTTGGTTAGGGCCATGAGATGGGGGCCATGAGAAATCATTGGAAGTGAATTCTTTGGTTTGTCCCCAATAAAAGTCGGGCTTGCCTTTCCATGCTTCTCGGGCGTCATTAAAAGTCCTAGGTCCGGGTGTTGTAGGGAATCTTCCTCCCGTTCCATTAATACACGAGGATGCGTAGTCAACGGAAGCTTGTTCGGGGAATCGGGTGCAAGTGCGCGTGTTATGAGGATCACTACACGGCTCACACGAGGAAGAAACTTTGTTCACATGGCGTGAAGACTTAGGATTTTCGTAGGAGCTCATTAGGAATTTAACTTGATCTTCAAGTTCGAGCATCCTACGGTCGGAAGGTTGTGAGTCAATGAGAGGCAAGGAGATTGCCTTAACGGTTTTGGGAAACTCACGGGGGTCATTCCAACTTTCGTTGTCATAGAGAGCAAGGTCCTCTATTATACCCCATGATTCTTCCGCGGTGAGATCACTAAGTTTTCCACCGGCCGCTTGGTCAATGGATTGCTTGGTAGGGAAGTTGACATGATCATAGAAGAGTTGGACTTGGAGCCAAAGATCAATGTCGTGATGAGGGACTTTATGAAATAAGTCCTTGAATCGAGTCCATGCTTCGTAGAGAGATTCACCTTGACGTTGTTGGAACATCAAGATATCATTTCTAAGCTTAGTGGTTCTCCTCGGTGGGAAAAATTGAGCAAGGAAGCGAGATGTGAGATCATCCCAACTTGAGATGGAGCCGGCGGGAAGTCGCTCAAGCCAATTACTAGCTTGGTCCCATAGAGAGAATTGGAAGAGACGCAGACGCGTGGTCTCCCGAGTAGTAGCATCGAGGTCGATGGAATCGAAAATCTTAAGAAAATCCTTAAGATACTGATTAGGATCTTCGGAACGAAGTCCATGGAATGCACATCCGTTTTGCACCAACCGGATGGTGTCGGATCGCAGGACCATAGTTTGGGCTTGGTCGGGAAGCTCAATGGTGTTCCTATAGCCGAGGTGGCTTGGTCTCGAGTATTCACCAAGAGTACGGGCTCTTGGCGGGTCATTTGGTGGTAGGTTGATGAATGGTGGTTGGTTATCACCTTCCATGATGAAAAGTGATGGGGTTACGAACAAAGGTCACGAAGAAGAGGGATAGACTACGAGGAAGCTAAAAAAAATAAGAAAAATTGACTTGATAGGAATCAAGCAAAGAAACCTAAACGAGGTGGACTCCTAACTAGCTATTCTATTCCCCGGCAGCGGCGCCAAAAACTTGATACGCTTACGCAGCGCGTTCGGGGTCAAATGAACTTCCTTTTCGTCGAGCAAGTTTTCCATCACCCTAGGCAGTGAACCTAATCTTTGTAGTGTAGTATTAGGGTAAGCCACGGGAATTGATATCGTTCTCTAGGGGAATAGGAATGCTAGTGAGAGGTTACTACGCTAAGGTTGGGGTTGAGAAAGATTATTTTTTATCTTTTTATGTTTTTTAGGAAATGGAAAGGTACGAATCTCGGGGTTTGGATTTGGGGGTTTTGGTATTTCTACCGATTACTCTACTTATCTAATTATCTAAGGTGAGGGTAGTCTATGTCTAATTATTGTGTGCTCGAATGATGGTTTAAAGATGTGTTTACTTAGGTTTTATTACTCCTTAATTATCTCCTATTGATGGTTGAATTGTCACGTCCTTATTCTTAATCACGTTGTATGTCTAAGGTCGTAGGGTATGCGTTTATCCCTAACTCTTTGAAACTACCAAAGGTTATCGCCTACAAAGTCTCTAGGATTTATAAACTTTAACTCTAAGGTACTCTTTGGATGGTTTAGCCTACAACAACTCTAGGTGTTATAAACTAAGGTTCACAAAGATTAATCAAGCATTAACTACACAATTGATGACCTATCATTACTAGATCATTAACAATTAAGATAAGAGACAACCAATCAATATTCAATAATTAAGTTTCATATTCCCCAAGCAAACACGCAAGTGAATTAGCCGGACATGGAGAACATGCAAGCATACACACAAGTAATTGAAGACATAATTAAATTAATGAAGTAAAACACTTATCTTGATGTAAGATAGGGTTTAGAACCCTAAAATACTGTACAAGACAGCCTTGGTTCGGTTTAGGTTTTTACTCCAAAAGACTACACACTGAAAACTAAAAAATTCGGATTCTATATATAAGATTACATATGCGACGGCGTCACCCTTTAATTTGTGACGTCGTCGGGTTGCCGTCATTAGGGTTTCGTCTTGACCACGTTAGTCTTGCGACGGCGTCACCTTATGCTTGTGACGCCGTCCCCTTCAGTCTCTGACGCCGTCTGGATCAAATCTAGGCCGTCTGAGTTGCGACGACCTACTCTTTTAAAGCCTGACACCGTCACTTGTAAATAAGCAATTTGGCTACTGAGCCGTCACAAAAGTGATGCGACGGCGTCGCAGATAACACCTGACGCCGTCCCCTTCAGTTCCAGCAGCCTGAGTGTCTCGATTCTTGAATTTGGTCATTGTCTTCGTATATTCGCGCTTTTTCGTCCGAATAAGTGTCATTCCAGCATTTTGCCTTCAAGATACCTAAAAAGTGAAAACGAACGATATTAAGTAATAACGGATACAAAAGTGATCAAATAAGGGCTTAAATGACCCCTCAAAAAGGTACATTTTAAAACCTTATCAATCCCGAATATGTTTTTAGGATTTTAACACCTTTTACCAAGAAAAAGGGTTTTTTCTTAAATTAAGTGGTTTGTACACATATGTGTTTTAGCATCTTAATTGAGATATAGAAGTTTTTTAAGACCTCTCCAATAAGAGAAAACAAATGTTTGAGCTCACTCATTAAGTGGAAAGATACACCCCTAAGTGTAATGCTCTTAGTTTAGGTACACATCAAGAACCCTTTCGCTTCTAAATATTTTTGTTTTTCTGTGTTTTTCCATGAAATAGTGAATCTCTTATATAGAGATGAATACTCAAGTTAATGGAATTATGAGAATTAATCGGCCCATTAATCTTCTCATAATACTCCTCCATGATTACAATAGTGGTTCTTGAATAAGTTAAAGTCAAGTTAGTTTGAATTCAGTTTCAGCATGTTTACTTGTTGATGAGGTTGCACCCTGAAAGGGCATGCCCCTTGAGTATGGCATCAGATGAGTTCACTCAGTGAAGAGACCACTCCCTGATGATAACATTCAGGATCCACTCAAAGAAGAGTAAGACACGTAACACATCAACCTGATGAGATCATTCTGAGTGTTACTCACTGAACTTATCAGCTACCTGAATTTCACTATTCCACTAACATAGTTAGGGTGATTCAGTGACATGATGGATGTAAACCCCGTACATCCAAACCCATTGCTAAGTGTGACCTGAAACCCTCAATTGCACTAAATTTCCAACAAAAACAACGTGTAGAAAGTAATGTTGAGAAACAATTAACGGCTAATTTAGAAGAAAAATATGTCGTTTTGGAAAATGTGATCGTAAATTATCATAAACATTTGTATACTAAAAGTGTTTATGAAATATGTTAGTGTATTAACAAATTCTTTATTATTGTAAATTTGATGAGACAAAGACTTAAACTGTTATTAAACTAGTTCATATCTTTAAGATCGCTTTAGTGTATAAATCTTAAGTTGATGAATGAAGACATGATTATATCTCGGCCCAAGCTGATGAAATAAACTCTAAAGCTGATGAAAAACAGATCAGCTCAAGACATGAAGATAGTTTTCAGCTCAAGCTAGTAATTGAAGTACAACTCAATATATACGTATACAAGGTGAATTAGAAGACTTGGATTATTCAACAATATATTATAAAGACTTGCACTATGAGTATTTGTCTAAAAGATAAAGATTTTGTTTTCTTATCTATTTAGGAAATTTTATACACATTTCTTTTGTACTTATCCTTGATGATATATAGAAAGAGATCTCATGAGACGCCAGAATAAAAGAGTGCATATTTTTCTTTTGAACGGCTGAATTATATATAAGAATAATAGCTTCTAGTAAGACACTAGAAGATAAAGAGTACAATAACAATCTAGAAATAAACAAAACGAGATATTCTAGACTCCACCCGAGACTTTAACTTTGAGGCCTACAGAAAACCGAGACAAGAGAAAAATCCCTACCCACGAAGTTCGAGCCACCGGTTTTCTCTCCTGGGTGTTTTTGATGCAGACCCAAACAAGTCTCGGGGATAAAAAAACAACAAGAAAATGACGAAAATTAAAAAGAACCAAAATGCAAAAGATGCTTGAAACTCTCGGCATAGAAAAACAAGAGACGTCATCACTCAACTGGTATTCACAGACAGCAGAGGAGAGTTTAACCAATTTGACTAGTTGCAAGACATGTGACCCATATGGTTTAACCAAGAAAATGAAGATGAATGAAACTTTTCTTCAACGAATTCGTACAAAAAGAGATATTGTTACGATATCTCTAACTCCACCAAAAAGAAGATGCAACAATAACTGAAAAACGGCGAGCCTTCTCTTCGGAAGCATTCCACGAACCAAACCAAGACTTCCAATGCTCAAATGACGTAACATGAGGAAAAGGAATATCACACCAATTACGAACAAGTTTCCAAACCTCCTTGGCAATATCACAATCAAAGAAAATGTGAGAGGATGATTCCACATTACCATTGCAAGAAGGACAAAAAAATCTAAGTAATATCAATGCAGCGAGCTGATAAATTCAATCTATGAGGCAATCGATCCGAAGCCAATCTCCATATAAAAATATTAACTTTACTCGAGATAATTTTATCCGAAAGAGAAGTGCATATTAACTGGTTGATAGGTTTTGACTTGGTGTTTCAGCATTAATCATTTTGATTCTATGCTTAGTTTTATATTTTAGCCAGTGATATCAATACATAAATATTAAGCAAAACCTGTAAAATGTTTGAATCTGCAACCTTATGTTTATATGACTTATTTCTTATAGTCTAGAGTTTTTTTAAATGCATAAACTCTAATAATCTTTTGTTTTTCTTTAAATAGTCGAGGACAAACAAAAACAAAAAAGTAATATAATAACGTATAATTATATGAGAAATACTATCTTCACATCAAATTTTAAATTGAAATGGTTATATGTGATTGGTTTAATTAAAAAGATCGAGATTATATGAGATTGAGACCACCAATGATAAATATACATGTCATTAGTCAAATTCTATATCAAAATGATGTAGCTAACCTTGGAATACCATATATTTTGGTACTTTTGGTAGTTGTACATAGTGGGACAAACTAATCGGTTATGACATTTGCATTGTAAGGGGTAAATTAGTAATTTCACGCATGGAAGAGCCATAAAACATTCCCCATGCCATAAGACGACAACAACAATAACCCAAATAGTTGATGCAAGTAACGAAAAAGTGAAAGGAACACTTGTGTCTTTTTACCCTTTTAGGAGGTCAACTCTTAATAATCAACGTACCATTTCCATGTTTACTTTCATTTCCTTCACTTGCATAAACTCTTATAAACACAACTACCACCGTAATTTGACTTTAGAAGTAAAGGTACCCTTCCAAAGTAATGTCCGAGAAAGATCATAAGAAGCATAGTTCCTATATAAAATAAACAATTGTATACACAGCTATTGATATGATCTTATGATCATATTTAAAAAGATTAATTTCATATATCACCCTACTTTCATGATTAATTTCATATATACCCAAAGTGCAAGTATTGAATGCATAATGTACAGTGTTTTTAATGCATGTTTGGGTATATATGAAATTTCCAACTAAAATGAGGGGAGATATGAAATTGTCCATATTTAAAAAGCACAACTTAAGCATAATATATACTTGGTTCGGTTATGGTGATAAAAAAAAAATCTATACTTCGGAATCATGAAGCAGTCATATTTATTGACGTTATGAATTTATATAATATTTAGAAATGTAGAAAACTAAAAGGGGTTGAAGAGTTTTGGTCCTTTGAAACTTATTGTGAACAAATAATAATAATATGAATGAAAAAAAAAGCAAGACAATAAATAAAGAAAGATTAAATCAAACACGAGGATTTATAATGGTTCGGTTACTAGTTTTTTTGGTGCTACTCCACTCTTCGAGTTTCTAACTCAAGAGTTACTTCACTAACTAAACCAACAAGCTCCTTTTTTGACTGAGAAAATCGTACAACGTCGCTTACACTTTTATCGGTACTAAGCTAGATATAGAATCCTAACTAGATAGAACCAATTTTTCTCTTGTGGTGTTTTGAAGCCTAAAACATTAACCTATCCCACATTAGTTTGGTGTATAATGGTGAAAATTACTTTGGAGTATTATAGTGGAATATAGTAACACAACAAAGTTGCAAACATAAAACTACAACTATAACACAAAAGACTTCAACTATTGTTATAATTTTCTTTTGCTAAAAGTGGATCACTTTGAATGAATTTAAAACAAGATAATGATAAAAGGAAACGTATGTATAAAAGTGTTATGTAATGCTAGAGATTGTTTGCAAAGGGTGAGGAAAGATGGTAGCAAATGACTTGTTTAAGTAGGCAAAATAAAATGTGAGGACCTAAGATTCTTATCAAACCCACTGATCCTACATAGGATCCGTAAGTCTGCAAGGATCCGTTGATCCTACAGATCACAAAATATACCCGTTTTTTAGATGTCAATCACCTTTTGCATGCATTGTTTCCTATCTAGAATATATGAGGAATAGCTGCGGCAAAATATGTTTGATGCTTTCCTAAAGTACTAAACACTCCAGGGTCTAAGCCTAAAAATAGTTAATGAGTGTTTTTATGCAAAACGCATTTGATGTTTTCTCTTTATTTTTGGATTATTACAAAACTTGTTAATCCAACTTTCAATTAAAGTTGAGATTTGAATTAAACCCCAAAGTGAAATATTCTCGCTAGTTAGCAAAAGATTTTTATAGTACATTTTATTTAGAATGAAGTTAAATAAAATAGTAAATTACATGAATGGTCCATGTGGCTTGGCAAAAATTTCATTTACCCTCCTTAAAGTTTAAGTTGCAAGGACAGTCCCTATCTTTGCAAAAGAATAACACTTGTGATACTTTTTTTAACTGGTTTTAAGTAGATTATGTTATCATTTATACGTTAGCCCTTTTGGCTAATTATCGTTTGCATCGTCTATCCTTTATAATAATGGTAGTTTATAATTTAAAGTTTTTCGTCCGTTTTATATGTTTCGGTCTGTTTTATACGTTTTCAACCGTTTTTATACATTTTCATCCATTTTTATACGTTTTTGTTTGTTTTTATACATATTTGCCCGTTTCTTACGTTTTCATACATGTTTGTCCGTTTTTATATGTTTTCGTCCGTGTTATATGTTTTTCTTAAGTTTTAATACATTTTCTTACGTTTTTTTTCCGTTTTTATACGTTTTCGCCCCCGTTTTTATACCTTTTCGTATGTTTTTATCCGTTTTCGTCCGTTTTATACTTGTCTTATGTTTTTATCCGTTTTCATACATTTTTTTACATTATCATACGTTTTTGTCTGTTTTTATACGATTCTATCCGTTTTTATACGTTTGTATCCGTTTTTATCCTTTTTATACATTTTCTTCTGTTTTATGTGTTTTCTTATATTTTTATACGTTTATCCATCGTTATACGTTTTCGTCCATTTTTATACATATAAACGTATAAAAATAGACGAAAATGTAAGAAAACATTTAAAAACGGACGAAAATGTATAAAAACAGACTAAAATGTATGAAACGTATAAAAACGGACAAAAACGTATAAATAAGACGAAAATGTATAGAAACGGATGAAACGTATAAAACAAAACGTATAAAACAAAACGTATAAAAACGGATGAAAACGTATAAAAACAAACGAAAAATGTATAAAAAAAGGACGAAAACGCCTGAAAATGGAAAAAAAACGTATAGTAATAGACGAAAACGTATGAAAACGTACAAAAATGTTTAAAAATGGTCAAAAACGTACGAAAAACGTATAAAATGGACGAATACGTATAAAAATAAACGAAAACATATACAAACGGAAGAAAATGGATGAAAACATATATAAATGGATGAAAATGTATAAAGCAGATGAAAACGTATTAAACGGACGAAAAAACTTTAAATTTTAAACATTCGTTATTATAAAATATAGACGATGCAAACGGTCGTTAGCCAAAAGGACTAACGTGTAAATAATAACAGAATCTACTTTACACCAGTTAAAATGGACCACGAGTGTTATTCCTTTTCAAAGATAAAGACTGTCCTTGCAACTTTAAACTTTGAAGGACGTAAATGAAGTTTTCGCCAAACTACATGAACCATTTATGTAATTTACTCTAAATAAAATGATGCGAATGTTTATATAATTATGCAAGATTTTATAAAATGAAGCAAATGTTTGATGCATTATGTATAATAAAATCATCTTTGATCATTAAACAAGTTGAAAGATTCACATTCATATCTTAACTGATTTTTGCCAAAAGGATAACTTTATCTAAAAGATATTTAGCTAAACATTTACTTTATACGCTTATATATTTGTCATTTGCAAAATGTAGAGAAATCATTAATTAAAAATATCATTTTTATGGTTTTATTTATATTAACAAGGAATTTAACAACTTTTTAATTTTGAGGAAATTGCATATGCATCATTCTAAAAGCTCAAATTGCATATATATCAAACTTAAATTTATAATTGCATATTTGCATATATATCATTTTAAAAAGTTAAAAATTTTATATATGTTTAACTTAAACTACTTTCATATATATCATTTATGAACCTTTATAATTACATATATATCACTTTTAAACGTGTAATATGTCATATATATATCATAATAATTTTTTAATATTATTTTGAACTCGAAATTGTGTAATTATAATCTAAAAAGTAGCAACAAAAATATTTGTTTCAAGTGTACGATATCTTGATGTTCAAAATGAACTAGACGAACAAATCAACAATATTTAACCTCACAAAAAAAATCAACTTAACTCATATATAATACTAATACATGAACAAACTCATCATAGATATCATGATTTTTACATGTGTATAATAGATAAAGTATGTGTATAATAAAAAGGTATATTATGCCAACAAGTTTATAAATAAAAATATTAATTTAAAGAAAGCTTTTTTGTTTAATTATACAACAACAACAACAACAAACTCAATCCCGCCGAGGCAGGGTATGGGGAGGTAAAATGTAGACAGATCATACCCCTATCCCAGGATAGACCCGGGAGTATTCTACGCATTTAAGATTTTGAAAGAATAAATATACGCATTTATAAGTTTAAGTTATATATGTTTGCAATTTTTGGGTTTTTTAAAAGATATACATGCAATTATAAATTTAAGTTAGATATATATACACAATTTTAAGCTTTTGAAAATATACATGCAACTCCTGGTTTACTTTACAAACACAAATATAAGGAAACTCAAAGGGTTAACCAAATCGACATCTGCCAACTTTTTCAAGCTAGCCTTAAGATATTACTACAACCTGTGGATGTACAACTGTAATAACTGATCGACATTTTGCCTCCCACTCACTGTATTCAATTCCCTCTGAAAACTTGTTAACAATATTTTGGCAATCGCAATCTCTGTATGTAATCTGTAGGGTTTCGCAAATGTCGTTAAGCCTATGGTTCTTTTGCAATACATTTCGCAATAGCGCATTAAAGTTTAAATATACACAGTTAAGTAAAACAAAATGACATCCTTTTTATTTACGAAAATGCCATATCTTTAATTCAGTTCAGTTTCAATTATTTGTACGTGAGACATATCCTTTTCACTCTACTAAAAGCATCCAAAATATAGTAGAACAACATATTAAATCAGCTTTTCATGAAAACTAAAATCAACTTTAATAAAGAAAATATGTCTTGACTTTAAAACCTACACAGAGTAACATTTATTCCATTTAATAATTTAATCTCCCATATTTAAAAGTTGCTACTTTTATTTGGACCATCGGATTTAATAAAGACAAAAGATGCATTATTCGTAGAAAAAAACATGATGACGTGGCACCCATATCATAACCCATTCCTTTGTTTCCAAGCAATAAGAATTTTTCACCATATATTATTTGCATAAAGAATTTGAAAGTTGACAATAAAATAAGCATTATGATCTTCACCTATTAAAGTAGGTTTGCATTTTGGATAAAATAATACAACTAAATTCTATTCAAAATTCTCCTACTTTTTAATATTACAGAAACAATACCTGTGCTTATTTAAATGCTAAGGAAGAACATGTGTTAATTACCGTTTTCATCACCCATTAGTCTAATTAGTCATCAATACAAAATCATTACCAAAATGCTTGCTAATCGTTTCAAACATACACTTCCATCGATTGTTGAGGAGGTACAAAAGGCTTATATAAAAGGCCGTCAAATCATTGATGGCCCCTTTTAATAGTGAAATTAGTTCTTGGCATAAAACATACAAGAAAAAACTCATGTTCTTTAAAGTAGACTTCGAAAAATTATTTGGCTCCTTGACTTAGAACTTTTTACTCTATATCCTTTTAGAAAATGGGTTTAGTGCTAAACGAGCAATTGGATTTATTCTTGTCTCAAATTCGTTTTTGCTTCGGTTCTTGTCAATGAATCTCCAACAAATGAATTTAAACTTGAAAGATATCTTAGGCAAGGAGACCATCTATCCCTGTTTCTTTTCATCTTAGCGGTTGAAGCATTGAATATCGCGCTTCTTGAAGCAACTAACAACAACATTTGTCGTGGGTTAAAGTGGGTAAATATACAATACACATCTCACACCTTCAGAGTGCGGATGATGCTCTTATTATGGGTGAGTGGTCCATGAAAAATGCAAGAAATTTATCTAGAATCCTCACTTGCTTTCACCTTGCTTCTGGTCTTAAGGTAAACTTCAACAAAAGTAAACTCTTTGGAATTGAGGTAATTACTTTAGAACTTTACTCAATTGCTTTTACAATTGATTGCCAAGCCTCTCAATTCCCTTGCATGTACTTAGGCATCTCAATTGGTGCTAAAATGTCTAGATGTTTAAATTGGTCTCCACTTGTTGAGAGGTTCTAAAAGAGACTTTCAAAGTAGAATTAAAAAAAACCTTTCATTTAGTGGTTGCCTTACTCTCATTAGATGTAACACCTCAAAAAAAATAAAAAAGCTTAGTAATAGATATTTTGGTAGTATTTATATGGTTTCAGAATATTATTTCAGTTAGTATTTAACGAAATAAGGATCTGTTATGCAAATAGTTAACTAAAAAAGGACCTCCGGCGTAATGGAACTAACGAGAAGGACTAATGGCACAGAGTGAGGATAAAAATGTGAAATTACAGAATTACCCTTATGGCCTTAAAACCTCAAAAAACATGGATTTAACCCCTCATTGTTACACGTGTTATGGGACATGTCATACGCGTATTTTGTTAGGGAAAAGTGGTTTTAAATCACTTCATTTTGCAAGAATAATTCACAGGAGGAAAATGGGAGCAAGCCTTGAAGAATTAGTGTTAACCCAAAAAGTCTCATGGAGTATTCCCCAACAAGGTGGCCGCGGAAAGCAAGAGGAAGGCCTAAACCAAACACAGGATGAGTAATATATTATTAACACGATTAGTAGTGTAGTCATGTTATAATAAATGTATCTAGTTTCATGATTAGTGGAAGGTTATAGCAAGGGTATGTGTATGAGCAGATGTTAGTAGAACAATTTATGATATTTATGTTATAACATAAGTTCATGTTTAGCCTCAAGTGTTGCGGAAAGGATCAGATTAACTTTAGCAAAGTGCACGTTTTGGACTTCAGTAGTCCTATACGGCGTATGGGGGTTTTATGGTGACAACCAGTTATAAGAATATAATTATAGTCAAGTACGAACAAATATATGAATTAGAATAATAGTCAGTTACGAGTAGGTATACACAAAAAATGATAGCCACGTATGAATTAGTTTGTAAACCGAATGATAGCCGGGGTAGCTCATGATAGTACAACCAAGTGATAGTCGAGTAGCTCATGATAGTAGAACTGGTTGATAGTCTGGTAGCTCATGATAGTAGGACCTAATGATAGTCGGGTAGCTCATGATAGTAGAACTGGACGATAGCTGAGTAGCTTACGATAGTAAAAACATATGATAGTCAGTTACGAACATTAATGCAGATCATGTATTAGTCAGTTATGAACAACTATGCAAACCATATGTTAGCCATATATGATCATGTAGTCCTGTGCGGAAATAGTGCTTTATGCACTCAGTCAGTCCTGTGTGGAATCGTGCATTATGCACTCAGTCAATCTTGTATGGTATTGTGATTTATGTACTTAATTAGTTTTGTATGGAATCGTGCTTTATGCAACCAACCAGTCTTGTGTGAAATAAGAAACCCGGTTTGCGTTCGTGCCGGAGGGTAATGTCTCAGATTCATATTTAAATTCAGATTCAGTTTCAGTATTTGTTTCAGATATAGTTTAAGATTCAGTTTCACTATTAGTTTCAAATATAGTTTCAGATGCAGCTTCAGTATCAGATTCAGATATAGTTTCAGATTTAATTTCAATATCAGACTCATTTTTAGTTCAGTTGTAGTCTCAATTTTAGTACAGTTATTACCTTACGTTATAGTGATAATAACTCAGTTTAAGTTTAGCATTAGTTTCAAATTTGCAAAGGATATTTAATAAACGGTTCAATGAGAATATGACTATGTAGCGATTATGATTATAGCATGTTTCAGTTTACATTTTGATTTCAATACTGTTTACTCACTAAGTCATTATGACTTACAATTTTCAGTTATGTTTTTATGTAGGTAAAGGAAATGGAACTTGGAGCTTGTAGATAGAAGATGGTGAACTAAGGGAACTGTAATGATTGTGTACATAGGTTGCGAGCATCTCATCGATACTTCTTTGTTATCAGCTTGCATACGCCCCAAATAAACTTTGTAACAGCATTTTAGATGTTCAAACAGTTTGTATTCAGTAGTAGGCCATTTTGTAAGTTTATGAACAAGTCTAGCGGTTATGGGTAAAAAGGGGTGTTTGACCTAACACCCACATTCCATGTATTTAACGCTTTTGCATGTTTCTTTTATGAAACTTTTGTACAAAATGATGTTTAGTGTATATAAAGTATGTTTCCAGGTTTTTATGAACTTTCAGAAGGTAGAGGTCATGTTTCCGAAAAATAAAGCTCGAGAATCAGAAGGCCTATACGGCGTATAGGGCTATGGCCAAAACCTTTAGCAACGACATGTCGTCGCCACAGGTTCGCCAAACGACAAAACTGAACCCATTATAAAACTTTGACTTTGACAACATGTGGTTGCTAAAGGTTGTCAAGGTCAGGTTGTCAAGGTCAAGAAAGTCAACAGACCTTTAGCGACTTAGTCGCTAAAGATTTTTTCACGAAAGTTTAGACGAAAGTCGTGAATAGTCAAAAAAGTGATAGCATATGCGTTAATGAGTTACATTTTATCTTCTTTTCTAGTGGTTTGGAAATGTTTTGTGTGTCTCGATGAATTTGATAGTTGTTTTCTTTGCATGTTTTGATGATATTTATCGCTAGGAAGGTAACTCTGGATGATGGGATATGTTGTAAGGTCTAAATAGTGTTTGATATATTGTAATTAAAGTAAAAATAGAAAGAATTATTACGATAGAATGAAAAAATATTGTTTGTTTACAGTTATATAATATAATTGTTCATTACAAGGACTGACTCACTATATAAAAAACTAGCATTTTCATTCTTTAGGAGTCCTTTCATTTTTCTTTTTCATTTCATCTTGTAATGGAATCCAAATTGCTTAAAAGTTTATCATTAACTAACCACATTAAATAAATTTCAATTCCTATCAACGATGGTCATTTTAGTCTTTTTTTATCGATTCTATTATGTCATATTATGCCAACCAAACACAATTAATAATGATAATTAATCATTACATTACATCATTTATTTCATTACATCGTTTATTTCATTTATTTGACAAGCATATTATCCCGTCTTACCAAACGAACTCGTTTTCGTATTGCTTGCTTCTCTTATATTTTCTAGTTTTTTTTAGTCTTGTGGATGAATATTTAGCCATTCCATTAATTTACTTCAACTAGTTACTTAAATATTAATTTCCAGGATACCAATCTTTGAAATTTCAGAATAACAATCAATTTATATTTGACGTGATTTTTCACTTTATAAAAAAGTCAACCAGATTCCAATAGTTTACTCTTCGTACAATCCCAGATGTTTCACATACATCTTGGTAAATAACTTTTTGTCCTTGAACTATATACCTCTTGCTAAATATAAATGATTTACAAAAAAAAATTTTGAGCATTTAATGTTAGACATATATTTCTACTACTTATAATACACGGATGCATGTCTTTCCTAAAAAAATTTCAGACTTTCAGACTTGCAACAAATTGAGCATGATGTACAACACTTGAAAACAAATCATTTTCAGACATATAACCAAATAAGCATAGTATACAATATATTAATGCACATATTAAAAAGACAAAGCATCACTCTAATGCTATTAATATGGTCAATAAATACAATTAATGTAGTTATTAAAATACCCCTTACATAAGAAATACAAATATCAAGCATATTGTATAACCAATTTAAACACAATTCCTGCATTAAATGTCACTAATACAAATAATAAAGCACATTATACAAATATTCAAGCCCGAACGGGCAACGGGCCAAATGGGCTCGAGCCCGAATGGTCACGGGCCAAACGGGCTCGAGCCCGAACGGGCATGGGCCAAACGGACACGGGCCAAACAGGCTCATGTTATACGAATCGCTTTAAAAAAAAACCTAAAAAGACAAAATTAATTTCTTAGTTAAGGATTAAAAATATGTCACATGAAATTCTTGATATCTGTAAATTTATGAGCATAATAAACTAAAATACATGATTCACCAGAAAATTTTATTTCAGGGTACCCGCCGCTGCCGCTGCAACGCGCGGGTACCCTGCTAGTACAAACTAAAACAAAAATATATGTACACATAACTTCATTTAATAAGTGTAACAATACAAGACAAGTTAGTGATCATCTCATAACTATTTAAAATATATTTTTTATATAACAAATACAAAATCCTTATTACAAAATAACATTAAAAATAAAATAGGTACAATATTGAATATCATAATATTACAAAACTATAATATTACTATATGTTTTTGTATTATATATATGACTCAACTCACTTTCTTCCAAGTAGTTTCTTGCACAACAGAAGAAGAGAGAAAGGTAACCAAAACAGAAAACATTACTAGTTGATACTATTACATATGGCTGAAGAATTTCAGGCAGAGGTCAGTTGGTGGAATTCACCAAGAACTAACTTTAATGGATCACCATTTATGAGCAACTATGCTGGTGGCTACTGGCAAAATGATTTTATGAACATCAAAACAAGGTCAACTGATGAGTCTTGTGGTGGTTACACAGCTACCATCTCACCGGATTCCGCTTTCCAGATAACGGACTCTGGCTCGGGCTCGTCACCATCTGCAAACACCACTTGGCATCAATCTTTATTAGTGTAAGCATACAAATAGCTTTTTGTGTTATCTTTTGCTTTATTTTTTCAATTATTGATACAACTTTACATTCCACTATGAAGATGGTCCATAGTCCATACTTTGTAGTTATATGAAGCAAATAAAGAATCTAATCATTGTTTCATTGGAAATTTATATTAGAAA
The DNA here is from genome assembly GCA_019973895.1 of Chrysanthemum seticuspe. Lineage (NCBI taxonomy): Eukaryota > Viridiplantae > Streptophyta > Magnoliopsida > Asterales > Asteraceae > Chrysanthemum > Chrysanthemum seticuspe. The sequence continues at coordinate 7,750,631 of BPTQ01000007.1, forward strand.
TGGAAGAAATGAAGAGAGTTACAACCAGCAAACCCTACCAGAAATCATCTTGAATAACTTACCGGTCAGCGGTCAAGAAATTTCATCAAATTTTGCTATGAACCAACAAGAGACTTCAAATTTCATGACAAATTCGGGTGATTGCACCGAAAACTTGGGTACGACTACATATGGTTATCCTTCTAGTTCGTTACAAACTTTATTCGAAAGCGCATCTCCACCGACAGCAGCAGCACCACAACAACAAGCTCTCTATGATTTTGAAGCGAATTTGAACAATTTTAATTCGGTCCCAAGTATGCCTAATGGATTCTCTTCAATAGTAAAGCCAAAGCAACAAGTTCTTGGAGGGTTACACTTAGCTAACAAGACGCCTTACTGGAATGCATCTGTGTTGGGATTAAATGATAATCGAGGTGGCTATATCGCTTCTACACAGCCTAGATTTGGCTCTTCGACATATGAAGAAAAAGGCAGTTATCCTAACATGAAGGTATGGATAAATTAAAAGGTTAAATTTTTATTTGCATACACTGATGTTCATCAAGATTAGGGTTTCATCAAAAACTTTTTCCTAATGAAGAACTTTTAACTATTTAATCTAGTCTCAAAATGAAGAAATTCGGGACTTGGGATCATCAGTAAAGAAATCTTCTGGTGAACCTACATTCAAGCGACCTCGTCTTGAAACACCATCGCCATTGCCAACGTTTAAGGTATACACTGTTTGTGATCATGAAATTTAATTAATTTTACTTATTATCATCTATAAAACCATATATGTGTAAACTGCTATGATTTAATCCCTAATGAAATGTATTTGTTGGTTCTCAGGTTCGAAAAGAGAAACTAGGTGATCGAGTCACTGCGCTCCAACAACTAGTTTCACCATTTGGAAAGGTACATCTTGATCTTAATGTTCTCTTAAACTTATCTTATATGAAAACTGAGTCTCTGTATATACTCTTGAATATATGAGTTTAACTTTAGCTTATAACGAGTGCTAAATTACATTTCCAGACTGATACAGCATCGGTTCTCCATGAAGCAATCGAGTACATTAAGCTACTTCACGATCAAGTCAATGTACGTCCTTAATTCGTATCATTTTCCTTAATATAAGTTCATATATATATATAGATGATCGATGCATCATATTTATCCATTTCAATATGCATTTCAGGTTCTAAGTACTCCTTATATGAAAAATGGAGCTACCATGCAACGACTACAAGTAAGAAACTTAGAATCATAATGTGTTAGCTTAGTTCTTGAATTCGTTTTCCAAACAACTTAAACTAATTAGTTTTTTACACTTGAAATCCATCTTTAGATTCATGACAAAGTGAAAGACAACACGGAAGGAGCTAAACAAGACTTGAGGAGTCGAGGACTTTGCCTTGTGCCAGTAGCAAGTACCTTCCCGGTAACTACCGAGACTGCACAAGATTATTGGACTTCCAGTTTCGGAAGCACTACATTCAAATAGGTGCTAGCTATAGCTACTTGAAATGAATAACTCACACCTCTATTAAACGTATGTACCATAAACTCATGCCTCATTGGTTGTTCGTTTTTTGAAGAACGGAGATTGTTCTTAAGCTTTTTCGTTATTTTGAATTAAATCGTATAATTCAAAATAGCAAAAAAGCTTAAAGAATTAAAATAACATGATAGAGATGAATATGAACCACATATTGAAGTAGTGTAGTGCAAGTACAATGAGAAAAAGTTGGAAAAAGAAAGGAGAAAAAGGAGAATACGAGAAAAAAAAAGCTTCAAAGTGACCCTTGAAGGAAGGACAACCAATGCCAGTTTGATGTAGGGTTAGCAAATGATTAGGTTTCTGTTTAAAGAAAGAACAATGGTTTTTTGTTTGTAATTAGTTGTATCTATAGTATTTATTAGATAATTGTTTGTGTTAGTTTGAATGTTGCAACTTTTTGATGTTGTTAATTACTTTGCCATTACATTTCCATGCAAGTTTTCTTTATGAAAATTGAAAATAAAAACACAGGAAAATAGAAAACGTGTTCAAAATGAATATTTTATGAAAATTTTCTACCGAAAACAGAAAACTTGTTTTATGCTATTATAACTATGATTTAGAGAACTTGAGTTTAAAGTTATTCAGTTTTCAAAAGGATCTTCGGAGAAAAAAGAGTTACTCAATTCTCAAGAAAACTAAAGAAAGAAAATTAAGAAAACTTTCTGCAACTAAACGCACCATAAAGAACCATGTCCGAAAGCTAAAGGATTTTTCATTCACTTGTTGATCTATGTATCAATTGTACTTTGAAGGACGGTCTATAACAAATTAAAGAACAGGAATATTTTAGAAAAAAAAGGGAAATTATAGCCAAGTGAAAGAAAATTCTTTGTGTATGTGTGAATAGAATAAAATTCAAGACAATATCTATGAGTGAGTCTTAGTCTCAGATTCCTATCGTTATTAAAAATTAATTCGGTCTTTATATTGTTTTAGTCATGTTCCTAGTTTTTATTTGAATTCAAGAAAGAACTCATCTTTAAGGATACAATTCTATCCTTTTTCAATTGGATTACTAATTTACTAGTAAGAACAGGTTGGTTTCAGGGTTCCCGGGACATCCATGAATTTCGCACCATTTTTTTTTTAACTTTTCATTTTATTTTAATGCACCTGGTTAAAAAAATTGTATTTATAGTATTATTTGATTATTTATAAATGCACCTTGTCATTTCTACCCCTTGGGGCTATTTATTCCAACTACCGTTGCTTACGAAAATATCAAGTTTTTCCTTGGCCTATAAATAACAAGCAGGGTTGGATCAGTTGGAAAAACTACTTTCCTTTGGAGACAGAGACGAGGGTATGATCCTGACTCTCTGCAAAAAGGTCGGAGGTCTTCTGGAAGCAGTCTCTTTAACTTCGGGTAAAGGTAAGATTGTCTACATCACACCTCCTCCATACCTAGTAAAAGACGGGATAGGTTCCGTTGATTGATTAATTGATATTTCCTTGGCCTATAAATGCAATGAGGAGTCAAACAAGTAAACAACACGATTTAGACATATAATTAAACCATCTAAAGTTGATAAAGACATGCCTTTGCCTTTTTTCATTACTGATAAACGTTCACATAAATGTAAAGAATCCAAATTCGCTCAAAAGGGCAACATAAAACACGAATATCGACTGGGGTTTGTTCGAATAGGGCTACAAATAGTTAAAAATTCGATTAATACACATTTCTGTTTTGACACTTTTATTCGAGTAAGCTCTTGGAGAAGATGAAAGATTCTTGAAATAGATATTCGTCGTGTTTAATATTGTTATGATTAACATTTCAAGAACATATTCTCGTGTATAAGATATGTGAAGAAGCTTTATATCGTAGAATCCGCATACAGGACAAATAAAGAAAAATAATTCGACAACATAAATTTTACTTGATTGGTACTTATTGAATCGAACTTTATAGTACGAGTCTTTAGTTATAAGTTGCGACATTTGACTTGATCGATCAGCTGTTTATGTTACGCCTTTAAGCATCAGGATCGGTACCTCTTGTCCTGAGAATATGAAAACAATGTGAAACTTGGTTATCATTTTTCCGGGTAAATTTAAGACAAGAAGATAAAAAACAAAAGAATGCTTTTGAAAAAAGCAGCACTCTAAGCATCATTAATAATCATGATGAGGATATATACGTGTGAGAGTAAAAGGAATTCACCTGACCTTTTATTTTTGGTGTTTTTTTTTACCATAACATGACAAAAATCGCGATAATATTAGCCCTTAGAGCTTAAGGTGTGGGTGGCTGGTAGGAATGGCGCCATCCCATAACGTCATGCTATAACGCAAGCCCGACACCTCTCTTCGTGCAAGCCGTGTGATCTTTTATTTAATTTATTTTATTTATTGGGTTATGTGTTGACCGGGGGTGTCATATAACATGAATGATGGAGGGAGGTTGTTTTTGGTTTAAGTTATGAGTTCCGAGTGATAGATAAAAAGTGCTGAGGTGATAGCATTTTTTTGCTATAACGCAAGATGGATAACACCACGACACCTCGTGCTCTTACATTCGTTTGCTTGTCAAAGTTTTTATACCAAAATCCTTGTGGGAGGAGAGACTAGAGAGGTCGATGACGATAAGCAATAAGCTGGCAGAAATAGTTGGGTAATAGTTTGGATACGCGAGGACTGGTAAATCACCAATATCACCTACAGGGGAGCGGGATTGCCTAGGAAGAAAAGCCGTCGTATCTTGTTACAAGTTTAAAGTTTAAACATATAAGCATACTACTAAGTACAATATATAACGATGAAATACATAGATCGTGTCAAAAGTCACTCTACAAAGTTTTCTATCTTCAAGTACTACGTTTTTTCCTTTTTTGTGACATGTAAAGGTTGCTAAAAGTTACATCGATCGAATGTCATTTTTAGTTTTACATAGACATAACCAGTCACGGGCACAAGGCTGTCGTACTGATATTTTTAACAATGTGATATACTAGGTTTAGCAATACGACGATTGTCATCCTTTTGACAATTCACATAATAGTCTTTCGCGTAGTTTCTTAACTGCCATGTACCTGCAAACCAAGTAAACAAACTACTTCAGTCATCCGCATCACTCATCTGCGTAGTGACATCAGCAAGAAAGGTCTTGCAGGTGGCGCTGCACACCTCTCAGAGAAATTTCTAATCTAACAAGAAAGGTTCAAAGCTTTTAACAAACATGAACCGGTTATGGGTCAAAAAGCACAGCTTTTTGGGTTATCCGCCAAGCCATTACCGATACCAGGAGTCCAGGATGTGCCGAAACAACATCCATTCCATTAGATTGAAGCTGGTCTTTTGGGCCAAGCCCACTTAGCATCAGAAGTTATGGGCTTCCTAATGATCCAGCAAATACTATTGTTTCATTCTTTGACCCTTTCTTTAAGTGTGGTTAGTATGCTCTGTGCTAATGAGTCTCTGTATACCACCCCGGAACCCCATGAACTATTGGTTTCGATTTCCTTGAATACGTTATACATTACAAAAAATTATGCATATGAAAATCATTAGAAGTTTGATAATGACAGAGAATTAGATAAAAATAACATCAAAAAAATAAACTCAGGGGTCGGTATTATTTTCAAAATTTCGAAGAAGATTAGTGCATGGGCTTTTCGCATTAGACTTACCTTTTCAATAAAAAGATTGCTTTGGGAGAATCTATAATTCATAAAGTTATAATGTTACAGTTCCATAAAAATCTTAACTCGATTTTGCATACCTTAATAGTAATGACGACCCAACTCATCTGCCTCACATCATTATTTTGAAAGCCAGACAAATGACGCAAAGTCATCTTTTTATGACTAAATGACCAAAACAGGACAAATGAAACGCAAAAACCCCATAATGGATCGAATATGGTTTACATATACAGTTATGTAAAGAGTGATCCAAGTATTCTGTAGTATTTAAGTGCTTTTAAACGTGTATCTTACCTTCGATCTGAAATAAGATTTTGTGGACTGTGGCATATGAGGCAAATTAGCAGCCTAATGTCGATGCCCGTTTTTATCAAAAATCGTGCCACCAACTTTTGTCCCATACAAATGGTCATAACTAAACCCAGAATCCTGTGTAACCCCAGAGCATTCATGGCCGATTGCCATGGTTCGACGGGCTTAAAAACAATTGCCTTTGCAACCTACCAGTACGACTCATTGACCAATTTTTCATCCCATCCAGCATCCTTGCATACGCCCATGGTGCCCGAGCATTTCTAACACCATCTTTAGAGACAAACTGTTGGGACGGTGAAGTGGATGAGTCCATCAAGGAGGCACCGAAGGCAGTTATGTTTGTGTGAGAAAGTGGCTAGTGGGCAGCTAGAGGTTCCACAGCCAATTATGATGTTGTCGAAATATGTACCTAGTGGGGCCGTGGTGACTTTGTGCATGAAGGTGTAGCTTGAAGCTGGTGACACAAAGTTCAAATGCTATAATTACTTTCCACATTACTGAATGCATCATTAAACAGATTGATCGACAACAAATGTTACACATTTTAAGTCTCGTTTGTTTTTAAGTGACCAAGTGTAATTATATATCAAACAGATTTAATATTTTTTTTCCTTTACAAGAATTTTCAGCCGGTTGCTTCTGTTTATTTCGATTTATTTTGTTTCTTGCGTGGGATGTGAATATGAAAATTAAAACGATACACATAAAAATAATCTGTCAGGTGTTATATCAACCAGAACACTCTCAAGTATTTTTTTTAAAGAAAACTGATCATACACATCGAAGGGTCTGAGGTGGTCAATGTAAACCAACAGATAAAAAGTCAAACGCAACGTTGTTTTCCCAAAAAAAACCCCGAAAAGTGATGCTCTCTTCTAAGCAAAGAAAAAACGTCACGTAATTGTATAGACTAATATACTATATAAAGGGTAATCATTTTACAGATGCTGCCGAAGTGAGTCATCACCTAACTTATTAGTCAGAAACATCACTTTCATAAGCCGGCAGGCGTAATTGGTTCATCAGAATTCACCTCAATCAATTTAAGGATCCATTTTGCCCCGAATTTCTAGATTTAGTCTCAGTATAATCTTCATGAAAAATGCGTACCTTGAATGTTTGACTCCTTCAGAATATTTGACCATTATCGTTTGTTGACTTCAATCAACGACACATAGTAAGTTGTTGAACTGATCAATCTGTAATTAATTTAAAAAGGATTAGATTTATTCGACAGATTAACAAGAAGTTGACTATTCAGTCAGATGACTTACAGAAGTAGATGATCTTTACCTGCATCGTATCTTTTATTCCAGATATTATATGCAGTACAATATGCGATCAGAAGGTACAATCCGATCTTGAATGACTCATCACAAAGGCTAAAGATGGCCTCCAGATCATGCAAAATCTTTCGGGGTACTTGCAAAACAAGAGCATGCTTACTGACTTACCAACCAGATCAAACCTCAGAAGATTGACTGATACTATAAACCGAAACTAAGGGTATCTGGGAGCGTACTTTAAAACAGCACGAAAAAGATACAGATAATAAAAAAGTTTCCAATTCTAGTCGATGGATTCGCTCCACGTAAGTCTTTAATCATGGACTTCAAAATAACAGAATTCAAGCAAAAACTACTAACCATGGTATCAGCTACTAGCTGAAACTAACAGGGGATTAATGTTCGTAAACAGAACACATATGAGACGATGTTGGGATCAACAAAAATTGAAGACAATGGTTACATGGTATAACATGAACTTTAATACAGAGTAGTTACAAGATTCATACTCTAATTTTTTACACCGCCATTCGACCACAACAAAAACTGGAATCAGTGTCCTCATAAACGTTGGCTTAACTCAAAAAGCAATATATATAAACATTCGTAGTGGCTTAGCACAAACCAACATCCAATGCCACAATCTTATTACTATTCAACGCATATTCAAATTTTTTAACTCTCGTTTTTTGATTTGTTATATGAGGGCCAAAATAATCATATTTACTACATGTAAGGAGTTGCTGCAACAAAACTAGCATCTGATGTTGATTGCAGAATTATCAAACTATCCTCAAAAAAGAAGCAAAAACCATCGTCGTCATAACCAAATTCACCACTATATAACACTAAATTACAAATAGTTATAGATTGTGTTTGTGAGTGTGTTTTGAAGTTAAATATGGTAAGAAGTATATCACAAGATACAGAAATGAACAAAATTTGAACTTTCTATTGACACATTACAACAAGGAACTTCCTATTTTTGGCCAAGCTTATTAAATTTTGTACAACATACCAATTAACAAGACATCATTTCAACCAAAAATCTAACCATTTCTTTCCTTTTTTTTTCTTTTCTTTTCTTCAACAAATCTTTAGAAAAAGCATAAACATTTAATCCCGATTAAACTGACCTCCCATTGGCCCTAACCGAACCCGCACCACCAAAAACCTTAATCAAACTCGACGCATTCCGTCTAACTTTCTCATTATCATCCTCCAAAAACCTCAAACACAATTCAAACACGCCTTCCCTTAACGCCTCAGCACAAACACTTTCACTACTCAAACAAATCAAATTCAACGTCATTAACGCGTACTGCACACCTCTCGAACTCCCATCCCTCAACACCTTAACCAAAACCCTCACAAACCCGTCAAACCTCACCATCTCCTCTCTCCCTCTCCTACATTTCGCCAACAACCCCAAAACCTCAACCGCCCTTTCCAAACCCTCACTCAACACATTAACCAAAACCGAAACCACCCCACATTCCACAGCCCTCCTCCTGTTATCCGGATACGAACAAAGCGCGTAAAGCGCAGTTGCAGCCTCTTTCCTCTCACGAAAACACCCCACATTCAAAAGACTCACCAACCCCTTGATAGCAAAAGGGTACGCACCAATAGTCGCCTTATTCACCTCCACCACAGCCAAACTGGTGACAACAGTCGCAGCAGTGGCACGACAGTCCGAACTCTCCCCCCGAAACAAGCTCTCAATAATCTGACACAACCCACCTTCAGCAACCAACCCAACTTTATTATCATCATCCAAACTCAAATTCAACAACAATTTCAAAGCCTTTTCCTGCAACTCAACACAAGTTTCATTATCCTTCACACCAACACAACCCAATACGCCTTTCACAGCACCAGACTCACACAGCCTCTTCCTGACATCAAAATCATGCTTAGAAACCGCCAAAAGCTCCTCAACAGCCATGAGTTTGACCTGAGGCGTTGACTTTTGAGAACTCAAGGTAGAGATGAGGGTTTGAGGATTAAGTTGGTGATTCGAGATGGGTTTTTGATGGTGAAGAATCTTGAAAGAAGAGATGAGGGATTTCAAGGCATGGTTAGGGATTAAAATGGGTGAATCTGATAAAGGTAAGTTGGTTATGGGACAAGTACGATGACCAGCATCAAGCCAACGTTGGATTGAGCGACGGTCAAAGGTGTGACCAGAGGATATGATCACTGGTTCTGACATGAGTTCTAATGAAATTGGACATTTAAAGTCATCTGGATAGTTTATTGTTGTTGCCATTTTTTGATGATGTTATTGTGTTTGTGTTTTAGTTGTTTCTCTCACTAGAATCAATGAATGGATGAAAGTGAGTTTTGTGTTTTGTGTTTTGTTGTTTCTCTTTCTAGAAGTGTTTATGTTTGTGATTTATATTTGAGGGAGGTTTATGAGGTTTAGCTTCATCTACTTTGTGTTGTGTGTTGAGGTGGAGAACCTTAATTTTATATTCAAATGTCACACTACTTGCTTGATTTTATATTGGAGTAGTGTAGAGTAAGGGAGAGCATATGACCCGAACGGACTGGATCGACCGAAGGACCGACCGGATCGACACGGATCGAGACCGGACCGACCATATTCGGTCCGGTCCGCGGTCCTGGCTTTTGGGCTAATTGGTCCTGGTCCGGTCCGGTCCGGACCAAAACCGACGAATTTAGCCTTGTTGGACCGGACCGACCACATTCGGTCCGGTCTCGGTCTAAGGTTTATCTCAAAATTGGTTTTCGGTCCGGTCCAGTCTTGGCCGGTCCGGTCCGATTTTTGGACCATGCACACCCTTAGTGTAGAGTGTGGCATTAGATTGTGAGGAACTCCATCCATATCAAAGTTAATCAATATCAAAATTTGGGTATTGAAATTGGATGGTGCTGAGCAAAACAGGATCGAATTGAAAAACTGAGCCGAACAAGTTTGATCGAAACCGAACCGATCATATTTCGTTTGATTTTCGATACTATATATTTATGATTTTTTATTTTGGTTTGATCCAGTTTGAGCCAAAAACGAGAAAAACGCACCTAAACCATATAAACCGAATCGAACCGAATGGACCGACATAAAACCGAACCGAGTCACTTCGGTTCTGTTCTCGGTTCATGTCTTTCACAAACTCGGTTTTTTCCTGTTTTGGTTTTGGTCAGTTCGGTTCGGTTCGGTTTTGACCTCATGGTCAACCCTAAAATTGAAAAAGTATGAAAAACTTTAGTCAGTTCATTTATATCTGAGTTAAAATGTATTTTCATTCAAGTAATATGAACAGAAGAAATTAAATTTTGTCTACCTCGATGTATCAATATGGTAATAAGAGAACCGATTTTTGTTATAATTTAAGTATGAATTGGACGAAAGATTTTTAGTAAAAATGACGCCATTTAATTGATAGACGTTGAGCTGGATAAACACTGCACTAGATCATACTAGTAACTGATATTGTTATTTGGCTATAATTAGAACCGACCTAGATTGATTACACTCGTTATGGTCTAGTGCGGTATGTTCTTAGCATGGTTTTAGGTTTGGTAATTTCTTTTAGAGTAAATTGCATAAAATCGTCTTTAAAGTTTGACGAATTTGCATGTTTCGTCCCAAACATTTAGAAACTGCAAAGACTGTCCTTGTGGCAAAAATTTGGGGCATATATCGTCCCTGATTTGGGCATATACCGTCATGTGACAAACCTTTAGGGTATGTATCATCCTTGGGACGATACATGCCCCAAAGGTTTGCGACAGAGACGGTCTTTGCAGTTTTGAAATATTTGAGACAAAACATGCAAATTCATCAAACTTTAAAGACGATTTATGCAATTTACTCTTTCTTATAAATGTACATGTGTGCATTGTCAGCTTAACCTCTAATTTTATACTGTCGTGAATAACATGTAAATAAATTTACTACTAAGAGCATAATTACTTGACATGTATGGATAAGTGTTTGTTAAATCTATGAAAATGACTCTTGGATCTCATCACTTTTAGTTATCTTGTTAAATTGAAATGAGATGCCTTTTGTATTATTCCCTTTTTCAGGCTTTAATAAAATTTGTCTTTCTAAAAGAATAAATTTGTGAAAATGAAATTAAAAATCATTATTTATTAGAAGTCACCAGAAAAGTAGAAGACATTAATTTGACAAACATGTGATATACTCCCTCCGTCCCAAATTTTAAGTCCAGTTTGACTTTTCAAAGTCTTTTTCTTCCGACTTTGACTGTAATTATTTTTTTTCGTGTTATATAATACTTGATGAAAAATATATAAATGGATTTGTGTTTCAAATGTATGTTTATTGGTATATTTTTCATCAAGTATTATATAACACGAAAAAAAATAATTACAGTCAAAGTCGGAAGAAAAAGACTTTGAAAAGTCAAACTGGACTTAAAATTTGGGACGGAGGGAGTAATATTTTCATAATCGTATGTGTACTTATCCATTTCATGACTACCTAGTTAACAAACATATTTTCATAATCACTAGTAAAGTATTCGCGTAATATGGCGGCGAGTATTTTGTGATTAAATTTTATAACGGCAGGTACACTCAGTCTTATTTTTATTGCTGATATTTTAGATGTGTGTGAGAGAGATATAAAATGGTTTATGTGTATGCGGTTATATTTTTTTAATAATCATTACCGAAAACAATAATTTTTAGAGGTTACACATTTTTAATAATGATCTGTAAATAATTTGAAAAATATATTTAATTTAGTGAGAACGTCTGTATTTAATTTTGAATAATGTGATGTATTGAATTTTAAGCTTTCCTCTTATAGTAAGTGTGTAGACTTATTTTTTAAAAATTTTCTTTTTAGAAATGACCTAAATACATTATAATGTACGTAGTTAAGATAATCAAATTTCAAACCTATTTACTTTACAAACAAATTTCTTTCAACTGAAATGAAATAATCACACTCTTAAACTCTTTAACCAATAATGTATCCCTATATTTCAAATCCATGTAACTATTTTTAATGAAACAATTGTTTTACTAACATTTATCATGTGTGTGAGTGTGACACTATCCATTACTAGATGATGAGTTAATTTAAAGACCGACATCTTCATTATAAACATCGACTTTGGTCATCCTGTGTCTTTTTATTTTCACTAGAAGATAAACTTGTAATAATGATAAAAACTAATTATGTTACACTTTAAATAGAGTAGTAAATAGCTGATTAAATTCAATCTACCACATTCTTGGAATCTTGGTACACATTATTGCCAAAAAAAATGTGATGTCGATAAATTTACACATTCATGGTATGTAAATTGTAATAATCCTTTACAAACTTTCTAACTTGTCGAGATTGGCCACAAATGGTTCAAAAGTATACGTTGTGGAAATAGGTTTTTCAAGTATGGTTTAAATTTTCTAATGTATAAATAAAGGGTTGCTAAACATGTTTAGTGTTAGATAATATATGGAATGTTCAAGTTAATTAATATCAAATTTTTATTTAATGAAAGTAATTTTAGAGTTTAATTAATATTCACTAAATGTATTTTTTGAAAAAAAAATAAATAAAAAAAAATAAAAAGAAAAAAGAAAACTAAATATTCACGCAAAACGACGGTGTATTTCGAAAAATAATTATACATACGAACTTGTGGTTTGGGTGTAACGCATAAAGCAACACTTATGAGTTCAATTTATTGACATTGCGAGAACAAATAGTCTATGCATTATAAACGAAAAATGATAAAAGTTAGAGGATCAAACAATATTTAAACTATTAATTTGGTAATGAATTTTATTACAATTTTTTATAAAAATGGTATTGATGACGTATAGTCTACATTCGGGTCACGAACCCGACTAATGACCGCTACTAACAAGCCCAGTACGATTGGGCTAACCCGATAACGGTTTGGGCTCACGAGGGCCCAAACCCAAAGTTATTTATGGCTTACGATATCGAATATCTCTTATTTACTAACCGACTTAGGCGGGACACGCCGAAGTTTGGGGAACACGAAACCAATAAGGGTTTCGTGTGTATATAAAGGGCATCCCAACCCTCATTAAAGGTACGATCTAAAAACCCTAATTCTTAAATATACTCTCAAACCGATTAGTTACTCTCACGCCGGAGGATAATCGTTGGAGACAATCCCACGATAAGCCTAACGGTGTTTTCTGTTTTCTTAGTGCGCAGGTCTCAAGCATTAAGACATAATTGATACGGAATCGGACCCAAATAAGGAACGCCCAACTTTTGTATCAACAAGTGGCGCCATCCGTGGGACCAATCACTAAGAACTAGAATGACGAAGCATGGAAATCAGCGATCGCAAACTGACCCTACAGGAAAGAAGCCGCTAAGCGGATCAGCCTCTAAGCAGACTTCTAGGACAACCAGTGTCGCAAAAAACCAAGAATCAGGCCTAGTCTTCCCTACGGTGGAACCACGCTCGGGGACAACCCAGGCGACTACAACCACCGCCAGCGCAGGAAATCCACTACGTACTCCTTTTACCACCCGTTTCCAATCAGTGCTGGAAACTGACCTCACAAAGGCACCGGATGCACCTGACAGAAACAAGGGCATTATGGTAGAAACATACACCCTTGCTTTAGAAGGGGTCGCGCCAGAACTAGCACCAAGTGATTTCGTGTCTCAGAATTACGAAATCTTGGCTGCTCTCATGAAAGAGGAAGCAAAAAAGAGGTCTGGTAGGAGTTTGCATGCTCGACTCGATTTCGGCCCAGAATACGAGATGTCTCCACCGTGCCATCAGAAGGAAAAGCGCGGAAGGGACAACCGCCAACCCCCAGTATTTACCAGGATTGGGAGGAGAGTCGAGAATGATGAAGAAGTGGACATGCAGTACCTTAGGGAACACGAGGAAGATGGACGGCGTACCAATGTCCACGCTAGACTTGGTAGCAGCAGGGTCCATGACAGACTGGGATGACAATACTCCCCAAGTGGAAGCCCAAGCGAAAGCCCTTCAAGCGGGAACTCGGAGAATAGTCGGCGCAAGCGCCGAAAGAGGGAAGACTCATCCTCTGGTAACTCCTCGGACAACGAGGACATCGAAACTGGACACTGGAAGTCCAGGAGGAAATATCGCGACCAAGAGGAGGAGGACATATCCCTCCCGTGGCTCCGCCAAAAAGTGGATGCGTTCACTCGACGCATCAGTGAATTCTCAGAAAACAAAAGAAGACGCATGCCCGCCAACGTGAAAACCTATGATGGAACAGGTGATCCAGACGATCACCTAAAAATTTTTGAATCAGCCGCTACCATCGAAAATTGGCTACAACCTGTGTGGGCCACATGTTCAATTCCACACTGGTTGGAAACGCGCGAAATTGGTTCAGTAAGTTTCCACGCAGAAGCATTAATGGCTTCGAAGAGTTGCGGAAAGCGTTCTGCCTCAACTTCACTTAAAGGAAAAAGTGCGCTAAACCCCTGTCGAACTCGCCAGGGTAAAACAGCGCCAGGGGAATCTACAAGCGCTTATGTGGAGCGCTTCAAGGACGAGTGCATACAGGTTAAGGCAGGCCTCGAAGTGTTGAAGATCTCAGGGTTCATGAACGGGATTAATAACCCAGAACTCATCAAAAGGCTGAATGACAAGATCCCCCAAAACCTTTGATGAACTCATGAAACGCACAAGGTCCTTTATCCAAGGAGAAGCCGCCGCAACGGACAGTAAGAAAGGCTACTCAAACTACAGGTCACAGGAACAACCTCGGAGACAATCCGCTGACCAGGGTAGCAACCGCAACAGAAATTACCGCAGCCAGGGAAGCGGACGAGATAATGATAAATACACTCCGCTAACCAAGACTCCAAAGGAGATATTCGCGACGGAAGGCGCAAACTTCCCGAGGCCCCTACCAATGCTCCAATACCTCGACAAAACCAAGTCACTAATCCAAGGCTTTGACAGGTTCACCATCAAGCAGGTTCCTAGAGGAGAAAATCGAAAAGCGGATGCACTAAGCAAGATTGCCTCCACAAGCTTTGCACATCTGTCAAACACAAGTGTTGGTGGAAGCGCTGAAGAGCAAGTCCATCTCAGAGATGGAAATATCCACAGTAATAGAATAGGAAGGACCTACGTGGATGACGCCAATAATGGAATTCATAAGCAAGGGTGTATTGCCCCAAGAACAAAAGGAAGCCCGAAGAATACGGCGAACAACACAGAGGTTTGAACTTCGAGACGGTGTACTCTATCGACGCTCCTTTTTGCAACCATGGCTCCGCTGCTTCGGCCCCTACAAGCAAATTATGTACTCAGGGAAATCAATGCCGGTTCATGCAGCATGCATTCAGGACCACGATCCGTGGTGGCGCGGGCTTTACGGTCGGGATACTACTGGCCCACCATGCACCGTGATGCGCGGGAATTAATAAGAAAATGCGGCGATTGTCAGGTTCATAGACCCATTCCGCGCCAACCACAACAGGAGCTAACGCCTATCACGGCGCCATGGCCATTCTACAAATGGGGTATCGACATCGCAGGCCCCTTCCCCGTTGCAGCAGGAGGATTGAAATTTCTCATAGTGGCCATAGACTACTTCACCAAGTGGATTGAAGCAAAAGCAGTTGTAACAATTACTGGCAATCAGGTCAAACGCTTTGTTTGGGAAAATATCGTATGCCGCTTCGGACTACCTGGGGAAATCATCTCGGACAACGGGAAATAATTCTGTGACAATCCCTTCAAGGACTGGTGCGAGAAGTTGAATATCACGCAACACTTCGCATCGGTTAAACATCTACAAACCAATGGCTTAGTAGAGCGTGCAAATCGAAGTCTGGGCGAAGGAATTAAAGCACGTCTGGACAAGCACAAAGGAAGGTGGGTAGAAGAATTATCGCATGTTCTATGGGCGCACCGTACTTCAATCAAAACTAGCACGGGAGACACCCCCTTTTCTCTAGTCTATGGGACAGAGGCCGTCATACCTGCCAAAATTAGGATGCCAACTATTCGCACTGCTGAAGTCAATGTGGCAGCCAATGATGACGAGCGGCGTATTGACTTAGACCTGTTGGAAGAAAGACGCGAGCGCGCAACTATATGTGAAGCAAGGTCGAAGTCAAAAATGAAGGGATACTATGATGCTAAAGTGCGAAGTGTTTCATTCAGACCAGGTGACTTTATATACCGCGCCAATGATGCGAGCCACGCAGAAGATACAGGCAAACTTGGACCGAAGTGGGAAGGACCCTATGAGGTCACTGAAGCATTAGGAACAGGCGGGTACAAGCTACGAGACATGGACGGTCGGGAACTACCGCGCACATGGAACATTTGCAATCTTAAGCGATGTTATCTCTAGGAATGGCTACGGCCCAGCGCACGGACACTCTTGCACTTTAGTGAAGTGCACAATAAATATCCGTGTATTTACATTTTGTTTTACTTAGGGAAATGTCTTATTTACTTTCTTTCATAAAAACTTGCAAGTATTAATAAAATGTCGCGGTTTCTAGCTAACTGTGACAACTCGCAATTTCAGGTCATTTCTCAAGTTTCACTATTTCATCATTTATCGTAAACTGGGTTTACGAGTATCAAATTCGCGTAACCTTAATGGTTTAGCTGCGAATTCATGATCATATCATCATAGGCATTTCATATGGACTAGTTTGGTCTACATTTCATTAGCATCATTATCATCATATTAGTTCATGCATGGTTTTGCATTTTTCATTAAAACGAATAATTTCATATTAAATAAACGCTATCGCGTAATTTATTATTTTGAACATTTGATCTGATAGTTCCAAAAATTATCCCGATATATTTTTATACTTACATTAAGTTTATAAAAATAATATTATGAGTTTACTCAGTGTTTTAAATTTATTTTGTATATAAATTGTTAAATTTATATAATTACGACGGGTTTCGTAAATTCTACACGATAATTATTATTTCACACAAATTTTGCAAGAAATATATTTTTATAATTTTTATGACCTCAATATATTTTACTTTGACTCGTTAAAATTTATTTTTAGCTAACGCTACCCTAAATGCTCAAATGTATATACAAGTTACTACTTACCTTCAAGTAACTTTACATTTACTTTACTTACACATTTACATACATAATAATAAATAATAATAATAAAAAAAAATATATATGTATTATTAAATACATACATGGTGATTCACCAAGATATGCAAGATTTTTCCTTTACTTGTATAGTCTTACACTCCAACTCTCTTACACATTCAATCACATTATTTCAAAGTAAAAAGTCAAGTATTTCTCTTCCTTTTTCCTCTCCAAAACCGGCCAACCTCTAGATCAAGAAGGAGTTCATCAAAAATCTTCAAGTCAAGTTTTTATCAACCTAGATACACTCTTAGTTTAGGTTTTGAAATAAAAACCTAGGGTGTTTAAGATTTAACCTTTGTTCTAGTCACCTCATCAAGTAAACTAGTAAGCATATCATCTTCATTTTTCATCTTTCATTATCATTTCATATTTATTTCATCATATTTGAGCAAAGCATGCAAGACTTATGGATGTTTATACCACTTTTTACATTGTTTTTAAGAGTTATACTTATATAAGTCATCCTATAATTAATCCTTGTTATATACCACTCTTGATGATGTTTAGGAACCCATGACACCCTAAGAAGGTGTATGGTAGGATTAGAATACCTTCGGAGTTGTTTTGAATGGGTTAGAATAGGTTTGGCGCGAGAAAAACTCATTTCGACAAGTTTTAAAAAGGGTCTGATCTTATTTTGAAAATCTGGAAATCTCGACAGTAGATAAAAGTTTTTGGCCTATATAATTAGAAAATACACTTTAAAACGAAACCGTGGCCGCTTGAACGGATTAAAACGGAGCTATAACGAAGAAGTTATGAAATTTTCAATTTGGCGACGAAAAATATAAAATCCTGAAAATTTCAGCAAACTATTTTTGTTTTGTACGAGTCAAAAATGAAGCTTGGACGTTGTAAATTATGTCGATTTGTCAAAAATATATTAGTATACTTTGATACGAAGCTAAGGACGTATAATACGTAGAAAACGGATTTGTAGAACTTAAACTATACACGTTTACACAAAATTGCCGTAACTTTATTAATTAAGAAAAACTATATTATTTTTATTAGACAAGTGTTACGGTAAACAAGTAATCATATTGAAGGCTATTTTTAAAGTTGACGTAGAACTTTTTGTAAAGAGATGTCTTCTAATAAAAGTGAGATCACCAAGCATATTTTCCAAAATGACCAACCGTTTGTATAGCGGAGTTGTAATGAATTAACTACGGTTGCTTAAACTTTGCCGAAATTCACTTTTAAACTACATTTTGGACAAAATCACCATACTTAACCTATATTTTTCTCTATGAACGAGACCTCTAGGATAAAAACTTAAATGCCAAAACTTTGAGATTATGATACAAGCTTTCCAAAACCGTTGAGTTCGTTTCCTAACGTTCGACGTACACCATTTTACGACTAGCTTTCCGAGGCCATTTTTGTCACTTTCATGAATTTTCCAACGACATTATTTTACGACGAAAAGTTATAATTTCATAATAAATCATTAAGAAACTATTGTAGGATGTCATTTTGACGTAAATACTTGCAAAGTAATTTAAGAATGGTCAAGACGTCAAAAGAGTATTTTTCGACGAAGAGTATTAGTTTCAAAAATTCACAAGTGGTATAAATAACATACGAATTGCATGCATAACATTACATCATGATTTATTACATATCATATCATTCATAATAGGTCCGTTTCGAGATTCACGCTACATTTCAGTGTATCCACTTTTGTCATCATAATCATTGCAACAGGTGAGTTTTCATAGCCCCGATTTATTCAAGTTTTTACTTTATTTCAAATCTACGGGGGAGAATACATTGCACACCATTTTTATTACGCTACCAAGTATGTCAAATTCATTATATTGCTTAAGTTACCTCATTGCCAGTTAAATAATGTTCCATTAACTACCTACATACTATTACAACGTCTAAGAGACGAATTTCCTACACAACTTGCAGCGTCTCCAACCTCATTCAGCTTCTTCAGTAGGTCGGAATCTTGGCGCGATACGGTAACCGGTATCCCGTCAGATCTGGGGAGATGGGCTGCGCCAATACCGCACAAAACAGCCTTACCTTTAATCCCTTATTTTTTGGAAAGTCTTGTAGCATGCGCTTCCAACACCTGCTTCAAGGGCACTTCCTTCTCCAAAGCAAAAGGATTCAAGATATCCTTGGGGCGAGCAAATATTGGCACTTGGAGTTGAGATTCATCGGGTTTCATAAAATGGTCCAGTTGCGCTTCCGCATCTTCACCAAGATGCCGAGCTAAGGTCAACCCCTCCATAATAACCCCTATCGGATGATCATGGTCGCGCTCTAACTCAGAAATCATGAGAAGCTCCAATGCCTTAATCTTCTCCATAGCAGCCACCAGCTCATCATATGATTGCGCATTATACCCGGGTACCTTATCAGCAGGTGTAACCACCCGCATTTTTAGGTTACTTTTCATTTTCGAGAATTTACTATTCACTTTTACTATTCACATTCACTATTCATCTCGCAAAATTTTTAATCCACATTCTCGTAAGATAAATTATTTTAGTAATAACCTGAGAGTTCGACCATCGTTAGATCATTTTCGCAAAAGTTATTAAGTAAACATCGTTTTAAAAGTTTCGTTTTAGACGGTCCACCGTTTAAACATCACGCGCATAACGAAAATCAACTCTGACAATTTTCCTCGCATCAGATAAATTTTTAGATCACTCATGATTAATTTGAGAATTTTTAAGATTTATTATTTTTAATATTACCAAATAAGCCCAGCGCAGAACAAAACTAAACTTACGTTTTAAACAATTCTACTTACATCCAGAATTAACGATTCATGCACTGTGTTTCTAATATGTTTTTGATACTTTTACATTTTTTGGAAAATTCAAACATATTTCCCTCCTCCTTTGACCATAAAGGAATTAACCTTGTACATTCTACATTTTTGCTTAAATCGCGTAACTTTTAAACTTCACGTATAACTGTTAAGTTATCCCGCGTATGACGAAACCCAAAGTTTGACATCTCATATCACTTTTAGATTAATTTTAGTCTACTCTAAATAAATTCACAGTCGTTTCCCTGAAATTTCGTTCTTTTTTGAAAAACTGCGTATTACGCGTTTTTGACCCGTATTTCCAGCTTTAAGCAGCGTTTTTGCACCCAATGAGACTTATCACCCATTTTATATTTTTATATGGATTATAATGATGAGTCTCATCATTCCTACAAGTTTCGTATTTTTAAGATACCTGATTTTACGTTTTATGGCTTCGGTTGGCATTTAACGGAACCAAAACTCACTCCGTAACCAAGATAATACCAAAACTAACCACCTAAGTCATCTTATCTTCACTTGGCCGACCTAAGGGGGGGGGGAGTCATCATTTTGGTGGCAAAATCCCAACCATTGTTCATTTAGATCATTACAAGTGTCCTAACTTAACCATGGTTAATATTTAACCCAATATATGGTTAACCAAACTTACCCTCCTATAAATAGCAAGTGATATGCATCCTAAGAACCCTCACAATCTGTTTTGGGTCATTCATATCACAAATCATACATATCTTCCATCATTTGATCCATAAACTCCAAGTTTATGCAAGGAAGTTCCAAAGATCAAGCTTCTACATCAAATCTCTAGCAAGTTTAAGTGATCTTCTTGAGTTTAAATCCACTAAAGTCACTTAGTACTTCATCACCAACTCTTCAAGTTTGCAAGGGTTCCAAGGTGTGGAAAGCTAGCTCAATCCAAAGTCTTAAGCGATCAATCAAAGTCCGATCCTTACTAAGTTACTCCTTTCTTATTGAAAGCCAAAAGTTGTAAGCAACTTATCACCACCATCATCTCATCTTTATTATTCATAATATTAACTATTTCATGCTATATATATAGTTACTATGTTGATTCATGATGTACATATACTCAACCACTTGTTTTAATTCACATATTGTCATAAAGGTAACAAACTACTCCATCCGTCCCAAAATTATAGTCCCCTATTGACTTTTTCGGTCTTTCTTCTATAACTTTGACCTTCAATATTTTTGTTTGTGTTACATAATACTTGGTGAAAAATATATGAATGAATTGGGTTTTAATTGTATTTTCATTGGTATATCTTTCATCAACTATTGTATAATACAAATAAAAATATTTAAGGTCAAAGTTGAAAGGGAAAGACCGAAAAAGTCAATAGAGGACTATAATTTTGGGACGGAGGTAGTAGTAAACTAGTCATATTCTACACATGTGAGACCATTAAAAACAGTAACATAAGGACTTTCTAACTTACATAATGTGGTAGACAAGATAAAAAGGTAAACATCGCAATTTGAATCACCCGAAACGGACAAACAAGTCAAAAGTTATAAGCAAAAGAAGTTAGCGAAACCTAAACGCCAAAACTACCATGTACAAGCTGTTTTCAGTTCTGTCTTTTTAAAAGTGGTACTTCTGGTCCGAATCATCAAAAAGTTAAAACATGAAAGTTGTCCGGAACGACGTTTTCCTATAATAACATAGAATCTCGGGCCTTGAAAACGCATAAATAGGCCAAAATCTTTCAAAAACAGAAACTGCCGTAAATATAGTCTCACAACTATACTTTTGTCACAACTAAAAGCAAACCAAGAGGCCTAATGGCCATAAGCCAAGACCACGGCTACGGCTAAGGTCAAGGTTGAGTCTCAAGACCATGGTAGTCAAGACCAAAGTCACGGCGAGGCCATGGCTAAAGCCTCAAGGCTTGTTTGCCCAAGACCGTTAACTAAGGTAATCATATTTATGAAACGACGAGAACTTGTAAGAACATGATAAACTTATTTATATAACAATCTTCACTCAAAACATATATTATATCTACTAAGTGCTACAATAGTAGGGAGCTTCATGTGAGGGGTTTCATTTGAGTAAAACGTATCGACGAGTTGCAGGATTTACGATTTAAAGTGTCCTAGCTCCTCGAACGTTTACTGCATGACCTCTGAATTATGATGGCCTGAACGGTAGTACGATATCTATAAACTAAATATGTTTTCACATATTAAAGATCTTTCTATAAACATCAAATGATAATTGACTACATCATGATCAACATAGGAATATATATAGGATGATTTATGTTTCCTTAAACATTATTCCAAACTTAAGTCGCAACATCCTATTCTAGGTTGATCGTAGAAGTTCTCACGGCATATCCATCATTCTCATTATACATTTGATATCATTTACTTTTAGGTAATTTCATAGCCCCACTTTCTATTACTTAATTGTTTTACAAACTCTTTGGAGGAAATACATACTTTATTTTAAACCAAACACATTGCTTTCAAACAAAAGCGGGCTCAAGTATCACAACGTATTGAGGCAGCCGTATCAAACAAAAGCGGACTCAAGTATCATATACTTGAGGCAGCCGTACCACTATATACTTATCTGATTGTTATTAGCACTAAGTTTCCGCATTTGCCAAACTTAAGTCCCTTAATCATGAATCATTAATCACTATGTGAGAGTGGGCGTGAATATTGTGAATAGATCTATTGGGATTGACGAACCCCGTTTGTGTTGGCCCCATTAAAGGCAAACAAACGCACTATTAAAAACGGCAATTTTACCTAATAGGGCACGCACCGACATTTTCTCCAATTAATTTTGGAGCACGTTAACGCCTTGATTGCATGATGCTTAGTCTAATAATAACTGTTTTGGTTTTCAAACCATTGGTGTGAATTTATAACTCACACTACAAACATAATGTGTTCAACCATCAAACAAACTCTATAAATTCACTCAACCTTTGTGTTGACAGTTTTAAGCATGTATTTCAGGTCCATAATGTCGAAAGCTGGCACGAAAGAGCAAGGACTATATCAAGAAGGCTATAAATTTTATTATCATTCGAAAACCAATTTAATGTATTTTGTAAACTTGGAACCATCTGGGACCTCATTTTTGTAAACTCTGATATTTATACAAATCGAATGATAAATCTTTTGAAACGACTCTATTAGAGTACGTTTTCTATTGTTATGACTGTTGTGCCATGGAGTAACACCCAGTTTGAATTCCGCTGCGTATCACAAAATTGGGGGTGTTACAACAGGCACCTTCAACAACTTTGCCTCATGAAGCTCCTCAATAGCCTCTGCCTTACCCCGCGCCAATGCGCACTGAACCACTCCCCCAAAGGCGTCCACTACTTCCTTCGACTCCAAGGTACTGAGCGCAGCAAGTCGCAGACCATGGCCAATGAGCCACCTGCGCTCATCGATTGTAGATAGGAATTGGGGATATAACTCCTCATAATACTCCAGGCTGAGCTTGCGCAACTTCATCTCCTGCGCTTCCATGGCACTGCTCACAGTGGCACCAAAATTTTCCAGCTGAGAGGTCAACTCTTCCTTGCCCTTCTCCGGATACTTCAGCGCCCAGAGACACGAAGCCTTGTACCCTGCTGACTCAGCACGCTCTTGGCTTATTTGACCCATCAACGCCATATTCTCTTCAGCCAGCTTTTGGGCATACGCACTCAGGCCCTCTGCCTCAACCTTGGCGCCAGCCAGCTGCGCCTCTAGCGACGCAATTTTTTGATCCTTTTGCGTGCCTTGGCTGCCTTCCCCAGAAACCTTAGCCTTTAGCTTCTCTACTAGTGAAGCTTGATGCGCAGCCGCCAGCATCAACTCCTCAACAAGTTGTTCCATGGGCGCATCCCCAGCCGCCGATGGCTCAGCGTTTTTGCTGTTTGGCTCGGAGAACTCAGAGTGCACAAGACTATCTCTGGGGGGCGACTCCGCAGACTGTTCAAACCTGCACACAAGAAAGGGAATTATTAATTTCTCGCATAAACAGGAGATGCGCAAAAAACTTTGATGACATTACTTACTGTGGGCCAGATGTATCAGCAGAGGGAGGAGGCGACGCAACATCGCTCGATGATGATTCCACCGTTAGGATAACGGGGCGCTTCTTCCTCGATGAGCTTGCGCCCTTCTCTCCAGGTGATCTCTTGCGCTTCAACAATGGATCCTCCTCCTCTTCCTCCATGTGCTCCGCCACTGCTACTTGTGATGGCTGTGCTACTGGGGAAGGTACTCTAGGGTTCGGCACGCTCTGCAGTAGGGTCGCTTCTAGTGCGACAGATGAGCTAGCCCCTGCTTCTCCCAGCTCCATTTCCACGGTACGCCCAGTTGTAGCCTCTAGAATGGGCTCTTCTCCCTCCTTCAATGGGCGTACCCCCACAGTAACCTGGCGCGGCTTCGCCAATCTCACAATGGCAAATAGATCCATCTATGCGCCACAAAAGACAACAACAAAACAAGTTTTTATAAGTACAATGGAAGAAGAAAGGCTTACATTAATAAAGTAAAGGAATGCAAAGGACGAGCACCCACCCTGGCCATCCGCGCCTAAGAAGATTGGAACCTCCTCAGGACTGCCAAAATAATTGCGGCTAATGCCCATGTGCACCAAAAACTCCTCGGGGTAGGAATTGATGGGGATGCGATTAGTGTTTATTGTATCTGCATCCTCCGCATTATACGATCCAGGGAGGGGGCGCTCATCCTTTGGCAGTGAACCCTGGGTGTAGAAATCGAAACGCGAGGGAAAACACGTATCATCGACCCAGAAAAATGTTTCTCTCCAATTCCTAAGCGCATCTAATTTTTCAGTATAACACTGAAGTCGCCCAGCGCGCTTAGGAAATGATACCCACCCGTTTGACCACGTTGTGTGGTAAAACGCGCGGAACAGATGGATGGTCGGGTTAATTGCCAGTAATCGGCAATTCACCTCGAAATTTATGATTTTAGCTGCACCTATGCAGTGCAGCTGGGATATATGCAAACGATAGTAGTTTAATACGTCGCTCAAAAATAGCGATATGGGCACACGCTGATTTGCGAACTCAAAAAAACGCATATATACCCCTATTTTCCCTTCGGGGAAGTCCACAACGCTTGTGCACCCGGAACTTCCGGATGCACCGCGAGGGGAATATAATAATCCGAAGCGAACTCTAGAAGTTCCTCCTCAGTTATTTCGGATGTAAAATCAGATAAACCTCGAACCATGGTATCTTTTTTATATGCGCACGCGCGGTTACCTTTGGAGTAAAACGGTTTCTTGCTGGGAAGTTCGAAGCTTTTTTAATGGCGGAAATAATTTTTTACTGTGATAATCACAGTAATAAGAATGCGGGTGGTTATATAAGTCTCCTCATCCACGCGATGACTGACACGTGGATTCTACTATCTCTACTTGAGTGGCTAGGATCTACTGATGTGACGTGGTTACAGTTACTTTTCCCCGATTTACGAGGCGTTCATTTTAAATATTATGTCTAGATACAACGTGTATCTTTCAAGGCGGGAAACCTGTTTGGCTTATTTGCTACGCTTCACAGTTTTTATTCGCTGCAGTTATTAGTCTAGCATCCGGAGTTCGTCACTCCGCATACTAGACTGGGGGGACATGATGACGTATAGTCTACATTCGGGTCACGAACCCGACTAATGACCGCTACTAACAAGCCCAGTACGACTGGGCTAACCCGATAACGGTTTGGGCTCACGAAGGCCCAAACCCAAAGTTATTTATGGCTTACGATATCAGATATCTCTTATTTACTAACCGACTTAGGCGGGACACGCCGAAGTTTGGGGAACACGAAACCAATAAGGGTTTCGTGTGTATATAAAGGGCATCCCAGCCCTCATTAAAGGTACGATCTAAAAACCCTAATTCTTAAATATACTCTCAAACCGATTATTACTCTCACGCCGGAGGATAATCGTGGGAGACAATCCCACGATAAGCCTAACGGTGTTTTCTGTTTTCTTAGTGCGCAGGTCTCAAGCATTAAGACATAATTGATACGGAATCGGACCCAAATAAGGAACGCCCAACTTTTGTATCAACATGTATTTTGGGTATATTATTTTTTAAGAGTTTTTTAAGTCTTAAGAAATTTTATCCTCACTTTATAAGTTGTATAGATTTATGTTCATTAATTACATCTTACGGTATGTCAAGTCAGCATATGAGCAAAACCCATAAATGAAGGGAATTGATACTCACACCACACATTTTGATTAATACACCACAAACTATGCATTACAGTTTGTACTGTACAATACTGTAATGCACAATTTGTGGTGTATTAATCAAAATGTGTGGTGTGAGTATCACCTCCCATAAATGAAAGTCAAGAAACAATAAAGGTGTTTAAAGGACCTTAGACATTTCTATTACCATTAAAATTGAACTGAATTATCATTAAATAATTTTGATATACATTAAATCAACAATTATAAGTAGTCAACCGTTTTTAATTTTGCAATCGACATCAGAGGCGTTTACAATTATTAAGGAACAATTTTCGCTTCTAAAGTAACATACAATCAAAATTTAAGGAACAAATTTGGTATAGTTTTAGTCAATATGATGTTATTACAATAAGTTTTAGATACAAAACTCACAATTTGGATAAGAAAAAGGTCGCAAACGATTAAAGAGTTATTTCAGTTAAACTGCG
Source organism: Chrysanthemum seticuspe (assembly GCA_019973895.1). Taxonomy (NCBI): domain Eukaryota; kingdom Viridiplantae; phylum Streptophyta; class Magnoliopsida; order Asterales; family Asteraceae; genus Chrysanthemum; species Chrysanthemum seticuspe. The sequence continues at coordinate 7,777,069 of BPTQ01000007.1, forward strand.
TACATCTAAATTAAATGTTTAATTCTTCCAAATTGCATGAACATTAAAAACATAATCTATTTATTTTATAACGAAAAATTGTTATATTAAAATACACTTTGGTTTTATTATGATTGTGACAACTAATTTACATGGATTCAATTTATGTGATTAGGTTTATCGTCACATAAACTTGAATTCGAGTGCTCGGTGGTGTTCGTCCACCGTTGCCCAAAAGATGCACCGCTAGTGCCATCATTTTGCATCGGCAGCGGCGTCATTCGTCCCTCAGTCGTTCTACCAAGGGCCATTATTGGTATTCTATTTATTATTTTTGTTTTTCTTGTTTCGTTTTGTGAGTGTGTATTTTTTGCAGGATACACAAACACCAATAACAGTTATTGGTTTATTGTTAGGGCTAATGTTTTAGTTATTAATGTATTACAGTATTAGGGAGGTACTGAAATAACGTTGAAATGATACAGCAATCAGTGTTATTCGTCTCTAACTCCACCTATCTCTCTTAGAAAAGAAAAAAAAAAAGTTATATCTATTAGTTATTTCAATTGATTAACATGATTAAAAACCTTGAACTTTTTGAACAAATTAGGAAATGAATAACACAACAGCAAAACAGAAAGTGAAAACTAATTATAGCATGTTTCATGTGAGTATAAACTTTTGGCATGTTTTGTTAGGTAAAGTGTCGGTTGTCTTGCCGGAAACGGAGGGGAAACTTGTTTTTCGCTTTTTTCAAAGTCATACATGCGTTTCATTATTTTATTATTTCAATTATTAAATAAAGCCATGATTTCTGTTTGGATTTATTCTTACTAAAACCCCTTTGCAAATCATATCTAGTCTAAGATGATCCTTTTCATACTACTTTGTACTAAAACATGACCACTATTATATGTTTCTCATACTTTCATATTAAGATATATCATAGTAAAAGATTTCGAGTTAGAATGCAAACAAGTTGTTTTTATAGAATGACTCATAATGTTATTGAGTTCGAGACACATATGAACATGAGTTTGTAATAAACTTTCACAACACAGTTCTTGATTTTGAACAAAACCAGGCCGGAGCCCAAATAAAATTTGATTATATCACTTATCACAACAGTGATAATTTGTTACGGAAACATTACATTCCAAAAGAAACGATCATGAGAGTCAAAAGACATTCTTGCAACCACGTGGGCTGCAACATTGCAATTACGACTAACCCAAGAAAAGGAAATGTTTAGTTGGGATGCCCATCTTCTAATATCGTCCACGATAACAGCAAAGTTCTAAAAAGGTTATTTTCCCGTTGAACCAATATTTGTAGTAGGGAGATCCACCTTGTTTGGGATTCGTCATGCAGAGCCTAAGAATTAGAATCAGTCGATGCCACTGGAGAAACCGAAATGAAATCATGTTCAATATAAGTGCACAATTGTATTGTACGAAGAAGAACTAATGGAGTATGTTCAGAATTAAATTTGTTCCTTGACTTCCATATATGCCACGCAATACGACAATAGATGTGTGCAAATTCATTTTATCTCACTTAGTTGGCACCGTTTCTAGGAGGGCTCGAACCCATGAGACTATAGATCCATTCATAGAATCAACTTTAAGACATATATAGGATTTGAAATACACCATTTTTGGTTGTGTTTGGCTAAGGGGCTTATTGGGCTTATGGGGCTTAAATTTCAAAAGCCCCCCCCCCCCCCCCCCCTATAAGCCCCATTTGGCGTAGAAGCTTATAGGGCCTTTTGAAATTATAAGCCCAAGCCCCAGCCATAAGCATCAACCCTAAAAATGAGGCTAAAATTTTTATAAGCCTCAAATATAAGCCTCGTTAGTACCAAATTACTTAATTACACACAAAAATATGTAATTATACATATGTTAATTTAATTACATGTCCTTGTTAGTAATTTTACAATAATAAGCCCAACTTAAACTAATTTGCCAAACAAGTTTATGAAAATAAAAATTCTAGTTTCGCCTTATAATATAAGCCCCAGCCCTAACCCCAACCCCAACCCCAACCCCAACCCTTATCCATGGGCACTCAAACAACATATGTTAAATTGTTTCAACCTTATAACGACAGTTAGGACATAATGGCGAGCAAGAACAATTTCTTCTAAACAAATTTCTCGCAAGTGGCTAAAGCAATAGAGCACACTTTCCACCAAAATATTTTAATTTTTAGTAAAGTTATAAGATGCCAAACTTGTCTCCAAAAGTTTTTATCTGGCGAGGAAGAAGATGAAGCTATGGTTTGAGAGGTAGAGTCGTGATGATGCAACGCTAATTGGTACCTTCAAATTTTACAGTGTAATTACCCCTTTAGCTTCATAATGCCATACAATCTTTTCTGAAGAGCCTGCCCTCAGTAAAGGTATTTTTAAAGTGAAATTTGATTCATTAGAACAACAAAGTGTAGTTTTGCTAAGTCCCATTAACCATTGAGTATAAATTCTGAAACTAAAGTGTTTTTGGTGAAAGGCCCCCGAGGATGACGAATATAAAAATCTTGAGGATAACGAATCCATTTTTGGGTCCAGAATGAGATATTTAACCCATTTACAACTTGCCACCTAACACCATGAAGAAAAAGATCTCTTTCTTGAATTAAGCTCTACCATAACCACGAAGGATGTGAACTCTTTGAAGCCATAAGAAAGTTTGAATATGGAAAATAGATACCTTTTAACACACGAGCCTAGAAAGAACTAGAATTCACTATTAGATGTCATCCTTGCTTAGTGAGAAGGGCCAAGTTGAAACATTGAAGATCTCAAAAACCAAGGACACCCCTTGATCTTCAGTATGAGAAATACAGCCCCAACTTAACCGGTGAATGTGTTGCTCGTGCGAATCACCACTCCAAAAAAAGTTTAATATGGACCAGGAATTTATCAAGAAAACCCCTTAGGCAACATATAGCATTGCATTGCATATGAAGGTATAGTTTAGATCACTGACTTGATCATTAACTCATGCCCGACTATGTGAGCAATTTTTGTTTTCACCCCTGCATTTTTAAGACCTTATCCTAAATAAAAGAGAAGAGTTTCTGTTTATTTCGTCCATGTATTGATGGAAGACCAAGATAACGCGCTCGGGGTCCACTAGCTTCAAGCCAAATCGATTGGAAAGGAACAATTTCACATCAAATAATGTTTTATTAAAAGGTATCGCAAAGCAAAGTTTTATTTTAATTCTAGCTAATCTTCTAATTGATCATATATTCACTAGTCTTGACTTTAACTCAACTTGCTTATGACCACATATTAAAAAGAAATGTAAATATGTGGAGGTACCCGTTAGTAACTACGGAGTACTAAGCATAAAATACAAATGTATATGACATGAATATCTCAATCCACAGTCTCAATATTATACGTATAATGTGCAAGTTTGCAACAACATATAATTTTTGAGTTCGATTAAATATCCAAAACAGATTTCTTACTAACAATAGATTGAAATGAAACAGCTTTGAAATCTTACAAACATAACATAAGATATGCATGTACATAATTCTGAATATATAGGGACTAAGTAAAGTAAATTCTTATCATGAAGGAGATGTTTAGTAAATTGTTAGTTACGTTAAAAGAAATCACGAAATGATACGGTTTGGGTGGCATCGCGTGGGTCCTTTTCCCTATGCATCCAACACCAATAATAAGATGGAGAAACTGTTTATCTAAACCAAAAAGTGATTCTTGTTAGGCTGAGGGCACTAGGTACCGTCGTAATAGGCAGAGGGTAGTGGATAGGGTTGGGCACTAGGTACCGTCGTAATCAAGTCAAGCAGAGCTCGATAGGGCTTGAGCTTGGCTCGAAAATCACAAAGTAGGCTTGACTTTGGTTTGATGGTTTAACGAGCTTTAATCATCGTCAAACTTAAGCTCGGCTTGAGTATTATTTGAACAAGGCTCAAACTCGACTCTAAAAGCTTGCATTTATACATAAATATCGTATTTAATAATTAAACTTATCAGCAAAGTTAAAAAAAATATGTGTTAAACTCAAAAGCAAATAACTTATAATAAATATTTAATTATTAGCATTTAGGTTGTTCATATAAATATGTATAATAAATATATTTATGTGCATGAAGGCTCAAAAAACTCGAGCTCGGCTCAGTATGTGTTTCGAGCTAATTTATTGGGTTCGAGCATGATAAAAGCTCGATTTGACCGAGTCAAGCTCGAGATCGAGTTACTTGATAAAAATTTGGATTGTTTTGCAGCCCTAGTAGTGGAGACCAAAGAAGGTGGTGGCGCTTTCAAGATTTATATGCTACATGTATATTTTATGCTATTTGTATTTTAGAAAAATATATAATAGCTTTTAGCCTTCTCAAAATGCAAGATGTATATATTTGGCTCTTTCAAATAAAAGTTCAAGCTCCGCTACTGACGTCAGTGTTATCTGACGGTGTTATAGCAAAAAGTGTTGCCACCTTAGATTTTCCCTTATAGCTCAGAACTTATAACTTAAACAAAAAATACACCCGCTCATCACTCAAGTTATAAAACACTCCTGAGCCTCACAGTTTTTAAAATAAAACACAAGAAAATAAGAAAAAGAAAAAGAAGTAAAAAGCCCGGTCGCTAGGCTAGTGAATTTGGCGCCAATACATATAACTTGGGGTTTGGACGTTTTGTATGGTCTCTTGCCATAGGATGGTGCCATAAGGAAATAGCGCATCCCTATGACTCCCGTACAATACGTTCTAAGTGTTATAGTCATTAAAGTCATTAGCTTCACATCACCATTTAGCACATCACTAAACATGTGTAATCGTCACCACGAAACCAAACATAAAAATTACTCATTTTTTTACAAACATACCCTGTAAACACAAACAAACAATGGTGCAACGGTTAGGTGGTCTGCACCACTGAGCCACAACCAAAATACTCCCGCCACGCGCGGTTGAAGGAGATGTGTAATCGGGATGGTGCGTGTTGGCTGGCACCACCAGATAGTCGACCACCATCATAACACCCTACCTTATGATAACGTGTTTATATAAGACAATAGTTAACCGTTTGTTTCATTCTTTTGATATGAGGAATAAAAGATGGAGTCAAAATTGATATATGGCTAACTTAGTTGATTTTGGCAAGGTTTTTGTACTTTTGTGGACCAACTTGCATTTTTTTCTCTCATCATGTGTGTGTGATCATTTTTATATTACTTTTATTTTACTAGTTAAATAATCTTTTTTATTTTATTTTATTATTGAATATATTTAAATAAATATAATTTCTCTCTCTTAATTCTACCTCATATCCAAATCTCATACCAAATCTAAATCTGAATCCAACCCCACTTATAAACCAAACGGACCCTAAAATTAGTTTAAAAGGGTGTTTCGGATTGCGGTATCTAGCGACTTAATTGATTATTTCATTTTGGAAATGGAGATAAGTTACTTATGAGTGTTTGAGAAAAAAAATGTGGGTGATATTCACATCATATCTTTTGATGCATGCATCACAATTTGTGTATTACAGTATTGTACGATACAAAGTGTAATGCACAATTGTGGTGCATGTATCAAAAGATGCAATGTAACCATCAATTCTAAAAAAAGGTAAAACGTGAATATATGCTTTTTTATTCCTTAAAACCGCGTTTTGAAAAAGTAAGTTAGGGGTTGCAGTTGGAAAACGCCATGTTGTAAAATCACTTTTTGGAAACGCAAATTTAAATAAGCAATAACAAACACCCCTTAAGTGAAGTTTTACTATTTTTCTTACGGTGGAAATATGATAATTTCTTATCAAGGGTCGTTTGACAAACACATACCAAATTACCCAGCACAGATAGACCAAATTTTACGATAAAAAAACATTATATAGTAGTAGTAACAAAGAGATAAATATTGTAATGTCATGTCGTTTATAGCAAAGTACACAAAAAGATTGCCAGTGACTATACATGAAGAAAAAACAAAACGAAGATATAGAGATAAAAATGAAATGTTGGAGCATATCTTATCCGAATCACTTTTTTTTTTTTTTTTTTTTTTTTTTTTTAATTTTAACATTTTTTTAGGAATGTAACTGTTTACCAAACAGTAAATAATTCTTAAAAATAGCAACAATGGTCCTTACAGTTTGGTTTTTAGCAAATTTGCTCCTTGTGATTTGAGTGCTTTGCTTAAAAAAAAAAGATTTGCTAAAACCATATTTACAAAAGAGATTCAGATTCTACACACTAATGTGGCATTACACTTGGATCACTTAAAGCGTAAGGTATTTTTCAACGAATAACAAGTTATTTGTATACCACGTCATCCTGCTCACAATAACACACTAATAACAAAGACACCCCTCATTCATAATATACCAATAACATCACTTGTAGGTCTCACAAATACCTTACAAAAAATACCCACCCACTAAAAAAAAAAATTACGTTTTGCGTGAGCCATTCAAATGCCTGAGAACCAATAGGCTGAGGGCACTAGGTACCGTCGTAATAGGCGGAGGGTAGTGGATAGGGTTGGGCACTAGGTACCGTTGTAATCACGTCAAGCCGAGCTCGACAGGGTTTAAGTTTGGCTCGAAAATTACAAGGAATGCGTGAGCTTGGTTCAATAGCTCAACGAGCTTTAATTATCGTCAAGCTTAAGCTTGGCTCGAGTATTATTTGAACAAGGCTTGAGTTCGGATCAAAAAGCTCGAATTTATACACAAATATTGTATTCAATAGCTAAACTTATCAATAAATTTAAGAAAAATATGTGATAAACTCAAAAGCAAATAACTTATAATAAATATTTAATTATTATATTAATATTCATATTAGCATTTAGGTTGTTCATATAAATACGTATAATAAAAATATTTATGTGCATGAAGGCTCAAAAAGCTCGAGCTCGGCTCGTTATGTGTTTCGAGCTAGTTTACTGGGTTCGAGCATGATAAAAGCTCGATTCGATCGAGTCAAGCTCAAGCTCGAGGTCGAGTTGCTTGATAAAAATTTAGCTTGTTTGCAGCCCTAGTAGTTGAGACCAAAAAGGTGGTGGCGCTTTCAAGATTTATATGCTAGCGTATATTTTATGCTATTTGTATGTTAGAAAAATATATAATAGCTTTTAGCCTTCTCAAAATACAAGATGTATAAATAAAAGTTCAAGCTCCGCTATTGACGTCGGTGTTATCCGACGATGTTATAGCAAAAAATGTTGTCGCCTTAGCTTTACCCATATAACTCAGAACTTATAACTTAAACAAAAAATACACTCGGTCATCACTCAAGTTATAAAGCATCCCTGAGCCTCACAATTTTTTAAAATAAAACAAAAGAAAATAAGAAAAAGAAAAAGAAGTAAAAAGCCCAGTAGCTTGGCTGGTGAATTTGGCGCCAATTCCTATAACTTGGGGTTTGGACGTTTGGTATGGTCTCTTGCCATAGGGCAATAGCACAGCCATATGACACCCGTACAATGTGTTGTTATAGTCATTAAACTCATTAGCTTTATATCACAATTTAGCACATCACTAAACATGTGTGATGGTCACCACGAATTAAACATAAAAAATACTCATTTTCTATAAACACACCCCACAAACACAAACAAACAATGGTGCAACGGTTAGGTGGTTTGCACCACCAGATAGTCGACCACCATCATAACACCCAACCTTATGATAACATGTTTATATAAAATTAGTTTAAGGGGGTGTTTGGGATTGCGGTATCTAGCAACTTATCTGATTATTTCATTTTGAAAATGGAGATAAGTTACTTATGAGTGTTTGGAAAAAAAAAGGTAAAACGTGATTATCTGTTTTTTTATGCCTCAAAATTGCGTTTTGAAAAAGTAAGTTAGAGGTTGCAGTTGGAAAACGCCATTTTGTAAACTCACTTTTCGAAAACGCAAATTTAAATAAGCAATAACAAACACCCCTTAAGTGAAGTTTTACTATTTTTTACGGTAGAAATATGATTATTCCTAATTAAGGGTCGTTTGACAAACACATACCAAATTAGAAATTACCAAGCACAGAGAGACCAAATTTTTACGATAAAAACATTATATAGTAGTAGTAACAAAGGGATAAATATTGTAATGTTTTGTCGTTTATAGCAAAGTACACAAAAAGATTGCCAGTGACTATACATGAAGAAAAAACAAAACGAAGATATAGAGATAAAAAAATGAAATCTTGAAGCATATCTTATCCGAATCACATTTTTTTTTTCGAAAATTACCTAAAGGCCTCTGTGCAGGTGGTACTTGTCCTGCAGAAGTCATCTTTTATTGACCTTTCCAAAAGGGCTTACAACTTCGCTTCAAAATGAGGCAGAAGTCCTTGAAGGACACGTTTCAGCACCCCATTTATTAAACGTGATAAATTAAACAAAAAAAAACAAAAAATACAAAATCGCTTCAAACTTGAAGCGAAATATGACATGGTGGCCCCATACTGTCAGAAGACTCTTATAATTTTATGTGTTGGAATATGGAAAAGAGTAAAATATAAAAAATTACAAAACTCACCTTTTAACTTTTTAATATTTACAATTTTTTTATATAACAAACTTTATTCGTCAAATATTTAGCAAATATATAGTGAATTTGTTAATAAAAAAAATACCGTTGCGAAGAGCTCTAAATTACGAACAAAACGAGCCGAATATTAATTTTCTTTTGACGTACGCACAATTTTATAAAAAATATTGAAGTTGATTATATATATCAACTATTTTGAAATTGAAAACTAAAACTATTAATATTGGGCTCGTTTTGTTCGTAATTTTGAGCTCTTCGCAACGGTATTTTTTATTAACAAATTCACTATATATTTGCTAAATATTTGACGAATAAAGTTTGTTATATAAAAAAAGTTATAAATATTAAAAAGTTAAAGGGTGAGTTTTGTAATTTTTTATATTCCATATTCCAACACATAAAAGTATAAGAGTCTTCCGAGGGGCCATCATGTCATATTTCGCTTCAAGTTTGAAGCGATTTTGTATTTTTTGTTTTTTTTGTTTTTTTTAATTTATCACGTTTAATAAACTGGGTTCTGTCACGTGTCCTTCAAGGACTTCTGCCTCATTTTGAAGCGAAGTTGTAGGCCTTTTTGGAAAGGTCAATAAAAGAGGACCTCTGCAGGACAAGTACCACATGCAGAGGCCCTTTAGGTAATTTTCGTTTTTTTAAATATCAACATTTTTTAAGAATGTAACTGTTTACCAAATAGTAAATAATTTTTAAAATAGCAACAATGGTCCTTGCAGTTTGGTTTTTAGCAAATTTGCTTCTTGTGATTTGATTGCTTTGCTTAAAAAAAAGATTTGCTAAAACCATATTTACAAAAGAGATTCAGATTCTACACACTGATGTGGCATTACACTTGGATCATTTAAAGCGTAAGGTATTTTTCAACGAATAACAAGTTATTTGTATACCACGTCATCCTGCTCACAATAACACATTAATAACTAAGACACCCCTCATTCATAACACACCAATAACATCACTTGTAGGTCTCACAAATACCTACTCACCCAAAAAAAAAAAGAAAAAAAAAAAAGAAAAAAAAATTATGTTTTTTCAAGTGGCTGAGAACCAATTGGCTGGACTTTCGCGTGTTGGGTGGTACCGAGTATGGTGGCGCCATCAGTGAGTTTGGGAGCAATTGACGAGCCAACGGTAATCATACCGTATGCTTTTATTACTTTCTTGCTCCACCAAATCTTTATTTCATGACAAATCATTTTGTTATACCTCATTTTATGAAAATTCTTTTGTAAATTTGTGTTGTTATAGCATTTCACTTAAAAAAAATGCAAAAAATCCTTGAACATTCTAAAAAAATAGCAAAAATGGTCCTTGCAATTTATATTTGGTAGAAATGGTCCCTGTATTTTAGTTTCTTTGCAAAAATAGTCCCTAAAATTTTGCATAAAAGGTTCCTAACATTAACATGCCATTACAAAATAGTCCTTAAATCTAAGGACTTTTATGCAACATAAAATAAAACAAATGTCTCTCCAAATTACTTTTGTTGCAAAAATAGTCCCTGAAATATTGTAAAAAACATTTTTACCGTTACTTGCGATTATTTTAAAAGTCTGTCAACTAAATCTAAACCCAGCGCCCCGCAGCGGAGCGCAGATAAAAAAAAATCCTTAAATTTGTGTGATCTTAGCCCGACAATCTTGTGATTGCTACTAAATATTACTATTCATTTTTCTGATACATTGCTGTCATTCATTCAAAAAACATATACAGTAGTTTACAAGTTTTTAACTGCTTTAAGAAAGCGTGTTTGCAACAATGTGTGCGAGACAAAATCATCTATACACATTCACTAGCCGTATAAAATGTGACATAAAGTTCCCTTTGCTCATGAGAACCAAAAAATGGACAAAAATACGACGTAAAGTTTTTGACTACCTTCCATCTAATACAGTGACAGTGATTTCGTTCGCAGTCACACTTTCATCGTATTTGCTCGATGACTCTACTTCAGACGGCCTTTTTCCAATACTAAATCCAGGGTATTTCGGTTGTGGCAGCTGTGTAACGTCACTGCTCAACATTAACAATACTTTCGACATGTTTGGTCTATGTTCCGCTTGTTCTTGAACACATAATAATCCGATCTGTATGCATCTTAAAACTTCATCCACTGAAAATTCGGCTCCTATGGACTCGTCTAATAGCTCTAAAGCGTTTCCTTCATTCCATAACTTCCACGTCTGAAAAACATTCTTGTTTGGTTAGAAATACAGCAAAGTGGAAACATGTAATTTAACGTAACTAGTTATAAGTATATTCGATCAAGTTCATGATAGTACTTACGTGTCCAAGAAGGTTAAGCTGGTTACTTGCAAAATAGAATCCGCGGTTCTTTTTGCCACTTACTATTTCGAGCACCAAAACGCCGAAACTAAAAACATCAGATTTTACTGAGAAAAGACCGTCCATTGCATATTCAGGTGCCATATAACCACTGCAAAAGGTTTTAGAAAATAATAAGTAAAAATCGGAACTCGACAATAAGTGTGTTTAAAGCTACAAAGGTATGATACTTACTGTGTTCCAACCACTTTCTTTGTTTCCGCTTCAGTTTGGTCACCCCCAAAAATTCGTGCCATACCAAAATCTGATATTTTTGGGGTCATTTCCTTGTCTAGCAAAATATTGCTCGCTTTAAGATCTCGATGGATGATTCTAAATCTAGAATCTTGATGGAGATAAAGAAGGCCGCGTGCAATTCCAGATATGATATCGAATCTTCTTTGCCAATCAAGTAGTGCACTTTTCTCTTTATCTATGATAAATTCAAGAAACATGTTACACTTGATAAAGAAACCAATGTCGGATGAATAAAGCCTCTAAACCGTCAAGAAACTTACCGAAAAGAAATGTATTGAGACTTTTGTTTTCCATGTATTCATATATCAACAACTTCTCTTCGACCTCAATGCAACAACCTAATAACCGAACGAGGTTTCTATGTTGAAGCTTGGCGATTAATCGGACTTCATTTTTAAGTTCCTCAATCCCTTGACCCGAAGTTCTTGAGAGTCTTTTTATAGCTACAACTTCACCTTCCATGAATGTACCCTGGCATCATTAACCAAAAGGATGTTACTTTGTTTTTTTAATATGGTTTTTAACTTTTTTTTTATCTAATATGATATGTTAAACGTCTGGACAGTCCGATACTTTACCTTGTAAACAGATCCGAACCCACCTTGCCCGAGCTTATTCGCGCTGGAAAAGTTCTTTGTGGCCTTAACCAAAATTGGAAAGTCGAACAAGGGTAACTCTATTTCGTCATCTGTCCTATCACCGGAATACTCTTTTTTACTTGGCACAATAATCCCCTCTTTCATCAAGAAATCTTGACTTCTTTCGTATGCACCTAATGCAGACCAACAACTTTGACATTAGAAATTCAACCCATTTATTTTATAAGTCCATAACTTACATCAAGCTTTTTGAATTTTTTTCGATGAAATTAGTCTAGAAGTAGACTTTATCTTTCAATGATTTTATAATCAATGGTTTTATAATTTTACTTTAGTGAACTTACTGATTTTACCGATTCTAAATTCATGTTTTTGACTCTTAAAAGTCAAATTTACCTTGTCTGGCTATACTTGAGTTCTTAAACCGTTGCGTTTTCTTCCTCTTCACGTAAAATAGTATCAGTAGAGTCAATAAAACTGCACACACACCAGTAGTGATGGCCACGATCATGACAACACGGTTTCCCGAGCCCTTTCCAGAATCCTGAATCGTTGTCGATGATGGGTCTGCAACATAAAACATTACGAAACATAGAGTTAGGATATCCTAGGGAAACTTTATTCGCTTTAGTCCAAGATAACTGGTCCGAATACAATTTAGCATATACCATTGTAAAATAACGCAACGTCTAAAAAATGTTCATGTGACTATTGATTCCTGCATAATGTGAAACAACGCTCACTTGTTCTTGTTAGCAAAATACTAATTGTCAACTGTCACATTTGACACAGCTTCTATTTTGACCTTTTGAGTTCTGCATTTCTGGAGGCTTTACAAGTCTACAACTAAAACCTAACAAACCATATTTTAATTCTAGTTTTCGGTTTGAAAATTATAAAAAATTGTACCTGAGGTAGGTAGTTACTCATCTTAGACGAGGTCAATCTAATAACTATGTACACATAACACATTGATATGTATAAACCAAGATTTAGAAAGCCATGATATGCTAAGTATTGTATACTGACTCCCCTAGGCCGGTTATATTGATAAAACGACAACAAAGACTTATTGACGTTTGTAGATAGTGAAGGTGATCTAACGAAGTTGCTTACATTCTAGATTATACACATGAATGTAGATATAAAATATCACTGTCCATCCGTCAATAAGAGTTAGGTCCATCACAAGTTATATATACGTGTCACAGTCGTTTGTCAATGTTGCTACGAGTTCCTCTAGACTCGTCTACTCAGTACTCAACCTTTACTACGTACAATTTCAACCAACCGCGAAATCTTGAATTCCAATAACGAAACTTATTGTCGGCTACTCGGATGCTACTTCAGTTATGTTATAGCATATCAGTTTATCAAAAACTAGTTTTCCCTTGCCCTTAGTTGGTAGTATCACTGTTTAGGACAAAATTAATACATTTACCAAAATGATCCCTTGGTGCAAGATACCAGACCGATAAAAATTCTCTAATGTTAAGTTCAATATGACTAGTCATGTTGTCTTACATAAGAGAGAGCGGTAACAAAATGACCCACTTTGAATCTAAATCAAAAGAAACTAATTTTATGTGAGACAACATGACTAGTTATGTTTTACTCAACATTAAAGGATCTCAATCCATATCTGACTTGATTCTAATCCATATATATATATATATATATATATATATATATATATATATATATATATATTTTAATGTATAAAAACTTTAAAATAGTTATATAGGTTAATATAGATACCAAGTTGCCATTATTTTCCTACTTCTAACCTACAAAGTTCTTAAATTCTATGGTAACTCAATTATTGTACGAAAAAGAATTTGTGAAAGGTAGGTGATTAGATGATGGGCCCAAATGTACATGCTTTCTTTAGGTGGTCAAGGTAGATGGGCCATGGGCCCTTGATTTGAATACCTTTTAACATTATTTTATTAACTTGTAACTTTTAAGCTCTTTCAAAAAAAAAAAAAAAAAAAAAAAAAAAAAAAAAAAAAAATTTGTTTCTGTTTCAATATGATAGGTCTAGATTTTTCTTAAAAAAATTGTATTTTCTTGTTTTATATAATTTTCGTAAATGCACCTAGTCAAATTGTGTCTTAGTTCCGTCCCTGATAACAATGATTACACTTCTTATACATTGTGTGTTTTTTTTTTTTTTTTTTCCTTTTCTTTGTGTGAACAAACTTTTGAATGAAAAAAGTAAGAATAAATGAATGATCAAAGAGTACTTAAGTTGAAAATATTAAGCTCTTTCGAGATCTTTGAAAGTATAAAAACAAAACATTTTGTATTTTTCCCACTTTAGATAGTTGTGAAAAGCCTTCAAAAAAGAAAAAGAAAAAAAGAAAAGATAAGATAGTTGTGAAAAGAATCACGCAACCATTCACGGAGAAAACATAAAGGGGCTGATAAAGACAATTCACATGTTAATATTTGTGGTCCAAATTTAGTCCAATCTAGTGTATCATGGATTGCACATTCTTAATTGGGGGTTTGTTTTTATTAGGCTGGTCGCAATCGTGTAGTTTAAATCGGTTGGGCACAAAAAAAAAAAAAAAAACGAACCACGACCGATGTTAACATCGGTCAGGCCGGATGTGGACTTCGGTCTTGACATCGGTCGAGGGCCTCCAAAATGCAATATCGGTTCAATTTTTGACCGATAGTATACACACCAAGCAAAAGTCTCATTTGATATTTAATAAAAAAAAAAAAAAAAAAACTTGGTCATCGACTGTGTCAATTTGGTCGTGTCTGGTCGTCGGAGAGAGAAAGCTGATGTGACAGGGGTGACCTGGGTCACGATTGAGACTAGCCTTACGGTAGGGACGGAACTAGAGCTTAAATTGATTGAATGCACAAATAAGAAAAAAAATAACAAAATTGTATGATTTATGATGTTCAAATGATTATGTATAGTGAAAAATAAGTTCATTTTTCAACTATAGACTATAACGCTTTGTTTAAGCTTATGAGCTTTTTAGACTCGACTTGTATTTTATGAGTCTATTATTTATCCTAGCTTATTTTTGTGTAGTCTATTGTTTATTTTTCATATTTAAATCATAATAAGCTTATAAGCAAGAATATAGGTAGAAAAATGTGATCTATAAGACATGTGTTAAGTCAAATAAGATTATAAGCCTAATCTAGGGGTTCATAAGCCGCGTAATACCTATAGAAATTGAAAACCGAAACCAAATCAAAACGAACCGAATAAAACTCGACTGAATTTGTAATCGCACCAAACCAAAATAAATACTCGGTTTTCTGCTTAGATATGGTTTTGGTAAAACAAAAACCGAACCCTTAATATTAATATAACATTTTTTTATGCTTGAAATTGTTTTTGTTGCTAAAAATCTATATAACAAAATGAAAAAAATATATATATAAAATTATGTAATTCGAGTTATTCGGGTCAACCCGAAAACCGAAGCGAATTCAAATTCAGTTTTCGTTTTGGTTTAATCCAATTTGAATTAGGTTCGATTCAGTTTTATCCAGAAAAAAAATTAACTGAATTAATCGAATCGAATAAACCGAACGACTCGATAATCGACCCGATGAACACTCTAGCTCAATGACAGCTGAACATACAACATAATACGTGCCTTGAGAGAGACAAAACTAAGGGTCCCGCAGTGTCACAGACAACATAATAATTTTGCTTAGTAGTGTTAATTTTCGTAAAAAACATTAAATTTTATAAAATACACCCGGTCCCAATGCATTGTGTTTCTAGTTATATCTTAGTTAGCTAAATCGTTGGAAAAGTTGTTTTGCAAAATGATTTTTTGCAATTTTAGGACACTATTTAATGTAAGTATATGTTGTATATATTTATATTTCTTGGTAGTTTTGCGTTCTCCTTGACGAGGGCTTCACAACGAGCTAAAGAGTGTCAATTATGGAGTTGATATGAATGAGATATCGTGTCTCAAAGTGAGGCACTTGAAACACAAAAAATTGGGTTTTGGGAGAGTATCCCACATCGCCCAAAGAAGGAAATGAAAGCATGTTTATAAGGAAATCCTAGTATTGGCTATCAAAATCTTTTAGTCGGTTTTACTCCAACACCTACGTGCGGGAAGGGGGGGGGGGGGTTGCAGATTTCTGGGCCAAAATGGGTTCGAAGCTTCTGAGCTAATGCGAGGCCTGCGCGGCCTGCGGACACGGATGCAGCACCGAAGTCTCGCATACGTGCCTATCTTTTTGCTGCAGATTCGAGTTTCCTTGTTTTCAGAATATTCTGTAAATCTATTTAAGGAATAGATTTGAAACTTGATTCGAGTTTCCTTGTTTTCAGAATATTCTGTAAATCTATTTAAGGAATAGATTTGAAACTTATTGACAAAGTTTACAGAATATATTTTCCGGCTGTACAACAACTTTGTACGTTGTACCCTGAGACGTTTAATTTTTATTGAATAGTGTCTGTCTTCTGCTTCTAATCCATTCTGTATGTTATTTAATTTTCTGTTAATTATATTCATTGTAATCTGATTTATCATATTAGGTACTTTCTATTATTAGATGCTAACGAATTAGATTAGGCATAACAAGAGTTATGTTCATGTAAACATTTTTTTTGGGTATACTTTCAACTCTTGTTGATCAAATAATTTAAATTGTATACAACATTGTCAATATATATGAAGTTAAGAACATGATTGTCACCTACTTACATCTTCACTTTGAAACATTCATATTTCATTCTAAAATAAGGATATATTAAGATGCAATTATCTTGTTTTCAAATTATTTCTAAGCTAGCTGTCTTTTTCTATTTTATTTTTCTAACAGAAAATATCATTTTCATTTGTTTATGTATTCAAGATATGATGACCCGAATTGGCTGGTCGTGATCTAAACAAAAAACTATTATATGTCAATTCTGAAAACCAAACTTAAGACTTATGTGTATAGTAGACGACCCTATGATTGACCCTTAATCCTATGAATTAACAAATGTTTAAACAGCTTGTACATAGATTAAAAGTATAATCACATTTAGTCTTACCATATTTAACTTTTTATCAACATTGTCATACAAAGACATATTTAATTTTACGTCTATCGTTTGGACCACGTCTAATCAATGACTAAGTCTTACATGTAGATTTCGACATACGACTCTAGCACTAGATATACAAAGTAAACGACTTATATAGTATTGTGTTGTCGCGTATATCATAACTCTCGGATAAGGAAACTTAAGGGCAAGATATAATTATCGAGTATTAACAACATGTATCAACGTATAATACATGTTGTTAATACTTAAGGTTTGAGTATTCGAAAACGTACCTAAATCAGAAGCTGCAGCTCGAACGTAAAGATCTTGACCACCACCTTCAGAATCAGCATACTGTCTCATGTCGAAAAGATCCACTTCCCAAATTACACAACCCGAACCGCCTTGAGTAATATTCATATTAGCATAAGCGGCACACGAACAATTCCTTTTACAAATCTCACCACACGTACTCAAATTCATTGTTCGATCAACAAAAACTTTAGAACTCTCGGGCAGTTTCATATTCTTCAAAGGCAAAAAGCCATCCGACTCGCAATCCAATTTGGAGCTCCTAACACACCCATCCGACCCATCTCGTAAATCCCAAGCTTGTTCATTTTTTGGCACAAATCCTTTCATACATTTACAAACGGGAGAAGCATTCATGTCACAAATACCGTAGGGCCCACATTCTCCGTAATAATCACATTGATCACGTGGAGCGAACCAGTATTCGCTCCACGTTTGAGATGTTTCAACCCACGTGAAACGTCTAAGTGCACCTGATGTACTCATGATTAACCGTGAATAGACCGAATCATTTAACATGTCAAATGAGTATGAAATTTCATCCGCATCATTTTGAAACTCAAACTCAATCAAATTAATAGCACTTTTCATCTCCGGTACACCGCTAAACCTTCTTCCATTCCACGGTCCACTCCGGTATTGTTCCGTTACATTCTTTCGTAAAGAAAACTCTGGAAAACCATTTGTATCCATCTTAAATGTATATTCGCCCTCACCTGCATCCACAAATTTATACATTAAACTTTTTTTACTTTAATTTTTCAAGCATGTATACCACAAATCTCATAATATATATCTCATAAATGCATGTTTCTTCCGAGACTTAAACTCACAACCTCTTGGCCGGTGGATAACAACAAAATGTTTCATTTACGGCCTTACATCTAGTAAAAAAATCACTTTTTTACGAGAAAGAACATATAATTTCTAAAAAAAGAAAGGGCTAATTCTCGAAAAATATACTACGTAATATCATATTTGTCACCGTTTGTATTTGTTGTATCATTGTTTGAATCCGATTATTTTGTGCATATCTTTTCAAATTTTGATTATTCTGCGTATCAATTCTTAAAAATGCTTGATTCGATTCCCAAAAATACATGATTCGATTCCCAAAAATACGCTAATCGATACACCGAATAATCAAAATTTGAAAGATGTGCACGAAATAAACAAATTCGAACAATAAGACACACAATTACAAAAAGTGACAAGTACTATACATTTTTAAAAGTAGCCAAAAAAGAAAAAAATAGTACTGTAGTATTCATATATGGCAGCTCATTTTGTTTTTATCATACCTGGTTCATCATTGGCCTTCCACGACTGTAAAACCCGATTTTCTCCAGTTTTCCGATCCAATCCGAGCTTCATCCCAGGCAACAAAGTATCCGTTGGATGTTCAAAGCTTTGCCATATATAACTCTCCGAATTCTCATCATTTTCATCTCGCAATACAAAGTTACCATCATCCAAAAGCTGTGCCACAGTGTTCACGTTACCAAACGACTTGTTAGATGACCATATCGCGCTTTCGGCCTCATTTACAAGTATAATGTTGCCGTTTTCGCCTATAGTAAGTCTTCCTGTCGATGTAGTTAGTGGTGTGTTTCTGTTAGCTACCCAAACATATGTTCTTTGGGGTATTTTTTTGTACCATATGCCTATGTACGAGTTGTTGTTATTATTGTTTGTGTTGTTGAAGAACCCTAGCTCGAATGCTTGGTTACTTGAGACTAAAGTTTGATCAATTGATAAAGGTTGTTTTGGTGTAATTGTGTCTATGGCTAGTGAGAGATTATAAGGTAAGAGAAGCAAAAGTATGAAGAATATGTTGTTATTTTTATGAAAATTGTGTTTTTTCATTTTCTTTTTTGGGAGAATTGAGAATGAATGAATGATGGTGTTGGGAATTTGGATGTAAATTGATTTAATGAAAATGAATTTTCTTGGTGAGAGACCTCATCTTTTATTTGTTTGGTAGGTCTTGATATATTATTAAAGAAAGATTATCTTATTGATTATTGAGTTTGAATCTGCAAAAAGATTTTCAAAGGTGTTATGTGGGAATAAAAAACGACATTCATCTTACGTGTGAAAATGTTGGTGATATTTGGTAAAGTAACAAATGATGTTAGTACTTTTCTTTTTGATTTTTTATACCTTAAGGTTAGAGCATCAGGTGTCATAACAAGAGTTAGCTTCGTCGTCGTGCCAGCTCAGCGCCACATCAGCATTTCATATTTTCACAAGTAACCACAACAAACCCCCTCCTCACCCATAACAAAACTCAACATCTTCATTTGGGACCCACCACTACCACTTTATTCAAAACAAATAAAAAAACAAACACACAAACACAAACATCATCATCACTTCTGTCAGAATACTACCTCGTCGTCCCTACGATTTTGCTTCGACGGCGAGCAGCGGCGGTATGGCGGCGGGGCACGGCGAGCCTCCAGCTCAGCCACGACGAAGGACAACGTTGTCCACACCGGATGCTCTTCTGTGTTCTACAAGTTCTATAAATTTGTCGGCTAAGATCATGTTATTAACACACGTCATATCCCATTTATTAGCAAGAAGAAGGTATTGTAGGCTTGTAGCGTTTTTTGAATAAGTATAGCGTCGGCTTAAAAAGGGAATTCAAAATAATGTAATAGTCTTCATACAATTTTCAATAATAATCATTATTATTTGAACAACTTTTGATATTTCTGGTAGTACTGTATTTGCAAGGTTATAAATAACGAGAGATGTAAAGTGGCGGCATGATTAAGCCTCATATTTTAGTGGTAAAAGCGAAGATTTTGAGTTTTTAAGACTTGGCATAAGGCGACACAAAATATGAAAATATTTATATGTTTATATCATATTTTGTATATATCAAGTTTAAAAAAAGCGTCGGCATAATGAATAAGGTTAAAAAACTATCATTACATGTAATATACTTCATTTAAAAAAATAAAAAATTATCGGAACTAAATTAAAAAAAAACTCGTCACGCCTCACGCCTTAGCGCTCCTTATCACGCCTTTTCCCGCCTCATCTCACGTCACGCCTAGAGTCGACGCTTTGGTCTATTTCGTAACGTGGATGTCACGCCTCACGTCTTAGTGACGCCTTCACGCCGCTATATCCGCCTTTTAGAACCATGTGTATTTGGAACTTTTCTGACTTGTCTTATAGTTGGAAACATTAAACGATTTGAAATTATTATATTTATGTGTGGGTTGATATTACTGTAATATTCTTTTTGGATTTGTGATGGTTATCAAGTTTATCATTGTTTTATATGAAAACAAAGTTACTTGAAAATACAAATGTGTTCATTTACACTTCATAACTTATGCCATTATTGCAAAAGTTAAAAACAACTAAAGATCTTTTTAAGATAAAGAAGGAATTATATGGACCGATCATGAAACAACACCAAGTGAAACTATTATGATGGTGTAGGAATGTTGGTGGTGGATAAACCCTTAATTTGATGTCTACACTTAACAATTAGAAATCTTTGATTCGAAATTCGGACATTCAATTCACAAATTAGTGTATAACCCCTTTTAGAGGATCAATTGATGTAGTGAAAACTTCTATATGTATTTTATGTGTATATTGATCGGAAGTTTGGAACCATCTATGTCACATCGAGACGATTGGCATTAGTTCCTTGCCCTTAGCCTATTGCCAGTCAAATGTCGGCGAGATAATGAATACGACCATACCCGGTATTAATCCACGACAAAAACAATGGTGGCATGCGCTTCTCGACTATCAAGACATGGACCTCGCCGGATTAGGCCATTAGCTACGGGGTGCGATTTATGTGTCTTTTTACATAGTATAATATACTGTTAGACGTGTATTATTTTTGTATGCCTTTAGGTTTTTTTTTTTTTTTTTTTTTTTTTTTTCTTTTTTTATTAGTGATAAGCCGATCTCATTTTATGTTTTGTATAGTGATGAGTGCAATTTCCTACCTTTTAAGGGGTCATCTAGTCCCTAAATTTGTATATATTTGATCATTTATGCCCTAGATCATTTCTATTTGAGTTTTTGGTACTCGAGATGCAAATGCTAGAAAATGGCATGCTTCGAGCTTGATAGGATGAAAAAACGACGAAAACGACAACATCGGAAAAACCGTCACATCGTGACGCCGTCACCTAGGGGGTGCTAAAGATACATGCTCTAGAGACGACCTCAAGCTGACGGTGTCAAGACCAAATTTATGAAGGCTGACGGTGTTACAACCACAACGTGACACCATCACTACTATGTCGGTTCAATATCGAAACCCTAGAAGACGACGAGCTGACGACGTCACAAGCTCATCGTGATGCCGTCATAGATGCAAACTATATATATATATATATATATATATATATATATATATATATATATATATATATATATATATATATATATATTTGCAATGCTTTCATTATTGAGTGTGCAACTTTGGAGGATAAACCCTAGACGAATTTTCACAGCTTTTGTAGGTCTTTTGGTCATTGATGTCTTAATGTTTTGTGAAAGATAAGTTATTTCTTTAATAATTCAATCATGTCTACATGTTATTGTTTAATTATTTTATTTGCTTCTATTTTCATTACTATGCTAGGGTAGATTATTTAGTATTTGTTTAGAATTGCATGAAACCTAGTTATTGATTGTTATGTTGTCGTCTCTTGTTTAATGGTGTGTACGTTAGGAGTTGGAAAACTAAATAGGGAAAACTATACTAGCTTGAACATTCACTAAAACGTAACTAAGTAATAACTTATGTCTTAGATAATTAATTTAAGGCGAGTATTTATTTCGTAGTTTAGTTATTGGGTGAGTTTGATAAAATATAGGCGTCATTCACTCAGGCTAATCTATAAACATGGGACTGGCCATACCAAAACTGGTAATCAGGAATACTCCACATTACATTAGACAAGTACATGACAATTCGACAACATAACATGATTTAACTTGGGAGTAATAAGA
Organism: Chrysanthemum seticuspe; assembly: GCA_019973895.1. Taxonomy (NCBI): domain Eukaryota; kingdom Viridiplantae; phylum Streptophyta; class Magnoliopsida; order Asterales; family Asteraceae; genus Chrysanthemum; species Chrysanthemum seticuspe. The sequence goes on from BPTQ01000007.1 coordinate 7,799,143, forward strand.
TTGTAAGTAAATACATTTTTTCTCTTATAAGAAGTTCATCAATTTACTTTTCTTGTCATTAATTTAGTTTTTAGTTTAATTAGTAGCTTAAAACCAACCTCTTCCAATACCCGAGTTTTTACTTGCTTTCAAATAAATATAAAAAACAAAAATATTCTTCCCTCAACCCTTAGACTTATTTCGTCATACATCCGAACCTACATCACTATTCTCCTAGAGAATGATCGATCCCTTTTGTCTTACCTATACTACACTACAACGATTAGGTACTATGTCTAGGAGGATTGTAAAACTTAGTAGTTTTGCAAAATTCCGAATCATATAGAATAATCCATCTGGGATTATATATTGTAATTGTGTGTTTAATTGAGGGACAAGCAAATCATAATTCTAATATGATATTAGAGCATCCTCTGACCATAAACTCGAAACCCTAAATAAAATTATCGTCCAATTCTTTTCGCTGCTGCTTCTTCTCACATGCCGTCAATTATTTCCAGCCAAGTATTGCCATCAAACTAATTACTAGTATAATCTTTGGGCTCCAACTTTATGCTTCATCTACTGGTTCTTTGGTTGCTTATTCTAATGCTGATTGGGTTGCGTTCTACTTCTGGCCTTTATTGTGTTTTCTTGGAGGGATAATCTCCTATCGTGGTCTTTTAAATGACAACATACTCTAGATCGAGTGTTGAGGCTGAGTACAGAGTTGTTGCAAATACAGTTGCTGAAACTGCCTGACTTCATGAGCTTCATACACCATTGTTGTTTGCCACCATTGTCTATTGCGACAAGGTTAGTGCTATTTATTTGACTGGTAATCCGGTTCACCACCAACAGACTGATTGATATACATTTTGTTCGTAATATGGTTGTTCATGGTCAGGTTCGTGTTCTTTATGTGTCAGCACGTTACCAATATGCTCACATTTTCACCAAAGGTTAACCGTATACGTTATTTGAGAAATTTTGTACCAGTTTAAGTGTTCACTCAAACTGTAATGGAGTATTAGACGTGTATTATTTCTGTAGAAGCCTTTGGGCTTTTTTTATTAGTGATAGACCTAGCCTATTTTGTGTAATTTGTATTTAGAATAATCCATGTGAGATTATATGTTGTATTGCGTGTTTAATTATGAGACAAGCAAATCATAATTCTAATATATAGTGTACTAGCTAGTTGTTAGATAATGTCCTCTTTGTTTCGACGACCCTTCTGGTTATGTCACGTTAAAATCTCATTAGAATTACTAAGAACACGTTCTGTATTCGTTGTTTCAAACGAATATATTATTTATCCTAACAACTAAACAATTTTAAAGGTTTATAACCAAAGTTGACCCCATATTAAAAGGTTTGAGCTAGAGTTTATATATCTCCAGGAAAACATTTGGTAAATGGTCGATTTCTCAATCCAAACATTTTCCTGGTTATTGCATCACCTATTCAACAACTTCTTTTATTATGTTGTTATAATGTAACTTATTAAACTAATTATTGAGCTACGACTTAAATGAAGGATTCAATATCCGTGATTAGTCACGTAAACGGTAAGTTAATGTTCATGTCTTAATCTTTGAGTAAAAAACAAATACTAACAGTCTCAAAACAAATAAAGAAGTGCCAAAAAAAGAACCCAACAGGAAGTAGATTCGAATTATTATTGCAAAACAGCATATTAGTCATGGATGCACATCTTCACAACATTTTTTTAATCCATTGTTTTGACTTTTTGATGATGTTTAGCTCATTATATATTCTCAGTTAATATCTAATCTATGGTCTTAACTTTGCCAACTATTATTACAGTATATTTTAGTTAACTAGATTCGTAATCTAGCATCTAATGTAGCGACTGTTCCTCCTTTAAGTGGTCACAGAATCATAATGTTTGCTCAAAAAACCTGCTTCGTTGTCTCTTTAATCAGTTGTATAGTTTCACTACTCAACATCATTAACACATTTTCACACTCTATACCACATATTTTACAAATGCCTCCAGCGAGACTTGAACCCACAACCTCTAGGTTAGTGGGTAATTCACATGCCATTAGACCAAATGGCAAATACTTTAGTTCCAAAATAGCAATATATAATTCAGCCCAAAATTAGCTAAGCCCAAACCTAAACTTAACTCTTATTTATTAAGCCCAACATTGTACTTAGCCCGAAAACTACAACTAAAAGTTAGATTATACTAGTAACTCATTTTTTATTCTAATTTATCTGTAACCAGCTTCATATCAGGCGGGCTAGCTTAAAATCTGAACTGTATGTAAAGCAATTGTGTGATATATATAAAAAGACAGTGAAGCACTGAAGCCGTCAAATAATACTAGTCTATGCTGATTATTCAGATACGAAGTATAACTGCTTTGTAAACGACATTCGTTGTGAAGTTTGTGTAGTTGTTGTCTTTGTCGCAACAAAAATCCTTCAAGCCTTTCTTGTCTTTCTTGCTCTTGACTCTTGAAAGAGTCACATATAGTTGGTCGTGTGAGAAAACTGGCCTTTTTTAGAGAAAGTAGTTATAATTAGGGCCTTATAAAAGGCACATAATTACAACAATGAAATTTACTACTGCTTTTTCTTGTACAGAAAGTAATTATAATTATAAAGAAACCAATATGTTCTATTCTCCTCTTGACCACAACTTTGCTAGACTTGATTGAAATATAGAAAAAGAAAGCTTTTGACAATGTAGAGTGTCAAATTGTAAGACTATATGAAAAGATTTTATAGGCCAACACCTCACTTATATTTTACGTATGGGTATATGGTACAAACACATGAAAGTTTACCTTCCTGATTGTCGATCACTACTTGTGTTTTTGTGACATATATATATGAGAAATAAAACCACGTACAGACGATACAAAAATTCATCGAAACATACTTATTACTTGATTGTCGTAGAAAGAAGACTATACTCAATTTACTCCACACCTATGTTGTTAGTTACACCTGCAATAAAACAACAATCATGAAAATGAAAGGTCTTCCCATGAAGCCTCACATCATATTGTTTAGTGCAACTAAAGATACCTCTTGAAGAAGTAAAGTCACTCTTAAAAGTGTAGATCATCCAATAGTACAAACTTCCCATTAAGCATTTAACTTTCTAGATCATTAATTCTTTCAGCGAGAGATGCCAGATGCCAAATCTTTTCGACCCTCTCCTTCCTCCACATCCACTACAGGACTTGATACATCAACATAGGTCAAAGTGGAAGGACCCGTATGAGCCTCTCCATCTTCCACATCCACCATAGAGCTTAAAACATCAAACGAATTCGATGTAGTAGCTAGGAACCGTAGTATCATTTTTATCATTAGTCCCTTCAGTTTCCTTGGAGCCTTAGGTTGATAAGCGAACTTAGTCTTCGAACCAATCTGAACCCCACAAACAACTTGCCTTGACGTTTTAGTGTTCTTAATAACATTCGAGTATGATTTCAAATCTATCTTCTTTCTTTATACAATTTTCAAATTAAGCATACATGTGAACAATTTATTGCAGAAACTTCATGTAGAGATGCATAGAAAATGATTGCTCAAATTTTCGACAAGTTCATTATCTTGTCTTTGCGTTGTGACAACAAATCAAAATGGCCGACAACACCAACACAATACGTTTTTTACTTAATTTTATGCTATTTTTTTAGTTATTTGACAAATTTTGAATTATCCATATGTTTCAACTGCAAACAATTTCTTTTCCATCCAGGTAGGCTCGGTTATTTCTTTATTCTGGCTTTTTGCGCCATATATAAACACTATCATTATACATTTTTTGTAACTAATTTTTGAAATACCCGTGAAATAACTAGTCATAACATATACAAAACTAACGTTTTTTTTTTTTTTTTTTTTTTTTTTTTTTCAACATCAAACACCCAACTAAGAGAGATGTAGCATATTCAGTAAAATCTTCCATATTACTCTTTCCTTTTTGCCTCGTTATCTACCTTTTAGTAGGCTTAACGTCACTCCATTAACTGATGCTGGTAAAGGAGCAATTGAAGTGGAGCCGTTTTCACTTCCTTGAATAAAGAAACCAGGCTGTTTAGGAGAGGGCAGCGAACCTTCACCACCCAACATGGAAACCACAGATGGAGTGTTTGGTCTATCTTCTGCTCGCTGTTGCACACATAAGAGACCAATGTGTATTGACCGCAACACTTCAAAAACAGACCATGACTCACCTAATGTAGGATCAATTATTTCAAGAGATTTGCCTTCTTTGTAAAGTCTCCATGCCTAGATGAGTCCACATATACGGAAAACGTAAATTAGTTCAATTTCATCAATGAGTGGTCATTATCAAAACACTTACATGTCCAAGAAGGTTATCATGGTGATGGTGATCTTCATTAACGAAACCTCTATTTTTCTTCCCGCTCACAATCTCCAACACTAATACACCAAAGCTGAAAATATCTGACTTCACCGAAAATAAACCATTTACTGCATATTCTGGAGATATGTAGCCCCTGAGAGAAGATTGGAGCATGCAAATAAATAGACAGTAGACAAATGTAGAATATATTGAAGTATCCAATAACATAATTTTGAAGAATTCTTACAAAGTTCCCACAACTCTCTTAGTATTTGCTTCACTTTCATGTTCTTTAAACATTCTAGCCAATCCAAAATCTGATATCTTTGGATTCATGTGATGATCGAGCAAAATGTTGCCTGCTTTTAAATCCCTATGTACAACTCTATGTCGGGAATCTTGATGCAGATAAAGTAGACCTCGAGCAATTCCATGGATAATGTGGAAACGTAGTGGCCAATCAAGTGATGATTTACTTAATTCATCTGCTCAAAGTATAACAAATTAGTCTAGATATTGTTTATATTACAAATTTAAAAATACAATATTGTTTATAGGATTGAAAGAGAGCCCAACCAAATATAAAAGTGTCCAGGCTTTTGTTAGGCATGTATTCATAAATTAACATGGTCTCGTCTCCTTGCATGCAATATCCTAATAGCTTCACAAGATTCCGATGCTGAAGTTTAGCAATGCAAATAACTTCATTCTCGAATTCGTCAAGTCCTTGTCGTGAGGATTTTGATAGCCGCTTCACTGCAATCTCTTGTCCTTCTTCTAGGACACCCTGGAGGCTAACATGATTATTACATGCAATTTTGTTGGCATAAAACATAAAATTTATATTTTATTTGATGTTTCCTTATTCCAATATGAGCTTCTAATACATATCATTTTGACATTTACCTTGTAAACTGGACCAAACCCACCTTCTCCCAATTTGTTGTCCACTGAAAAGTTGTTGGTGGCCTTCGAAACTTTTGATAAGCTAAACAATGGCACATCTATTTCTCCCTTCTGGCTGCTACCTTTGTTATCTTTAGCACGGATAGTCACAAGTCTACCTAGAATAGGTGCAATGAGACGATGATTTTGTTTTAAAAAAATGTCGATCATGAGATGTTAAGTTACATCTATAGAAGTTTAGATTGATATTCCTTGCCTGCTGGTTCTGCATCTGATCTGTTCTTCCTTTTACTCCAAGTGTAGAGTGCCAATATAAGGCCCAATAAAATCAAACCCGATATTGATAAAGTAACGGTAATGACTACTCGTTTCGTATCGTGGAGGCCAGAATGGAGAGCTATATTAGAGCAAACAAATAAAATAATGTTACAAAAATAATAGCAATAGATAAAAAAAAAAAAAAAAAAAAAAAAAAAAAAAAAAAAAAAAAAAACCCTAGAAGTCTCTCTCGTTTGGCGACTTTGGCGAATTAATATTCATCCCTATTATTCAACCTTTTTGATCGATCTTTTCAACTGATCCACTTCCAATCGTGGGTCGGTGGTTTTATCAATCAATTATAGGTAGGTTGTAGGGGTTCTATACTTTGTCGCTAGCCATTAATAATCCTTTATTCTAATTTCAATTGCATGTTGGTTTTATAACCTGCATGTAAACCGTATATATTATTATACAAACCATAGCTTTATTGGGATCAATCTTTCATATATATTCTTGCATGGTTATGAGCGTATGACGGGGGGTTAGTGTTTGGTCTTTAGTGCTTAAAACCCTAACTTTTAAGTTAGGGTTTTCTTTTATTTTATCGTGTTTTGCTGCATGCTGGCTTCTTTTCTTGGTGTATTAGATTGTTCGTGGTTTTTGTTTGTGGGGTTTGAGAGATGAAGAAGGGTTTCTTGATTAATAATAGTGCAAGAGATGTGGAATTATTAACTTCATGTGGAGCAGCCGGTCATGATGCGAATGAGCCTACTGTTAGTCTTGGTGAGTCGATTCTTCAATCGACAATGAACTCTAATAGTAGGAATGATGAGTTTACTGGTATTGCTTCTGGTTCTCGTTCTGATGGACAAGTGGAGCCGGTTTCACTTGGTTCAAGCCCTAGTCATGACGCACCTAGTCATGACACGCCTGAGGCTCATGATACTTTATTGAAAATTCGTGCTATTGAAAAACAAATCTTTGAGGGAAAACTTATTCTTGTGGGTGACGATGGGCAACCATTAAAACCTGCCGTGACAGTGGATGCTACTACTTCTACTGGGGCTAATCCATTGGAGCATCTTAAGGTGTCGCAGTCACAGAAGGAGCTAGAGGAGATGCTTACTACTCTTGGTTATTATTCGAAACCTCCTCAAGATACGAGTGGTCTTATGGCTTCTAATGTTAATGCTACCAGTAGTCCTAATAATGCTAATGATAAGGTTGATACAAATGCACATGGGGCTGTTGGTATTGAGAAGGTTGGTGTGTATGCTTTGAAACAACCTTCTTCATCGTATGCTGGTGTTACTTCTACTGAACCTAAGAAACACACATCAAACTTTCGTAGGTTGGAGTGTAGTAAGAAAGCTAATGGTGTGGATCTTTCTGTCCCGATGAAAGTGGTTGAAGAGGTGAACACTAGGTTTGAGAATACTTTGTATGGGTACTTCCTTGGTCAACGCCTTGCTTTTCCTGTTGTTGATTACTTTGTACGCAATGTGTGGGCTAAGTTTGGTATACAAAAGGTAATGATGAATGCAAAGGGTTCTTCTTCTTTAAGTTCAATTCGAAGAAAGGTGTTGATGATGTTCTTGAAAACGGTCCTTGGTTGATTAGAAATGTACCTATTATTCTTAAACCATGGACATTGAACACCAACTTACTTAAAGAGGATTTGACCAACATCCCGGTGTGGGTTAAATTCCATGATGTTCCTCTTGCTATGTTTTTTGATGATGGCCTTAGTCTCCTTGCCACATTGATAGGCACGCCCAAAAGGTTAGATGCTTTTACTAGCCAAATATGCAAGGACTCGTGGGGCCGTAGTAGTTTTGCAAGATGCATGATTGAAGTGAAGTCGGATGAGGTGCTTAGGGACAGCCTTACTGTTGAGATACCGTTACTTTATGGGTCGGGTTCGACTATTGAGAAGATACGGGTTGAATACGAGTGGAAACCACCTCATTGTGATAAATGTAAGATTTTTGGTCATACTCTTATTGAATGTCCTAAAGTTGTTGAACCTCCTGCTCAGCCTACTAAGCGTGTTAATGATGGTTTCAAGACTGTCAATAATAAGAAGAAGGGCAAGCAAGGTGGTTCTACTATTTCGAGTCAAGGAGGGTTTACTAAACCTGTTGTGGGTAAGCAATTTCAATATCAACCCAAAAAGACTCCTCCTGAACCTAAGAAAGTGGAAGTCACTAAGAAGAATGCTTCTGATGTGGCTAGTTTGAGTGGAACAAAGATCTCTACATCTAATCAGTTTGATGCTCTTAATATGGAATATACGGATGCTTTTGGTATTCCTTCAAATGACACCAACAAGGATGTGGATTCTGGTTGTACAATGGAAGTTAATGAAGATAAGTCTACTAAGACAGGTACTGCATCACAAGAACCCATTGTGAGTGATTTGAAAGAGATGGAGTCGGGTGTGGCTCCTAAAACTAGTGATTCTTGTATTCCGCTCGCCTCTTCTACTAAGAGAGTTAACCCTTTTTCTAAAGTGGGAGAGATCGTGGTGTCTGATTCTGAAGATGAGGTGGTTGCTAACCCATTGGATGAGTCTGCTAATCTATTCGGTGGTGGCCAAGAGTTTGAAGATGAGTATGATGACTATGACTACGATGACTATGCGAAGCAGGTTTCTGATCTTCCAGGGAATTTGGATGCCTTTAATGCCATGTATGGCACCAACCTTCAAGGACCTAGGAAGTAAGTTTCTTTCGTTATGTCCTATGTTATCATTTGAGTAGTGGTTTGTTTTCTTGTTTAGAAAATAGGTAGTATCTTGTTATGTAAGCTTTATGCCTATGTAACGGGCTGAGATATGGGATTTCACTCATATCCATTGTACTTAAACGTTTTTGGTTAATATATTTACCAGGGTGTAGGATTACTCCCCTTTACCCAAAAAACAAAAATAAAAGCAATAAATAGCATATATTAATTCAGTTTGTTAAACAATACGTTAAGCTTTAATAGAATGAAACACCCACACTAAATGTATAATACTAATCGATATAGATTGAATTACCTAGTAATTCAGAGGATGCTAGTCTAACATAAAGATCTTGTCCGTTTTGTGGGCACACACGGACGACAGTCAATTCCCTAAACCAACGCAAGCATCCGAATCCATCGGGAGTGAAGTTTGGATTTGCGTAGGCAGTACAAGAGCAATTATTCTTGCAAACCACCTCACAATCTTGTGCACTCATATTGCCACTAAACACAGCATTCCGTGTGTCTGGCAATTTCATGCTTAAAGACTTAGAAATCCCTCTCCTGGCCCACAATCTAAAGCTATACACTCGGTCTACATCCACTAGTATAATTACCAGGACTCGATTGATCTGGGTTATTTTGTTCAAACCCTTTCAAGCACCCACATTTTGGATAAGCATTGGTAGTGCTCTAGTCAAATCAATAACTATACGGCCGGAAATACGTGAGCCTAATAGGGGCGCACACATATACACTTAAAGAACGTTTTAGTTAATGTAATTAATATATATTAGATGTTTTAATTATATTAAGTAATGTTTACAAAATGATTTAACGGTCGTTAGTATGCATATTTAACTAACGGGCTAAACTAATTAATGTGTAATGGACTAATTAATTAGCAAAAGTCCAAACGAGCCCAACAAACCCATAAATGGATGTGGGTCGGCCGAACAAGGTAAGGAGGTGGAATTTGTGTTTAACTTTGGACTCTAAGTTAGGGATTTACTATATAATGAACCCACTTGGTTCATTATTTGTTAATCCACACAATACCTAAACACCTAACAAGTCTCGACACCCTCCCTTCCCTCATAAACGTACCGCAATCATTAAACCCTTAGGGTTTCGATCGGTCCAAACCAAGAAACTAGAACCACGTGTTTCATTGTTTCATTCGTAAACAAGAACTAACATTCACCGTTCTTGTGCAACGTGTAGTCTTTGCATCCCTAGAGACAACTTACTTTAGTTGTTATAAGGTTTTCGTGAAGATCAAGATCCAAGAAGTCAAGAACAAGAGGATCAGCCGTCTTACTAATTCGAGTGATGAAGGTTAGTAATTTATGTGTTAATTATTTGTTAGTCCATATACATCAAACTAGATCCATCCACTGCGTACTCGTAGTATAATGGTTATTAGTTTGTTAAATCTCGATAGTAGCATCACGAGTCATTGTTTGATGTTATGGGTTACGCCATTAAAAACGTAAAATTGATCTAAAAACTTGTTTTTTTGTTGTTGTTGTTTCTTTAATCTTTTTTACAAATCCTTAGGGCAATTTTTCTTGCTTAAAAATTTGACCATAATGGTCTTAAAATTGTTTCTAAGAAAACCCTAGGTCGTAGGTTTACGTGTTTAAAATCAAAGATTTTTAGGTGTTACAATTTTTTTATTTTATTTATTTATTTATATATTTTTTTTTGTGTTATTAGTTATAATAATCCATGTCAAGTACATACATACTTGTCATGGATGATAAGCCAAGAATCTTATTTTTAACATATTAAATTAATCAATTAATTGTTTAGGTGGACTTTACCGATAATCATGGCCTTTGCAATCAACTTTCTTGATGTATGTCTACTGCTCGTTCTAGATTTTACTATGCGATTAGGGGCCTTTTGATTACTCAAAAAGTTGGGGAAGACTCTTTTATGGATTTTTCGGATCTTACGTGTTATTAGTTTATTTATTTATTGCATTATATAAGAGTATGTCTTCACCTCATCCCCTCTTTCTGTCTGTTTTATGTAATTCCTCGTGACTTGTTTTATTTGCAAAAGATATTTGAAATTAAAACGGACAAAAAACTATTGAAATATGATTTAATTAAACTCGTGTCTTGGAAAGTTTATGTGTCATAAAGTGTTGGGTTTACACTGTAATTGGTTCCCGCGACGAACTTACAAGTTACATTAGTTTAATAAACTCTAATTATATACTTAAAGTTTTTGTGCTATTTATTAATGACCAATATTTGATCAAACAAATGTCTTGTGTGTTTATAACGCATTGAGTCGGGCTTACATACCGTAATTTTCTTCCGCGACAAACATACAAGTGCCTTAGTTTTAATCAAATGGTCTAGGGTTTAAGTGACCTTTAATATTTTCCCGTCCCACTACATGCTTCGACATATGAGTTAATTATTGAAAAAACTTTGGTCTTTATAACTCTTGGATATTACAAGATATAGTTTGGTCGTTCTTTGATATTTTTCCGTGATAAAAGTGTGCCTAAAAGTTGAAAATCTTTTTTTTTTTTTTTTTTTTTTTTTTTTTTTTTTTTTTTTTTTTTTTTTTTTAACTTGTGATATGAAGATGTATGCATGGTTCTTCATACACTTTTTGATAGGCGTTTTATCAGAATTATGTGATACTCAAATTTTAAATGTAAGTCTTTGCTATCCAATTGTGAGGACACTAGCAATTGCCTTTTACTTTGCATGAGACGTAGGTGAATTGCAACCCAAAGTGTTTATCTTCTATGCGTGATACCTAGTCTGATTTACACACATTCTCAATTGGCCAACTTAATCAAGTTAAACGGGTAAGATCCTTACCCGAGGCATAATATGGGACAAAACATGCATGACACTAGTAGCTTGTACTCTAGTGCCACAAGTCTCATAAATCTAAGAGTTGCCACTTGTAATGCATTTATCGCCCGCCGGTTACCTCTTGCACCCATAAGACTTATCAGAGTAGTGAGACTACCATTATGAGTGAGAATTCAAGTAGGATCTTAGTCTTTTAGTAAATTAATTGTTTTCCTTTAAAAACATGGGTAGTTAATTTTTAAAAGAATTAATTATCAAAAATACTAAAATTTTGAACTTTGTTATATTTGTAGATGGCATTAGCTGGTCAAACCATCAACCATTTGATTTTCAGGTCTTTTCTTGAAAAAGAAAAACTTACTAGTCCTAACTTTCTTGACTGGTATCGCAACCTATGGATTGTCCTTACAGCGGAGAAGAAGTTGCCTTTTGTGGAACATCCCATGCCAACTTCTCATAGAGTGCAGATTGTTGCTGATGCTCTTGTTGCGCATACCCAATGAGAAGATGCATAAAAGGAGATCGCTTGTCTTATACTTGTTAGCATGAATCCAAAACTTCAAAAGAATCTGGAGCACTTCGGTGCATATGACATGCTTCAGGAACTGAAAACCATGTTTTCTCAGCAAGCAGAACATGAACTTTTTGACACCGTGAAAGCTTTTCATGCTTGCAAAAAAGAAGTGGAACAATATGTTATCTCTTATGTCCTAAATTTGAAGTGCTACATAGATCAACTGGAATGCCTTGGTCACCCCGTGTCCTTACCCCTTGTAGTGAGCTTCATACTTACCTCTCTGTCTAAGGAGTATAGAGGATTTATGTAGAATTACAATATGCATAACACGGGGAAGATAATTCATGAGGTGCATGCTATACTCAAGATACATGATAAAGAGCTTCCTAGGAAGGTTGCTACCTGTGTTGTACTTGCGATCAAAGCATGGAAGACCAATAAAAATAACAAGCACAAGAAACCGCAAGCTGTTTCTCAAGGCAAGAATCATGGTAATGGCAAAGCTAAGATTGCTTATGACATAACCTGCCATCATTGTAATGAGGTGGGTCACTGGAGGATGAACTGTCCTGCCTACCTACCTGATTTGATGCAAAAGAAGAACAAAACTAGCGGTGCTTGTACATCAGGTATCTTCGTCATAGAACTCTATTCTTTTCCTAGTAAATCCTGGGTGTATGACACTTGTTGTGGTACTTACATATGTAATACTACTGAGGGGCTTAAGAGAAGCAAGAAACTGAAAGCTGGAGCTTTGAACCTGTATGTGGGCAATGAAAACTGTGCAAGTGTTGAAGCTATTGGAAGTTTTGACTTAATTTTACCTAAAAGTTTATGTATTATTTTAGAAAATTGTCATTATGCACCTTCTATTAATAGGGGTGTTATTCCAGTTTCTCGTTTGAAAGATAATGGTTTTGTTAACTATTTTACGGATTATGGAATTTTAGTTTCTAAAGATAATGTTATTTTTTTAATGCTATTCCTCGTGATGGTATTTATGAAATTGATATGCATAATTTTATTTTAAACGATAGTTTTATGTATTCTCTTAGTAGTAAAAGAACCAAGCATTACATGGACTCTAATTTCTTGTGGCACTGTTGTCTTGGGCACATAAAAAAGAAACGTATTGAGAAGCTGCAACATGATGGGCTCTTAAAATCAACTGACCCTGAGTCTTTTGATAAATGCGTTTCTTGTGTGTCTGGAAAGATGGCGCATAATCCTTTTCCGCATAAAGGGGAAAAAGCTAAAGATCTGCTTGTACTCATACATACTGATGTATGTGGCCCTTTTAGAATTATGTCAAGACAAAGATATAGCCATGTCCTAACCTTTACTGATGACTTTAGTCAATACGGTTATGTTTATTTGCTTAAGCATAAACATGAAGTCTTTGAAATTTTCAAAGTATTTCAAAGTGAAGTTGAGAATCAACTCGAAAAGACCATAAAGGCTCTATGATCTAACCGGAAGCAAATATATGATTCTAGAGTTTGTTGATCATTTTAAAAAGTGTTTGGTAGTCTCAAAATTTACTCCTCTATATACACCACAATATAATGGTGTATCTGAGAGAAAAAATCAAACCCTGCTTGACATGGTTGGATTTATGATGAATCAAACAACTTTACCAATGTCCTTTTGGGATTATGCTGGACGCATTCTCAATATGGTTTCAATTAAGAAGGTTGAAAAGACAACATATGAATTATGGCTTGGGAAAGTCCCTAATTTGTCTTACTAAAAGGTCTGGGGTTGTGAATAACTCATGAAGCGTGACATGTCTAACAAACTTGAACCTAAATCTGTTAAGTGTATCTTTGTCTGATACCCAAAGGAAATGATTGGTTACTATTTATACTACCCACTTGAGTAGTCTCATCTCACAAGAAGCAAGTGAGAGTCATGTGGAACTTGAAGAAATTCAAGAAGATACGCATCCTTCTAAAAATACTAGCCAACTTCGTGATATGGTTGAACATGAAAGTGTTGAACCACAAAGTGAAGTTATTCCCGTTCGTAGGTCTGTAAGGACATATCGCGCACTTGATCGAATGTGTTTATACATCGAATCAGAGGATCATGAGTTAGGGGATCATGATGAATCTGCTAACTATAAAGCTGCATTGTCAGATCCTAAATCTGATAAATGGCTTGAAGCTATGAATGCGGAAATGCAATCCATGAGAGACAATGATGTCTCGAAAGAAGTTGACCTCCCTCTTAACACTAAAACTTTTGGTAGCAAGTAGCTCTTCAAAAAGAAAACTGGCATAGATAGCAAGGTACACATGCATAAAGCTCATTTTGTAGCAAAAGGTTATACTCAAGCCTACGGTGTAGATTATGAGGAAACCTTCTCTCATGTTGTAGACATTAAATCTATTAGGATTCTGATAGCTATAACAACAATTTATGACTTTGATATTTGGAAAATAGATATAAAAACTGCCTTCTTGTATAGTCACCTAACCGAAGAAATGTACATGGTGCAACCTAAAGGGCTTGTCAATCCAAAATGTTCCAACTGTGTATGCAAGCTACACCGATCCATTTATGGATTAAAGCAAGTGTCAAGGAGTTGGAATAAAAGGTTTGATGAGGAGATCAAGAAATATGGTTTCAGTTAAAACCTTGATAAGCCATGTGTATACCAAAAAGCTAGTGGGAGTAATGTGACATTCCTAATCTTATATGTCGATGACATATTGATCATGGGAAATAACATTCCAATGTTACAGGCTATAAAAGCCTATCTTGGAAAGTGTTTTTCCATGAAGTATTTAGGAGAAGCTGCATATATCCTTGGAATCAAGATCTACAAAGATAGATCTAAGCTGTTAATTGGACTTTGTCAAAGTGCATACATTAAGAAAATCTTGAAAAGATTTAATATGGAGAATTCCAAGCATGGAAGTATCCCAATGCAAGTGAAACTGGAGTTGAGCAGGTGTGAGAACCATAATCTGATCAGGTTAGTCAACGGTGACTTTTCACCCTAAAACTATAGACATTTTAACCTATAACATACAAATAATTATACAAAATGATACAACTAAACCAAGTCTTTGCCTAAATATAATACTTATTGCAAAAGAAAAAAAAAATCTCCTAATAAAAAAGGCCTCACACGGTTTTTTTTTTTTTTTTTTTTTTTTTTTTTTTTTTTTTTTTTTTTTTTTTTACTTGTAACATCCGATTTCCACAAATCAATCCCATGATTTTCGGATCTTCATTCACTCTTATAACGAACTCATTCAATCACAATCAACGCTATTAAAACTTTCCAATGTACCATACACGCTCCTCTTAAACCCTTCCCTCTATAAGAATCAGATTCAACTCTTTTGTTCCTCATTCATTAGACTCAAAAAAGGCTCTTGTCATATTTTCTGGCTTTGTTTCTGTTAGGCACACAAGTAAAGGATTGCTGCTGTTTGAACTCGTGAGTAATAGGGTTTTGTTCGCGAGGTCTTGTTTGTTCGATTCGTGTTCTGTAATAACCTGAATTTTCGTCTCGTAAATTTCCATCATATATTTGAACTTTAAAAGCGTCACAACTAAAATTTGAAATTATAGAACGCGAGGTAAAGTATAGAACGTAAGAGTGAATTATAAAAGACTACACTATTAGACTTAAAAAATCTATAGTAAATTTATAAAATGATGTAAATATTAATTCTAACCTAAGTTAAATAAAAATCTACATTATAATATATATGCAAAAATAACATGCCTAATTATACACTTTCCCTAGACCCTTTTTATTTTATTTTTGTACACAACTTGTATTTTCACAAAGGTGTCTAGATACATATTATTTGAATTATGGAATGATTTCCCAATCACCAAAACTTTCGGCCCAAATCACTCCCTCTTTCCCTCTTGCATTTTTTTTATATCCGAACACCTAGTCCCCATTTGTTATCAAAACTCTAAATCTGATTATCAAAGAAGCGGCAAAGAACTTTTTTTTCCAAAATCCTAGGGCACGTTTTGAAGATTGTATCAGCAAGGTGATTCGTGTGTGTGAGGTTTCCTAGTCATATAGCAGCAAGAGTCGTGGGGGAGGGTGGTGTGATCGAACAACAGCAAGGTGTGGGGTTTTGATCGTGTAATCTGTAGGAGGGGTCGTTACCCTTTTGATTCTTGATTTTATTCTTGCCATACGAATTTTAGGGTTGTTTGGATTTGTTGGAAAAAGATATATCGACCCATGTGTGTTGTCTTTGCCTCGACCTCATGTCTTCAGCCCTTGATCGACCTTAATACAGGCTTTTGAAATCCCATTGATTCATGTTGAATGAGAATCGACCAAATAAAGAAACCCTAGGTCTTTTGTAATCAAAGGTGTTATGATTTTATGTGATGTAAAGCGTTGTTTAGCTCTTTAAACATTATAAAGAGTGTGTATAAATTCGTAAGACGGCAAATATGAAATGTTGGGCATACTAAGATGATATAAAAACAGATTATATGGCTTTCATGGTTCACGGGTGCGTTTAGGTAAGTAAAACACATGTTATGTTAACTTTAGACCGGTTTTTGGTCGGGACTGTTTTGGAAGCCGAATTTGGGAACCTTGTAACTTGAGTTTCATAAAGGTTAAAATCTGGTTTTCTGTTGGAAAAACGTATTTTAAGTGGTTTGGATGAATTTGGAGTTGTCTAAGTCGTATTTTTGAATTTTATGGGATCAAGTGTCAAAGCTGAGAAAATGAATCTGAAATTCAGTTGGAGTGTTTGATTTTTATTTTTCAAACCAAAAGGAATTTTGAGCTCTCCTTTTTCAGGATTGATACTTAGGATATAAATGAATTTATGGAATTTTTGAGAATTTTTCCAAGGTGTTTAAACAGGTCTAATAAACGTAAACTTTTGAGTTGTACTTCATGAACACTTTCTGGGCAGGTCTGGAAATATGGATTTTTAAACCATACTTAGACTCTAAGATAAAATCTACCAACATTTGTGAAATTACTTAACTAATGTGGGAACCTCTGAGAATTTTCTTATAATTTTTGGAATACTTCTGATAGGTTAATAAATTCGTGTAAAACTGGTCCAGATGTAAAGTTAAGAATATAAAAGACACAATGATGATATCAATAAGTAAAACACTTATAAATGTGTAAGAAGCTTATAAAATGAATATGTTGTGAGTATATTTACTGTAGATCTTGTGAAGAGGGATATGTGATTGGCTTTGTGTGCTTTGCTCTCATGCATACGCTTTGAGGTACAGATATCCCGTCATTTCAGTAATGACACATATTTTCTCTCATGACTCTTGTCCATTTTGATATTCGATTCGTATTCTCCTTGCTTTGATTTAATATGATCCATTTGATATGATTCGTTCTGGTATGATCATCTGATTTGATATTCGATTAGTTATTCGTTTGATATGTTATCTGTTTGAGATCCTTACTTTGATTTGATGTGAACCTTTGAATTGAGCCTTTGTCATGAACCTTTGCTATGAATCTTTGATTATGAACCTTTGATTATGCTATTCTGATGACTTAGGCATTTGCCAAACTTTGAACTTGCCTTTTGACCTTTCAGTTTGATACCTGAGCCGTTTTCCCTAGCCATGAAGGTAACATGGCCATGTCATTGATGCACCAATGACATGACTCCAGGGTGGTCGAGTGATGAACCATCCCGTCCCTTTTTTGTTATATGTTTATGAGCTCAAGATATATGTTTGGCCACTATGATTTCTGTAGGGGTGTATGGATGCATCCTAGATTTGTTCTGTATCTAATCTGATATGACATGATTGATTTATCTGGTGACTGATGCTTGTGTGCAATACACATCTTTCACATTCTGGGAGCTAGCTACTCCATGGTTACTTATGATATGATATGATTTGATTTGTTTCTGGGCTCGTGGTAGATTTCTGACAACCTTTACACTTTTGATACACCTATATTGTACCTTCTATTATTCCACAATGCACCATATTCTGTATTTCTCATTTTTAGTTTTCCGTTGATTACTCATTCATTCAGTATCCTTATGTGATTCATCCGACTACCATACTATACTCCAGTTCATTTGATTTGTCATACTCTCATTCCATTTTGGGTTGACTACCAAGCTTATACTTCAGATTACCACTTCATCCGTTTACCCTGCTATTATATGATTTATTTGACTACCTCTTTACCCTGCTATTATATGATTCATGTGACTACCTGTTTACCATGCTATTATGTGACTAATTGATTTACCCCGTTTGCCATGCTAGTATGTAATTATTTTACTCATCCGTTTACCATCTTATACCTCGTTCATTTATTTTTGTGGGCTATGATTATCATTTAGTATTCCTATTTGCTATTTGTGACCACCATTCTTGTACTTTTGGTTGGTATTTTTCCGTTGCTTACGATATTGGTTTGGCTTAGTAATTGTTGTCTACCTGACTTGTTGATCTGCCATGTTTACACCTCTGTTCATGCTACTGATTGATGAAGGAATATGGTTCAACTTATGTTATCTGTTTAGTTGACTTGTTTCGTTGCCATGCTATATTCTTGTTTAGTTAATTCATTCAATTATGATGTTCGTTTGGTATTCCTACCTGATACATGTGACTATCATGCTTATACTGCTGTTAGTATTTCCGCTGATTATGATACTTGTTTTTATCTGACTTGTGTGATTGCCATGCTTATATTCAATTTAGTTACTTCCGTCTGCTTATAGAATTCAGCTTGGCTTATATGTATTCTGATTATCTGATTTATTTGTTTTGCCATATTTATGTTTAGTTGATCCGTTGACTGATATGCTTGTTCACTGTTTGGTTACTTGTTTTGTTTATGATACTGTTTATCAACCCCTATTTGTTTATGTTTGGTTTCTGTATGTTTGGTTATCTATATGTGCTTATATTTGCTCAATGATTCGCTGCTTTACTTTGCTTTGGTCTTCTTTGATTTCTGTTCCTTCTGGATATTTGTTAATATTATGTTCTGCAGGTTCCTCATTGATTCATTATGATCATTTGCTGCGACCTTGTTTTCAGTCTCCTTGTTTCGTTTTGTATTTTGACTAGGTTTAGCTTTATTTTTGTTATATCTGTTCACACGGTTTTTTAAGCTCAGCCGCATTTTCTTTTTCATGCGGCAGGTATCAAGTAGGATGCTGGGCTTTGATGGGCTGAGAGTAGGAGCATTTGAATGAATCGACCCTAGTTTCCTTATTTGTTTTTGGATTCTTTTAGAAGAGCATTTGTTTTCATATTTCGTATCTTTTAAACATATTGGATTATGTATTTTCCATTGTAAGTCATTCGTTTATATGACTTGGTATTTTATTTTATAAGACTTTCGCTTGTAAAATTTTATTAGTATGTTCTGATATGACTCCATAATGTGACATTCGGACCATTGTCGGGTTGGGGTGTTACATGTTCGTTCCTGGTCTAGTCTCGCTCACATCAGGTAAGCACACTCTTACCTCCTCTAAACCAACTGTCGCACAAGTAGCGATAGGGTTTATAAAACTCTTAAAACTTGAACCCTTCATATGTTATTTATCTGCTTAGTTTCCAAACCATGATCTGTCTTAAAAACTTGTTTATGGGTCGCATGAAAACATAACCAACATACACCTATAAATAGATCATAAACTTTCTTTCATGAGGCTATGTAAAAGAAG
This sequence comes from Chrysanthemum seticuspe, assembly GCA_019973895.1. Classification (NCBI taxonomy): domain Eukaryota; kingdom Viridiplantae; phylum Streptophyta; class Magnoliopsida; order Asterales; family Asteraceae; genus Chrysanthemum; species Chrysanthemum seticuspe. Next base: position 7,818,424 of record BPTQ01000007.1, read on the forward strand.
TGTGGTGTTAAATTATGATGTGATCGCATGGGAAGGGTGTATCGATATGGGGACTGTCAAATGGGTCAAACCATGACTAAAAAAGCAACTTGAAAACCTGTTTAATAACCGGGCATAAAAGAAGCTAGACGTAGGGTTTGTTCGACCTTGTTATGGTTAGGAGTGTTTCGCTGTTTGCGTGGTGTGAATATATCGACCAGATAGGGCTGATAGGTGTGAGTTAAAGGCTAAAACTAGATTTTGTGTGTCTCATTGCATTACTCTTTGATCAAACCTAAACCCGTGTAACTGAGGAATGCGTGTATATATGAGCTGTATGTTAGGGACTTGGCTTAGGTATGTATTGTTGTATGCGCTAACCCATGCAAAAATCAAGAATAATAGTTACTGGTAGGAGACATGCATGTGTTGTGTGTGAATGTGGTTGATTTATCACGTAAATGGTCGTGGTTAATGGTTATGAACTCTTGCATAGCATCTATTATTGGTCAAGTATGTAGGTCCATGATTGAATACATGTGTGAGTGTGTCGACCCAAAGGTGTTGAAACTAAGTGTCAAAAGTATGTAAACTGTCGGAAAATAGAATGCGAGGTTGCATGTTTTGACGTAATAAGATGAATTATTAAATTATGTGTGTGATAAGGATTTAAAACGTACACTTTTAAGGGGTCATTTAATCCCTTAATCGCCCACTTTTATATCCGTTACTACTCAATTTCATTCCTTTTCACTTTTTAGGTCTCTTGGAAGCAAAATGCTGGAATGATGCATATTTTGACGAAAAGGAGTGAAATCATGAAGAAAATGACAAAGTCAAGATCGAAGCCAATCAAGCTGCTGAAATGATAAGAGGCATTAGGATAACCCTTGTTTGATACATGTATTATAATTACTTCTTCCACATAGGTCGAGTAATTACCCCACACCCTTGTGATGTACTCATCTTTAGTACACGATACCCCTAGTTAACCCCTCAGAGCCTACCATTCTCGCGGTTCTCGTGATGTTTCGGTTTTTTGGAATATCAATGAAGAGCACTGTTTACAATCCACCCTCAAATGTACACCCAAATCGCCTTAGCCTACCTTGTATGCACTCACCTTTAGTGCATTATTGTTATCATACTAAACCCTTAGTTCAATTATCTAGTTACTTGCATGGTTGCTAAGTCGAGTCATACATTTTGTACACAGTTTTGGGATGATTGGGATTCATGGGTAAAGTAAAATTTTATGGAGTGACGGGAAAGAACGTTAAATTCAAATTCCATGTATTTATGTAATTAAATACTCCAAGTGTTTTGATCTTTTCAAATCGAGTCAAATTAGTGTTAGAGTAATAAAAACTCAAGTGTAGGGATGCTCCTATAAATCCCTTATATTTTGATGTTATCTTAGAGGATGGTAGAGTAAAAGTGTATGCAAAAAAAAAAAAAAAAAAAAAAAAAAAAAAAAAAAAAACATACGGGCTACAATCCTACATCTATCTTTAAATTTATGTATGTTTGTTTCAAGTTATCTAGAGTTTAGTGAGTCGAGTCTTGGTTTAGCAATGCCATTCTTTTCGTGCTTGTAACATAAGATTTTTGACTTGCCACCACTAAATCGCCTATCCAACCAAACCCTTTGTTTTCCTACCGTAAGCCTAACGTTACAACCCTTTTAAAGACCTCTTAGATAGTTGTTCCTAGGTGCTTACGCCAAAGCGGTGGAGGTTTGATCTAGTCTTAAGCCTATAGTAATCTATATACTATGACCAGGTAATGAGTGTTTATCTTTTATTTCCATTTACTATATTTCATATACACCCGAGAGATGAGAGAATCCAAACACCCCTTGTGAGGTGCTAGTATATAATTTCCGTGCTTGTCATGACTATTGCGGTGCTTTTACTTGTTGTGAATTATGTTAAACCATTGATTCATGCCCCCTAACTTATAAATTGATTGGCTAAAAGCATATTTGCTTAAGGACAAGCAAATACCAAGTATAGGGATATTTGATAAGGATTTAAAACGTACACTTTTAAGGTGTCATTTAAGCTCTTAATCGCCCACTTTTATATCCGTTACTGCTTAATTTCGTTCCTTTTCACTTTTTAGGTATCTTGGAAGCAAAATGCTGGAATAATGCATATTTGGACGAAAAGGAGAGAATATATGAATAAAATGGCTAAGTCAAGATCGAAGACTCTCAAGCTGCTGAAATTGAACCTGACGACGTCCCAATCAAAGGGCGACGCCGTCCCTTTATACGAATTAAAATCTCTGACGGCTCAGTAGACTTTTTGCTAAAATACACCTAACGGCGTCAGGATTTGAAGAGGAAGGGCGTCACTAAGGTAGTGTTTGATAACAACTTAATGTGTCTTAATTAAAAAATAGGCAAGTTAATTAAGCCATCAAATGGTTGTTTGTTTAGTGCTTAAAACTAACATGTGACTTTCTAGAAAAAGCCAAGAAGATGAGGGTCTACAAATTAAGTCATCCATTTTTTCTTAATTTTACATGTTTAACCTCCCACTTATTAACTTTATTTCAAATAAAAGGGTATAACAGTAATTTTTACTAATTCAGACACTTTATTCAGCACACAAAACAAACAACCATTTATTATCTACAAACAGACATCATATATCTAGACAGACACTTTAATTTAACAAGACTTAATAAAAAAACTAAACAAACAGGCCCTAAGACTTTTCATCTCAGACGGCTTAGATCCAGAATCAGACGACGTCCCTACTGAAGCCCGACGGCGTCAAAACTACAACGTGACGTCGTTTCAACGATTACTTGGCCAAGACGAAAACCCTAATGACAACTATCTGATGGCGTCCCATCTATAAGGCGACGCCGTCACAAGTGTAAAATTATATATAGAAATCGAATTTTCAGAATTTTAAGAGGTAGACTTGTGGAGTAAAAACCCTAAATATTTTTAGTCCGACTTGGACAGTATCTTAGGGTTCTCAAACCCTATTTTACATCAAGATAAGTGTTTTACTTCATTGATTTCATTATGTCTTCCATTGAATGTGTGTATGCTTGCGTGTTTAACATGTCCGGCTAAATTTCTTGTGTGTTTGCTTAGATCTATGAAACCTATTTATTAATTATTGATTGGTTGTCTCTTATCTTAATTGTAATTGGCTTAGGAGTGTAATTAGGCCATCGTTGTGTTTAAATGCTTGAGTAATCTTTGTGAACCTTAGTTTATAAATCATTTAGCGGATTTCGTAGTCTAAACATCCAAAGATAATCTCAAAGTTAGTTTATGAATCATAGTGGATTTCGTAGGCAATAACCTTAAGGTAGTCTCAAAGAGTTAGGGAGAAAGGCACACCCTATGACCTTAGAAAACACAACGCGTTAAGAATAAGGACGTGATAATTCAACCACCAATAAAAGATAACTACGGAGTAATAGTATCTAGGTAGACACATTTTTAATCATCATACGAGCACACATCAATAGACATAGACTACCCATAGTTAGATAATTAGAATAGTAGAGTAATCGGTAGAAGTACCACCCCTAAATTCAAACCCTGAGATTTTACCCTTAGCTTTCAAAAAAATATAAAAAGATAAAAAAGAATCTTCCTCAACCTCAACCTTAGCATAGTACACTTCTTACTAGCATTTCTATTCCCCTATAGAACGATATCAATCCCCGAGGCTTACCCAATACTACATTACAACGATTAGGTTCACTGCCTAGGGTGTTGAAAAACTTGCTCGACGAAAAGGAAGTTTCTTTGACCCTGAACGCACCTTGTACGCGCATCAGTGTGTCACGTGTCGAGTTTGTCTAATCATGCCTATCAAATTAAAAAGAAAGATATAGGTGGGTGTGTCGCATAGATAACCAGGAGTCGAACAAGTATAACATACTTTTATACACGGAAGGATTGGATTAAGAGTATATGATTATATTTGGTTCGGCTTTGCTTGTTTAAAATATATGGTCGTCTTACCTTGTGTCCTTTTAATCGTATATATAATCGGTCCCGAGTTTTCCATCATTCCCGTTCGATTCGTTGTTAGCCTTAATCGATCGATCACCTTTCGAGATATACCTAACCCTTAAACATATTAATGTAATGTACCTCTAAATAATAATAAACCCTAATCTCGCTAGCAAATAATAATAACTATAAGCCAGTTGTGACATTTAATTGTAAATAGACTCCTAAATGATATATGATTATACATTCGTATAGATGCATTGAAGTGAGAGTAGCCTGAGGCGTCTGTGAATTAGTTTGCTTGCTTACCTCATTATTTCTCTTCAGTGATTAAGGTGAGTACTCGTGGCCCCATTTTCCGATAATTTCTTGGGGGAAAATAATACTCAACTACTATCTCATTTACATTATTTCTTGCGCTGTGCTAAAATTTCTTTTAGACATGTATGTGTATATAATTGTGCGTTAGTTATGCAATATTGTTGGTATTATGTGTGTTCATATTGGTGTGAATCATGACCAAGGATTTATAGTTCATCTTTGGGAAGAGGCACCCAGTTTATCTTTGGGAAGAGGCACCCAGTTTACCTTTGGGAAGAGGCACCCAATATGACTTTGGGAAGAGGCACCCAGTGTATTTGAATTTTTATTGAGACCACGTGGTGGTCGGATTGCATGATGTGGATTACATTTTTTTACTCCTTGCTCAGCACTATTATTTATACACATGTCTTACTTATAGTTCCATGCACAACAAAATGTTTAATACTTATACATTTTCCTTAAACCTGCGAGCTCACAAACTCTATGTTGACATTTTTGAGTATTTATTTTCAGGTGATATGAATAAAACGGCTTAAGGAAGTTTGATTCTTGCATGGCTTAGCGAGAGACCTTAGGCATTATCTTCATGGATTGCTATTATTTCTAGTTGATACATTTATACTTGTTTCAGATTATGTTGCATTTGTTTGATGTAATTTCTACCCAATTTGGGAGACTAATTGGCATATTATATGACTATGTGGTCAGACTGACAATGACGATATAATGTCTAAGACCGGATTTGTTTTCCTTTTAAATGGAGGTGTAGTAGACTGGAAGAGCATTATTGCGATGTCTTCTATAGAAGCTGAATACATAACTGCTTTAGAAGCTGCAATGGAAGCTATTTGGATAAGAAAGTTTATTGATGGGCTTGGAGTTGTACCCACTAATAAAGAACCTTGGAGATGAAATATGACAATACTGGCGCAATAATCCTAGCCAATGAACCTGGAGTTCATTAAGGCGCCAAACATTATTCAAGAAAGATTCACTTTCTTATCCAAAAGTCTCATGTAAATATGTTTTTTTTAGTATTTGGATAATGAGATATTTCAAACAGTTATTATTTTTATAAATTAGTATACGTGTTATGAAAGTTTTTCATTCATATATTAATTGTGTCCTATATTTTCATGTTTAATCCTTGAGTAATTATTTCTAAATTTCTCCATCGTCGCTTATCGATACATGAATATTGTTTAATTAAGACAAATGTGAGAGATTGGTAATATCCATTGTTTATGAATATTAAACGATGTGTCCGCCAAACTCACGTATTATCTATGTGCTATGGATATTGGACTTCCGCAAACCTACGAAACGATGTTCGGGTTTGGATGTGAGGGTTGCACGTTTCATCTTTCTTAATTCACATACATAACAAAAATGATTTTTTCTAAGGTTAATTTAGGCAATTCTCTGACTAGGTTGTGATTGGCAAGGTTACTCAATGTTTTGAAATTCATATGTGAGAAACGACGATGCTAGTGCCAGGGTTGTGAGGATGTTGCTTTGGCGAGCAAACATATTGGAGATGGTGAGGTTATTACTTTTAGAGCAATTTGGTAAAGATTTGAACCACGAGAGCCTTTGAGAATATCAACACCTTCAAGAGTGTGAACACTCCATGAATATTTTCTGAAAGTAACCTCTAACCCACTATCACAAAATTGTCCTATGCTGAACATATTATGACCTAGTCCTTCGACAAAGTATACTCGTTAAATTGTGACTTTTCCATGAATGAGATTACCATAGCCGGTAATTTTGCCAAAGTAATCATTTCCAAAACGATCTATACCCAATAATTTAGTCATAAAGTTCTTGAGAAGTGCCTTGTTCCCTGTCATATGTCGTGTGCACCCAAAGTCGAGGTACCATAGGAAAATTTAGACAATCTGCACAATAAAACAAGACAAAGAAAATTCGAAACCCGTATAGAAAGTGGTTCTACATAGTTAGATGAAATAGATTGCAGACCCGGTGGATCAAAATTTTCATTTATAGTGGGACTAGAGTCGCATACCTTCCTAACATGATTCCATCTATAACCTATGTGTTTGAACACTCTTCCAATGGGTTTCCACATAAGGTAGGATCTATGGAATAATTCATGATACGCAAAAATTCTACCTTATGGAATCCAGCTACGGTTTTTCTTCTTCATATTCTTTCTTTGTCTTCTGAAAGGTTTTTTTAGTGGTTTTGGCATTCACAGAATCACAATCAAGTAAATCATGCACATAAACATCAGAATCAGAAATATGATGCAGAGATTGATCACGAACATTCTTGCTACTAGATGCAACATATCCATGCAAATAAAAGTTATTACAGTCATCCATTCGCTTAGAGCATTTTTTATTGAAAGCTTTAAATTGTCTAGGCTTTGCTACTTCTGCAGCGGAAGTCTAAGAGGCACTAGTCTTCAATGCATTGATCCTATATGGTCTCTCCTTGCTACAAGTAGTGTCTAAATCTAGATCAAAAAGCAAATCCGCGTTAGGAGATTGTGTACTTTGATCACGTTGTTCTAATTTCTGTTTCTTTTGTTTATTTTTCCTACGTTTCTTTGACTCAATTAATTAGTTAACTGTATGGGGAGGAGTCAAAGAGCACATAGGTGCATCTAGAGGTATATCCTTGCTAAGTAATGCTTCTTTCCTAGTCTTCGCTAACTCAGAATTATGAATCATATCATTTGAATCATATGGTTCCACTACACATGCAGATTCAATTTTATACATACTAGGAGCAGTTACATTAGGATTATTTAAAACCTATATTTGTTTTGGCTCAAGAATTCAAGTTTTTTGTTTTTGTAAAACAATTGACGTTGGTTTTTTGAAAATGCTTTGATTAACCAACTTGTTAAGCTCAGAAAATATGGATTCTTGGTTTTTATCAAATCAAACACTTTAGATTTGAGCTCATCGTTCAATTTTATAATTCTTTTAAAGATTTTTCGTATGAAATCTTGTCGTACTTGTTTTCTTCAATTTTTCTTTGTCATTTTGATTCAAAGTTTTTACTTTGTTTTTCAAGTTTAGCACAAGTTGTTTCAAATCTGGCGGTACGACAAGTCAATTCCTTATTCAGTTCAACATTCTTTTTCAAACATTCTTTAATACTCTTTTTTAGTAAAAAGTTTTCTACTTCTAAAACGTTTGAACTTTTTCTGATTCCTCAATTTCTCTCTTATTATCGTGAGACTTTAGTTTGATTGATTCAAATTGATTTATGAAAAATTCTTTTTGAATTTCTGAGCTCAAGTTAAGAAAGTCATAAGCATCTTCAAGAGATGTGACATAAGTTGGATATGTTTGCATTTCAGAATGAAAAACTCTTGTTTAAAAGCAATAAATTTCTCATTAACTTTATTAATGGAAGGTTCAATAAAAGTTTTTAAAGGCTTTTTGACTTCACTTAAGATTTCTATTTCATTAGAAGATTTCAATACTTCAGACATTTTAAATTCTTGTTTTCCACGATAATAGATAACATGTAATTTATTTGATTTTTGAGATTACAAAAAAAAAAAAAAAAATAAAAAAATCTTGCTGAACTCTCAATTTTTTCTGAATCATACGGATTTTCAGCAATTTGTTCCACATGATTTTTCAATTTTTTTTCTTTTCTTGAAAGAAATTTTTCTTTGTTAATTAAATCATAATCCACACTATAATAGGAGAAATTGGTGTTCTTATGCTTAACTTGTAAATGTTTTTCAGTTTCTTCTTGAGAGATGTCATTAAGAACAAACATGTAGTCTTTGAAGGTATTATGTCTCATATAATCAATATTATACAAACTTGGTTCGGTCCGTTTTGCCATTTCAAGATAAGATGATTTAGGATAACCAAGACCTTGTCTTAGATCCAAGATTGAATCTGGTTTGGGAATTAACATGTTACAGTCTGATCAGTTTTCCAAATAGTTATTTCAAATTTTATGAGTCTTTGAACACACTAAACTTTTTCTATAGTTAGTTTTGAAACTTTGGATTCATAATTCTTTTTAATGTTATCAAAACTTGAAATATTCCTTTTTAGTTTAAAATTTTCATTTTGTAACTCAAGAATTTGCTGTTTTAACACTAAAGGCCTTTTAGACTCTTCATCATGTAACATGCCTTGATTTTCTTTTATAAAGAAACACTTTTTATCTTGTTCTAGTTTAATCAATTAGCATAATTCTGAATTTAAGACTAAATTATGGCATAATTTTGAAGCATGTGATCATTATGTTGATCAATTGATACATGAGTACATTCAGAACTAGTAGTAGGTAGTTGAGGATTATCACTTTTAGAAATAATGCTACATGTGTTAATTTCATTTACCTTACTGATTGTTAGAATGTTACCATGTATTAACTCATCAAGATCGCAATCATTGTCAAAATCATATGTGAAGTGTACCTGGTTGATGGAGGTGTCATCATTTTCGGTATTAGTGTCATAACATGGAGTTACTTCTTCATGTAATGCTTCAGATGTGTCATCCTTTTCCAAAGTTTCCATTAACACCATGTTTGTTTCCAAAATCTCCCCATCATCATCCATATCAATCATAAAATCATGCTCATTAGCAGTCAGCACTTGACCCTTCTCTTCTTCCATGTCATCTAGCAACATTTTTTGTCTGAAATAAGCTCGGTTATGCACTTTGCCATTTGGACAAGCCCTTACAAGATGACCTGGCTAACTGTTGGTGTGTATTCGCCCAGCAGCAGGGTAAGATAATCAATTAAGCAGAAACAAGTAATACATCAGCATAAACAAGTAATACTTCAGCAGAATCAAATACCACTAGGTGGTTACCGGATATCACTTGGAATCGTGTGATCACTTTCCAAAGTAAACTATTCGACCCTAATGCCTGGGTTACACGAATATCTACTTGGGATAAGACCAAATGCAGTTATAGAATCAGGCACAATTCTATAACCCTTGCGCTAATAAGTGTTAATCGTTTTATGTGTCTTTTCATGCATAATCAGATCTCCTATTTATAGGAGTTTACTCTAAGCTAATCAAATGGAATTATGAGTATTAATTGGCCCATTAATAGCCTCATAATTATCCCCATTATAGCTGTTAGTGGTTACATGATCAATTATACGTGGTCATTATGCAGTTATAACTGCCACTTGAATAGGTCAAAGCCGTTACAAGCAGTACCTTAACACTAGCAGTACTTTCATACAGCTAGCAGTACTTTCATAGTGCTATCACTGGATACACTGCTTCAGTGGAATCCACAAGCTTCAGTGGAAAACACAAGCTTCAGTGGAAACACTGCTTATCAGTGGAAACACTGCTTATTAGTGGAAACCACAAGCAGTACTTTCCACAAGCAGTACTTTCCACAAGCAGTACTTTCTACTAGCACTACCAATACAAACCACTATTAGAGTCAGGGTGTTCATGGACCTTATGGATGTACACTCCGTACCTCCTAACCCATTACAAGGTGTGAACTAATCCCACAAGTGCACTAAATTTTCCAACAATCCTCCCCAAATTTAGTTCACTTCCTTTGCATGAAAAATAAACATTAAGCAAAACATGTGCATAAACGAAAATGTCCTGAGGATTGAATTTCCATCTTAGTAAATTACACGTTCAAATATTCGAGAATCAGGGTGTTCTATGAATTGAACCCTTCAACCCATTTGAATACCTGAAGATAAAATACACACAAGTTTTCAAACACTTAAAAGCTCCTGACACTATACAAGCCATGTGTCCATATCCAAATTCATAAATGTTGTAAAAGCTAAAAGTCCAAAGCTTCCTGAAGCGGCAAAACTTCAACATTTACATAGGTGGTTCCTCTTTATTCATGCTCCTGCCAAGCACTTTTTCAAAGAAAATTAACCATTGAGAAGTAAAGACTTCATCCTCCTTTCAGCAGGTTCTGAGCACAACCTTGGGATGTAAATAAAACATGTGCTCCAGTCCACTGAATGTTCAGCTTTCCACATTGAACTCAGCTCCCAAGTTTCCTTAGGATGGAGTTGGGGTGTCCTAGCATTCAGTGACTAAGTTGGACTTAAACCCATCCCTTTAGCAGACTTTATAACCAAGTCTCTAGCCAGACCCTTCGTCAAGTGATCAGCTAAGTTCTGTTGAGATCTAACAAACTCTATAGATACCACCCCATTCATGATAAGCTCACGAATCATGCTATGTCTGACACCTAAGTGTCTAGACTTACCATTGTACATCTGGCTATAAGCCTTAGCCAATGTAGCTGCACTATCACACCGGATAGAAATAGGTGCTATAGGTTTAGGCCATAATGGAATCTCAAGAAGCAAGTTTTTCAACCATTCAGCTTCTTTACCAGTAGCTGCTAGAGCCACAAATTCAGATTCCATTGTTGAACTGGTGATGCAAGTTTGCTTCTTTGATGCCCAAGAAATTGCACCTCCACCAAGTAGGAATACCCAGCCACTGGTAGACGAATTGTCTTCAGTGTTACTGATCCAACTTGCATCAGTGTAACCTTCCAACACTGATGGGTAACCAGTATATGAGAGACTATAATCCATAGTTCTCTTCAAATACTTCAGTACCCTCTGAACTGCTTGCCAGTGATGAGCACTAGGATTACTAGTATACCTGCTCAATTTTCCCACTGCAAAACCAATATCAGGCCTTGTACAAGTCATGGCATACATCAGGCAGCCAATTACCCTAGAATACTCAAGTTGAGATACAGCCTTGCCATGATTAGGCATCAGCTTCTCACAAGTATCCATAGGTGTACTTATTGGAGTACAATCAAAGTAATTGAATTTCCTCAGCACCTTCTCAATATAATGAGACTGAGAGATATAAATTATTTTACTTTCATGTTTAATCCTTATACCAAGGATAACATCAGCCTCCCCCATGTCTTTCATGGAGAACCTTGATGACAAAAATTCTTTTGTCAGGTCAACCTGATTTTGGCCAGTGCCAAAGATCAACATGTCATCAACATATAGACAAATGATGACTCCTTTACCTGATTCATCAAATTTGCTATATACACATTTGTCAGCTTGGTTAAGAACATAACCACTAGACAAAACCACTTCATCAAATTTTTGATGCCATTGCTTAGGTGCATGCTTAAGTCCATAGAGAGACTTAATCAGTTTACACATCTTGTTTTCATTGCCAGGCATGATGAAGCCCTGAGGTTGGTTCATGTAAACCTCCTCATCTAATTCACCATTCAAGAAAGCTGTCTTCACATCCATCTGATGAATAACCAGATTATGAATAGATGCCAAAGCAATCAGCAGTCTTATGGTACTGATACGAGCCACAGGGGCATAAGTATCAAAATAGTCTATCCCTGACTTTTGTTTAAAGCCCTGAATGACTAGTATAGCCTTGAACTTTTTAATAGTTCCATCTACCTTCATTTTCCTTTTGAAAATCCATTTGCAACCCAAAGGTTTGCAACCAGGTGGTAGATCAACCAACACCCAAGTGTTGTTCCCCATGATAGAATCCATCTCATCATTGATTGCTTCTTTCCAGAAAGCAATATCCTGGGACTTCATTGCTTCTTCAAATGTCTTGGGATCATCCTCAACAATGAAGCAATAGGACTATTGGTCTGAGACCTCATCCCTTGTTCTTTCAACCAAGTATAGTTGAAACTCAGGTCCAAATGACTTTGGAGTCCTGAATCTTTTGCTCTTCCTGAGCACAGGTTCAGGTTGTTGAACCACAACCTCATCAGGGACCACTGATGGTTCATCATCAGGGACCTCTGATACACCAGTGTCATGAGTTCCATTAGGAATCATCTGACTTGGTCTAGGGACTGATGAGAATCTATTCTCATCAAAGTCTGCATCCCTTAATTCAATTATTGAGTTAATTGAAATATATTCATTAGGTTCAATAACATAGAACCTAAAAGCCTTGGAATGCTCAGCATATCCAACGAAGATGCAGTCAATGCCTCTTTCACCCAAAGTCTTTTGGTTTGGATCCGGGAGTCTTACAACAGCCCTACAACCCCAGACCCTGAGATAGTTCAGGTTGGGTTTCCTTTTAGCCCAGAGTTCATAAGGGGTAACCTTGTTCCTTTTGTTGGGAACCCTATTTAATAAATAGCAAGCTGTTAACATAGCTTCACCCCAGAACCCTTGACTCAGTCCTGAATAGGACAACATGGAATTAACCATCTCCTTCAGCACCCTATTTTCCTTTCAGAAATGCCATTTTGCTGAGGAGTATAAGGGGCAGTCGTTTCATGGATTATACCAACAGACTAAAAGTACTGAGTATCCATGTACTCACCTCCCCTATCAGTCCTTAATCTTTTGATCAAAGACCCAAGTTGTAATTCAACTTCAGTTTTAAACACTTTGAATTTATCTAATGCTTCATCCTTGGTATGTAACAGATAGACATAACAAAATCTAGAAGCATCATCAATAAATGTCACAAAGTACTTCTTATTCCCCAAAAAAGGAGTGGCATGCAAATCACACAGGTCACTGTGTATAAGGTCCAAGACCTTAGTCTCACGACTAACACCCTGAAAAGTTTTCTTGGTTATCTTGGTCAACATACAAGTTTTACACTTTTCAGTGTCCATGTCAAATGCAGGGATTAAACCATCCTTAGACATATCTTGCATTCTTTTATAATGTACATGGCCAAGTCTTGCATGCCATAGGGTAGAGTCAGTCAGGTCAGTGGTGGTCACAAAAGCTGAATTAACACATTGAGAATAAGACCTCTGCATATGTAGTCATCATTCTCCCATTTGCTCCTCCTCCTGATCTGCTCTACAGTAGCATCATCCCCATCACCAGGAATAGGTGTAGTTAGCACATACACCACACTCATGCTTGACATCAAGAAGTGCATCTTCTTCTGCCACCTCCTAAAGTCCACCCCTTCAAACTTATCAAGCTTGGCAAAGTTTGAAGCCATATGTTTCATTGCAGCAGCATCCATTGATTATCACAAAATAGTTTACTTTGATTGTTGGTGTGTATTCGCCCAGCAGCAGGGTAAGATAATCAATTAAGCAGAAACAAGTAATACTTCAGCTGGAAATAAGTAATACTTCAGCAGAAACAAATACCACTAGGTGCTTACCGGATATCACTTGGAATCGTGTGATCACTTTTCAAAGTAAACTATTCGACCCTAATGCCTGGGTTACACGAATATCTACTTGGGATAAGACCAGATGCAGTTATGGAATTAGGCACAATTCTATAACCCTTGCGCTAATAAGTGTTAATCGTTTTCTGTGTCTCTTCATGCATAATCAGATCTCCTATTTATAGGAGTTTACTCTAAGCTAATCAAATGGAATTATGAGTATTAATCGACCCATTAATAGCCTCATAATTATCCCCATTATAGCCGTTAGTGGTTACATGACCAATTAAACGTGGTCATTATGCAGATATAACTGCCACTTGAATAGGTCAAAGCCGTTACAAGCAGTACCTTAACACTAGCAGTACTTTCATACAACTAGCAGTACTTTCATAGTGCTATCAGTGGATACACTGCTTCAGTGGAATCCACAAGCTTCAGTGGAAAACACAAGCTTCAGTGGAAACACTGCTTATCAGTGGAAATCACAAGCAGTACTTTCCACAAGTAGTACTTTCCACAAGCAGTACTTTCTACTAGCACTACCAATACAAACCACTATTAGAGTCAGGGTGTTCATGGACCTTATGGGTGTACACTCCGTACCTCCTAACCCATTACAAGGTGTGAACTAATCCCACAAGTGCACTAAATTTTCCAACAGACCCATAGCATTTTGGTTCAGGAACCTCTTTGACATGTTGAATCTCTGGTCTTTTGTTTGTGGTAGTTGGTGCTGACGTGGTTCAAAAATTGTTGTTGGTGGGACGCTTGTAGAAGGATTTCTAAATTTGTTTTACAAGTAATGCCAGGTTTTTAACTATTTTGTTTAGTTCAATGTTTGCCAAATTAGTTGTGATTGAGTCATTTGCATCATCAGAAGGTAATGACATCGGTGAATAGTTGATATCATCGTTTGAGCTGTAGGATGAAGGATTTGGTTGGAATGAAGAGACTAGTGTAACAGGATCATGAAGTGGTTGTTGAATTGTGGAATCCTTTTCCTTTTAAAACTCTTCTGCTCTTTGATTTCATTGACTTCAATATGATTGTGTTTCAGAAGGTCAAACAGATCGTTGATGTCTTTGTTTGTTAGATCTTGATTATGTCTGATTGCAATGGTGAAACGTCTCGACTCAAGTTGCAAGTTGGTGAGAAACATAGTGTTATGCTCAATGTTGGTTCTCTTGAGGTTGTGCCAATTCATTTCATTGATTAGTTTGTTGAAACGAATGTATGAATCTTCTAGGTTTTCTTCAGGGAATTGCTTGAAAGTTTGATATTTCCATAGGGCTAAAGTTTGTTGTGTTTGAGTTCCAACATCAGCACATTGCATCATCTTTCCAAAGCTGGCCATAGATCATGAGCGGTCAAGTTGTACCTCTTGCAATTTGTGGGTAACCGAAAGTCTCGTATTGTACCTCTCGCAACAAAGTCATGCAAACCCTTCTATTTCAGACTAGACAACAATAACTATCACAATAAGGTCATGCGTGTGTGGATCCTATTTCTTGAATATAGTTTAACGCTATCCGTAACTGATAGTTATAAGGGTTATTTTCAAAAGTGTTGTGAAGCACATGAATTATACGTGCATTCAATACAGAATTTGTTCCTTCAATTAATTTAAAAGAATGATGTCACTGGGCCCCTCATGGGGTTGATTAGATATTTGTGTGGCCACACCCAAAGGAGATCTGGATATGTCCTAATGAATTTGGTAATCTTGATCAATCGATGAAACGAGAACATAATCATTAAATTATGGGATGACTCAGATCCATATCATAGTAAATGCTGAATCATTTAACTGAGACTTTACAAAACAACAGTCATGTATTTCTGTGAGGATTGCCGTGTTGCTAGAAGCTCACCAATGTTATTACATTATTTTAGACATGTCCAAATGGGAGCTGTTGGGATATGTCTATATCACAAATAGTGTATGTTTGGAAATTACGTGAGCCTATGGGGTCACACGCATTAACACGTAAATACAATTAATAAGTAATTAGTATATTAGTGTATTATATTAGTTACCATTTCACGAAAAAACAGTTAATTGTCGTTAGACGATAAGTATAAGGACTTAATTTAATCAGTATAGAGGAAGGATCTAGAATCCCTCCTCTACACCATGATAAGCCACATAGAGAGAAAAGGAACGTTTTCCTTATTTGATAAGGATTAGGAAACTTAGCTTGTGCCGTAAGTTTCCAAAGCCTATATAATGAATATCCTTATTCATTTTTTAGTGATCTTAGAAAACCTAAGCAAGCTTAACTTCTTCTCCTTTTCCTCTCCTTGTGAACTAATCGATTCACCCCCTCCACATCAAAGACAAAGGATTTTGATTCTTGGCTATCAATAAAGTGTTTTGCTTAACTTTTTCTCCTTCTCCTCTCCTTCTCCTCTTCTGTTTCACTTCGCATCTCTCGAACCATCCTCGTTGTATATTTCGCTGCGTACTAATATACAACTCGTTGAATTCACTTATCCCATACTTTTGATCTTTTAAAACCATGTTATGTAATATGATGCACGTGTACATGATTCTTCATAGCTTGTTCATAGTCCAAGCATGTGTCGGTTGTTGTATAATTCCCCAACGTCCTTGGAGGACACCAAAAGCTTGTACAACATCCTTTTGTGCACCTTCTTTATGCCCTTTGTTTTTGAAAAGCTAAGATTTCATTAACAAACCGACTACGAGGAGGAGGCCGAACAAGAAAAAGACGAATGTACAAAAAAAGCCAAAAGGCAGCCAAAACCACCGAAAAAAAGGAAAGAAAACAACATCACAATACGTTAAAGGAAAAAATTATAAGGGGAAGTGATCCAACTGCTCCATGGTGTAGGCTTTAGAGAGCAATGGTTCGAAATCTATGTCTTTTAAATCCTTTGGATGAACGAGAAGATATCATCATCTTTAACACTTTGAACCTTATCCAAAGGAGAGTTGAGCACCTTATTCCTCCACTTCCATATTGCCCATAAATTGCATTGAAAACACCCTGGATGACCTTTCTGAGCCGAGTACAGCCACGAGAGTTTAGAAAGCCTAAAGCTATATCCTTAACAGTGAACGATGGGAAAATAGTGGGAGGAGTTAATTGCGACCAACTCCAAACCTTCCTCCAAATTGCAAGAACCTAAGGGAATTTAATTAAAATATGATCAATATCTTCTTCCATGTCATTACAAAGGGGACAACAACTCGAAGGGATGTTAATACCTCAGGATAGAAGATTTGAACGGGTAGCCAATCTATTCAAAGATGCCCTCCAAACACATATATTTACCTTACATGTAATTCATGAATTCCAAACGCGATAATCGCCAAGAATAAAGTCCGAAAGCATAATATTTTGAACAACTTTTAAGAGAGTTTTTTCTTTGAATTTTCCTGAGCTATCCTTAGACCAAGACCAAGACAATGCATTTTGGTAAGCCAAGTCAGCCAAAAGAATGAGATTACCAATTATAGATATGAGGGAAGTAATATCGTCTTAGAGGGAACCTCCATTCCCAATTGCCTCCCCAATTCCCATCAATAAGACGCCATTAATCATTGACTTTACACTCTTTTATCGAGTCGAGAGCATAAAGTCTTGGAAACATATACATCAGACGCATGCCACTTGCACGCCATGTATCCAAAACGAAGTGTTAGCACCACTTGAAATACTTTGGATAAATGAGAGTTTAAAATATTACACAAAATCCCTTTACTGCCAAATGAGCCAAAAGGGGATCTAAAACAGCTTTCATCACCATAAAACTTTTAAATTACCATGCACCAAAGGGTGTTTTTCTCCGTAAGAAAGCGCCATTTTCATTTTGCAAAAAGGCCTAGGTTTTTAGCGTGAAGACTTCCCACTCCTAAACCCCCCAAGTTTGAATCCAAAAGAATGATTTTCCATTTGACCCAACACATAGAATTTTGATCCTCCTCGAAACACCAGAAAAAGCGACATCGAATTGATTCTAGAAGATTGATAATTTTTTAGGAGCTTTAAACATGGAGAAGTAATATAAGGGCAGGCTTCCAAGTATTGATTTTACAAGAGTAAGCCAACTACCTCCGATTGAGAGAGTATTGGCTTTCCAAGCGGAAAGTCTATCTCTAAATTGGTTAACGACCTCGTTCCATCCATCACTTAATCGCATCTTCTTTCAAATGTTAAGGCTTAGAAAAATAAATGGGATCACATAATGAAGGCAAGTGCCTCAACATCAGCCAACTCCAAAAAGCATGCTTTTGCAGAGATTAATCTTTGGGTCTGAAGCCCCTCTCAAAACATTTGAGAACAATAATGATATTTTTAGCATTGTGTCTAGACCATTCACCAAAGAATAAGGCGTCGTCCGCATACTGTAATAGAGAGATATTAGTACATCCATCAGCGAGGGAAATCCCTTTGAAAATACCTTGTGAACAAGATTCGAGATTAGCCATTTGAAGTGCTACGGTCACAAGGAGAAAGAGAAAAGGAGAAAGAGGGCCTTCTTGTTGGAGAGCTGTTTCCATCTTGAGCTCGTTAGAGGGAGATCCATTGACCAATATAGAGATAAAAGAGGATCTAAGACAAGTATCAATCCAATTTCTCCACTTTTCTCTGAAACCCATCTGCCTCATTGTGCCTTGTAGAAACATCCAATCCATACTATCAAATGCCTTCTCAAAATCCACCTTGAAAATCATAAGCTTTTGGTTTTCGATTCTCGGCATTCAAATCAACTAATTAGCCCCTAAACATCCATCCAAAATCTGCCTACCTGAGATGAAAGTTGTTTGGTTGGGACCTATGATGCTCGGTATTACTTTGGTTAACATGGATGCAAGAATTTTAGATAACATTTTGTAGATGCAACCGATTAAACTGATAGGACAGTAATCGGAGAAACCAAGAGGGTACATTTTCTTAGGGATTAAGGCAACGAATGAAGGGTTACAACCATTTGCAAGCTTTTTTGTCGCTTAAAAGTATGATTTAAGATCATTTGAGGACAAAAGATTCTTTACATAACAAGGGATCAATCTTCACCCTCTATTTTTATTAGATCTAATTAATGAGATTAATCTCAACAATTAAAAAAATCCACTTTCATCATTTTTTTTTTCAAATATAAATATCTTTCAAACCGTTAATCATCAAGCGAAAAAAAATATACCATTACGTCGAACATTTAATTATCTTTCTATAGATATGCACTTTGATATACTTTCGACAATTTTTTTTCGTGTTTTTCACGTTTTTTTTTTGTTTTTTACGTTACTGAAATTTGCATGAAAAAATCATATATGATTTAACACTAATTTGAATACCACATGTGATATTAGTGTTAAATCATATATGATATGTATCATATATGATTTAACACTAGTATCATATATGATATTACATATCATATGTGATTTAACACTAATATCAAATGTGATCTTCAAATTAGTGTTAAATCATATATGATACTTCATGCAAATTCCAGTTTCAAAGAAAAACGAAAAAAAAAAAAAAAAAAAAAACGAAAAACGTGAAAAAAATGATTTTTTTTTCTTTTTTCGAAATTATATCAAAGTGCCCGTCTATAGAAAGATAATTAAATGCTCTTCGCGATGGTGTAATTATTTTTGCTTAACGATTAACGGTTTAAAAGATATTTAAATTATACTCCCTCCGTCCCACATTAAGTGTCCACTATGACTTTTTTAAGTCTTTTTTCTTAAACTTTGACTTTAAATATTCTTGTTCGTGTTATATAATATTTGATGCAAGATATATGAATGGATTAAGTTTTTAAATGTATTTTCATTTGTATAATTTTCATTAAGTATTATATAACACAAAAAAAAAATATATTTACGGTCAAAGTTAAAGAAAAAAGACTTGGAAAAGTCATAGTGGACACTTAATGTGGGACGGAGGTAGTAAAAAATAGGTGAAATAATAAAATGCTTTTAATCTAAACAATTGATTTCTTTTTAGATGGATGGTGGAGATGAGTCCCTTGGTATGTAAGAAAAGTTTGGTATGTAAAATAACTCTCCTCTAAAAGTATTTAACATACTTAAATAAATCTAACTTTATAATCTCCTAGCAGGTCTTGATGAATTTGAAATTAATCCCATGAGGGCCCGGGGCTTTCGACCCATTACATTCCCAACCCATGCCATGATTTCAGACAATTTTTTCATTCCCAATGCATACAATCAATGCTTCCAAGCATACCCAGAAACCCATGAACCCTCTTACGTGTTGCGTATATATTTTGAATGTCATTATAGTCAGGTTTTCTTAAAAACTCAGGCATGTATAAATCAATAGTGTACTTTTTAAAATGATATAGACAATCGCGTGCATAATGTTTACTTATTTGTAAATATTCATCAAATACATCGGGTGTTGTGATGTATGCTAATTGACGTATGGCAGAAGTGCATTTCATAATTACACAAAAACCCATTAGACCCATACAATCGGGTGTGACTTTAAAGAAATCAAAATGATCGGGAAGAGAATCATTAGTTTCAATATAAGTTTCAATACCTTGTATTATTTCTAAAAAAGTAAAAATGTTTTTCTGCTTATACGATAGCGGCGCCTAAAATAATACTTCGGATATTTTGGATTACCACCAAAATAGTCGTCCCAGAAACGTTGTTCAGCAACATCACGTTCACGGTATATCGGCGTACATGTAAGTGAAGTTTGAGCTTGGGCTTGCAATGATTGGTAATACTGATAAACTTCCATCATAAAGAAAATATTAGTTTCATCATCGATGTCGGAAAAGTTAAACATACTCCTCATCGGAATTCATTTTTGGTTTAGAGAATGTGTTTGTGGTAGAGAGAATTAAGTTAGTGTGTGAAAAATGGTTAAATGGGTGTAATATTTATAAAGGTGGGATTAAAAAAATAATTTTTTGACCGTTAAATACTATTCAACAGCTAAAAACAAAAAAAATAAAATAAATAAATACAAAATAATCAAACAACCCACACAATGGCCCAATGTGAGTTGATTGACATTGCAAATGGTGTCGGGGGGGGGGGGGGGGTGCAGTGCTGTGGAAATGACGGCGCCATTTGGCCAGCCATGTCGGAAATGGCAAGGCTATGCGTGATACCCCTCCCTCTTATGTTGTATTTTAGTTATGATTACACTTATTTTTAGGTTTATAGTCTTTTTTGACTTGTTATATAGTTTATAAATTTATTTTTTGACCTTTTTTGGCCGACTTAAATATGAAATTGAAGTTCATGAGGTAGAAGAAAAAATAAACTCATGAAATATAAATCAAGTCAAAAAGGTGCATACGTTCATAAATAAGTGTCATTGCTAAACAATATTAGATATATTTGACATACTTAAATGCTAACGATTTAGACGGAGCGTAACAATGAGAATGTTCGCGCATCATTCTCTTGTTACACCCCCTTTTGTTAATGTATGGTTTAGGAAAATTTGGATGCTTTGGTCATCTCAACCACCAAAACAAACTTATGTTTTACAGCTTTTTTTGTTAAGTATTGGTTGTCATATACATCTTTTATATAATAAAACAAAACCCCTATTAGGAAATTTTCATTTCAAAAAAATCAATTCATACCTTATTAAGTAATAATTTTTTAAATTAGATTTTTATTTTTAAATGTTGAAAAACATTAAAAGCTAATTATTTCCTGATTTGGTAATATTTTTCAAAAAATTCGTTTTATGATTCGGATGTACAAAGAAAACAAAAAATACGCATGTACTCGGGTGTTTATAGTTAATAGTTTTGTACCAAAGTGTAAATTAATTAAACTAAGCAGAATACACCAACCCTTCTCAAAATACCATATGAGAATATGAGATACTTCCTTCTTTCTCCTCCTTCGTTCAGTGACATCAAAAAGTTAACACTTAATTATTACTTGATTTATACTTTTTACATGTTTCCTTTATGTTTACCCATTACTAAAAAAGATGTAGCATGCACAATCGATTCTTATGCCACATAATAGATTCACCAATGATAATGCATTCTTTCTGGTAAATTTATAGTTTTTTGTTTGGTTTGAACTTTTAGATTACTTTTAATTAAATTAATCTATTAACAAAGATAAAACTTTTCTTACATTATCAATCAGTGTGTTATCTTAGTAGAGTATTAATTAAGGTTAGCTTTTACCCAAGTTTGCTTTTATAGTTTTGGTTTTGGAGTTATAAAAGAAGCAAAACTTATGTTAAAAAAACTCATACTCAAAATCTGTCGTGACTCTTGAGGCTCGACCGTATCGAACTTAATTCGATACTCTGCATTTTGTATACAAGTTGATTTTGATTTTGATTGTGTAAGAAAGTTTACGTTTGATTGGTTTTGAATTCATTCATGTTATTGTGGTGTATAAATGATATTTAGGAGTGCGTTTCAAGAATGATTATCTGACTTTTGTGTTTGCGAAAGATTGTTTGAGAGTAGTGTTTGAAAAGAATTAGAAAAAAGTTACTACTTGCGTAGATGGTCTCAAAGGTCCCCTAAAAATTTATTCGTGCTAAACGTCATTGCAATTCTTGATTAGGTGGGGTAAGAATTTTTCGGGAATGTCGTGCTTATTATGCTGTGATTAGGTGGTGTAAGAATTTTGGGAATGTCGTGCTTATTATGCTGTATAATGGATGTTGAATGCACAACTCTTTACTGCAGATTGCTATACCGAACAATATTAAAGGTTGTGGCTATTTTGTCTGCTAATTATAAGAAAGGGAAGGGTGAACTTGCTGTTGAGAAGACCATTTAGATCACCTATATAAGTATGTAATTTATGGACTAATTTTAATAGTATTCTCATTAGATGATTTAAGCCATTGTTTTGGGCTCTTGATATGTATAATGTTGTACATTATGTTGTGCTCCTAATTGATGATGTTGATATTGGTAAAAAAATTTGTTTACATTGTCATTTAGTACTATTAACATACTTATAGTAGATTATGGTTATAAGATTTTTTTTGTATTTCCTTATTCCTGCCTGTGTGGTTGTGTGGCTGCACAAATCCTTGTGAGTCACTTTCAACATCGGAGAGGCTTTAGGGACAAATGTATTAAGTCATGTGTCAATTGCTTACTGTTATACCATACCTTTTACATTGCATAGACCATCCCTAATTAACTATTGGGACTTTCTGAGTTTGGGTTTGATGCCAGTTGCTTAATTCCTTAATTATGCTTCTACACAAATTTGAATACGTGACAATGAGTTTGGTGTATTTTGTTAAGCTACATAAGAGCTACTTATTTTCATATTGTGATCAATGTAATCTATCACTGTTATCACTAAAAAAAAATACCCAATTTATGCAACATTCTTTAACACCATAATTATCAATTTATTAAATTTGATTTATGTCTGAACCCCGTGCGTGCACGAGACTTATAACTAGTTATACCTTACAATACATCCTACTTTTTGTCTTTTATTAAAAATTTTGACACGTGTCAAAAAAATTTTGAGTTGCTCAGTCGTCTAGTTGCGTGATCTTATTTAAGAATGTGATAAAAAATTATCTATTAATGACATATTGGCATCGGGCGGGATCCGTTTAGAGAATTTTCCCCATAATTTATGTTATTAATTAGTTGATATTTATCAACATTGTCATACAAAGACACATTTAACTTACGTGTATCATTTGGACCAAGTCTAACCAATGATTAAGTCTTACCTGTGGATTTCGACACACGACTCTAGCAATAGATATACAAAGTAAACGGATTGTATAGTATTACAAAGACATTTTACACTTACGTGTATCATTTGGACCACGTCTAACCAATGACTGAGTCTTACCTGTGGATTTCGACACACGACTAGCAATAGATATACAAAGTAAATGACTTTTTGGGTAAAAGGTCAAACGACCCGGTAAATATAATATCCAAAAAAAAAAAAAAAAAGTAGGCATAATTTCACCTGGATGAATAATTACATGTATATCCTTTGTACCAGTTTTTGATGCATAAAATACAATGCTTTTAATGCATCAAAAGGATATATATGTAATTTTTGAAATTTCCAGGGATATATATGTAAAACCCCCAAACAAAGTAAATGACTTGTATAGTATTACTTTGCCATGTATATCAGAACTCTAGGATAAAAAAACTTAACGACAAGATATAAATATCAAGTATTAACAACATGTATTAGCGTATAATACATGTTGTTAATACTTATGGTTTGAGTGTTCGAAAATATACCTAAATCAGAAGCTGCAGCTCTAACGTAAAGATCTAGACCACCACCTTCAGAATCAGCATACTGTCTCATATCGAAAAGATCCACTTCCCAAATTACACAACCCGACCCGCCTTGATTAATATCCATATTAGCATAAGCAGCACACGAACAATTCCTTTTACAAATCTCACCACACGTACTCAAATTCATCGTTTGATCAACAAAAACTTTAGAACTCTCGGGCAGTTTCATATTCTTCAAGGTCAAAAAGCCATCCGACTCGCAATCCAATTCAGATCTCCTAACACACCCATCTGACCCATCTCGTAAATCCCACGCTTGTTTATTTTTCGGTACAAATCCTTTCATACATTTACAAACGGAAGAAACATTCATGTCACAAATACCGTAGGGCCCACATTCTCCGTAATAATCACATTGATCACGTGGAATGAACCAGTATTCGCTCCACATTTGAGATGTTTCAACCCACGTGAAACGTCTAAGTGTACCTGATGGACTCATGATTAACCGTGAATAGACCGAATCATTTAACATGTAAAATGAGTACGAAATTTCATCCGCATCAATTACAAACACAGCCTCTATCAAATTAATTGTTAGATTCCTCGGTTCGCTCCGGCATTGTTCTGTTACATTCTTCAATAAAAACAACTGTGGAAAACCATTTGTATCTATTTTGAATGAATATTCACCCACACCTGTATCCATAGATTTATAAGTTAATTTTTACTCTTTATTTTTTTTTTCTTTTGTTTTTGGCAAAATCGCACAAACCTATTAATCAACTTATTGTTCACAATGGAACTTGAACTAACGGCACTTTGATCATTGTTTTGCCAAACTGACCATTTATTTCACGACATTGTGAAAATTTTAGCTGAGCTACTAATTAAGATTCAAGTGAATTTTCAATGTCGAATAACTAATTTTATTTTTACTGCAATTTTTCACGCATCTATACCATGCACAAATCTCATAATATATATCTCACAAATGTTTCTACCGAAACTTAAACAGTTAAACTCACAACCTTGGCCGGTAAAATCACTTTTTTACGAAAGAACATATAATTTCTCAAAAAACAAAACACGGAAAAAAAAAAAATACTAGTGTGCATATATGACACAGCTCATTTTGTTTTTATCATACCTGGATCATCATTGGTCTTCCACGAATTTAAAAACCGGTTTTCTCCAGTTTTCCTATCCAATCCGAGCTTCATCCCAGGCAACAAAGTATCCGTTGGATGTTCAAAGCTTTGCCATATATAATTCTCCGAATTCTCATCATTTTCATCTCGCAATACAAAGTTACCATTATCCAAAAGCTGTGCCACAGTGTCCACACTGCTAGCAACTGACTTGTTAGATGACCATATCGCGCTTTCGGACTCATTTACAAGTACAATGTTGCCGTTTTCGCCTATAGTTAGTCTTCCTGTCGATGTAGTTAGTGGTGTGTTTCTGTTAGCTACCCAAACGTATACTCTTTCGGTTTCCGGTATTTTTTTGTACCATATGCCTATGTACACGTTGTTATTATTGTTGTTTGTGTTGAAGAAGCCTAGCTCGAATGCTTGGTTACTTGAGACTAAAGTTTGATCGATTGATAAAGGTTGTTTTGGTGTAATTGTGTCTATGGCTAGTGAGAGATTATAAGGTAAGAGAAACAAAAGTATGAAGAATATGTTGATATTTTTATGAAAATTGTGTTTTTTCATTTTCTTATTTTGATGGTTTTTTTTGGGGAGAATTGAATGAAGGACGGTGTTGGGAATTTGGATGTAAATTAATTTAATGAAAATGAATTTTCTTGGTGAGAGACCTCATCTTTTATTTGTTTGGTAGGTCTTGATTTGTTTGTCTATTATTATTACTAACTGTGTATCCGCGTGTTGCAGCGGCGGACGTAATACAATTAAAATATTCAGTGAAATATTTTTTTAGATATATATTTTACAATACAATATATATACGGACGACGATAATTTTAGTTTTGAATACTGTTATGCAATAAAAAAAAATCATATAAAAATTGTAGATTATTCACGTGATGTGGTGACAATAATGAGTTGGTAGTAGGTATATTATAAAGGTATGAGATAAAAGTAGTTGACAATAGTTCGTAGTTATAAGATATCATTAAATAATAATACCATAGCGACTTACTAAGAAAATTTAGTTCTCAAAAATAATATTTGTTAAATTTGTCTCACATAGATGGATGATACAAGTAAAATATTAATTATAAAGATAAAGTAAAAATATTTAATAATTAGCACTTAGCATTTTACACCATTGCATCATTTGCTTTGAAAAAATCATCCGATTTTTATAAAACAAAGTTTTTAGTTTTTACGGTAAGTTTTATTTAAAAATTTTCCAAAAGGCGTATATGTTGATTCTCGAGGCACTCTTGCGATTTAATAATATTTTTTGAACATTATATTTTAATATGCATTTTTAAACTCTTTTTGATTTAACAATATCATTTTCGGACGACTTTTATGGGCTAGCCGAACCGGTGGTGACTCCGGTTCTCGGTTGAAAAACCCATTGGCCCAGTTCGTTTTTTAAAACCATATGTACCATGAACTTGTTTACATATAAATTGCATGAAGATTTGTGTGTTTTATTAGTTTGTACAATATGTATAATAACAAGTATTTTTCATATTAAGGGTGTTTTAAAAATAACATTTATTAGGTATTTATTGTTATGGACGTTTTTTTTCTTATATTAAATTACTTTGTATTTTTTTTATTATTTTTTTAAAAAAACATGTCTAAAAAAAGTGCTTTAAAGTGTTGCAACAAAGTGCTTTAAAGTGTTGCAGCGACGGGTACCCTGGAATAAAAATTTTCGATGAATATTGTATTTTAGTTTATTATGTCCTTTTTAATAATAAATTTATGGATATCAAGAATCTCGTATAGCCCGTTCCCGTTCGGGCTCGAAACCGTTGGCCCGTGTCTGGTCGAGCTCGAGCCCGTTTGGTCCGCGCCCGTTCGGGCTCAAGCCCATTTGGCCAGTTGCCCGTTCGGGCTTGAATATTTGTATAATGTGCTTTATTATTTGTAGTAGTGAATTTTGATGCAGAAATTGTGTTTGTTTTGGTTGTACAATATGCTTGATAATTTGTATTTATTTCGTATAGCCAGTGCCCGTTCGGGCTCGAACCCGTTGGTCCGTGTCTGCTCGGGCTCTAGCCAGTTTGGTCCGCGCTCGTTCGGGCTCAAGCCCATTTGGCCCGTTGCCCGTTCGGGCTTGAATATTTGTATAATGTGCTTTATTATTTGTAGTAGTGAAATTTAATGCATGAATTGTGTTTAATTTGGTTGTACAATATGCTTGATAATTTGTATTTCTTATGTAAGAGGTGTTTTAATAACTCTATTAATTGTATTTATTGATCAGTTAAATAGTTGACTACATTAAATAGCATTAATGTGGTGTTTTGTTGTATACTATGCTTCTTGTCTTGTACGTCTAAAAATTATGTGCATTAAAGGGTAGTACACTATGTTTCTTTTCTTGTAAGTAATAGTCATTATAGTCATTATAGTCATTGATAACATTGACCACTTTAATAGCATTAATGTTGTAAGTCTGAAAATAAGTATGAAAATTACATCATTCTTATTTTGTTGTACACTATGCTTATTTTGTTGTAAATCTAAAAATTGGTTGCAGCTATTGTACATTGTGCTTAAATGGTTGTAATATTTGGTGAAGGAGTGTTTTTAATAGCATTAATGTTGTTTGATAGAATTTTGGTCTTAAAATGACACCACGCTTTATTTTGTTGTACAATATGCTTACTTTGTTGTAATTCTGAAAATTGGGTGCATTAAAGTGTTGTAAACCATGCTTAATTTCTTGTACGTCTTAAAATTAAGAGTGAGGTGCCTTCGTCCGATTTTTATAAAACAAAGTTTTTAGTTTTTACGGTAAGTTTTATTAAAAAAAATTTTAAAGGCGCATATGCTGATTCTCGACCCGTTGGCCTGGTCCATTTTTAAAACCATATGTACCATGAACTTGTTTACATATAAATTGCATGAAGATTTGTGTGTTTTATTAGTTTGTACAATATGTATAATAACAAGTATTTTTCATATTAGGGGGTGTTTTAAAATTACATTTGTTAGGTATTTATTGTTATGGACGTTTTTTTTCTTATATTAAATTACTTTGTATTTTTTTATATTTTTTTAAAAACATGTCTAAAAAAAGTGCTTTAAAGTGTTGCAACAAATGCTATTATAGATGCACTTATTAAAATTTGCCATTATTAGCAAGTGTTGAATCTTAATTTTTTAAGCCTTCATTTTTAGGAATGCCCCAAATGGTTTATAATGTAGTATAGATATGTGTAAATGTGTATAATCATATAATTAGGACTTTACACCTTTGCTTTGAAAAAATCGTCCGATTTTTATAAAACAAAGTTTTTAGTTTTTACGGTAAGTTTTATTAAAAAAATTCTAAAAGGCGCATATGTTGATTCTCGAGGCACTCTTGCGATTTAATAATATTTTTTGAATATTGTATTTTATTATGCATTTTTAAACTCTATTGATTTAACAATATCGTTTACCAGGAGCTTGTTTCAAATACCTCAACACTCTAAGAGCAGCTGTAAATTGAGAGTTAAAAGGAGCATGCATATGCTGACTCAAACAATGAATTGCATAAAAAATGTCAGGTCTTGTAATAGACAAGTATATTTGCTTTCCAACCAACTTTTGATACTCAGTCATATTAGACAAAAGCTTATTTGTTTGAGTCTCATCATGACTCAAAACTACATTCTGTTGCAAAGGAGTAGCAGCAGGCTTACATGCCAACAATCCATACTCATGTAACAAGTCTAAACAATACTTCCGTTGAGAAAGACAAAGACCAATACTGTTTTCTAAAACTTAAATTCCCAAAAAATATTTAAGAGGACCAAGATCCTTGATCATGAACTTAAAATTTAGAATTTTTTTAAACTTTTCAATCTCATCAAGATTATTGCCAATCATGACAATATCATTAACATAGACCAATAAAGCCAAAAATACCCCCATTTTTATTATTTGTGTACAAAGAATAATCACTAACACTTTGTTTAAAACCATTTTCAACCAAAGCAGTGGTAAGTTTTTCATTCCACTGTCTTGGGGCATTGTTTTAACCCTTAAAGAGATTTATTCAACTTACACACCCTGGTTTCATATTTATCATAATAACCAGGAGGCAATTGCATATAAACATCCTCATACAAATCACCATATAAGGAATAATTATTAACATCCAACTAAAATAAAGACCACTTATTAAAAACAGATAAACTAATTAAGCACCTAACAATGACCATTTTCACAACAGGACTAAATGTTTCCTCATAATCAATACTTTATCTTTGATTAAAACCTTTGGCTACAAGTCTAACTTTATATCTATCAATTTCACCAGAAGACTTGTATTTAAGTTTCCAAAGATACTTACACCCTATGGCAATTCTACCCATAGGCAAATCACACAACTCATAAGTCTTGTTTCCTATGTAAGGCTTTCATTTCAGAATTCATAGCTGCTCTCCACATAGGAGCTTCACAAGCCTCAGCAAGAGACTTAGGCTCACAAGACTTATTTAAGGTGGTAGAAAAACACATATTAACTCTAGACATATTAGAATAAGACACATATTTCTCAAGACCATACTTCACATTACTATCAACAACAAAATCATTAAACCTAACAGGCTGACTCCTTTGTCTACCAGACCTCCTCAAGATTGGTGCTTCCATTTGAATAACATGATCCTCACCATTGAAAACATTTTGATTGTTGCCCTTAGAGGTGATAGTTTCATCTATCTGGGTTGCAGAGGTTGCCCCTCCATCATCAACTGTGTTAACACAGTCATCTAGAGGTATCATACCACTACCTTCCACATTAAAAGGGTCCCCATCTTCATCATTGTGACTTTCAGACCCATGGATATATATAAAAAAAATTAAACTGTTTACTCTACTTTCATCAAAGTTTAGTTCGGAATTATTAAAAACATTTTCAGACTCACTTAAAACATTTTCAGACTTTTTTAAAATACTTGCAGACTTCATTTTGAAAGGAAACACAGTTTCATAGAACCTAACATCCTTTGAAAAAAGATAGACTTACTTTTCAAACCATACAATTTATAAGCCTTTTTAACAATAGAAAAACCAATTAAGACACATTTTTCAGATTTTGAACTAAACTTATCATTTGAGTTTAAAACGGTAGAGTATCATAGACATCAAAAAGATCTGATATGAGAGAGACTTGGATCCTTATCATACATTAAAAAATAAGGGGAAGCACCAGACAATAAAGAGGTTTCTATGTTTCCTATCAGCAATCCCATTTTGCTGAGGAGTGTAGGCACAAGAAGTGTGGCGGATCATACCCAAATCAATTAACAATTTAGATAATTGATTATTGACAAATTCAGTTCCATTATCTAATCTTATTATCTTAGCTTTCTTGTTAAACTGTGTGAAAATAAGTTTTATGAAATTTTTAAGATAATCTGCAACTTCACTATTTGGTTTTAGTAAGTACACCCAAACAACCCTACTAAAATCATTAACTAAAGTTAATAAATACCTAAATCCTTCTTTACTAGTAACTCTATAGGGACCCCAAACATCACGATGAATTAAATCCCCAACAGACTCAGACTCAGTTTTATGATCACTTAAGGGAAATGGCTCTCTAGTTTGTTTAGCCTCGTGACACATATCACATAAAGACATATGATCCACTTTTTTAAACCAATTTTTTTTCCCAACACAGACAAGACTTGGTCAGCAGAATGACCAAGTCTTTGGTGCCATAACTCATTGGAAACATGACAAACAAACACAGAATTACATATACCAAGATTAGACTCACCACAATCAGTCTCATCAAACAAGTAAAGGCCACCAGACTCATTACAAGTCCCCACAATCTTTCCCAGATTTAAATCATGAATATAACACTTATGCTCATCAGAACCAACAAAGAATTTACTGTCTTTAATCATCTTATTAACAGATAACAGACTAACATTATACTCAGGCACAACAAGAACATTAAACAAAACAACACCAGTGGCTAATCTAAGACTACCAATAGCAGAAATTTTAGCAATTGTTCCATTAGGATGCCCAACAGTTAACATAAGACTAGAAATGTCAACAACATTAAACATGTTCTTAGTGGAATCAGTCATATGCTGATTAGCACAAGAGTCGATAATCCAAACTAAGGTAACATTATAACTCATAGAACCAGTTTTAACACAAAATAACTTTTCAAAATGCAAGTTAAACATGACATTATTATTGAGAAAACTAGGTTTTATACCTGCCATACTTGCTGAGACATTAGCAGAGGGTTTCTCATTAATGAAGCTTAAGAGCTTCATCATTTGGTCATTAGTAAAAGACCCAATCATAGAACCAGAAGAAGTAGAAGAGGTTTGAGATACATCTGCATTAGCATTAAACCTTTTGATAACAACATATTGTTTAGACAGATTAGGATTTCTTTTAAATCCAGGAGGATACCCATTTAAATCCAAGCATCTCTCAATGCTATGACGAATCAGACCACAATGTTTGAAAACCAGATTCGGATCAGGCCCCCTATTACCACTATTATTGTTGTTATTACCCCTTTTCATAAAATTATTAGAATTAACATTAGTCTTAACAACAAAAGCAGCACCAAGATAGAGTCCTCTTTGAGACCCATCCCAGGAAATCACATTAAAAGCATCTTTAACATTAGGTAAAGGGTCTCTAGCGAAGATATTACTTCTAATTGGTTGATATACTTCATTTAAGCCCATTAGAAATTGCATAAGTCTAATTAACTGGTTATGATTCAACACATCCTCGTGAGAAGTACAGTACAAGCAGGTAACAATGTCAACGTGTCAAGCTCTCTCCAAAAAGAGTTCAACTTATGATAATCTGGCACAGACAAATCACCTTGTTATTGAGATTTAATTTTATGCATTACATTAAAATGAAAGAATCATCCATCTTATCATAGGTCTCTTATAACTCAATCCAAAACTCAGAGGCAATCTCAGAATAGACTTGTCCTAAGTACAACTTAGGAGACAAAGATCCAAGAATCCAACCAAGGACAATAACATTGCACCTCTCCCATTGTTGGGACAATACCACACTAGTAACATGTTTGACACAAGTACCATCAACAAACCCCATTTTATTTTTACCTTTTAATGCAATTTTCATAGCAGTAGACCACATTTTGTAATTATCAGACCCAGTAAGTTTAAAATGAATAATAGGGACATTAGAATTATCATTAGAATGCAAATACAAAGGATTACCACCATCCAAACTACTAATTAAAACTTCAGCCATGACAACAAACAATCAAAAAACATCAAACAGACAAATAACAAGCACCAACAAAGAAACCAAACAAAAAACGACCAAGACTCAACAAATAAATCCACCAGACTTCCAAGACTGGCCAAGATCCTATCCTCTAACGACCTAGACCAATAACAGCTAAATGCTAAAAAATAAGAACTAGACTAATACTCACACCCAATCCAACTGCAGTACCCAGTCTCACACCTATTTGTGGGAAGAGCAGCTTTCCATACTTCTCAAAGAAGCAGGTCAAGAAGTTACCCACATAGTTTTCAGTGAAAAGACTAAAGTACTCAGCGAATTAAAGGAAGAAAAAGAACCTTACAGTGCTATGAAGATACGCAATGGAAAGAACATATCACCAACACTATTGATTCACTTAGTCAATAGTGTTAGTAACCAAGAACAAGCCCCAATTACACCTCAGAAAACAACCAGAATCAAGATCCCCAAATTGATAACTTAGGGTTTCAAGAAACCCAAACTGACAAATCCAAGAATCACCACAAAAACAACAATTCACATCACAGTCGTTGAGATAACAACCTTAATTGAGCCCAATTGCACTCCAATCAAGAAACTCCCAAAATTGGAGACCAAACCCTAGAAACCCTAATATCAAGATCCAATGAAGATCAAAGTCGTGGCTCTGATACCATGTTAAAAATATGAATCTAATACTAGAAACCACAACCATACCACTTATAAATCACCCAGCCAACCTCCCCTTGGTGATATTCTTTTATTACTCAATAGACAAGAAAATGAGTTCACAAAGCGTGTGCTCACAAAAACAATACAAAGAAAAGAGATAGTCCCCTTTAGAAGGATCCTATCTATCCCACTTCAAGAATCTGATACAATAAAACTCACTACAGCACTCTTAATACTAACCAAACAGACTAGACAAACTGATCAAGATGATCAAAGACTGAAAACCAAGAAACTGTAACAAACTTTGAGAGAGAAAACTTTGATGTGAGAGAGACACAATGACTGAATCAATAATGGAGGGATGGGTACCAGCTTATATAGGAGCAAGTTACACTTCAACCCTTGTAGAAACTAAAACATGTCACAAGATGCTAAACATACAAAATTAGCTAAAAATGATACATTAAATCTCTGGACTTGATATACCAACCATAAGCTTGCAATATATTACATATTTCAATAGAGCAACTTTCTTATATTTCTTGTAGTAATGTATTTGGAACTTTTCTGACTTGTGCTATAGACGGAAGCATTTAACGATTTGAAATTATCATATTTATCTTTTTGGATTCGTGATGGTTATCAAGTTTATCATTGTTTTATATGAAAACAAAGTTAATTAAAAAATACAGATGTGTTCATTTAAACTTCATAACTTATGCCGTTATTGCAAAAGTTAAACAAAAATCTAAAGTTCTTTTTAAGAAAAAGGAAGAATAATATGGACTGATCATGAAAGAGCATTTTGATGGTGTCGGAATGTTGGTTGTGGATAAACCCTTTATTTTATGTCTACACTCTCAGCGAGACAGTGAATACGACCATACCTGGTATTAGTTCACGACGAAAACAATGGTGGTATGCGCTTCTCGACTATTAAAACATGGACCTTGTCGGATTAGGCCACTAGCTAGGGTGTGTGACTTATGTGACTTTTTACATAGTACTAAATATACTACTGTACTAGCTAGTGGTTAGATAATGTCCTCTTTGTTTCGACGACCCTTCTGGTTATGTCACGTTAAAATCTCATTAGAATTACTAAGAACACGTTCTGTATTCGTCGTTCCAAACGAATATATTATTTTTCCTAGCAACTAAACAATTTTAAAGGTTTATAACCAAAGCTGACCCCATATTAAAGTTTTGAGAGTTTATATATCTCCAGACAAACATTTGGTGAATGGTCGATTTCTCAATCCAAACATTTTCCTCGTTATTGCATCACCTATTCAACAACTTCTTTTATTTTGTTGTTATAATGTAACTTATTAAACTACTGGGTAATTATTGAGCTATGACTTAAGTGAACGATTCCATATTCGTGATTAGTCACGTAACGGTAAGTTAATGTTCATGTCTTAATCTTTGAGTAAAAAACAAATACTAACCAGTCTCAAAACAAATAAAGAAGCGCCAAAAAAAAAGAACCCAGGCCAACAGGAAGTAGGTTTGAATTATTATTGCAAAACAGCATATTAATCATGCATGCACATCTTCACAACATTTTTTAATCCATTGTTTTGACTTTTTGATGGTGTTTAGTCATATATAATCTATTGTCTTAACTTTGCTAAATATTACTATATTTTAGTTAGCTAGATTCGCTATCTAGCATCTAATGTAGTGACTGTTCCTCCTTTAAGTGGTCACGGAATCATATTGTTTGCTCGAAAAACCTGTTTCGTTGTCGCTTTAATCAGTTGTATAGTTTCACTACTCGACATCATTAACACATTAACACCTTTGACATGCTAGGTTTATCTTAAATTTGTTCTTGCACACATAATAGTTCTATTCGTGACAATATTTCTTGATAAGTGCTGTTGTGCTACCCACCTTGTTTTTGTGATGCTACGTTAATATTAAATTATTAATCCAAAATGTCGATATATTAAGCCCAAACCTAAACTTAACTCCTTTATATCAGCTAGCCCAACATTGTACTAAGCCTGAATACTACAACTAAAAGCCCAGATTAGAACTATTATTATTTTTTTTAAATAAATAATTTATAACTTTTTAAAAGTGTGTTGTGAGTGTTGTTCGACCTTTGAACTAGTTTAATGTGCGACCATATAATATTTGCATTAGGATGAAACCTCATAGGATAGCATATCTCCATATAATAAAATTGCTGTAGCTGTTCAAAAGTATTAAAAAACCAAGCAAAAACAGCTTCTTAGTTTTGTTGACTTAAAGAATTCAAAGTGAACATGTCCTTGATCAAGTACATACACAAGTTTTGTGTGTGTTCATTTCATTTGAATCACACACACTTTTCGATCATTGTTGCTAAAGTTTATAAATGCTAATAGTAAAATGTATTATTAGGTTAAAATAAGATAAGTAGCAATGTATAGTAAAAGCTCAAAGAAATAGTCTTTTATCATATTTTTCTTTGTTTTGCTTTCTATATTCCTAGGGTTATAAAATGATTCGATGATTATATCCAAGAGTCTTGATTTTTGTTATGATATTTGGCTATGAGTACCTTTGGTGGGAGGGTTGTATGAGGTATTAACATTTTAGAAGGCATATCACGACCTCATCCTACGTATGCCGCTGGTTCTAATACCTCTTTTCGATTGCATTATGCCATGTTGGACGTAGTTCTCGTAAGACTAGCATAGTTCTTTGCATGATGGGTAAAGTTTATATTGATTTTTTCGAGAGCCTCGTGTGACTTGTGCAAAAAATGTTATGGAACAAATGTATAAAAACTAGTGGCAAGCATATTGAGTAGGTCGTGATAGGGGTCTTAGTACCTTCTGTAACCGCTCATCAGGGGGTATGCATAGATAAAGAATCTAAAGAGGATTACGACGTGTTTTAATATCAAATCATATTAAATCCTTATGAAAAAATTCGAAAACAAGGAGTAACATGATAAAAGACTATTTATTTTGCCTGTAAACTATGATACATTTGTCATTATACTATACATGTATAATAATAAAACACACAATAAAATAGAATGAATCGTTATTAATTAATTACATCAGTGAAAAAAGATGTGTAACTTGCATTTTATTTTGGTTAGTGATAAATTGGTCCGTTTGTTACAAATGAATGGATATGCGGTGTTTGTTATAGATCCAAATGCTTTTGAGCCTACACATGAGTTTATGATAAATTATTGATGCTAAGAGATAGACATTAAGCCGTGTCATTATTTTCAAAATGAAGATATCGAGAACATCACAAGTATTTTTGGATTTCTAATCTGCTTATTTTTAAGATGGGAGATGTTCACAATGAGTTCAGCATTGGAAATCATGTCCCAAAGATGACATATAATGAAGCTTCTGATTGAGGAACAAATTGTGCATCACTTGGAGTGTTTAATACAAAAACTAGGAAGTTCAAGTGAATTTTGAGTTTCGAATGGGCTGCGAGTGCCAATAAAATAATTTAAATATTTGTTCATGATTCATGAAGAAAAACTGAAACACAAAATTAATTTGGTTTAATCTTTCATGACATTTGGATGTATGACGAGCTCGTTGAAAATGCCCGTGTGACAAATCTTCTAACAATTAGCCCAAATCGTTAAGTAAGACTCAAATTATACAAGAGCTTCAGCATTAGTGTTTTCTCAATTGATAGTAATATCTGCTTGACAATGTGATACATGATCCATTATTATATTTAGCATAGGAATAGGTTCTGTTAAATCATAAAGTGCTATACTACGGGAGATCATTGGTTTCTTTTGCATTAGTATCTCGAGCTTGTTTAAGTAGGTGCCCTAAGAAAAATATTTATTGGGACAATTGGATTCTAATGCCTCATGTTTTCGGCATAGGCTAACTTGGTACTTTGTTCTGTTTTGCTCCTCTTCTCCTGGAGCTCTGTTTGTTGTCTACTTTTCTTTTTGTTTCGTTTAATAAAGTGCCGCTTTTACAAAAAAAAGAACAAGAAAAATAGCATCTAGAGCTTGTTTAAGGATCTGCTAGTATTACATATCAAACGGAAATTTACTAAAACATGTAAAGTATGACATAGTTTCCCCTTTTCCAATAAGAATATGACATTCAATTACTACCAACTAGTAGTTAATGTAGTTTTGCTACCTAGCATCTAGTGCAGTGACTGTGACTTCGTTTATGGTCGTGGAATCATACTGTTTGCTCGAAAAGTAAGTTTCATTCTCTCTTTTTCCAATAAAGAATCCAGGATATTTTGGTTGCGGCAATTGTACAGTCTCACTACTTAACATCAACAACACCTTTGACATACTTGGTCTGTCTTCTGGCTGTTCTTGCACACATAGCAACCCTATTTGTATGCATCGTAATACTTCATCTTCTGAATAATCGGACCTGAGAGATTCATCTAATAATTCGAAATGATTACCTTCTCCCCATAACATCCATGTCTGAAAGATAAAAGATTTGGTTAATATATGGTAACTAAAAAGAGTACAAGGAAGTACTTGCAATTCTTTGATAGTGTATATAAGCTCCATAAGTCCATAGTAACTTGGAGATAAACTTATTTTCTTATATATATATTTTTTAATTTTTTAGTAAAAGACTTTACAAATCTTGAAACTGAATTGTTAGTACTTACATAGCCAAGGAGACTGAGCTGACTACTTGTGTAAGACGAACCTCTGTTCTTTTGACCGCTCACTATCTCGAGCACCAAAACTCCAAAACTAAAAACATCTGATTTCGTTGAGTAAGACCCGTCCATCGCGTATTCTGGTGACATATAACCACTACAAGTAATTTGGGTGAAAAGCATTGAGATACTAATAAGGAAAAACAAAACATGTCATAAGAAAATGCAAATGATACCATGTTAAAGTTTCAGATTGCTAAGCAAGTGGTACATGCTAATTCTTAGATCAAATAAGCCTTTAAAGATTATCAACCAGATATTACCCCATAGGCTATAGATCTTTTAATTAAATAACAACAATATGATACTTACTATGTTCCAACCACTTTCTTTGTTTCTGCTTCAGTTTGATCACGCCCGAATATCCGTGCCATACCAAAATCCGATATTTTGGGGTTCATTTCTTTATCAAGCAAAATGTTACTTGCTTTGAGATCTCGATGAATGATTTTAAATCTTGAATCGTGATGAAGATAAAGAAGCCCTCGAGCAATACCACATATGATATTAAATCGTATTTGCCAATTTAGCTTGACACTCTCTTTCTCAACATCCAATTTCAAAAAGAAGTTATAATCTCAAACAACATAGGGTAGTCAAATGAAAAAAACAAACATTTTAATAAGGAATTTACCAAAAAGAAACGTATTGAGACTCTTGTTTTCCATGAACTCGTAAATCAACAACTTCTCTTTAAGCTCAATGCAACAGCCAAGTACTCGAACGAGGTTTCTATGTTGAAGTTTTGCAATCAATCTAACCTCATTCTTAAGTTCCTCAACCCCTTGATCCGAAACCGTCGAGAGCCTTTTTATGGCTACAACTTCGCCTTCCTTTAATATACCCTGATATTATCAACCATCAACATGTCACTTTGTTTATTTGATGCTCACATGGTGCATACGTTTGTACAAAAAGCTATTCTACCTTATAAACAGATCCGAATCCACCTTGCCCAAGTTTATTTGCATCCGAGAAGTTGTTTGTTGCCATAGACAAAGTCGTAAAATCAAATAAGGGTAATTCGAGTTCACCCATCTTCATTTCGCTATAGCGATGTCTTTTACTTGGCATACTAACCCTATCGTTCAATAAGAAAGCTTCTACTTTTTCTTGTGGATCTAATGCATATCATAACACAACATATCTCAAACACATATGTAATCATTCTTACTCACATTAAAACAGTAAACTAATGCAGTTTGCTCTGAAATGTCAAATTTACCTTGTACATTTGTCTCTGATATTTTCAAGCGTTGTAATTTCCTCCTTTTCAAGTAAAATATTATGAGTAGAATTATAAGCACAGAAAAAACACCACCAACGGTAAAGGTGGTAATCATCACAACATGGTTGCCGCTGCCAGAACCGTCTTTAGTACTTCCTGTCGTCGGTGATTGGACTGCAACAAACAAATTAAACTTATTATTATTAATCTCTATACTTCCAATTAATTTTAAGTTATAGTTAGAAACATACCTATATCAGAAGCTGCAACTTTAACATAAAGATCTTGTCCACCACCATCAGAA
Source organism: Chrysanthemum seticuspe (assembly GCA_019973895.1). Classification (NCBI taxonomy): domain Eukaryota; kingdom Viridiplantae; phylum Streptophyta; class Magnoliopsida; order Asterales; family Asteraceae; genus Chrysanthemum; species Chrysanthemum seticuspe. The sequence continues at coordinate 7,857,412 of BPTQ01000007.1, forward strand.
TCATCATACTGCCTCATATCCATAAGATCCACTTCCCAAATCGCACAACCAGACCCGCCCCCAGAAATATCCATATTAGAATAAGCTGCACAAGAACAATTCTTTCTACAAATCTCACCACACGTACTCAAATTCATCTTCTCATCAATAAATGCTTTCGATCCATCAGGCAATCTCATGTTCTTCATTGGTAAAAACCCATCTGACCTGCAGTCCAAATCAGATGTCCTTTCACACCCACCCGTCCCATCTCGTAACTCCCATGCTTGTTGGTCTTTTGGTTTGAATCCAGTCATACACTTGCATTTTGGAGCACCATTTGCATCACAAATGCCAAAAGGTCCACATTCACCATAATCATCACATCTATCACTTGGAAAATACCAAAACAAATTCCAAGATTTTGTTGTTTCAACCCAAATATATCTTTGCAAAGTACCCGAATAATTTATAATCACTCGTGAATAAATAGACTTATTCAACATTTCAAATGAATAATAAATTTCGTCCGGAGCATCCAAAAATTCAAAATTCATTATACTAACCCCTTTCATCTCAGGTGTACCACTAAACATTTTTCCTGTCCAAGGTCCACTTCGGGAAGTTTTTGTATCGTTTTTCCATATCACAAGCTCAGGGAAACCTTCTATGTCCATTTTAAAAGAATAATCACCGGAACCAGGATCCGTGTTATTCTTCCATGACGTTAAAAACCAAGTATTTCCTGTTTTTCGACTCCACCCCAGTTTCATCTCGGGTAACAAAGTATCCGTCGGAAAATCAAAGCTTTGCCAAATATAGTTCTCTGGATTTTCATCATTTTCACGCCGAAGCACAAAATTACCTGTTTCGTAAAAAACCAATTTATATATGTCAACTACAACACCAACTTACTAATTAAATATTTACCAACACCCTTTCAAGCATACTACAAAAAAAGCTAAATGTTATACTCTTATATGAGTTCGGCACTAGCTAATTTGAACTTATCTTTTAATTTACTCAACATAACAAGACTAAAATGTAACTTAAGTTTACTACTTTTTCTATCCTGTAAAATAAAACGTTACCATTGTTTAGAAGTTGCGCAACAGTGTTCACCACAGGTACAGAGCGGTTCGTCGTCCAGACTGAAGTTTCTGATTGATCAACAAGTATTATGCTGCCATTTTCGCCAATTATTAGTTTCCCAGAAGATGTAGTTATTGGGTTGTCTCTATTAGCTACCCAAACATATGTTTTCTCTTGAATATGCTTGTACCAAATGCCTACATACAAATTTTTATTATCACTTGTACTAAAGAAGCCCAACTCAAACGCATCGCCATTGGATACTAAAGTTTGATTGATCGTAAGTGGTGTTGTTGATGTGATTGTATCAATTGCTAGAGAGGTTAAAGGGAACATAAGAGTGAGTATGATGAATATGAAGATGCTAGCATGGTTATGGAGGCTTTTCATTTTTTAAGGTCGTACACTAACACAAATATGTTCTATGTTTTACTTTTTTGTGTTCATTTACTAGAGGTGTTTTGTCTTCTTGTCATTTTTCAAACAACGTGTGGTCAAATTTCCAAATGTTGAATATGGCCAAGTTGTTGATTATTGAATATACTGTATGGAAGTAATTAATAGATAAAGTGTTTGAGAGGAAAGACGTATTGAAGTTGCTTAAAATCTTGTGTTTCTAGATATGGTATAGATGCATGGTTATTAGATACGTTGTACCATTAGTCTAGAAGTTGCTTAAAATCCAGTTAATTAGGTGTAAAAGAGAGGTCTTTCCTAGAAAATAGTCGCGTTCTCTGAGCGAGTTGCTCTATTAGCCTGAACATTGGCTTCCACATTTTGATCATAAGGATTGCCGATTTTTAGCGTTTCCGAAAAAGTTGCATAATTCCTATTTCCTAAGCTACATAACTAGTATGCGTATATACATGCACTTTTCATAAGTTGATTTATGGCACTTTTCATAAGCTTGATAAAATCTGGCTAATGAAAAACACGTCAATTACTAGCCAAGCTCGAGCTTGAAACTGAAAGCTTGTGACGTGCCAAGCTTGGTCTCGAATCCATTTTATATTCACAATCTTGGTATCTAATGCTTATTTAAATGGTGTGTTGACAAAAATTGTGTAAAACACACTCTTATTTAATTTTGGCAGCCAACCCAAATGTGACCACAAACAAATTGGGCCGGGTTCATTGAGCAGCCATTAGCCCATTAGGGCCTGATCAATGGCAGCCCACATTGGCCCAATACACATCCACATTTTGGAATAAAAAATGCCTAGTGTTTGGAGGTGAATTCATGTCTTGATTTTTTTTTTTTTTTTTTTTTTATTGCTACGAATACTTTTGGTTCGGGGGTTGTATGAGGTATATAGACTTGGCACAATCCTGTCATCAAGCTTGCCTCTGGTTTTAATATCACTTTTTGATTGCATGGTTTCTAAAGTATTATGAGTCTCTTGAAAGACTTGCATAGTACGTTCTTAGTTCGATGGGTAGAGATTATACTGATTTTTTCGTGAGCCTCATAATGTTATAGCAATACTGTGATTAAACAGAGTTATTAAAACAGGTGACAAGCATAATGATTGGGTTGTGACGGGTTCTTGATACCTTATGCAACTGTCTCACCGGGGCGTATTTGTAGATAAAAAAAACTCAACAGAGATTAAGATAACCAAGTCTCAATTCCAGATTGCATCAAATCCGTATGAAAGAAATAATAAATTCTGAGTACTTAAGAGTATGATACTTTTCTCATTATGATACATGAAGAAAATCAGTAAGTTCAAGTATATAGTTTCGAGTGTGAATCGCCAAAATATTTCTTCAAAAATTTGTTCATGAAAAAATGACTGTTAAAAAGTATCACAATAATCTGTGGTAAACATATCAATCTATCAATTGCTAATGGCTCTTGCAGATGTGTCTTATTGCATGCTTAATTACAGGGGTCATTCATGGTCAAATCATAAGTTGTCTCAAGGCTAAGAAAGTTCACTGCTGGTCTTGCTTATATCAAAAGAGTTGAGGGGGTCTTTGTGTATCTTATTCTCCTACATAATCCTCCCCCTAATCTAGGGTTACAACACAACTGTGTGTAGTCATTGTCTCATATTCTCTCTTTATTGATCATTGTACTGATCTTCTTTCTCCTTTGTAACAGTCTGGTTATTGTCTCATTGATAGTAACCTGACCTTGTAAACTTTGAGTATTCTTGTTTGGCTCAATCTATGGCAACTATTGAAGCTTTGATTTGAATAAAAGTGTTTTTGTGATTCTGTTGTTGCTGATACTGTCTCACATGGTATTAGAGCGTTAGGCTCATAATCACGATTGATTCACTATTTTAGGGTTCCTTCCTAGAAACTTGGGGATATCTCTTCCTGATCCCTCCGACAACAATCAAAAGTAATTATGGGTTTCAAAAGGTGGTCAATCTCGATTACCTTGCTGTATTGGTGCTAATTGAATAAATTAGGGTTTTTCTCCAAAGACCCCAATTTTCTGTGATTTGGGGTTGTTACTATTGGCATAATTGCTGGTTACCTCCGGTTCACAATTAGCCCTAGAATAAGTGAATCTAGGGTAATTGTGATTTGTTATTTCCGCTGCATATTACTCTGTAAGTCTACTTTCATTCTCAAGCAACAGTACTTAAGTCTTTGTGGGTGTAAACGGGTAGACTAACATCTTGATCTGCCACCTCTGAGTGGTATGAATACCTGCTCTAGTTTACCCCAATCCATTGGCTTGGTACTTGTTGTTTCTTAATTTCAAGTTACTTATTTTACTGTCTCTTATTGGTATATCTGTTTTAGCTATTGTTTTTTTGTTCTGCTTTTATCTGTGTTGTCTGCTTTCCTTATTGTTTGTATTGTGGCTGGTAGTGATGATAATGCTGGTGGTGGTTCTTCCACTGAAATAAGCTTGTCTCTTGGTGATGCTTTATACTTGCATCCTAATAACACAAATGGTACTCCTATTGTGTCCATCAAACTTACTGGAACAAAAAATTATAAAATATGGAATATGACCATGACCTTTGCCTTAAGGAATCATAATAAGTTAGGATTTATTGATGGTACTTGCTTAAGAGATGACTCCAACCCTGTTCTTGCCAATCAATGGGATACCTGTAACTCTGTTGTGGTCACTTGGATTCTAAACTCTCTTAGTCTTGAATTGTTTGCTGGTGCTATCTATGCTAAAACTGCTTATGAAATGTGGAATGATCTTAAAGATACTTATGATAAGGTTGATGGTTCAGCTATCTTTAATTTGCATAAAAATATAAACTCTCTTAGTCAAAGTGGGTCCTCTCTTGCTGATTATTACAACAACCTTAATTTTTTATAGAAACAATTTGATTCTATGATTAGCTTACCTCCCTGCACTTGTGAGGCTGCAAAACATTTTGAAAAACACAATCAGCTAATCAAATTAATGCAAATTCTTATGGGCCTTGATGACAACTATGTGCCTATTAGAAGTAAAATTCTAACCAGAGACCCTTTGCCTAATGTCAAAACTGCTTTCTCTGTTGTCTCTGGAGAAGAATCCCACAGAAATGTTTCATCTGGGAATAGCTCTATTAAACCTAATGCTACTGCTTTTGCTGCAAAAACTTTTGATGGTGGAAAATTTTTTGATAACAAAAAAGGGTTTAACAACAACAACAATTTCAACAAAGGTTCTTGTTTTAATTCTGGCAACAATTCAAACAACAGAGGACCAAACATGAATCTCAAATGTACTAATTGCAAAAAACCTAGTCACACTGTTGACAGGTGTTATGACATTGTTGGTTACCCTGCTGGGTATGTTAAAAGGAACTTTAATGCTAAACATGTCACTAGTAATAATGTTTCTACTGATGCTAATCATGTCACTGATAATAGAGCTAGAAACTCTCCTGTCTCTCTGTCTAATGAACAGCTCTCCAGACTTATGAGTCTTCTTAATAACAACAATGTGTCTTCTGCTAATGCCAACATGGCAGGTAAAAATCTTTCAGGAACTTTCTTTAATGGAAGTGTCAAGTTTAATATAAACTTCAACAAATTTTTCAATAGCAACACAAAATCTTTATCTGGAAATATCAGTCTTGGTTGGATTGTTAACTCTGGTGCAAATCAGCACATGACTGTATCTGCAATTTTTTTAATCAATGTTATAGATATTTCAAATCTTGGTCTAACTGTTGGACATCCCAATGGTACTCAGGCCTTAATAACAAAGATTGGTGATTTAAAAGTCAATAATGACCTAACTCTTTTTGATGTTCTGGTTGTTCCCGAGTACAATGTCAGTCTGATGTCTGTTCATAAGATTGCTAAAGACAATAAGATGTTTGTTGGCTTTAATGAATCTAATTGCTATATACATGATTTACATCAAAAAAAGATTGTGGGGATTGGTAAACAATGCAATGAGTTATATATGTTTGATATTGATTCTACATGTAAGATTACTTCTAACAACTGCATATCTGTTTGTCATGTTTCTAGAAATCTCTGGCATCAAAGACTTGGTCATCCTTCTGACCAAGTCCTGCATATACTTAAACCCACTCTTAAATTTGATAGTTCATCTAAATCTGATCATCTTTGTGATACTTGCAATAAAACTAAACAAACCAGGGAACCATTCCCTCTGAGTGAACACAAATCAGCTAAAATTGGTCAACTTGTTCATCTAGATGTATGGGGGCCATATAAAGTCATTAGCAGAGATGGTTACAAATATTTTTTAACTATTATTGATGACTATTTAAGGGCAGTCTGGGTTTATATGTTTAAGGGAAAGGATGATGTTTATGTTTCCATTGTTAACTTTACTCATATGTTATCAAATCAATTTGAACACAATGTAAAGATTTTCAGAAGTGATAATGGGACAGAATTTGTCAATAACAAACTCCAACACTTCTTTCATGACAAAGGAATTTTACATCAAACTTCTTGTGTTTACACACCACAACAAAATGGTATTGCAGAAAGGAAACATAAACATTTTCTTAACTGCTGCTTATGCTATAAACAGGTTGCCTTCTTCTGTGTTGTCTGGCAAGTCCCCCTTCTCCCTTGTGTATGGGCATGACCCTTCACTCTCTCACCTTAGAGTCTTTGGTTGCTTATGCTATGCCACCATTCTCAACATCTCTGACAAATTTGGTAGTAGGTCTGAAAAAAGTGTTTTTATTGGTTATTCTAATGAGAAAAAAGGTTATAAGCTTTTAAGTTTGGAAACAAAAAATTTTTTTCACTCCAGAGATGTCAAATTTTATGAAACTGTTTTTCCCTTCAAAATGAAAAATGCTTTGTCAAAACCTTTTGTTGATTATGTGCCTAAAGATTTAAATCACAAAAATTTTTTTGACTCACAAATAAGTCCCAATGATGAAGGGAGAGTGACTTCTTATGATGATGGCACAATGTTGGGTCATCCTATTAGGGATGATGAACGAACGTGTTGCAACTTCCATAGATGAAAATACACACCCTGAGGGCATTGTATCACATGAATCACATCCTGCTGATACATCTTCTGATTCTTATCTGAATCCTGAACAAGAAGAAGGCTTGCCAACCAGAGTTTCAAAATTGCCTAGCAATCTTAATGACTTTATTATTGAAGGTAAAGTTAAATATGGTGTTGAAAAAGTTGTTAATTACTCTAACCTTAACAAAGATAATAATTACTGCTTTGCCTCTAGTCTAAATAAAAGCATTGAACCTACGTGTTAGGAAGAAGCCATCCTTGACAGTAATTGGGTTGATGCTATGAATTCTGAAATTAAGGCCTTAAATGAAAATCATGCTTGGGATATAGCTGATCTGCCACCTAATAGAACTCCCATTGGGTACAAATGGATCTTTAAAATCAAATATAAATCCAATGGTGAAATTGATAGATACAAGGCTAGATTAGTCGCTAAATGTTATAACCAAAGGGAAGGGATAGACTATGATGAAACCTTCTTACGTGTTGTGAAAATGTCTACTGTTAGATGTCTTATTGCCTTATCTGTGAAAAATAAAGGGCCTCTTTTCCAACTTGATGTTAATAATGCTTTTCTGTATGGAGACCTTGATGAAGATGTCTATATGACCATTCCTAAGGGTTTCTGTGATGAGAACAATAAAAATAAAGTCTGTAAACTTGTCAAGTCTCTGTATGGTTTAAAACAAGCTCCCAGAAAATGGAATGAAAAACTTGTTAGTGTATTAAAAGAAAATAAGTTTGTTCAGTCTGCCAATGATCACTCTCTGTTTACCAAAACCTTCAATAACAAGTTTATTGCTCTTCTTGTTTATGTGGATGATATTGTTCTCACTGGAAACTGCATTGATGAGATAAATCAGTTCAAAGATTTTCTAAAATCTAAATTTCATATCAAAGACTTGGGGAACTTAAAATATTTTCTTGGCATTGAGGTTTTAAAAATTGGTACTGACATTTGTCTCACCCAAAGAAAATATTGTCTTGAACTTCTCAAAGAATTTGGGCTTCTTGGGTGCAAACCTGTGTCCACTCCTATGGAACCCAACTCTGTTCTACCATACATTCCCACTGCTGATGATCCCTTACTTGTAAACATTACTGGTTATCAGAAGTTACTTGGGAAACTTATCTATCTCACCCATACCAGACCTGACATCTCATATTCTGTTCATTGTCTTGCACAATATATGCATTCTCCCTTGAAATCCCATTTAGAATGTGCACTCAATGTTCTGAGATACTTGAAAGGAGCTCCATGAAAAGGTCTAAGGTATAATTTTAGTAACTCTGACAATCATCTTGAAGGGTATAGTGATGCAGACTGGGCTAAGTGCAAAAAAACCAAGAGATCTGTCATAGGTTATTGTGTTTTCTTTAATAATTGTTTGATCTCATGGAAAAGTAAAAAACAAAACACACTTTCAAAATTTTCCACAGAAGCAGAATATAGATCAATGTCTACTGCTGCTTGTGAAATTATTTGGATTCAAAAAAGGTTGATATCAATCTTCCTGTCAACCTTTTTTGTGACAACAAATCTGCCCTGCAACTTGTTGTCAATCCTGTTTTCCATGAAAGATCAAAACACTTTGAAATTGATGTTCGCTTCATCAGAGAAAAAATTGCAAAAGGTATTATAAGTGCCAAAAAAAATTGGCTCTTCAAACCAAACTGCAGACATACTTACCAAAAACCTTCCTGTTTATCAGCATAAATTCTTGTGTGAAAAATTGATATTGTTTGATATGTTTGCCAAACAGATTAAGGGGGAATGTTAAAAAGTATCACAATAATCTGTGATAAACATATCAATCTATCAATTGCTAATGGCTCTTGCAGATGTGTCTTATTGCAGGCTTAATTACAGGGGTCATTCATGGTCAATTCATAAGTTGTCTCAAGGCTAAGAAAGTTCACTGCTAGTCTTGCTTATATCAGAAGAGTTGAGAGGGTCTTTGAGTATCTTATTCTCCTACATAATCCTCCCCCTAATCTAGGGTTACAACACAACTGTGTGTGCAGTCATTGTCTCATATTCTCTCTTTATTGATCATTGTACTGATCTTCTTTCTCCTTTGTAACAGTCTGGTTATTGTCTCATTGATGGTAACCTGACCTTGTAAACTTTGAGTATTATTGTTTGGCTCAATCTATGCCAACTATTGAAACTTTGGTTTGAATAAAAGTGTTGTTGTGATTATGTTGTTGCTGATACCTTCTCACAATGACTAGAGTTGAAAATTAATTTTGTGTTCGGATATATGGCAAATAAGTTGAAATTTAATAGGATCCATTTGAACATATGGTGTTGAAATTTAAAACAAATTACATTACAATAAAAGAATATTGGTTTCTTATGCATTAGTTGCATCTGCTTGTTTGAGGAATTGCTGGCAACGTATATCAAACCAAAATTTACTATACCATGAAAAATATGATACTCTCCCCTTTACGCATCGGAAAATTTTTCTATCAGTTGAAGGAAAATGGTAAGTTAATTATGATGTACAATCAATAGGAACTGGAAGCTAACCTAGTTTCGCTACCTAGCATCTAGTGTAGTGACTGTGACTTCGTTTATGGTGGTGGAGTCATACTGTTTGCTTGAAAAATAAGTTTCATTATCTCGTCTTCCATTATAGAATCCAGGGTATTTTGGTTGCGGCAATTGTACAGTTTCACCACTTAACATCAACAACACCTTTGACATACTTGGTCTGTCTTCTGGTTGTTCTTGCACACATAACAACCCTATTTGTATGCATCGTAATACTTCATCTTCCGAATAATCGGGCCCGAGAGATTCATCTAATAATTCGAAAGGATTGCCTTCTCCCCATAACATCCATGTCTGAAAGATAAAAGATTTGGTTAATATATGATAACTAAAAAGAGTACAAGGAAGTACTTGTAATTCTTTGATAGTGTATACAAGCTCCATAAGTCCATATAGTAGCTTGGATATAATTTTTATTTTTTCTTTTTGAAAAAAAGATATAAAAAATCTTGAAACTACACTGTTATAAGTTCTTACATAGCCAAGGAGACTAAGCTGGCTAGTTGTGTAAGACGATCCTCTGTTTCTTTGACCGCTCACTATCTCGAGCACCAAAACTCCAAAACTGAAAACATCTGATTTCGTTGAGTAAGACCCGTCCATAGCGTATTCTGGTGACATATAACCACTACAAGAGATACGGGTGAAGAGAATTGAGATACTAATAAGGAAAAACAAAACATGTTATAAAAAAATGCAAATGATAATTTATGTTTGAGATTGCTAAGCAACTTGCAAGTGGTACATGCTAATTCTTAGATCTTTTAATAACAGAACAACAATATGATACTTACTATGTACCAACCACTTTCTTTGTTTCTGCTTCAGTTTGATCACGCCCGAATATCCGTGCCATACCAAAATCTGATATTTTGGGGTTCATTTCTGTATCAAGCAAAATGTTACTTGCTTTGAGATCTCGATGAATGATTTTAAATCTTGAATCGTGATGAAGATAAAGAAGCCCTCGAACAATACCACATATGATATTAAATCGTATTTGCCAATTTAGCTTTACACTCTCTTTCTCTACAAAAAAAAGAGTTATAATCTCAAACAAAATAGGCTAGTCAAATGAAAAAACAAACATTTAAGTAACTTACTGAAAAGAAACGTATTGAGACTCTTGTTTTCCATGAACTCGTAAATCAACAACTTCTCTTTAATCTCAATGCAATAACCAAGTACTCGAACGAGGTTTCTATGTTGAAGTTTTGCAATCAACCTAACCTCATTTTTTAGTTCCTCGATCCCTTGATCAGAAACTGTCGAGAGCCTTTTTATTGCTACAACTTCGCCTTCCCTTAATATACCCTGATATTATCAACAATCAACATGTCATTTTGTTTATTGGATGCTCACATGGTGCATTATCAAAATTGATATATGTAAAGTTCTTACAAAAAAAATGTTCTACCTTATAAACAGATCCAAATCCACCATGCCCAAGTTTATTTGCATCCGAGAAGTTGTTTGTTGCCGTAGACAAAGTCGTAAAATCAAACGAAGGTAATTCGAGTTTATTCATCTTCGTTTCTTGATAATAATGTCTTTTACTTGGCATACTAATCCTATCATTCAATAAGAAAGCTTCTACTTTTTCTTGTGGATCTATCGCAGAACATAACACAACATATCTTAAACACATATGTAATGATTACTTTAAAACAGTAAACTAACGTCTTTGAGTTTGAAATGTCAAATTTACCTTGTACATCTGACTTTGATACTTTCCTTCTTTTCAAGTAAAATAGTATGAGTAGAATTATAAGCATAAAAAACCCACCACCAATGCTAAAGGCGATAATCATCACAACATGGTTGCCATTGCCGGATCCATTTTGAGAACTTCCTGTAGTCGGTGACTGGACTGCAACAAACAAACTTGTTATTATTAATCTCTATACTTCAAATTTTCAGTACGTTTTAGTAAGAAACATGCTTACATACCTATATCAGAAGCTGCAAGTTTAACATAAAGATCTATTCCACCACCTTCAAAATCATTATACTGCCTCATATCCATAAGATCCACTTCCCAAATCGCACAGCCAGACCCTCCCCCAGAAATATCCGTATTAGAATAAGCGGCACAAGAACAATTCTTTCTACAAATCTCGCCACAGGTACTCAAATTCATCTTCTCATCAATAAACGCTTTCGATCCATCAGGCAATCTCATGTTCTTCATATGTAAAAACTCATCCGACCTGCAGTCCAAATTAGATGTCCTTTCACACCCACCCGTCCCATCTCGTAACTCCCATGCTTGTTGGTCTTTTGGTTTGAATCCAGTCATGCACTTGCATATTGGAGTACCATTTTCATCACAAACGCCAAAAGGTCCACATACACCATAATTATCACATCTCTCACTAGGAAAAGACCAAATAAAATTCCAAAATTTTGTTGTTTCAACCCAAATGTATCTTTGTAAAATACCTGAATAATTCATAGTCACTCGTGAATAAACGGACTTATTCGACATTTCAAATGAATAATAAATTTCATCCGGCTCATCCAAAAATTCAAAGTTTATTATACTAAACCCATTCACCTCAGGTGTACCACTAAACATTTTTCCTGTCCAAGGTCCGGTTCGGGAAGTTTTTGTATCGTTTTTCCATCTCACAATCTCAGGGAAACCTTGTGTGTCCATTTTAAGAGAATAATCACCGGAACCAGGATCAGTTTTATTCTTCCATGGCGTTAAAAACCAAGTCTTTCCTGATTTCCGACTCCAACCTAGTTTCATCTCGGGTAACAAGGTATCCGTCGGATAATCAAAGCTTTGCCAAATATAGCTCTCTGGGTTTTCATCATTTTCACGCCTAAGCACAAAATTGCCTGTTTCGTAAAAAACCAATTTACATATGTCAACTACGACAACAACTTATACTAATTAAATATATTTACCTATACCCTTTTAAGCATACTTCAATCAAAGCGGTTCGACGACCAAAATGTAACTTAAGTTTATTACTTTTTCTATCTTGTAAAATAAAAGTTACCATTGTTTAGAAGTTGCGCAACAGTGTTCACCACAGGTACAGAGCGGTTCGACGACCAGACTGAAGTTTCTGATTGATCAACAAGTATTATGTTGCCATTTTCGCCAATTATTAGTTTCCCGGAAGATGTAGTTACTGGGTTGTCTCTATTAGCTACCCAAACATATGTTCTCTCTTGAATTTGCTTGTACCAAATGCCTGCATACAAATTTTTATTATCACTTGTACTAAAGAAGCCCAACTCAAACGCATCGCCATTGGATACTAATGTTTGATTGATCGTAAGTGGTGTTGTTGATGTGATTATATCAATTGCTAGCGACATAAAAGGGAACATAAGAGTGAGTATGAAGATGAAGATGTTAGCATGGCTATGGAGACTTTTCATTTTTCAAGGTTGTACACCAACACAAATATGTTCAGGTTTATGTTTTACTTTATTGTATGTATTTATTTGTGGGGTTTGTCTTGTCATTTTTCCAACAATTTGTGTTCAAATTTTCAAATGTTGAATATGCCAAGTTGTTGAATATTGAATATAATGTACCATTAGTCTAGAAGTTGCTTAAAATCAAGTTAGGTGTAAAAGAGAGGTTTCACTAGAAAATTGTCGCGTTCTCTGAGCGAGTTGCTTTGTTAGCCTGTACACTGGCTTTCACATTTTGATCATGAGGATTGCCCATTTTTTAGGGTTTTGCTAAATGTTACATAATTGATATTTCCTGAGCTACGAATACATAGCTAGTAGGCTCATAGATCTGTAGGGTTTGGAGGTGATTTCAGCCGCCATTATACAATGCTTTGGCAAACTAAGTGTCTTGATTTTTGTTAGGTTTTTTTAGCTACGAATACTTTTGGTTGGAGGGTTGTACGAGGTATATAAAGATTTACGAGGCTTGACACAAGCCTGTCATCAAGCTTGCCACTGGTTTTAATATCTCTTTTTGTACATAAGATGTTGAGTTTCTAAAACAAATTACAGTACAATAAACGATATACAACTGGTAATGCATATCAAACCAAAATTTACTATAACATGTAATATATGACATACTCTCACTCATGGGAAAAAAGTTACGGAGTATAACAGTTGAAGGAAAATCGTAACTTATGATGTACAATCAATACCAACTGGTTTGCTAACCTAGTTTCTCTATCTAGCATCTAGTGTAGTGACCGTGACTTCGTTGATGGTCATGGAATCATATTGTTTGCTCGAAAAATCTGTTTCATTGTCTCTTTTACCAATAAAGAATCCGGGGTATTTAGGTTGCGGCAATTGTAAAGTTTCGCTACTCAACATCAACAACACCTTTGACATACTTGGTCTGTCTTCTGGTTGTTCTTGCACACATAGCAGTCCAATTTGTATGCATCGCAATACTTCATCTTCCAGAAATTCCTCCCCAATAGGTTCGTCTACTAGTTCTAAAGGGTTGCCATCTCTCCATAACATCCATGTCTGAAATATATTATCGTGATTACCAGATAGTAATTTGAGAAAATTTAACTATCAAAAAGATACTTTGAAAATCTTGTAACTTAAGTGCTTACATGGCCAAGTAAACTGAGTTGGCTACTTGTGTAAGATGATCCTCTGTTCTTTTTTCCACTCACTATCTCGAGCACCAGAACCCCGAAGCTGAAAACATCTGATTTTGTTGAGTAAGACCCATCCATTGCATATTCTGGTGACATATAACCACTACAAGAGATTTAAGTGGATACTAATCAGAAACTAGATCATCCCATATATCAGATTCAACAATTTAAAGTAAGCAATATGATACTTACTATGTTCCAACCACTTTATTTGTCTCGGCTTCGGTTTGATCTTTACCGAAAATCCTTGCCATACCAAAATCCGATATCTTGGGGTTCATTTCCTTATCAAGCAAAATGTTACTCGCTTTGAGGTCTCGATGAATGATTTTAAATCTTGAATCTTGATGAAGATAAAGAAGCCCTCGAGTAATACCACATATAATTTGAAATCGTATATTCCAGTTGAGCTTCACACTTTTTTCTTTTTCTGAAACACATTTTAAAAAAGGCGGAAATTTTCAAACTGGACACGCATGTCTAAAATACAGCAAACTAAGAAAGTTTAAAAGTAACTCACCAAAAAGCAACGTATTGAGGCTTTTGTTTTCCATGAACTCGTAAATCAACAATTTCTCTTCAACCTCAATGCAACAACCGAGTACTCGTACCAGGTTTCTATGTTGAAGTTTTGCAATTAACCGAACCTCATTCTTAAGTTCCTCGATCCCTTGATCGGAAACTGTTGAGAGCCTTTTTATGGCTACAATTTCTCCTTCTGTTAATGTACCCTGAGAAAGTGAACATTAGATATGTGGTTTAATTTTTCTTGATTCTACATATACTTAGATTTTTGCGTAATACAGTATTTACCTTGTAGACACTGCCAAACCCACCTTGCCCAAGTTTATTTGCCTCCGAGAAGTTGTTTGTTGCCATGGCTAATGTTGCAAAATCAAACAAGGGTAATTCGAGTTCATCCATGTTTGTTTCACCGTAATAATCTCTTTTATTTGGTAAAATAACCTTATCATTCAATAAGAAAGCTTCTGATCTTTCTGCAGGATTCAGAACAAAACATATCGTAAATACATACATGAAACAGTTCATATTCTATTTTGATAATAAAAAAACATATCAACACTGGTATGATTTAATGTGTTTGATTCTTGATGCCAAAGTTACCTGTTATTCCTGTTTTGGAGCGTTTTAATCGTTTTATTTTTCTTCTTTTCAAGTAAAAGAGTACAAGTAGAATTATAAGCACCGCACAAACACAGCCGATGGTAGAGACAACAATTTTCACAATTTGGCTGTCGTTGCTCGAATCATTTTTAGAGTTTCCAGTCGTTGGTGACTGGGTTGCAACTGCAATAGACAAACTCAATGTAATCAACGCCTATATGCTATTTGTGAACAATGTGTCTGGTAGCGAGCATAAATGAAGCAATTAGCCTTTAGCGTTTTTGAAAAAAACTTGTTCGGAATGATTAGCAGTTAGCATTTATAAGGAAAAAACGCTAAATGCTCTTTGAATAAACATTTAGCATTATGACATTTTACACAATAAAATTATGGCTACAGCTATTCTACCAAACACTTTTATAAATTAAACTACTTACTGCTAACTGCTAACTGCTACTGCTAACTGCTACTGCTAGTTTCACCAAACATAACGTGTGGGAAATCAACTGCTCAAAGCTGTATATCTTAAGTGACATTTTGTTTTGACCAATGTAATGCTATATTTCTTAAAAAGACATGTACTCCCACAAAACTGCTTATGATATCAACACTTCGAATAAGAGTGTTACTGAAAAATCTTGCCGTAAATTGTATATAAGTCATGTGAAGTCAAGTCATTTGACTTAATTTATGTAGCCTCGATCGTGTGTATTTGGTTTTGAATTAGTTCGTATGGATCTGGTTAGTATGGAGGCGTACGATTTTTTTGGCTAGAATCAAAGCTTTGACACTTCAAATAAGACTAAACATTTGGCAAAACTAGCGGTAGGAGAAACACTAGTAAAAAGCACTAGCAATAGCGCGCTATTTGTTTTTATAGAAGCGTTTGGTAATGTAACAGTACAAATCACCTAACGGGTTGTTTTCTTAATTCTTATTTTTTAAATGCAATTTGGAGGAGTATCTATCTTGACTTTTGAACACCCAATAAACACAAACAAACCATGAAATAGAATATAGAATAAAACTAAAACAACTTAAAAGAAATGTCATTTATTTATCTATATCTCAGGGCTTTATAGTGGAGGTAGTTTATCAAACGTGTTCATGATTGTTGAAAAAGTCACCATTGGTTTCTAAACTTATTGATGATTTTCATTTATTTATACATGTTGAAAAGTCAAAAACTATGCACAAATTGATATATCTAGACCTATATTTCAGAACTGATCGAAAAATGTGTTTATTGCTTGTAAATATTAATGATGAAAACTGAAAAGTTGAGTCATCTTTATTAGTATTCCAAGAACAACTTGTAGACTACATTTGACCATCCATCAACATATGTCACATTCATGATTCTTAGAGTCAAATTCACTAGTATTTTTTAATCTACCAAAAGTGACTCATGGTATTGTTTTCAAAATTGGTTTTCTCTAGTGTTTTTAGGGAAAGAAAGAAAATTTCAATAACATTTCCTGAAGGAAAAAAAATCGGGTACGGGTGAAACATACCTAAATCAGAAGCTGAAACTCTAATATAAAGATCTTGTCCACCCTCCTCATCAGCAAACTCTCTTATATCCATAAGATCCACAGCCCAATATGCACAACCTGAGCCGCCTTGAGTAATATCCATATTAGCATAAGCAGCACACGAACAATTTTTTTTGCAAATCTCGCGACACTGACTCAAATTCATGTTCTGGTCAATAAAAGCATGTGATCCATCGGGCAATCTCATGTTTTTCAATGCTAAAAATCCATCTGACCCACAATCCAGAGTCGAGGTGCGAATACACCCTCCTGACCCATCTCGGAACTCCCACGCTTGTTTGTCTTTTGGCCCGAATCCAGTCATGCAATTGCAGTTTGGAGCCTTATTTGCATCACAAACACCATACGGACCACATACACCATAGTTATCACATCGATCTCTAGGAAAAAACCAAAATTGATTCCAATATTTTGCACTTTCAACCCAAATGTATCTTTGAAGAATGCCAGATGAATTTATAACCAATCGTGAATAAGCCGAACTAATCAACATGTTATATGTATAAGAAATCTCTTCCGAATTTTCCACAAATGAAAAATTCATAATACTAACCCCTTTCATCTCGGGGTTACCACTAAACCCTTTTCCATTCCAGGGCCCAGTTCGACAAATTTTCGTGTCCTTTTGCCATATCACAATCTCCGGGAAACCTTCTACGTCCATTTTGAAAGAATAATCGCCTGAACCTGGATCGTTGTTTGACTTCCAGGACCTTATAAACTTACTATTTCCTGTTTCTTTACTCCAACCCAGTTTCATCTTTGGCAACAAAGTATCCGTCGGGTGATCAAAACTTTGCCAAATATAATTATTCGGGGCTTCATCACTATCCCGACGAAGCACAAAGTTACCTGTTAAGCAAAGAACTTACACATGTCATGCACAACAATATTATTTACTTTTTCCATTTACGTCACTCGTATATTGAAACTATTTAATAGGTTACACATAGGTTTATAATAGTATCATTAGATACTTAATACTCCGTAATATACTCGTTGTCGTAAGTGGAACTTGAACCTACAAACATTTGGCTAGTGGGACGGATACTGCTACGTTTAAAGCCATTTAATCTAAAATTTTGTTAACAAAAAAATATGTTGTGTTCAAAATTAGTGATACGTACCATCGTCTAGGAGTTGTGCCACTACGTTCCCTACAGGTTCAGATTGGTTAGATGACCAAATGGCAGTTTCAGATTGATCTACAAGTATTATGTTGCCATTTTCACCAATTGTTAGCTTCCCAGACGAAGAATTTATCGGGTTGTCTCTATTAGCTACCCAAACATATGTTATCTCTTGAATTTGCTTGTACCAAATGCCTACATACAAATTTTTACTATCACTTGTACTAAAGAAGCCCAACTCAAATGCATCGCCTTTGGATACTAAAGTTTGATTGATCGTAAGTGGTGTTGTTGATGTGATTGTATCGATTGCTAGAGAGGCTAAAGGGAGCATAAGAGTGAGTATGAATATGAAGATGGTAACATGGTTATGGAGGCTTTTCATTTTTTAAGGTTCTAAACCAATACAAGATATGTTCCAGTTTATGTTTTACTTTTTTGTGTTTATTTATTTCTGGGGTTTCGTCTTCTTGTCAATTTTCAAACAATTTGTCGCCAAATTTCCAAATGTTGAATATTTGCCAAGTAACCAATAGATCAGGAGTTTGAAAGGAAAGGCATATTGAACATAGATGAATTATTCGTGTGTTTCTAGATATAGCATAGATTGATATTGTTTAGATACTTTGTACCATTAGAATAGAAGTTGCTTAAAATCTAGTTAGGTATGAAAGAGAGGTTTTTGCATATAATAGTCGCGTTTTTCAAAGTGGCGGCTACTCTCCTTGGCAAGTTGCTTTGTTAACATTGCCTTCCTCATTTAGATCTTAAGGCGGAGGCGTGTGGCCCGGTTAGCATTTCCTATTTTTAGCGTTTTGCAAAAAGTTGCACAATTCCTATTTCCTAAGCTACATAACTAGTATGCGTATATATTGGCACTCTTTGTAAATTGATAAAACCTAGCTATTCGAATATCATTTGCTACCCGAGCTTGAGTTTGATAGTCAAGCCATAAGCCGGGCTCAAGCCAAGCTTGATCTCGAGTCCATTTTAGTTTCAGAAGCTTGAATCTTGATCTCTAATTAATGTTTATTTAAATGGTGTGTCGATAAAAATTGTGTAGAACATTTACTATAAGGTCCTATGAGCAGCCATTAGCTCATTAGTGCCTAATCGTTGGCAGCCCACATTGGTCCATGATAACATCAAATTAGCCTGATATTTTATATATTAAATTCCCGTGTTTATGGCCTCATTTGTATTAATATGGTACTTAATTCGTTCATATTTGCATTTCAGGATAAATGAGGCGTCGGAACGGAAAAGATGTGGGAAAAGACCAAATATATGTGGCCTATGAATTCAGTGTGAAGGTTACGCCATAACTGCTTAATAATGTTACGGCGTAAATATGAGCTTTGAAGGATACGGCGTAACCAACTCTTATGGTTACGTCGTAATTATTATTTTAAAAGTTACGGCTAACATGAATTTAGTTACGCCGTAGAGGCAATTTCGGAGTGGATAAGTATGAGCTGGCGAAGTATTACGACGTAACCCGATGTTTAGTTACGGCGTAATTAATTACTTTGGCGCAAACTTTCGAAAGCTACGGCGTATATATAATTTAATTACGCCGTAATTAATTAAATGTAGCTATTTTATATGAAGCTACAAGAATTACGGTGTAACTTATTAATTTAGTTACGCCGTAATTATTAAAAGCCCGGGCCCAAGTTGCATAATGCCCTAATTATATTAGTATAAAGAGTAAACTACACCGTTCGTCCTTGTGGTTTGCGTTTACCGACAAGTTTCGTCCTTTGACCGAAAAAAATGCATCGTTGGTCCCTAACTGCGAAACGTTATTTGCCGTTCGTCCCTCCAACTAACGGACCCATTTAACTCTCGTTAAGCATGATCACGTGATATACACGTGCGGGTATTTTTGTCCTTTCACACTTCATATTCTTTTTTTATACATCTTCATCATCTACATCTCCAATCATCAATTCATCACCATCTTTACCCAAAAATTCATCATCATCTTTACCCAAAAATTCATCATCATCTACATCCCCAATCATCAATTTATCCACCACCACTCCCACCAACTTCACAAACCTCAAACACCAGTCCAGCAGCAGCAGCACCACCACCTCCGGCAACCCTCAAAAACCCCAAAATAAACACCCATCTCATTCTCTCATCATATATAAACACCAGTACCTCATCTTCATTAACTCAAACACAGAATCTAAACTACATATACTAACCCATTATCTACCACTTAAATATTAATGTTCCATTTTCATTGAAACCCACAAAATCAACATCCACAAAATCAATAACAGAGAAAGAAAAGAGTGGTTGCAATTAAATAAAAGAATATGTATATGTTCGTGTATATATCAAACTCAGACTCTTACACCCTACACCATTCTTTCCACCCACCAGGCCGCCGACCACCAGCCACCCTAACGCCGCCGACCTCCAGCGACCATGACATCGCCGATCTTGCTGCCACCACCACGCCGCCGGTCTTGCTGCCACCACCAGCGACCATGACATCGCCGATCTGGGATGTTGGGGATTCATGTTTTTTTTTCTTTTTCTTCTTCCTCGTTTAATTATTTACAAATGAAAAAGAAGTGTAAATTGCTTATGTTATTTATGGATGGTAATGGTAACTTCATGATAATATATGTATACATAGGAAAAAATAAAAAGTTGAGGTATTTGAAATTGTGTCTGGAAACTTATTTTGAAGATTGAAGAAACAAACGGATCAAAAATAAATGGGATAATAAGTAAAGAAAAAGATTTTGATGTTATTCTTTAATTGAGATGTTTGTAATATAAAAGAATTTGATGGTGGATCTTATGGCAAAGGATCGATAAGAGAAAAAATAAAGATATAAAAAAGAAATAAGTAGTTTGTAGCTTTTGATTTGATGAAGGTGATATGGATATAACTTTTAAGTTGGGTTGAATTTTGTTTTGACTTTTAGGATGGATGAAGATAGAAGATGAGTGGGGAAGATAAAGTAAAGAGAAAAATTTAAGGTATTGTTGGTGAAGATAAGTGGAGAAGATGAAATACAAAGAGAAATGGTAGAAAGACAAAAATACCCTTACAAGTGTAAACTTAACGGATTTTAGTGTGTCCCGTTAAAGCAAAGGACCAACGGTGCATAACGTTTCGCATTTAAGGACGAACGGTGCAATTTTTTTGGTCAAAGGACGAAACTCGTCGGTCAACACAAACCACAAGGACGAACGGTGTAGTTTACTCTAGTATAAATATCGTGCATGTGGTTCATTATTGGATAGAGTTGAGATCCATATAGAACTCATATTTGTCATAGAACCAATGAACAAATCATAACCATCTATTTTTTTATCTAAATTAATAAAAAATCATTTTTGTCCATTTTTTTTTAAAAACAACATATCTTGCAAACGGTAAATATTCAAGCTACAAAAAATACACCATCGTGACGAGAATTAAATTATCTTTCTATAGATATGCATTGTTATATACTTTCGACGAAGTTTTTTTTTTTTTAATTTCGCCCAGAAAAATCACATGTGATTCGTAAAAATCAAATCACATATGATTTTAACAAATCACATGTGATTTTAACAAATCACATGTAATTTTTTTGGACGAATTTTTTTAAAAAAAAGTTCGTCGAAAGTATATAACAATGCATATCTATAGAAAGATAATTTAATTCTCGTCGAGATGGTATGATTTTTTTGGCGTAACGATTAACGGTTTGTGAGATATTTAATTTTTAAAAAAAGGATGAATATATTTTGATAAAAGAAATGAGTGGCTAGGATTGGTTGATTGGTTCTATGACAAATATGAGTTCTATAATGAACTTTTCTCTTATTGGATATCAATTAGAAAAAGGAACATTCATTTCTTGTGTGCACTGTACGAAGGAAAGCAAAAAAGGGCAGCACATCGTGTGGTTTTGGTGGGGCAAACCCTCCGGGGTTTTGCCCCAGTACTCAACTAGAGGATCGATAGCATTATCCTTGACACGATATGTAATTATTTTCTAACTCATAATATTATTTTGGTTTCATTAATCTTGATTCTCAATATAATTGTTGGCGAATTAATTCTTATTGTGTTGTATTAAATTGATTATTAATTTATTATTAGTCAATTAATTATTTGATATTATGTCTTTGTTTTATTATTGTTTTATATGTTGCTTTTATTTGTCATTCCACTAGGGTATTCTGGAGATGTGAAAATTAGGTCCTGGCCTAGTTTTGATTCCTTTTATTATTAATGCTTGTGCGTTATTAATTGTTTCTAGTGTATGCATGCATAGTTTGTTGGTAGCTACCCTTGCTTCGGTAGTTTTGAATGGCGGTAGAGGCTAGTTGCTTAGGAGATATGACCAACTGACCCTAAGTGAGTAGACTGAGACGGGAAGGGTAAGATATGACCAACTGACGACCCTTTCTACTTGTTCGATTTGACCAACTGATCACCTACCGTTTGGATGAACTTAAGAAGTAAGGGGTGAGTGTCTAAGATGCTAGCGCCCGGGCACTCACTATTATGAATCTAGCATGTAGCGGTACTTAATGACTTGGCTTAGGATCCAGGAACAACTGGACTTATGAGGGGACACCTGACTTCTCTAGTGGTACCCTTTGCTGATAGGTTAGGACGAACTGACCAAATGTTGTCCTCTCGACATTGATCCCACTTGAAACAGGAATCTAGTGACATTTAGTACCCATGTAATGCGATAGTAAACGTCGGCTCTTAATGACTGCTATTAGATTGCCGAATGATTCCGAGTGACCTGTTCATCTTGGTGAGGATTCTTAGAACCATAGGGTAGACGAATTGACCAAAGGAGTCTATTGACTTTTGCCACTTGTGGATGAACTCGGTTTAAGAATTGCATCACTATCGTTCCAATTAGCTTGTTTACCAAAGAACCAGCCCAATTGATCACGTGACACCTTAAATATTATCAATCCTTTTATTAAAACTTATTTATTTGACAAATTTAATTAATTAGACAGTTAGGAATCAACCGTTTTTGGGACGACCTCGGTCTTATCATTCCCTCACTATATGCGACCGGGTACACTGCCCGTTAGTGCATTAGGTAGGCAATAGGTAGACGAGTTACTATAAATGTAAAACTGGTCAGTAGAACTGCATCAAATTTTTGGCGCCGCTGCCGGGGAACGGTCTTCGTATTTTTGGCTGTTTGATTAATATTATTCTACAATTTTGTCTTATGTCTTGAGATTACGGCGTAACCTTGGCCATAGTTACGGCGTAATCTATTCTTATATCATATCAGGTTTCTTTCAGACTGAAGTTACGACGTAGTTATTAATAGGACTTACGTCGTAACCAAGTCTGAGACATCTTAAAATTATGAATGATGTGTTTTATCTCACTTGTTGCTCATGTTTATTATTTTTACACATTTAATGCACGAGGTTGTGATAGTGTGCAGGTGGAGATTAGTTGAACAAGTGGAAGGAATCTCGACATGATCATAAGCTGAGATTAGTTGAACAATGGACATTATTTGGAGACGTCTGATTGATGGCTGTTTGGCTAGCCGTAATAAACTTAAAACTGCTCAGAAACCAATACAATGAAGATCAGAGAATATAATGAATTCCCGGGTCGTTAAGTCCCACGGAGACTCAATGGTGTGTAAACACTTGATCAGATGATAGAATGATCACTAAGGATAGTGATCAGTAAAGGTTTTGATGAATTATTACACTACTGATTGATTGGAATGTATTTGGACACAGAATTGGAAAGCACAACAATCAGATAAGACAAACGTAAAACTTACGTTTAAAAACTACGTAAACGTACAAAATAAAAAGTGAAATCTAAGAAATAAAAGACCTAAAAATATGAAAATGACATTTTTGAAATCCTAAAAATAAAAGAAAATTATTAGAAAAAGAAAATTATTTTTACAACTATTTATTTAATTATTATTAATTAAAAACTATTTTAACTATTTAAAAATAACCTAAAATAGAAGAAAACACAAAATAAGGCTAGAAAAATAAAATTATGATTGAGAAAAATCTAAAATATTATAAAACTAATTTTAAAACTAAAAATATATTTTTTACACTTTTTATCTATTTATTACTAATTAATTACTATTTAAAATACACTTAATTACTAGAAAATATAAAATAAACCTGGAAAAATAAAATTTTAACTTAGAAAAATCTAAAATATGATAAAACTAATTTTAAAACTGAAAAGATATTTTTTATGCTTTTTAATTATTTATTACTAATTATTTAATATTTTTAACTATTTAAAATTATAATAAATACTAAAAAGATTAGGAAAATTATGAAACTTTTCTAAAAATAACTTAAGGTGACAGAAAACTAAAAAAAATATAAAAACTAGATTTGCTTATCAATAAGATGAAAAGAAAAATCAAAAAGCTAAAAACTATTAAATAAACGCTATCACTATATTTAAATTGATGTTTTTCTGGTTTTTCTTTTTGAAAACTACTTAACTACTTAAAATATGAAACTTTTACAAAGACAAAAAATTTACAAATAAAAAATAAGCAATTTGTGGGCTTATGAGCTCAACAGTAGGCTTAATGAGCTTATTTGATGATTTAAGCTCAAACAAGCTCACAAGCTGAAACAAAAACTCAAATAAGATGCAAATAAGCTAGAGTAACTCAAATGAAGCTAGAAAGAACAATTTTCTACACTGAAAAGCTATAAATAAGCTAATAAGCTAAATGACTAAATCTACTCAACCAAACAGACTTACACAGATATTCAAGGGCAAAATAAGCTAAGGAAATAAGCTTACAAGCTCAAAACAAGCCTTGAGTCAGCAAGCTGGCTATGTGGGCTTCCCAAAAAGCCAAAGATGATAAGCTGGGGACAACTAGAGAGCTTGTGGTGAGCTTATGAAAGTGGGACCAGTTCACTGCTCAGCTTAAGCTGAGTCAGTTGATACTGAGTGTTGGCCAAAAACAAAAGCCACTAGCAGCCCTATCTAACAAGCTAGAAATTGAAATATGAAGCTTGGGTTCTCAAGATGGCTAGGTCAGCTACCCAAAGAACCAAAAATCACAAGATTAGGCCAACTAATAAGCTATTTGTGAGCTTATCAAGTTGGACTACCCAACTGTGCACAGGGCACCATTTCAGACAAGGTACTCAAAATAAGCTAGAAAATAAGCACTAAATAAGCTGATTAAAAGTAAACTAGTATTTTTCTAATTAAGTTTAGCAACTGAACTTTAGTTTCCCAAAAGCTTATATCCTAAACCTCAATATTAAACACACACTAAAAATATCTGTTTTAATCAAAAACGACCAAATGAAGATTTTGAATTTTATAAAAAACAAAGAAGTTGACTATTATGAACTTTAAATTGATCTTAAGCACTAATTATGTTATGTTAAGGTGAAATAAGACTTGTTTGATTGATTTTAACAACTTGTAAACATGAAAACAAGATCAATGATCATGACAATCCAACAGTTAATGACAGAGATAAGATCAAATGCAATTTTGACTTTTTGACAAATGACCACTGTTTTTTTATGGTATGTTTGAGTTATTAGGGACTAGTGTGACTCAGATCAACCAAGAACACAAGCTCTAATACAGTAAATCAGGTTAAACCAAACACCTTTTTATGAGACTGTTTTGGACTTTATCAAAGCAAAACTCAAATTAATTCCATGACACTGATTGCAGAACTTATATTATCACTTAATGGGACTAAATGAACATTAAACAACCATAATAACAACATTAAACTAAGAAATGACCATGATGCTATTTTTACTGTCAAAATGAGATTTTTATAAACTACAAATTTAAAAGAACAACCAACTGATTTTAATGCTTAAATACACTTAACTATAACTAATGAACATAAAGAAACAGAAATTCAAGCTACTAATTACCTTAAACAATTAAATGCCAAAATGATAAAAAAAAAAAAAAAAGCTTACAAGATTGATTTGGCTAAAAACTAAGAACAAGGATCACAAGATCACTCCTATAGGCTTACCACTAAGCCACTAACCCAAGGCCATCCAAAATTCACCCTGCTCCAGCTGTGTACATCACTTCCATGGAATTTTTTATTTTTATCTAATTTATGTGTATTTTTGGTGATTTTTCTGTTTTTGATACTAGATTGTTTTTTAAGGTATCTAAAAGCTTGAATAAGCTTTCTAGGGACTTATGTGGCTTATTCAGTCCTTAATAACAATCAACTAACAACATTAGAACATTCATGAGATTTTTGAAATTTGAAAATATGCATAAACTGGAAACTTGAATTGAAACTGAAATTGATGACTTCAAAAGATTTATTACACACTAAATACTTGAAATACAGAGTTCAAAAGTTAAGAAATACACTGGAATTGAAATTTAAGCTAAAACGACTTAAGAAAATGAAAATTACACTAGATGATCCTGATACAATGCTTCTCTTCCTCTTTATAATGACTTTTGAGACTCTATGTTGACCTCTGAAACTTTCCCACCTCATCTGAGCCATTGGATTGGCCAAAATCATCATATCCGTCCATTTGGATTTTTGGCGCCAATTTCTTCTTGAGCAGGTTTAAAACATTAATGGTTTTTGGGAAGATGTGGAGGTGGAGGGGGACAAGGTAAGGAGGGGGGATGGATAGGAGCAAGTGGTGTGTTGAAAAAGATGAAATACCAGCTCTGGTATTGGATTTATAGGCTATGTGAGGAGGATGAACAGTAGCTGGGATTTTTGGCGCGTTTGACTTGCTTTGACCGTTTGATATTATTAACGGGGTGGTCAAAATGGATTATGACTGGGGTAAAAATGTATATTGGCCTAGCTCAAGGGACAAGCATGGAGGGGTCAAGGGTCAAGTTGGGATTGGGCTTGTGAGATGGGCCAGCTGGTATTGGACTTGGATTGGGGCTTTGATATTAAAATGTGTCCGTTTGGTTTAGTAGTGATAACAAGGACCAATTTTGCAAATTCTCCAAACTTGAGGGACTGAACATGACACTTTTCCAAACTTATCACAAGGACCAAACTTGACAAACTTTGATAGTACAAGGACCCTTTTTGCATAAAATTCCATTTTAAAATATCCAAGGACTGATTTTGCAAATTTTCAAACTTAAAGGACCTTTTCCGCCATTTGACCAAGGAATCATTCAAGGACCAATTTTAACAACTTAGAATATTTCAGGGACCTTGAATGATAAAATTCCACATTTTTGGATTCCAGGGACTAGATTTGACAACTTTTAAAACTTGGGGGACTAAAACTGCCAATTTTTGCAAACTTGAATCATTTTTCATCTGATTTTGATCTTTTTGCATTTAAAACACATAAAACACTGATTTGTGATATTTTCATCATTTTAATGCATTTCTAAGTGTTTTCAGATGATTTTACAGTCTAGATAGTACAAAAATGATGAGTATTTAGACACTCATCACTGTTACAGGAGTCTAACTTAAAGACTCAAGGGAGTTAAAGAAAAGTGCTCGTCGGGAGACTACCCGTCCCTATCCTAGATTTAGTTTTTGTTTTTATTTCATAGACCTTTTTGGATATTTTTGTGGTTTTTTGGTTTTGTTTTGGGTTTGGTATGTTTTGTTATCTTGTTTGTAGGTCGTTTGTAGGTATAAAGACCAAGGATAGATAATAGGAGTTCCAATAACTCCTCTTGAACACGAAGGAAGAAGTTGACACTTTGAGCACAACAATATCAGAGAGTAATTACGGCGTAATGGGCCGATCCATTTACGCCGTAACTTGCGATAAGTGAAGCCATCTGCCCACTTCTACATAACTACGGCGTAACTAGGCCGATCTAGTTACGTCGTAATCTCTTTGTTCGAGGTATCCTCTTTCCTCAGGGTTTCTCATTACGCCGTAACTAGGCCGATCCAGTTACGCCGTAACCCCTTTCCTGGTACACATTTTATTAAGTCAACTCACCAACGCTGTAACTGGGTCGATCCAGTTACGCCGTAAATATCTTCTGATATGAAATTTTTTAATAAAAACAGTTTCAAAGCATTCCATAACCTTGTATTAGTAATTAAATAAACTTTGTGGGTGTGTTCCCTGTAAACCCTCACGAGACTTCACTCGTCCACTCGGGACACCGAGGGGTTTAAAAGGCTTGTTGCATGCGCTAAATGCAACCGTGATTCCTACGAAAGTGAGTTAGGTTTTATTTTGTTTTTACTTTTATATGTCGTGCTATTTTTTCTTTTTATCCGGAATTACGTTTTTTGGTATTAGTTTTTCTTGCAGTAATACAGGTTGAATTATGGAGCTATGATTGGCTGCAAGGAAACACTTTTTATCCGACTGGTTGAGTACCGTTGATGATAGAGAGTTATGGTGAAGTTGGATGTTGCTCTTGGAGGCATATTTGGAGCATGTCTTTGAACATGCATTATTAATCATGCCGAGCAAATCCAAGGGAGTTTTTCCTTCCATCTCTAACCCTTCCTATTTTTCATTTATATGCTTGAGTATGACCCAAGTGGGGGGAAGGGATTCGACATAGACACCCGCTTGATTTTACTTGCCTTTATTTTTCTAGTTTTTGATGAAAAATGTTTCATTAATAAAATTTTGACATGTTTTTCATTACTTAACTGGATTAATCTAGACTGAGCACACCTACCTTATATTTTCATTATGTGAGGATAAGCCTTTACGTTTTCCCCTTATACATAATTCCATAAAAATGAGTGTACCGGTGGTTGTAGTAGACTTTAGAACTTGGCCTTGCATATCTTTTCGAGACCATTATCATGAGCATTACACTGAGGTAACTTGGTATGATCGGTGCAGCTAGGATATAAGGCAATTTTAGGATTAAATCCAAATATCCCATCATATATGTTTTGTGTATATTGGCTTTTCACATCGATTAGTCAATCCCCCTGTTGAACCCTGTTTGTTGCACTCATCATTAGTGAAAGATACCCCTAGATATACCCTTCAGAGCCTTTCTTTACATTTTGTTCACCCAATATATGTTGTTTCGTTACACCTATCACCTAGCCTACCTTGTAGTTTCCTATGTCCATGGTCCGGGCGCTATTGGTTAATTTTTGTTCTACTAGTGAAAGTCACGGGTTTTGAATAAAGGTTTGTGGATGAAAATTGGGTTTAGATGATAGTTGATCTCAAGTGGGGGGATGCTTTATATGTTTGTATTGTTTTTATTTTGATTCAATATACCTTGTCTTGCATAAAAAAAAATGCAAGCAAGAGTTTGTTTATTAGTTTTTTTATAGCTGATCGTAATATAAATCAGCTTATATGTCGTATTGTGATAAGTATTCTCGCCATGTTCAACTAGGCGCAGTTGTTTCAAATCCGTTTTGTCTTACGGATAAAATTAACAACCCGAATATTTCTAACCCGCCTTTCAAATTTTAATCAATATTCGTACAATGGGGGCATTTTACATTTCAAGTGGGGGGATGGGAGATAGAAATGGTTGATTTTGGTAAAATTATGTGCTAAAAGTACCCAAATTTTAAAAAATTTTATAGCACATACTTTTTTTTCATTGATTATGAAGGCCGAGTTAATGCTTCTTATTTGCCTAGTTTATGGAGATTATGAGGCACTACACTACATTTCTTATGCATTGAATCGTGTATTGAAGACCCCTTGACTCTTGACCCTCGATTTTTGCTATGGGATTGAATGCGACTAGTGGTGGGGCGACTGTGGACTTAGGAATCTATTTGTTTCGTGTCTTTTTGTTTACACCCATTAAAAGTGTTCCATGTCTTATCCTACCCTTAGTCATGAATCGAGTTTAGGTGAGAAAGCTAGCAATCATTGGTGTCTTGGCTATGGATTTGGTCATGTATCATTGGTTTTACCCCTTCGCCGTAGCTCGTTAGTAATGACAAAATAACCCCATAAGCCTATGTTGTGTCAACCCATTGCGTTTTAGAATAGCTGCATCTATAGACTCTAGTGGTGGAGATTAGTATCTTTGCCAAGCCTATGATAGAATACTCGCCATGACTGAGCAGTTAAGTGATCACCCAAAAATAAACACGTGAATTATGAGAGACAGTGTGATTTCAATTCCCTTTTCGTGAGGTGCTCGGTTTGGAATTTTCTAGCTTAGGTGATTTTTAAACTCATATCTTCCAATTAATCTTGGGAGATATCTTTTTAAGAATTATTTAAAAGGTCTACTTGAGGACAAGTAGGATTCAAGTGGGGGGATATTTGGTAACATCAAATTAGCCTGATATTTTATATATCAAATTCCCGTGTTTATTGCCTTATTTGTATTAATATGGTACTTAATTCGTTCATATTTGAATTTCAGGATAAATGAGGCGTTGGAGCGGAAAATATGTGAGAAAAGGCCAAATATATGTTCCGAATATAGATTAACTAGGGCCTATGAATTCAGTGTGAAGGTTACGCCGTAACTGCTTAATAATGTTACAGCATAAATATGAGCTTTGAAGGATACGGCGTAACCAACTCTTATGGTTACGTCGTAATTATTATTTTAAAGGTTACGGCGTAACATGAATTTAGTTACGCCGTAGAGGAAATTTCGGAGTGGATAAGTATGAGCTGGCGAAGGATTACGACGTAACCCGATGTTTAGTTACGGCGTAATTAATTACTTGGGCGCAAACTTTCGAAGGCTACGGCGTATTTATAATTTAATTATGCCGTAATTAATTAAATGTGGCTATTTTATATGAAGCTACAAAGAATTACGGCTTAACTTATTAATTTAGTTACGCCGTAATTATTAAAAGCCCGGGCCCAGGTTGCATAATACCCTAATTATATTAGTATAAATATCGTACATGAGGTTCATTATTGGATATCAATTGGAAAAAGGAACATTCATTCCTTGTGTGCAATGTACACGAATATCCCCGGTAGTCAGTCCATTTCCATCAGCCGGCCGGTGGGAACGAAGGAAAGCAAAAAAGGGCAGCACATCGTGTGGTTTTTGTGGGGCAAAACCTCGGAATTCAACTAGGTGATCGATAGCATTATCCTTGACACGATATGTAATTATTTTCTAACTTATAATATTATTTTGGTTTCATTATTGTTTATTATAATCTTGATTCTCAATATAATTATTGGTGAATTAATTCTTATTGTGTTCTATATAATTGATTATTAATTTATTATTAGTCAATTAATTATTTGATGTTATGTCTTTGTTTATTTATTGTTTTATATGTTGCTTTTATTTGCCATTCCACTAGGGTATTTTGGAGATGTTGAAATTAGGTCATGACCTAGTTTTGATTCATTTTATTATTAATGCTTGTGAGTTATTAATTGTTTCTAGTGTATGCATGCATAGTTTGTTGGTAGCTACCCTTGCTTAGGTAGCTTTGAATGGCGGTAGAGGCTAGTTGCTTAGGAGATATGACCAACTGACCCTAAGTGAGTAGACTGAGACGGGAAGGATAAGATATGACCAACTGACGACCCTTTCTACTTGTGCGATTTGACCAACTGATCACCTACCGTTTGGATGAACTTAAGAAGTAAGGGGTGAGTGTCTAAGATGCTAACGCCCGGGCACTCACTATTATGAATCTAGCATGTAGCGGTACTTAATGACTTTGCTTAGGATCCAGGAACAACTGGACTTATGAGGGGAAACTTAACTTCTCCAATGGTACCCTTTGCTGATAGGTTAGGACGAACTGACCAAATGCTGACCTCTCGACTTTGACCCCACTTGAAACAGGAATCTAGTGACATTTAGAACCCATGTAATGCGATAATAAATGCCGACTCTTAATGACTGTTATTAGATTGCCGAATGATCCCGGGTGACCTGTTCTTCTTGGTGAGGATTCTTAGAACCATAGGGTAGACGAATTGACCAAAGGAGTCTATCGACTTTTGCCACTTGTGGATGAACTCGGTTTAAGAGTTGCATCACTATCGTTCCCATTAGCTTGTTTACCAAAGAACCAGCCCAATTGATCACGTGACACCTTAAATATTATCAATCCTTTCATTAAAACTTATTTATTTAACTAATTTAATTAATTAGACAGTTAGAAATCAACCGTTCTTGGGACGACCTCGGTCTTACCATTCCCTCACTACATGCGACCGGGTACACTGCCCGTTAGAGCATTAGGTAGGCCATAGGTAAACGAGTTACTATAAATATAAAACCTGGTCAGTAAAACCTGCATCAAGTTTTTGGCGCCGCTGCCGGGGAACGGTCTTCGTATTTTTGGCTATTTGATTAATATTATTCTACAATTTTGTCTTCTGTCTTGAGATTACGGCGTAACCTTGGCCATGGTTACGACGTAATCTATTCTTATATTATATCAGGTTTCTTTCAGACTGAAGTTACGACGTAGTTATTAATAGGACTTACGCTGTAACCAAGTCTAAGACATCTTAAAAATTATGAATGATGTCTTTTATCTCACTTGTTGCTCATGTTTATTATTTTTACGCATTTAATGCACGAGGTTGTGATAGTGTGCAGGTTGAGATTATTTGAACAAGTGGAAGGAATCTCGACATGATCATAAGCCGAGATTAGTTGAACAATGGACATTATTTGGAGACGTCCGATTGATGGCTGTTGCAAGAGTCTAACTTAAAGACTCAAGGGAGTTAAAGAAAAGTGCTCGTCGGGAGACTACCCGTCCCTATCCTAGATTTAGTTTTTGTTTTTATTTCATAGACCTTTTTGGATATTTTTTTGGTTTTTAGGTTTTGTTTTAGGTTTGGTATGTTTTGTTATCTTGTTTGCAGGTATAAAGACCAAGGATAGATAATAGGAGTTCCAATAACTCCTCTTGAACACGTAGGAAGAAGTTGACACTTTGGGTACAACAACATCATAGAGTAATTACGGCGTAATGGGCCGATCCATTACGCCGTAACTAGCGATAAGTGAAGCCATCTGCCCACTTCTACATAACTACGGCGTAACTAGGCCAATCTAGTTACGTGGTAATCTCTTTGTTCGAGGTATCTTCTTTCCTCAGGGTTTCTCATTACGCCGTAACTAGGCCGATCCAGTTACGCCGTAACCCCTTTCCTGGTACACATTTTATAAAGTCAACTCACCTACGCCGTAACTGGGCCGATCCAGTTACGCCGTAACTATCTTCTGATATGAAATTTTTTAATAAAAGCAGTTTCAAAGCATTCCATAACCTTGTATTAGTAATTAAATGAACTTTGTGGGTGTGTTCCCTATAAACCCTCACGAGACTTCACTCGTCCACTTGGGACTCCGAGGGGTTTAAAAGGCTTGTTGCATGCGCTAAATGCAACCGTGATTCCTACGAAAGTGAGTTAGGTTTTATTTTGTTTTTATTTTTATATGTCGTGCTATTTTTTCTTTTTATCTGGAATTATGCTTTTTGGTATTAGTTTTTCTTGCAGTAATACAGGTTGAATTATGGAGCTATGATTGGCTGCAAGGAAACACTTTTTATCCGACTGGTTCAGTACCGTTGATGATAGAGAGTTATGGTGAAGTTGGATGTTGCTCGTGGAGGCACATTTTGAGCATATCTTTGAACATGCGTTATTAATCATACCGAGCAAATCCAGGGGAGTTTTTTGTTCCACCTCTAACCCTTTCTATTTTTCATTTATATGCTTAAGTATGACCCAAGTGGGGGGAAGGGATTCGACATAGACACCCGCTTGATTTTACTTGCCTTTATTTTTCTAGTTTTTGATGAAAAATGTTTCATTAATAAAATTTTGACATGTTTTTCATTACTTAACTGGATTAATCTAGACTGAGCACACCTACCTTCAATTTCCATTGTTTGACACGTTTTCCCCTTATACATAATTCCATAAAATTGAGTGTACCAGTGGCTTTAGTAGACTTTAGAACTTGGCCTTGCATATCTTTTCGAGACTATTATCATGAGCATTACACTGAGGTAACTTGGTGTGATCGGTGCAGCTAGGATATAAGGCAATTTTAGGATTAAACCCAAATATCCCATCATATATGTTTTGTGTATATTGCTTTTCACATCGATTAGTCAATCCCCCTGTTAAACCATGTTTGTTGCACTCATCATTAGTGAAAGATACCCCTAGATACACTGTTCAGAGCCTTTCCTTTCATTTTGTTCACCCAATATATGTTGTTTCGTCACACCTATCGCCTAGCCTACCCTATAGCTTCCTATGTCCATGGGTCCGGGCGCTATTGGTTAATTTTGGTTCCACTAGTGAAAGTCGCGGGTTTTGAATAAAGGGTTGTGGATGAAAATCGGGTTTAGATGATAGTTGATCTCAAGTGGGGGGATGCTTTATATGTTTGTATTGCTTTTATTTTGATTCATGTATACCTTGTCTTGCATCAAAGAAAAAAAATGCAAGCAAGAGTTTGTTTATTAATTTGTTTATAGCTGATCGTAATATAAATAAGCTTATGTGTCGTATTGTGATAAGTATTCTCGCCTTGTTCAAGTAGGCGCAGTTGCTTCAAATCCGTTTTGTCTTACGGATAAAATTCCTTTCAAATTTTAATCAATATTCGTACAATGGGGGCAATTTACATTTCAAGTGGGGGGATGGGAGATAGAAATGGTTGATTTTGGTAAAATTATGTGCTAAAAGTACCCAAATTTTAAATTTTTTTATAGCACATACTTTTTTTTCATTGATTATGAAGGCCGAGTTAATGCATCTTATTTTCCTAGTTTATGGAGATTATAAGGCACTACACTACATTTCTTATGCATTAACTCGTGTATTGAAGATCCCTTGACTCTTGACCCTCGATTTTTGCTATGGGATTGAATGCGACTAGTGGTGGGGCGACTGTGGACTTAGGAATCTATTTGTTTCGTATCTTTTTGTTTACACCCATTAAAAGTGTTCCATGTCTTATCCTACCCTTAGTCATGAATCGAGTTTAGGTGAGGAAGCAAGCAATCATTGGTGTCTTGGCCATGGATTTGATCATGTATCATTGGTTTTGTTCCCTTCGCTGAAGCTCGTTAGTAACGACAAAATAACCCCATAAGCCTATGTTGTTTCAACCCATTGCCTTTTAGAATAGCTGCATCTATAGACTCTAGTGGTGGAGATTAGTATCTTTGTCAAGCCTATGATAGAATACTCGCCATGACTGAGCAGTTGAGTGATCACCCAAAAATAAACACGTGAATTATGAGAGAGAGTGTGATTTCAATTCCCTTTTCGTGAGGTGCTCGGTTTAGAATTTTCTAGCTTAGGTGATTTTTAAACTCATATCTTCCAATTAATCTTGAGAGATATCTTTTTAAGAATTATTTAAAGGGTCTACTTGAGGACAAGTAGGATTCAAGTGGGGGGATATTTGATAACATCAAATTAGCATGATATTTTATATATCCAATTCCCGTGTTTATGACCTCATTTGTATTAATATGGTACTTAATTCGTTCATATTCGTTCATATTTGCATTTCAGGATAAATGAGGCGTTAGAGCGGAAAAGATGTGAGAAAAGGCCAAATATATGTTCTGAAAATAGATTTGCGAGGGCCTATGAATTCAGTGTGAAGGTTACGCCGTAACTGCTTAATAATGTTACGGCGTAAATATGAGATTTGAAGGATACGGCGTAACCAACTCTTATGGTTACGTCGTAATTATTATTTTAAAGGTTACGGCGTAACATGAATTTAGTTACGCCGTAGAGGCAATTTTGGAGTGGATAAGTATGAGCTGGCGAAGGATTACGATGTAACCCGATATTTAGTTACGGCGTAATTAATTACTTGGGCGCAAAGTTTCGAAGGCTACGGCGTAATTATAATTTAATTACGCCGTAATTAATTAAATGCGTCTATTTTATATGAAGCTACAAAGAATTACGGCGTAACTTATTAATTTAGTTATGCCGTAATTATTAAAAGCCCAGGCCCAAGTTGCATAATGCCTTAATTATATGGGTTTGTCTAACATGTGCCCTAAGGCACATGTTAAGCACACTAAAAGGACACCGGGTCCCAGAAAATGACACGGGGATCCACAAAAATTGTAATTTTCTGTGGATTCATATGTCCTTTTCTGTGAGAACCGGTGTCCTTTTACTGTGCTTAACATATGCCTTAGAGCACATGTTAGAAAAATCCTAATTATATTAGTATAAATATCGTACATGTGGTTCATTATTGGATATCAATTGGAAAAAGGAATATTCATTCCTTGTGTGCACTGTACGAAGGAAAGCAAAAAAGGGCAGCACATCGTGTGGTTTTTGTGGGGCAAACCCTCCGTGGTTTTGCCCCGGTATTTAACTAGGGGATCGATAAAATTATCCTTGGCACGATATGTAATTATTTTCTGACTCATAATATTATTTTGGTTTCATTATTGTTTATTATTATCTTGATTCTTAATATAATTGTTGGCGAATTAATTCTTATTGTGTTATATTTAATTGATATTTAATTTATTATTAGTCAATTAATTATTTGATGTTATGTATTTGTTTATTTATTGTTTTATATGTTGCTTTTATTTGTCATTTCAATAGGGTATTTTGGAGATATGAAAATTAGGTCCTGGCCTAGTTTTGATTCCTTTTATTATTAATGCTTGTGCTTTATTAATTGTTTCTGGTGTATGCATGCATAGTTTGTTGGTAGCTACTATTGCTTCGGTAGTTTTAAATGGCGGTAGAGGCTAGTTGCTTAGGAAATATGACCAACTGACCCTAAGTGAGTAGACTGAGACGGGAAGGGTAAGATATGACTAACTGATGACCCTTTCTACTTGTGCGATTTGACCAACTGATCACCTACCGTTTAGATGAACTTAAGAAGTAAGGGGTGAGTGTCTAAGATGCTAGCGCCCGGGCACTCACTATTATGAATCTAGCATGTAACGGTACTTAATGACTTGGCTTAGGATCCAGGAACAACTGGACTTATGAGGGGACACCTAACTTCTCCATTGGTACCCTTTGCTGATAGGTTAGGACAAACTGACCAAATGCTGTCCTCTCGACTTTGACCCCACTTGAAACAGGAATCTAGTGATATTTAGAACCCATGTAATGCGATAGTAAACGCCGGCTCTTAATGACTGCTATTAGATTGCCGAATGATCCCGGGTGACCTGTTCATCTTGGTGAGGATTCTTAGAACAATAGGGTAGACGAATTGACAAAAGCAGTCTATCGACTTTTGCCACTTGTGGATGAACTCGGTTTAAGAATTGCATCACTACCATTCCCATTAGCTTGTTTTCCAAAGAACCAGCCCAATTGATCACGTGACCCTTAAATATTATCAATCCTTTCATTAAAACTTATTTATTTGACTAATTTAATTAATTAGACAGTTAGGAATCAACCGTTTTTGGGACGACCTCGATCTTACCGTTCCCTCACTACATGCGACCGGGTACACTGCCCGTTAGTGCATTAGGTAGGCCATAGGTAGACGAGTTACTATAAATATAAAACATGGTCAATAAAACCTGTATCAGTCCAATACACATCGAAAAGACTTGCACAGTTCATAGTTTTACGTTTAGAGTTTATACTAATTTTATTGTGAGCCTCAACATGTTTTGCTCTGGTGTCGTTGAACAAAGGTATTAAATCAAGTGGCAAGCATAATGATTGGGTTGTGATAACGTTCTTGATACCTTATATATGCAACTGTCTCACCAGGAGGTATTTGTAGATAAAGAACTTAACATAGATTAAGACAACCGAGTCTCAATTCCAAATTGTATCAGATCCTGTTGAAGCAAATTTTCGATATCCGGTCTTTGTCCGGAGGTCTGAGCTTCAGGAAATCGATCCGGAAGAAAAGAATAGATCTTTCCTGCACAATGTGCAACACGGGTTAGCCTTGCCCCGGGACCAAGCTCCGGCGTGAGAATAAGCGGAGGATAATAAATGTGATAATAAATGTGAGAGTAAATGCGAGTGAGATATATTGAATGCAAACCTTAAATGTGTTGGGGTATTTATACTACCCCAACCTTGGAACCTGGGTTACTATTCCGCAGGCCTATAGCCACCCTACCTAGTAGGTGTCAGGCCACGTGGTAGGGAAATCCCGTAAAATCTGGTGGCGGCGCTGACATGGTTAACTCTTTTCTCTTTTGGGCAATAACCATTTCGGATAAAAGGATGTACCATCCGGACGCTAGGTCCTCCGGACCATAGGACATCCGGACACATACGCCAACATGTCCCCCCCAGTATTGTATTACCGGATGAACACCGGTGATGCAATACTTAGGAATTACCGTTGTGTCCATATTGTTTATTTTTCTCTGGCTGGTGGGCCTGGGTAGCTGTTGGGCTTTGGCTGTATCACGTTCCCCAATGATCTGAAGGACGTAGGCGGCTCAGATCGTGCCACGTCATGTTTTTACTGACAGATGGGATATTTTGACAGTCAGTTAGGGTTTAAGCACTATAAATATACTTTTTTACATCATTTGTTTTTCATATTTCACACACATATAAACTGCTTTCATTTTGCCGGACGTCTTCTTCATTCTTCTTAAGGTTTGTCTTGTCCTTCTCCTGTAATTATTTGTACATTTCCTTTCGGCATCTTTTAGTAATGGCCAAAAATAGAACCGAGGAACAAAACACTCAACTCACAGAGCTTGAGACAGTCCATCAAACGGAGGAAACTGCCGAAGAACAAACACAACCTTTCGTAGTACCAAAGTTCGACATGCATACCTATACCTCTAAACTAAAACTTTCTGAGTTGGATAGTATAGTTGTTGAATACGGTATTCCTACCGACCTTCGTCCCCAACTACCTCTGGACGATATGACCATGGACCAACTTCCGGCTGATAAAATTGGAATCTATCCCCGACAGTTGGATACCGGAGGTGTTAGAATCCCTTTTTTTTCTTTTTTGCTGAATGTTATAAAACATTTTATGGTCCATATCTCTCAGTTAGTTATGTTGGGTTTGAACCGTGTGACCCTTTTTGAGATTAGGTGTTATAGCCTAAACATAGAACCTAGGGTCTCATTATTTCGAGCATTTTACCGGTTGTGCAAGCAGGGGCATTGGTTTTCATTCGAGAACATAACTGGTAAGAAATCTTATAAATGTTTTAAGGAAGTACTTTCCAGCCTTAAGCACTAGAAACAGAAATTTTTCTTGATTGACCTGAGGGCAATTCCCTATGCTATGGCCTGGAGGCATAAAGATTCGAAGATTACCAATACCTTTCCCACCGGCTTTTCAGAGGTGGATGCCGAGAGGCTTAGCCGGGTGGTCATTCCGTTGAGGAAGCCTACTGTGAGTTTAATATGGATGTGTCACATTTCCTTGGTTTTCAAGAACCCGGATTTCGAGCCTCTGCTAAAGGATGCCGAGGGTCATGGTAATTATCTTCCGGTCTTGAGTCATTATAGGATTGATGTTTACTTTTTTATGACCGCTGCTTTATGTTTTCCTTAGAAAATTTTCTTTCTTTTGCAGTTATCGATATGTCAGAATACCTACTTCCAGAATGGGAAGGAACAGTCGTGAGCAAAGGTCCTGCCGTTGATCCAAACCAGGTTAAACCTAAAAGAACCACGGATCCCTTAGCCTTCGGAGAGCCTATCCCTGCCAAGGATGCATCAACTAGGCGGGCTAAAGAGGCAGATCCGGAGGTAGTAGCGGCCCGAGAAAAGAAGGAAAGGGAGGCCGCCGCTCGTCTCGCGACAAAAAAGAGAGGAGAAGGGACGTCCGGAGTTCAGAACAAAAA
This sequence comes from Chrysanthemum seticuspe, assembly GCA_019973895.1. Lineage (NCBI taxonomy): Eukaryota > Viridiplantae > Streptophyta > Magnoliopsida > Asterales > Asteraceae > Chrysanthemum > Chrysanthemum seticuspe. The sequence goes on from BPTQ01000007.1 coordinate 7,896,665, forward strand.
GAAGAAGAGATGAACCGGTTTTGTGGAGAAATTTTCCTCCGGCTCACCTGTGCTGAATGTCGAGCCGCTAAATCAGGCTATACCGGAGGGTAATCTAGTGGCCGAGCAAGAGAACCGCGATGTTGCTGATGGAGGCGGTGGTGGTGCGATTCCTGTTAATGAGGGGATGGGAGATAATTCTAATTGGAATCTTGAGACAGGACCCTCTCCACGTCCAAATGAGGGTGACCGATCCCCACCGAGGAATTTCTCTTCCTCATGAGTCTGAAGGTAAATACATACACTGAGTTTGTTTGAACTGTTCTTATGATCTTTGTTTATTCATCGTAATTCATACTCGTACATTTTCAGGTCATTCAGCCCATCCTTCTAACCGTTCCAGGCGCATAGAGAATATTAATTTGGATTCAGGTTAGTTTTGTCTTCCTGCACTACTCATACTTTTTGTGTGTTTACACACGTCTAATCTTTCCTCCTTTCTTTTTCTTATGCAGATGAGGCAGCGAATGTCTTTATGCCTAATTGGTCCCTCCGCGATGACGTTCGTATTGATACCTTCCACTCCTACAAGGAGTTGATTGATAATCTCGCCACTCCCACAGAACGAGTGGCTCTTGACTAACTGAGCAACGTCCAGCTTACTCTCCGGGCATACGAGGAGTTTGGTCTCAGAGTGGTGTTGCAGGTTTTTCTGACCAGGTTTTAATATTTATAATTACTCATTATATCTATGGTCTACCCTAATGCACTAACGGGCAGTGTATCCGGTTGTGTGTAGTGTAGTATTTTGGTAAAACCGAGGTCGTCCCAAGAGCTATGTGTGCGGATTTATACTAAGTTTAGGTGTCACGGATTTTAATATGGTTTCGATATGGAATTAACTAATTAACTACTAAAGCAAATAAAGGAAAATGTGTGATCAATAGAGGAGAGTGGTGCTAACCTAGCTACTCATCCTAACTAGTAATGTTTACGTCTAATTACTTCCAGTTACTTCAGGTGGGGTCAAAGTCGAGAGGACAGTATTTGGTCAGTTCGTCCTAACCTATCAGCAAAGGGTACCACTGGAGAAGTCAGGTGTCCCCTCATAAGTCCAGTTGTTCCTGGATCCTAAGCCAAGTCATTAAGTACCGTTACATGCTAGATTTATAATAGTGAGTGCCCGGGCGCTAGCAACTTAAACACTCACCCCTTACTTCTTAAGTTCATCTAAATGGTAGGTGATCAGTTGGTCATATCTTACCCTTCCTATCTCAGTCTACTCACTTAGGGTCAGTTGGTCATATCTCCTAAGCAACTAGCCTCTACCGCCATTCAAAACTACCGAAACAAGGATGGCTACCAATAAACTATGCATGCATACACTTAGAAATAATTATACGGAAGCAATGTAAACGTAAACAAAACAATTAAGGAATCATAACTAGGCCAGCACCAAGAGGTGCTTAGCCGCTCATATTAACCATAACAATCAATTCAATGTTTAATGTTACGAAATACATGAATTGAAAGTAAAGAAAGATAAAAAGCTAATGCTTATCGTAGGGGAGTGATTCCTCCCTTGGAGATAGCTCCGTATGCTCCTCTAGATATGCCTTTAACTTCTTCTCACGTTATCTAATTGTTGTGTGTGAAATGGGATGCTTTGAAATGTTGGAAATCGTGGGGTATTTATAGGCCAGATCTGGTTATGGCGTAACTAATATAAGGGTTACGCCGTAACATACAATTCTTCATAATTTGCACTAGATATGATGGTTACGGCGTAACTATGGAAGGAGTTACACCGTATCTTCAATAAATCTTTGTTACACCATAGTTGTAGCATGAGTTACAACGTAATTAGCAGCGGCGCGGAACCTCATTTGACCTAATATGCTTACGTCATAATCTTGGATAGAGTTACGCCGTAATCTTCTGTAAAGTTGGTTTTCTGAGCCACGCTTTAGTTACGGCGTAATGTAAGAGAGGAGTTACGCTGTAACTTCTTCAAAGTGAGCATACTATGATAAATCTTTAATATATTCTCCCAATCCGTGTCTCTTTAGCTCCAATGCTCGTAAATTACCTGAAAGTGTAAAACATAGGAAAACAAGCGTAAATCCATATAAATGATATAAAATACGAGCATTATCGGGGAAATTGACACTTAATATTCAGGATTATTTGATGTTATCACCTGGTGACTCAGGGAGAGCTTTTGAGGCGATTCCGGACCCTTAACACGGAGCATTGGCAGCTTACTCAGACCCACAATGTTGTCAAGGGATTTCTGAGAGATTAACCACTGTGGAGGAAGTAAAGAGGAGGTTGATGGAGGAGCTTAAAAAGCTGGGGGCTGATCATGAGGCCAGTTTAAGCAAGGAAAAGAGCTAGGAGGATGAGGTGGACCGGTTGACCCGGGAGAAGAATGAGTGGCGAAAGGCTTCTTCTGTACAGGCTGAAAAGATAAGGAACCTGAAGACTGAACTGAATACAAAGAACCAATCCTTGGAAGCTTTGCAAGTTGAGAATGGAAATTTGGCCGCAGAGGTTGCTCAAGCTGAGGTCGTCAAGCAAAACACTGTTCGGTGCCTTCTTCCCTCGGTTGTCCGCCGGTTATTTGGCAGCGTGGAATATAAGAAAATAAGAAAAGTATGGCTAAGGTATACAACTTGACTTTTCAAGCCGGGTTCGTGACCGGCGCGAGCGTGGGAAGGACAAAAGAGGAAATAGATGAATCCCTCAAGGGTATCGCTCATGTTAACCGAGATGCCCCGAGCTTGTGGAAGGCCGAATATAATAAACTTTTCAAAGCTGAGTATCTCTATACAGTAAAACCTCTATAAATTAATACTCGATAAATTAATAACCTCGATAAAATTAATAATTTGTCCAGTCCCAACTTGGGACCAATGCAAATTTGGACTCCAGTCGATAAAATAATAAGATAATTTTTTGAAACCTCAGTGTATATATATTAGTCCCAACAAAACTATAAATTAATAATCACTAAAAATTCCATATATATATGTATATATAAGTGTGTGTGTGTGTGTGTGAGATACACTTCTAAATCCTAAGATTGTTTAGTAAAAATGAATCCATAGTCACTTGTTTTTTGTTGAACTTCAAATCTATATTGAGTTTATCATAAAATCTGTTTATTGGACTAAAGAGTTGATGTGTTGTCTTCTCGTATTGCAACAAAAATGTTAATTTTATTTTCATAAAGTGTGAATATGTATTTATAAATTGTTAATTGGAACTTGTTTTTCAAATTTATTTTTCGTCTATAATGAGTATAAATTGTAACTAGCTGGTATATTAGACTTGAAAATTTAAAGTCATGCGTAAAACCTCTTTAAATTAATAAATTATTAATTTATCGATATAATAATATCTCGCTATATTAATAAAATATTCCGGTCCCAACACTATTAATTTATAGAGGTTTTAGTGTATATAGAAGTTGGCCGATTCACATTGTCTACCCTTGGGAGATTTACTTAACATACAACCAGATGCTCCTCCTCCCAGGGATTCGGCTGGGCCTTCCACTCGCCCTTTGGCCATGGCCACTCCTGCTGTCAACGCTCCAGTCACTGACACCCCAGAGGCAAATGTTTAGAGGTATATTTCTTAGTGATTTGTACTTGTAAACAATGACTCGGATAATATGGTTCATGTAATAATTAACATTTCATCTTTTGTAACCTGCTATTTTGACGCAACGTATGTAATTAACGTCACAATTATTAGTATGTCTATTTTTGCTAATGTTTGAGTGTTTTTCCCTCTCTTTTTGTTTTCACATTTCGCATTGATGTGCCTCCTTAGGTTATTCTAAGGGCATCCGGCCGCGTAGGCCGTGCATCCGGGTTCCGGGCATCCTTAAGAGACTTTTTCAGGGCATCCATTTTTGGGCATCCAGCATATATGCTCGGGCATCTGCGCGGTCATACCGCCAGGCGTCCAAAGTGTTTTTTCACTTGGGCATCCATTTTTCGGGCATCCTAATAGAGTTTTCTCGGGCATCCATTTTTGGGCATCCGGAATATATGCTCGGTCATATTTATATTAACCATACTCGACGGGGGCCAGCCGTCAGAATTGTCACACATATCACACGAGTTACCACGGAAAATTACCTCCCTATCGCAGGAAGACTTTCATCATTAAACAAACAATATAATTAGTTAAAGTTACACAGTAGTTGTAGGATTCTTATCACAATAACAACTATAAGAAACAATTCCTGAGGTTTGTCGCGTGCCAGGTCCGAGGGACCTCCTTTTCCTCCATCGTTTGTAACTTATAAGAGCCATTCTGACATGCTCCAACCACCCGGTAAGGTCCCTCCCAGTTGGGTCCCAGCTTACCTTGGTTTTCTACCCTGCTTGCCTCATTCCTTCTGTAAACAAAATCTCCAACCTTGAAGTTCATCGGCCTGACCCTTCGGTTATAACACTGCTCCACTTGTGTCTTATACTTAGCTTCTTGTATAGCAGCATTTTCCCTCCTTTCCTGTAGGAGATCCAGATTCAAAAGTTGCTCTTCCTCATTCTAGTTCTCTCGGAACATCCTCGTCCGATGTGTGGGCATGCCTATTTCCGCTGGGATTACAGCTTCACTTTCGTAGGTTAAGCTAAATGGGGTTTCACCGTTGCTTGTTTTGAGGGTTGTACGGTGAGCCCATAATACATTAGGTAGCTCATCAACCCATCCACTTCTCTCTCCTCCCAGTCTTGTCTTTAGCCCTTCCATCAAGCTCTTGTTTGCCCGCTCCACTAATCCATTGGCTTGCGGGTGTGCAACAGCAATATTTATCTGCTTAATCTTTAACCGCTCATACCCGCTTTTGAATGGGTCATTGGCAAAGTTGGTCCCATTATCAGTGACTATAATTCCCGGCAATCCGTATCTGCATACAACGTTTTCCCATACGAACTTCTTGACATCCTTTCCTGTCGTCTTTGCCAACAGTTTCGCCTCTATCCACTTCGTGAAATAATCTATAGCCACAATAACGTATTTTACTCTTCGTAGAGCTTCCGGAAGGGGACCTAGTACGTCCATTCCTCACTGGTAAAAAGGCCATGGAGCCATGATGGAGGTTAGCAGCGTCTTCGGGAGTTTCGGTACCGGTGCATGTATTTGATAGGAGTCGCACTTCCGGATCTCCTCTCTTGCATCCTTGTGCAAGGTGGGCCACTAATATCCTTGCCTCATGAGCTTAGCCACTACGATTCTTGGACCGAAATGCATCCCACAACATCCTTCATGTACCTCTCGGATTATGTAGTTGTCATGCAATGGTCCCACACACCTCAACATCGGTCCCAAATAAGATTTCTGGAAAATGACTCATCCTTCCATCACGTAGTGTGGAATTTTCATCCGGAGACTCCGGGCTTCGTTCAGATCTTGCGGCCAAACTCCCTCCTGTAAACACTTGACAATCGTTGTCATCCAATTGTCCTCTTCCTCCTCCACTATGGTATTCACTGTCTCTTCTTCCCCTGAAGGCTTTTCCAGCACTTCTACTAGCACTTTCTTGGTGAGATGATCAAAAGCAACAGATGCCAACTTACTCAATATGTCTGCTTTTTGATTCTAAGCTCTTGGGATGTTGCAGATTTTAAAGTTCTTAAACCCAGCGATGTATTCTTTGGCCCGAGCCAAGTATTTTTGCATACTTTCCTTAGTGGCAGTGAACTCCCCATTGATCTGGCTTGCCACTAGTTTAGAATCTACCAGAATGTTCAGAACCTTTATTTTGAGTTTCTTTGCAATCCGGAGGCCGGCTAGAAGAGCCTCATATTCGGCTTCATTATTGGTGCTCGGAAAGTTGAGCCGTAAGGTGTACGTCAACTCCTCCTTTGATGGAATGATAAGGACCAACCCGGTGCTGGAACCTTTCTTGTTTGACACCCCATCCGTGTACAACAGTGATAAGGTTTTAAAACGTACCTTTTGAGGGGTCGTTTAAGCCCTTATTTGATCACTTTTGTATCCGTTATTACTTAATATCGTTCCTTTTCACTTTTTAGGTATCTTGAAGGAAAAATGCTGGAATGACACTTATTCGGACGAAAAGGCGCGAATATACGAAGAAAATGGCCAAAGTCAAGAATCGAGACACTCAGGCTGCTGGAACTTAAGGGGACGGCGTCAGGATTTACAAGTGACGGCTTTAGGCACTACTAAAGACGCCGTCGGACAAGTTTTGTGACAACTCAATAGCCAAATTGCTCATTTACAAGTGACGGCTTCAGGTTTTAAAAGAGTAGGGCGTCGCAACTCAGACGGCCTAGATTTGATCCAGACGACGTCAGAGACTGAAGGGGACGGCGTCACAAGCATAAGGTGACGCCGTCGCAAGACTAACATGGCCAAGACGAAACCCTAATAACGGTGACCCGACGGCGTCACGAATTAAAGGGTGACGCCGTCGCATTTGTAATCTTATATATAGAATCCGAATTTTTTAGTTTTCAGTGTGTGTAGTCTTTAGAGTAAGAACCTAAACCGAACCAAGGCTGTCTTGTACAGTATTTTAGGGTTCCATACCCTATCTTACATCAAGATAAGTGTTTTAATTCATTAATTTAATTATGTCTTCAATTGATTGTGTGTATGCTTGCATGTTCCCCATGTTCGGCTAATTTACTTGTGTGTTTGCTTAGGTAATATGAAACTTAGTTATTGAATATTGATTAGTTGTCTATTATCTTAATTGTGATTGACCTAGTATTGCGATAGGTCATTCGTTGTGCTAATAATGCTTTATTAATCTTTGTTGAACCTTAGTTTATAATCACCTAGAGTAATTGTAGGCTATACATCCAAAGAATACCTTAGAGTTAAGTTTATAAATCCTAGAGATTTTGTAGTCATTAACCTTTGGTAGCTTCAAAGAGTTAGGGATAAACGCATACCCTACGACCTTAGAAACACAACGCGTTTAAGAATAAGGACGTGACAATTCAACCATCAATAGGAGATAACTAGGGAGTAATAAAACCTAAGCAAATACATTTTTAACTATCATACGAGCACACAACAATAGACATAGACTACCATCACCTTAGTTTAGATAATTAGATAAGTAGAAGTAATCGGTAGAAATACCAACCCCCCAAATTCAAACCTCGAGATTCGTACCTTTCCATTTCCTAAAAAACATAAAAAAAATAAAAAACTAATCTTCCTTAACCCCAACCTTAGCGTAGTAACTTCTAACTAGCATTCCTATTCCCCTAGAGAATGATATCAATTCTCGTGGCTTACCCTAATACTACACTACAACGATTAGGTTCACTGCCTAGGGTGTTGAAAAACTTGCTCGACGAAAAGAAAGTTCCTTTGACCCCGAACGCGCTGTGTAAGCGTATCAAGTTTTTGGCGCCGCTGCCGGGGAATAGAATAGCTAGTTAGGAGTCCACCCCGTTAAGGTTTCCTTGCTTGATTCCTATCAAGTAAGCTTTTTTCCATTTTTAGCTTTCTCGTAGTCTATCCCCCTTCTTCGTGGCCTTTGTTAGTAACCCCATCACTTTTCATCATGGAAGGTGATAACCAACCACCACTCATCAACCCACTACTAAATGACCCGCCAAGAGGCCGTACTCTTGGTGAATACTCGAGACCAAGCCACCTAGGCTAAAGGAACACCATTGAGCTTCCCGACCAAGCCCAAACTACGGCCCTGCGATCTGACACCATCTGGTTGGTGCAAAAAGGATGTGCATTCCATGGACTTCGTTCCGAAGATCCTAATCAGCATCTTAAGGATTTCCTTAAAATTGTCAATTCCATCGACCTCGATGCTACTACTCGGGAGACCACGCGTCTGCGTCTCTTCCAATTCTCTCTACGGGACCAAGCTAGTAATTGGCTTGAGCGACTTCCCGCCGGCTCCATCTCAAGTTGGGATGATCTCACCTCTCGTTTCCTTGCTTAATTTTTCCCACCGGGGAGAACCACTAAGCTTAGGAATGATATCTTGATGTTCCAACAACGTCAAGGTGAATCTCTCTACGAAGCATGGACTCGATTCAAGGACTTACTCCATAGAGTCCCTCATCACATCATTGATCTTCGGCTTCAAGTCCAACTCTTCTATGATCATGTCAACTTCCCAACCAAGTGATCTATTGACCAAGCGGTCGGTGGAAAACTTAGTGATCTCACCGCGGAAGAATCGTGAGGTATAATAGAGGACCTTGCTCTCTATGATAACGAAAGTTGGAATGACCCCCGTGAGTTGCCCAAAACCGTTAAGGCAATCTCCTTGCCTCCCATTGACTCACAATCTTCCGACCATAGGATGCTCGAGCTTGAAGATCAAGTTAAATTCCTAATGAGCTCCTACGAAAATCCTAAGTCTTCACGCCAAGTGAACAAAGTTTCTTCCTCGTGTGAGCCGTGTAGTGGTCCTCATAACACGCGCACTTGCACAAGATTCCCCGAACAAGCTTCCGTTGACTACGCATCCTCGCGTACTAATGGAACGGGAGGAAGATTCCCTACAACACCCGGACCTAGGACTTTTAACGACGCCCGAGAAGCATGGAAGGGCAAGCCCGACTTTTATTGGGGACAAACCAAAGAATTCACATCCAATGATTTCTCATGGCCTCCATCTCACGGCCCTAACCAACAAAACATTGAGGGGATGTTGCAACACCTAGTCGCATCCCAAGAAGCTCAAATAGCTAACATCTATAAAATTAATTGTCTTTCATCATCATCTATAAATCTAACACATCAAACAACTTACTCAAAAAACATACAAAAACACATTTTGATATCCGCACCTCACTACCCTTCACACCTCAGCTTCTACAAAAATAGCATTTCGGTTTGGTTTTGGTTTTAGCCAAAACCCGACTCAAACCGAACTATGCACACCTCTACATAAAGGCATTATCACGAAAAACATGTAATCGAAATATATTGTTCACAAAAAAAAATAGTTACAGGGTACCCGCCGCCACAACGCGCGGGTACCTTTCTAGTATAATTATATGTAGGGATGGATCTACATGAGAGTCAGGTCTCGCACGAGCATACCCAATTTTGAATCATAAGGTGTAATCTTTTTATTTATTTATTTATTTTTTTTATGTGCAACTTCCATTAATATTTGTGCTACTTCCTTTCTGTGAGATGGAACTTTAATTTAGCCCAACAGTTCTTGATAGTGCAAATTTTACGAAGTATTACTTATGTTAAAAGAAAATTTGTTTAAGATATCTTACAAAAAATTGTCCAACACCTTTTTGAAAATCTTATGTCCGTTGTTGATTATAAAGTGTTAATCAAAATTTAATTACTTAGTTGGAATATTTCAGATTAAAAGACAGGAAATCTATACTACTTATAATAGAGCAATGAATCTCTCTTTTCATGGTATTAAAATTAAGACTTACAAAATACAAAGCCTATTGTACAATACACAATGCACTATTAATGATCTTTGTCATCAATCTTAATTTTAAGATTTACAAGTCTTAAAGCTTAATGTACAAAATACAAAGCACTATTAATGTGGTCAAGATAGTTATTGTAGTCAATTAATTAAGTGGTCAATAAATACAATTAATGTAGTTATTAAAACACCTTTTACAGAAGAAATACAAATTATCAAGCATATTGTACAACCAACTTAAACACAATTCCTACATTAAATGAAACTAATACAATAATAAAAACATTATACAAATATTCAAGCCCCGAACGGGTACAGTCCAAACGGGGTCGAGCCCGAACGGGACGGGCCAAACAGGGTCGAGGTTGAACGTGAACGGGCCAAACGGGCTCGAGCCCGAACGGGCACGAGCTTAACAAAATTCTTGATCCCTGTAAATTCATTGTCAAAAAAAACATAATCAACTAAAATACATGATTTATCGAAAATTTTATATCAGGGTACCCGCCGCCGCAACGCGCGAGTACCGTGCTAGTATTATTAATTAAAGAAGAGATAAAATAATAACATGACATTTCTTTAGTATTTAGAAAGATCTTCACAATCTTAGGCATAACCTAATGATTTTTGACTTTTGTACATGGGTTATTAATTGTCTTTAGCATGTTATGTGTCCATCTATATAATGTTACAAGTGTTGAAGTAGATTTATATGAGGCTATTAATAACGCCCATATTTATTGAACATAGAAGACACACCATTGGTATGAAACTATGAATCGTGTAGAACTTGTAGTTCTCGTTTCAACATATATCATGTTTTGAAATTATTTAACCAGATAAAGAGGTGCCACATGTTAATATGACCTTAAAGATAGATCTAAGAAGGAAAATGAGACGTATGATAAGATGACCAACAGAATGTGTCTAGAATTGTATGGTTTAAGGGTATGTTTGGCGCGAGCGGCGTGGTGTTTTTTGAGGCGCTGAGCGGTGATTAATGAGCATTGTAATTTTTAATGGTCATTTGACAAAGAATGACGAGTTGTTGCTAATTTTAAAAAAAGCTAACTCTCTAATGCTTGTTTAAGAAACCATAAACGAAGTTAATAATAACTTTTTAGTATCAATAAAGTTTTTGAGAAACTAATAAAGTAAATTCTAGCTCCTTAATAACAAGTTAATAATAACTTTTTAGTATCTAAAGTAAGATATATAATCTTTAATACATCAACTATTTAAAAGTATAATTTTTGTAACTCATTCACTCAATGTAAAATAAATAAATAAATAAATAATCGTATTCTATCTTTATTGACTTATTCTTCTCTAACTTTTTCATTCAATAATACTTTTTCAAATAACTATTTTTTAAGTTTTTTTCAACTTTGCATTGGAATTGCTCTAAAAATAACCTGAAATGTAAGTGTTTGTAGATGGTCTAAGAAATTACATTTACCACATTTATAATCTCTACCATAAACACAATAGTTCAAGTCATATGTATTTTCATATGTGCAAGTTTTGATGAGTCAAATTGTCCACTGATTCTGTGACCTCTTAAAATCTACAGTAATAAATTAGAAAAAAAACGTACTTTATAAGATTGAACCTTCTAGGAGACTAGCAGGGTCTCACTTTCTTAACCAGTCAAAACACGTAATTATCATTTACTTGCATCCCAAAATTCAACAACATGGCCCACCAAACATTTGGACACCTTACAACAATTTCCACAAATTCTTTAAAGAATGACACCAAGTCACACACATATAAAATGAAACAGGAAACGTAGGTAGAAAAACATAATTCTTGGTGAACAACTTTCAAAAATGAAAACTCTCAATAGCCATGAGAGTATGTTCATCTTCATATTTTCTCTATTATTCCCTTTAACCTCTCTAGCAATTGATACAATCACACCAACAACACCACTTACGAGTAATCAAACTTTAGTGTCTAATGGCGATGCGTTCGAGTTGGGCTTCTTTAGTACAAGTGATAGTAAAAATTTATATGTAGGCATTTGGTACAAGCAAATTCAAGAGAGAACATATGTTTGGGTAGCTAATAGAGACAACCCGGTAAATTCTTCGTCTGGGAAGCTAACAATTGGCGAAAATGGCAACATAATAATTGTAGATCAATCTGAAACTGCCATTTGGTCATCTAACCAATCTGTACCTGCAGCGAACGTTGTGGCACAACTCCTAGACGACGGTACGTATCTCTAATTTTGAACAAAACATATTTTCAGAGACGGTTTCAGGATTTTTAAGAGGGTGTTGCAAAAAAATTTTCTTTTATGATTATAAGTACTAAAGTTGCCCGATGAAGAATTTATCAGAAAAATGGGGGTTGCACGTGCCAAAAAATGACATATTTTATCAAGAATTTACACTTCGTGACCGTCCATGCATATTTTTCTGTTCACTAAGTTTTAGAATAAATCGCGTTTTTTATGTGTTGTCTCACTAATCAAATGGTTGTAGGTTACAATAGGTGTTTATTATTAGGTCTTTAAAGAGATACTCGTCTTCCAAGCACTTAGTTAAACGGTTTCATATACGAAACTAGACCACATATATATGTGTAACCTATTAGATAGTTTCGATATATGAGTGAGGTTAATGGAAAACAAGTATTGTTGTGCATGACATTGTAAGTTCTTTGCTTAACAGGAAACTTTGTGCTACGTCGTGAAAATGATGAAAAGCCGGAGAATTATATTTGGCAAAGTTTTGATCACCCGACGGATACTTTGTTGCCAAAGATGAAACTGGGTTGGAGTAAAGAAAGAGGAAATAGTAAGTTTATAAGGTCATGGAAGTCAAACAACGATCCGGGTTCAGGCGATTATTCTTTCAAAATGGACATAGATGGTTTCCCGGAGATCGTGATATGGCACAAGGACACGAAAATTTGTCGAAGTGGGCCGTGGAATGGAAAAAGGTTTAGTGGTACACCCGAGATGAAAGGGGTTAGTATTATGAACTTTTCATTTGTGGAAAATTCGGAAGAGATTTCTTATACATATAACATGTTGAATAGTTCAGCTTATTCACGATTGGTTATAAATTCATCTGGCATTCTTCAAAGATACATTTGGGTTGAAAGTGCAAAATATTGGAATCAATTTTGGTTTTTTCCTAGTGATCGATGTGATAATTATGGTGTATGTGGTCCGTATGGTGTTTGTGATGCAAATAATGCTCCAAACTGCAAGTGCATGACTGGGTTCGGGCCAAAAGACAAACAAGCGTGGGAGTTCCGAGACGGGTCAGGAGGGTGTATTCGCACCTCGACTCTGGATTGTGGGTCAGATGGATTTTTGCCACTGAAAAATGTGAGATTGCCGGACGGATCACATGCGTTTATTGACCAGAACATGAATTTGAGTCAGTGTCGTGAGATTTGCAAAAAAAATTGTTCGTGTGCTGCTTATGCTAATATGGATATTACTCGAGGCGGCTCAGGTTGTGCATATTGGGCTGTGGATCTTATGGATATAAGAGAGTATTCTGATGCCGAAGGTGGACAAGATCTTTATATTAGAGTTTCAGCTTCTGATTTAGGTATGTTTTTAACCCGAACCTGTTTATATTAGAGTTTCAGCTTCTGATTTAGGTATGTCCCTAACCCGAACCTGATTTTTCTTCCTTCAGGAAATGTTATGAAAATGTTCTTTTTTTCCCTACAAACACAAGAGAAAACCAAATTTGAAAACATTACCATGAGTCAATTTTGGTAGAATAAAAAATACTAATGAATTGACTTTTAAGAGTCATGAATGTGGGACATATGTTGACGGATGGTCAAATGTAGTCTACAAGTTGTCTTTGAATAATAATAAAGATGCCTCAACTTTCCATCATCATTATTTACAAGCAATAAACACATTTTTCAGTTCTGAAATATAAGTCTAGATATATCAATTTGTATATAGTTTTTGTTTGATTATATAAAAGTAAAACATCAATAAGATTAGAAACCAATGGTGACTTTTTCAACAATTATGAATACGTTTGATAACTACCTCCACTAAAGCCCTGAGATATAGATAAATAAATGACATTTCTTTTACGTTGTTTTAGTTTTATCCTATATTCTATTTTATGGTTTGTTTGTGTTTATTGGGTGTTCAAAAGTCAAGATAGATACTCCTCCAAATTGCATTTAAAAAATAAAAAGTAAGTAAACAACCCCTTACGTGATTTTTTTAAAAAATGTCGCTATATCGCTATATCGATTAAACAGTTTGACAGCGAGCTGTAAGGAGAGTGTGAAGCAATTAAGTTTAGCGTTTTGTATATAATGCTTGTCTGGCAAAAAAACAACTAGCATTTGCATGTTTGTTAAGCACTCGAAGTTCAAAGGTTACATGTATTAGCATTTACAAGCAACATACGTTTGCCTTGGATTATTGCATTTGCACTGTTACGTATAACAAAATCGTACGCATCCACCTTTTAGCTAACAAAATCGTACGCATCCACCTTTTAGTTTTGCCAAATGTTTAGTCTTATTTGAAGTGTTGAAGCTTCGATTCTAGCTAACAAAATCGTACGCATCCATACTAACTAATCCAAAACGCAAATATACACGATCGAATCTACATAAATCAAGTCAAATGATTGACTTGAATTCACATGACTTATATACAATTTACAGCTAGGTTACACTTTTATTTGAAGTGTTGCTATCGTAAACTGTTTTGCAGGAGTACATGTCTTTATAAGAAATATCATTGCAATGGTCAAAACAAAATTTCACTTAAGATATACTGCCTTGAGCCCTGGATTACCCACACTTTATGTTTCTTGTTCACAAATAGCATGTAGACATTGATTACATTGAATTTGTGTATTGCAGCTGCAGCCCAGTCACCAACGACCGGAAATTCTAAAAATGGTTCGAGCAACGACAGCCAAATTGTGAAAATTGTTGCCTCTACCATCGGCGGTGTTTCTGCGGTGCTTATAATTCTACTTATACTCTTTTACTTGAAGAGAAGGAAAATAAAACGATTAAAACGATCCAAAACAGGAGTGACAGGTAACTTTGGCATCAAGAATCAAACACATTAATTCATATCAGGGTTGATACGTTTTGTTATTATCAAAATAGAATATGATCTTGTTTCATGTATGTGTTTACGATGTGTTTTGTTATGATCACTTTAGATCCACCAGAAAGATCAGAAGCTTTCTTATTGCATGATAAGGTTATTTTACCAAGTAAAAGAGATTATCACGGTGAAACAAACATGAATGAACTCGAATTACCCTTGTTTGATTTTGCGACATTAGCTATGGCAACAAACAACTTCTCGGAGGCAAATAAACTTGGGCAAGGCGGGTTTGGTAGTGTCTACAAGGTAAAATATTGTATTACGCAAACATCTAAATATATGTAGATTCAAGAAAAATTAAACGATATATCTAATGTTCACTTTCTCAGGGTACATTAACGGAAGGAGAAGTTGTAGCCATAAAAAGGCTCTCATCAGTTTCAGATCAAGGGATCGAGGAACTTAAGAATGAGGTTCGGCTAATTGCAAAACTTCAACATAGAAACCTGGTACGAGTATTGGGTTGTTGCATTGAGGTTGAAGAGAAATTGCTGATTTACGAGTTCATGGAAAACAAAAGTCTCAATACATTGCTTTTTGGTGAGTTACTTTTAAACTTTCTAAGTTTGCTGTATTTTAGACATGGGCGTCCTGTTTGAAATTATTCGCCTTTTTAAAAATTCGTTTCAGAAAAAGAAAAAAGTGTGAAGCTCAACTGGAATATACGCTTTCAAATTATATGTGGTATTACTCGAGGGCTTCTTTATCTTCATCAAGATTCAAGATTTAAAATCATTCATCGAGACCTCAAAGCGAGTAACATTTTGCTTGATAAGGAAATGAATCCTAAGATATCGGATTTTGGTATGGCAAGGATTTTCGGTAAAGATCAAACCGAAGCCGAGACAAAGAAAGTTGTTGGAACATAGTAAGTATCATATTGCTTACTTTAAATTGTTTAATCTGATATATGGGATGATCTAGTTTCTGATTAGTGTCCACTTAAATCTCTTGTAGTGGTTATATGTCACCAGAATATGCAATGGACGGGTCTTACTCAACAAAATCAGATGTTTTCAGCTTCGGGGTTCTGGTGCTCGAGATAGTGAGTGGAAAAAAGAACAGAGGATCATCTTACACAAGTACCCAACTCAGTCTACTTGGTCATGTAAGCACTGACTTATGTTACAAGATTTTCAAAGTACTCTTTTGATGTTTAAATTTTCTCAAATTACTATCTGGTAATCACATTAATATATTTCAGACATGGATGTTATGGAGAGAAGGAAATCCTTTAGAACTAATAGAAGAATCTCTTGGGGAGGAATTCCCGGAAGATGAAGTATTGCGATGCATACAAATTGGACTGCTATGTGTGCAAGAACAACCAGAAGACAGACCAAGTATGTCAAAGGTGTTGTTGATGTTGAGTAGTGAAACTTTACAATTGCCGCAACCTAAATACCCCGGATTCTTTATTGGAAAAAGAGACAATGAAACAGATTTTTCGAGCAAACAATATGATTCCATGACCATCAACGAAGTCACGGTCACTACACTAGATGCTCGATAGCGAAACTAGGTTAGCTACCAGTTGGTATTGATTGTACATCATAAGTTACCATTTTCCTTCAACTATTGTCACTTTTTTCTAGTGAGTAAAGGGGAGAGATGTCATATTTTACATGTTATAGTAAGTTTTGGTTTGATATACATTACCAGATAGCAACACACTCAAAACTAAATACTTGAACATACTGGTATTTTCTTTTCATGTATCGTATAATTAATGAGAAAAGTATCATACATTAAGCCTGAACAAATTTCTATTATCAAAAGACTCAGAATTTATTATTTGTTTCATAAGGATATGTTGGCGTATGTGTCCGGACGTCCTATGGTCCGGAGGACCTAGCGTTCGGATG
The DNA here is from genome assembly GCA_019973895.1 of Chrysanthemum seticuspe. NCBI lineage: Eukaryota > Viridiplantae > Streptophyta > Magnoliopsida > Asterales > Asteraceae > Chrysanthemum > Chrysanthemum seticuspe. Next base: position 7,913,073 of record BPTQ01000007.1, read on the forward strand.
GTACATCCTTTTATCCGGAATGGTTATTGCTCAATAGATAAAAGAGTTAACCATGTCAGCGCCGCCACCAGATTTTACGGGATTTCCCTACCACGTGGCCTGACACCTACTAGGTAGGGTGGCTATAGGCCTGCGGAACAGTAACCCAGGTTCCAAGGTTAGGGTAGTATAAATACCCCAACACATTTAAGGTTTTGCATTCAATATATCTCACTCGCATTTACTCTCACATTTATTATCCCCCGCTTATTCTCACGCCGGAGCTTGGTCCCGGGACAACGCCCGGGACGAGGCTAACGCATGTTGCTCATTGTGCAGGAAGGATCTATTATTTTCTTCCGGATCGATTGCTTGAAGCTCAGACCTCCGGACAAAGACCGGATAGCGAAAATTTACTTCAACAAATTGGCGTCATCCGTGAGACCCGCTATTCATTCTACCGGAGAACTGAATGACGAATCCACCACAAAGACCACCACCCGGACCTCCTCCTCTACCAGAGCAAGGAGGTGGGAGCGGGGTCACAAGTAACCCACCACCCGGAATACCGGAGCAAATACAAGCCGATGTGGCCTTATTAGAAATTCTTATCAAGAAGTATAACGCGACAGGGCCAGTGCAATTAAACCCATCTAGTTGTCATTTGGGGACGACGAGGAGGCACCGGAGAAGTCGACAGAGCTAGATCCTAAGGATGATTTGAGTAAGCCCCATAAAGAGGTGGCTAGGTCACCTTTCACTAGAAGGATTGTGGAGTTTGCCGGCCCCAAATACACCATGCCAACTAATTTAAAGTTATATTATGGATCCGCCGACCCGGACGATCACATTAATCGTTTTGTAGGGGCGGAAAATCAAGGAGAATGGCCGATGCCAGTATGGTGCCGAATGTTCCAACAGACCATGGATGGGGCTGCACAAGGTTGGTTCATTAATCTGTAGCCGGGGAGCATCGATAGTTGGGATGGCCTGAGGGAACAGTTCACCACAAGGTTTGCTCTACAACAGAAGAATATAAAAGACTCCAGAGAAATCACCAGAAGGGCGAATGAAACATTGCCAGATTTTAAAGAACGTTGGACTGATGAGGCCAGCAGGATACCAGGAGCTGATGAAGATATCGGCATTCATGAATTCGCATCGATGTCCGAATTTGGCTAAGAAGTTCTCTGACCAAGTTCTGAAAACCATTAAGGAGATGATGACTCGGGTAGACGATTATGTTCGGTCAGAAGAAGCATATAAGAATACTGAGTTGCCGAAAGGAGAAGCGCATGATTCATGTCGAAGGGGAAACCCTTCGACGATAAGAGATCGGACTCCTAGAGGGGGATTCGGTGATAGTAGGAGGAATGACCGGCGACCCTAAGAAAGAAATGACTTTAGGCAGAGGGAGGTTTATTTCCCATATGTCGCTCCAAAAGTGGATGCTCGTCCTGGTAGTGAATTTTGACGTAACGAATTCAACAAGCCCGACAATCATCGTGCCATGCTCTCGGTTCTGTCTAAGCAGCCTAAAGAAATGTTGGCTACGGAACATCATTTGAACCTGCCTCCGCCACCACCCCTACAGGGAAAGCCGAGTAAAGAAAATGAAGACATATTTTGTGAATATCATGGAGAGAAAGGTCACCTGACTAACGATTGTTTTCATTTAAAGAAACAGTTAGAGATGGCCCTCAAATATGGGAAGTTGGATCACTTGGTGAAAAATATGCCGCGAAGGGGAAGAGAGAGACCGAGGGGTCATAATAGCAAAGGAAAGGTGATCAACATGGTCAATCATTATGTAGAAGATAAGAAGTGGAAGGCCAGATTCTATGACGAAGACTGGATGAATGTTCCCATAACCTTCCCCCGGATATCTGCGGATGACTTGTCCAAAGAACCGTTGATCTTGGAAGCGGAAATAGAAGGTTACTTAGTCTGAAGGGTCTTTGTGGATGAAGGTACCTCCGTCCAAGTAATGTACGAACACTGATTTAGTAACATGTGTCCTTCCATCCAATCTAGGTTACAAGAAACAAGTTCCCCGCTAGTGGGGTTGGCCGGAGAAGTTATCCAACCCTTGGGGAAAATAGAGTTGGAAGTGCGTTTTGGAAGCCACGGTTTATTTAGGACGGTTATGATGAAATTCATGGTTGTAAGGTCACCTTCACCTTATAATGTGATATTAGGAAGGTCAGGTTTAAGGGAGTTAGAGCCATACCCTCAACCATTCACGCTATGATGAAGTTCCCAACGCCCGCCGGAATAGCTACCCTGAGCACTAAAAAGGCAGTGGTTATGGAGTGTAGGAGGTTGGAAGAAATGCAGGACACCGGAGAAAGTTGCTCTAGGAAAGGAGAAACTGAAGTGGTAAACCAGGAGATACGGAAGGAGCTTGAACCGACGGAGGACATACTAGTTAACTCAGCGTATCCTGAGCAGCGTGTGATGATAGGAACCAGCTTCTCCCAGGAGTGTCGAAGACAACTTATCGAACTGTTGAGAAAAAACAAAGATGTGTTTGCTCGGGAGCCGGCGGACATGACCGGAGTGCCTAGGAGTCTTATTCAACACTCCCTTAATGTAAACGTTTCGGACACTCCGGTCGTGCAGAAAAGAAGGATATTCTCACAGGAGAAAAATCAAGTAGTTACAAGGGAAGTAGAGGAATGGATGAAAGCCAGAATAGTCCGTCCGGTAATATACCCGACATTGCTATCAAACCCAGTATTGGTGAAGAAATGTGACGGAAGCTGGAGGATGTGCATCGACTTCATCTAAACTCCTCGTGTCCTAAAGATTACTACCCGTTACCGGAGATCGGCTGGAAGATCAAATCCGTCATGGGATATAAATACAAATGCTTCCTAGACGCCTAAAAGGGTTACCATCAGATCCAGATGGATAGGGATGACTAAGAAAAGACGGCTTTTTATATAGAGCAAGGGACTTATTGTTACACCAAGATGCCGTTCGGCTTGAAGAACGCGGGGGCAACATATCAGCGATTAGTGGATTCAGCCTTTTAATCACAGATAGGTAGAAACTTGGAAGCGTATGTGGATGATATGGTTATTAAGAGTAAGACCGAACGGGATATGATAGCGGACATCGTTGAAACATTCGATAACCTCCGGCGAATAAACATGAAACTGAATCCGAGGAAGTGCTCCTTTGGTGTAGAAGAAGGTAAGTTCCTTGGTTACATGGTAACATCAGAAGGTATAAGGGCGAACCCCAGAAAGACCAAGGTGATTATGGAGATGAAGTCCCCCGAGACACTGAAAGAAATGCAAAGTCTAAGTGGGAAATTGGCAGCCCTGAATAGATTCTTGGCCAGATCGGCAGAAATATCCCTGCCTTTCTTTGAGACATTAAAGAATATCACCAAGGAAAACAAGGATGAGTACCGCTGGACGAAGGAAGCCGAAGCGGCTTTTAAGGAAATGAAAAGGTTAATCCTGGAGCTACCCTCCTTATCAACCCCTAAGCCCAAGGAACAATTGTTTATAAACTTAGCGGTGTCACAGGGCGTTGTAAGTGCAGTTTTGGTGGTAGAGAGGGAAGGAAGGCAGTCACCAGTGCATTATGTTAGCCGGACGCTGCACGATGCAGAAAGGAATTATGCGTCGATAGAAAAGTTGGCCCTGTGTCTATTCCATACATCCAGGAGGCTACGGAGATATTTTAAGGCTCACCGCATCAAGGTCATCACCGATCAACCCATTAAACAGATATTAAACAAACCGGAAGTCTCAGGGAAGTTGCCAAGTATGCCGTGGAGTTAGGAGCTTATAACATTACCTATGTCCCTAGGAACGCGGTCAAAGGACAGGTGTTAGCGGATTTCCTTACCGAGGTACCAGTTGAACTCAAATGTTTGGAAAGGAAGGGAAAGGGTAAAGGTGTTGGAGGTTGCTAATGAAGAGGAGTGGTTGTTTGATACGCTTACACAGCGCGTTCGGGGTCAAAGGAACTTCCTTTTCGTCGAGCAAGTTTTTCAACACCCTAGGCAGTGAACCTAATCGTTGTAGTGTAGTATTAGGGTAAGCCACGGGAATTGATATCGTTCTCTAGGGGAATAGGAATGCTAGTGAGAAGTTACTACGCTAAGGTTGGGGTTGAGGAAGATTTTTTTTTTTTTTTTTTTTTTTTTTTTTTTTAGGAAATGGAAAGGTACGAATCTCGGGGTTTGAATTTGGGGGGTTGGTATTTATACCGATTACTTCTACTTATCTAATTATCTAAACTAAGGTGAGGGTAGTCTATGTCTATTGTTGTGTGCTCGTATGATAGTTAAAAATGTATTTGCTTAGGTTTTATTACTCCCTAGTTATCTCCTATTGATGGTTGAATTGTCACGTCCTTATTCTTAATCGCGTTGTGTTTCTAAGGTCGTAGGGTATTCGTTTATCCCTAACTCTTTGAAGCTACCAAAGGTTAATGACTACAAAATCTCTAGGATTTATAAACTTAACTCTAAGGTATTCTTTGGATGTATAGCCTACAATTACTCTAGGTGATTATAAACTAAGGTTCAACAAAGATTAATCAAGCATTATTAGCACAACGAACGACCTATCGCAATATTAGGTCAATCACAATTAAGATAAGAGACAACCAATCAATATTCAATAACTAAGTTTCATATTACCTAAGCAAACACACAAGTAAATTAGCCGGACATGGGGAACATGCAAGCATACACACAATCAATTGAAGACATAATTAAATTAATGAAGTAAAATACTTATCTTGATGTAAGATATGGTATAGAACCCTAAAATACTGTACAAGACAGCCTTGGTTCAGTTTAGGTTTTTACTCCAAAGTCTACACACTCTGAAAACTAAAAAATTCGAATTCTATAAATAAGATTACAAATGCGACGGCGTCACCCTTTAATTCGTGACGCTGTCGGGTCGCCGTTATTAGGGTTTCGTCTTGGCCACGTTAGTCTTGCGACGGTGTCACCTTATGCTTGTGACGCCGTCCCTTTCAGTCTCTGACGTCGTCTGGATCAAATCTACGCCGTCTGAGTTGCGACGCCCTACTCTTTTAAAACCTGAAGCCGTCACTTGTAAATGAGCAATTTGGCTACTGAGTCGTCACAAAACTTGTCCGACGGCGTCTTTAGTAGTGCCTGACGCCGTCACTCGTAAATCCTTACGCCGTCCCCTTAAGTTCCAGCAGCCTGAGTGTCTCGATTCTTGACTTTGGCCATTTTCTTCGTATATTCGCGCCTTTTCGTCCGAATAAGTGTCATTCCAACATTTTGCCTTCAAGATACCTAAAAAGTGAAAAGGAACTGATGGAACTGGACACAAACCTTGTGTCAATGATATTTTGTATGATATTATTAAGCATGCGGAATTTACTTAGTAATACTTAGAAGATGGATTGAATGATGTATTGTATGTAAACACAGATTAAACACAAAACTTAAGCTCCAATATTATTGATGAATAATACGAGTGATCTTGCTTATCACTAGGGTTACACCTTGAAGCCTTTGTGAGTAATACGTAGGTAATTAGACAAGTACCTAAGACAATGACCTAGGACCTCCTTTTATACAACAAGGAGTCCTTTACAAGATAAGTATAAAGCTATCAATATAGAATATACACAAGATCTAATCTATACTTATCTAAACACGTTTTCCTAATCATTATCTAATAGCAGTGGTAATAATGTACCAGTGTAACGCCCCGTGAACGACACGACTTAAAATCATTGAAATTTAAACTTTTACGCGGAAACGATTTGACTTAAAACTGACCTGCTGTTACTAATCGTTGAACTGATAAAATTCTATAACAAACTGACCCTTGAAAGTATTTTTACATGAAACTAGACTTAAATACCTTCGAAATGACGGGTGGCACGACCAGTGACGACTTACGGTTAAAAAGATATGATTTTTCAAAAACTGACTTTGACTAGTTCTCCAAATTAGTTCTCCAAGTGGTTCTCCAAACTAGTTCTCCACTAGATCTCCAAACTAGTTCTCCACTAGTTCTCCAACTAGTTCTCCAACTATTTTAACCACTTTACAAACACTTAACCATATACATTGTTTTTACAAACATTCTTGACCCGTTTGACCCAAAATGGGTTAAAATAGACCTTGTCCCAAACACCCCATTTTCTGCATATCCCTTTTATATACTTTTGACCCATTTTTTCGGAAACGACTTCTATAACATGACATAACACCAAAACTTCCAGAAATCATTAGTTCATTATAAATATCAAATATATGCATAAACTTGGTCATAATGACCCACGGAAACGTGCTTTACAAAGTGACGGGTGTTATGCCAAACACCCGTTTTGACCTGTTGCATACACCACTTAAACATAACTCTTTAACATGCTTTAAAACCTATGAAATGACTCTTAAAACATTTCAAAGACTTGACACTATAAACATTAAACCTTTTATGACTCTCGGGGGACAACCTTGTCATGAGCTCAGTATCTACCTAAGCTTTACCTTCTTATCAATCTTCTAAACTTTCGCATAATCCAACCTTAGCGCTTAGTTCCAAGCATTTTCTTTGCCTTCGCATTTAAACCTACAAAACATTAACATCTTAAACCGTAAGCACAAGGCTTAGTAAGTAAAGCATTCATAACATGTTATCATATACATTCATACATTATACATCATAACTCATTTCAAATCATTAAACATTAACACTTACTTTGGTTCACTTAAGTAAAACATTTCCTATGGTTCAACATCAACATACCTTAGCCTAATCCACCTTGCCTAACCTTCATGACTAGTTAAGCCAAACTAGTCTCAACCACACTTTATATAAACATATATTCAATTACCCCATTCCTTAGCATAACAAAATCACATAACATATAATGTGTAGAATCATATAACAACATATAATGACCGGTTTACTTACCTTAATTCCAAGATAGTGATATCAATTAGAATCATCATCATCAATACCATCATTAGCCTCTTTTTCACATCCTAGGTCAATTATCATAACACTTAATAATCATAATTAAAATAATTATGAAAATGGTTTATATAACCATATCCCATTTCTTACACACCTCTAATCATCATATAATAATATCTTGATTATGTGATGATCAATCCATAAATTACTAACTTAATAAAACTTAACCCATCATCATCATAACATCTTTAATTAGCTTAAAAACATCATTTACCCAATTTCCCCAAATAGGTATATGAACCTAATTTATAATTCATCAATTAGCTTAGGTTAAATGATTACTTACTTGTAAGGATGATTAGTACTAACTTATTTCTTGGTTTGGAGCATTAATCCTTCATCAATTTGACAATTGGAGAATCTTGTTCTTTTCCCTCCTTTTTCACTTCACGACACACACATACACACCTAAATTATTCTGGAAATCTAATGATACAAGGAGAAGGATTCCAAACATATGTAGGTGGTATGTTTGCCTAATTGGCACATTAGGTCCTTCAAGTCTCATTCCTTCTATTTTGGCCACAACATACTTTATAACATGTTTAGCACTTGGCAACTTAGGTCCCTTAAGTCAATTTTCCTTATAAATGTGACATATCATATTTTCTATAATCATTTACATAACATTTGTTGACTATTAGTTGACTATCGGGTTGACTATAATATAACATTCGTTGACTAATCTTTTAGTAATAGTAAAAAACTCTCCCAAACCCTAAAACCGACCCCCCCTATGGCGATCTATCCACTCTAACTAAACCTCATTCAAATCGTTCCAGCACTTTAATCTTATTACATTCCTGTTCTACTAATCTTGATTCTACTCTTGGGTTTTATCTTGATTCTTAAACAAGTCTATTATCAGGTTGGGTGTTTATCGATTGGCTTTAGGTTTTTTAGGGTTCTTTGCGATCGATCTTTGTTTTTAGGGTTTTACTAGTTTCGTTCTTAATTGGTTATTACTGCTTCTGATTTCAATTTCTGTAATGGGTTAGCAGCTTGGGTCTTTATGTTTTATAAACCCTAGTTTATCGACTAGGGTTTTACTGGGTATTGTTTCGAACATCAGACCATATTGTTCGTTGTTCTAAATTGATTTACGTTTGTTTATGCTGGATTTTATGGGAGAGGAGAACATTAATTCGTCTACTCTTGTTGGTACTAATGGACAAGTGGAGCCGGTTTCACTTGGTTCGACCCCTAGTCATGTTGCTCCTAGCCATGACACGCCTGAGGGTCATGATACTTTAATGAAAATTCGTGCCGTTGAAAAACAAATTTTTGAGGGAAAACTTGTGCTGATGGGTGACGATGGGCAACCATTAAGACCAGGTGTGATAGAGGATGCTAATACTGCTACTGGGACTAATCCTTTTGAGCATCTTAAGGTGTCGCAGTCACAGAAGGAGCTTGATGAGATTCTTAATGCGATTGGTTATTATTCACATCCTCAGGATTCGAGTGCTCCCATGGCTTCTAATGTTAATGAGCATGATAATGTTAAGGATGTTAAGAATGCAAATGGGGTTGTGGGTACTGATAAGGGTGGTGATTTGAACCAACCTTCTACATCGTATGCCGGTGTTACTTCTACTGAACCTAAGAATCACACGCCTAACTTTCGAAGGATGGAGGGTAATAAAACAGCTAATGGTGTGGATCTTTCTGTCCCGATGAAAGTGGTTGAAGAGGTGAACTCTAGGTTTGAGAATACTTTGTATGGGTATTTCCTTGGTAATCGACTTGCTTTCCCTGTTGTTGATTACTTTGTACGCAATGCGTGGGCTAAGTTTGGTATTCAAAAGGTCATGATGAATGCTAAGGTGTTTTTCTTCTTTAAGTTCAATTCGAAGAAAGGTGTTGATGATGTTCTTGAGAACGGTCCTTGGTTGATTAGAAATGTACCTATTATTCTTAAACCATGGACATTAAACACCAACCTACTTAAAGAGGATTTGACCAACATCCCGGTGTGGGTTAAATTCCATGATGTTCCTCTTGCTATGTTTTCTGATGATGGTCTTAGTCTCCTTGCCACAGTGATAGGCACTCCCAAAAGGTTAGACGCTTTCACTAGCCAAATGTGCAAGGAATCATGGGGCCGTAGTAGTTTTGCTAGATGCATGATTGATGTGAAGTCAGATGATGTGCTTAGGGACAGCCTTACTGTTGAGATACCGTTACTTGATGGGTCGGGTTCGACTATTGAGAAGATACGGGTTGAATATGAGTGGAAACCACCTCATTGTGACAAATGTATGATTTTTGGTCATACCCCTATTGAATGTCCTAAAGCTGTTAAACCTCCTGCTCAGCCTTCTAATCGGGTTAATGATGGGTTCAAGATGGTTAATAACAAGAAGAAGGGTAAGCAAGGTGGGTCTACTATTCCGGGTCAAGGAGGGTTTACTAAACCTGTTGTGGGTAGGCAGTTTCAATATCAACCCAAAAAGACTCCTCCTGAACCTAAGAAAGTGGAAGTCACTAAGAAGAATGCTTCTGTGGTGGCTAGTTCGAGTGGTACTACGATCTCTACATCTAACAAGTTTGCTGCTCTTTCTACGGATACGGCTGATAGTCCTTCTAATGACTCCTACAAGGATGTGGATTCTGGTCGTACAATGGAAGTTAATGATGATAAGTCTCCTATGACAGGTAATGTATCACAAGAACCCCTTGTGAGTGATTTGAAAGAGATGGACACGGATGTGGCTTTTAAAACTAGTGACTCTTGTATTCCGCCCGTCTCTTCTACTAAGAGAGTTAACCCTTTTTCTAAAGTAGGAGAGATTGAGGTGTCTGATTCTGAAGATGAGGTTGTTGCTAACCCTTTTGATGAGTCTGCTAATATATTTGGTGGTGGCCAAGAGTTTGAAGATGAGTATGATGAATATGAATTCGATGACTATGCGAAACAGGTTCGTGATCTTCCAGGGAATTTGGATGCCTTTAATGCCATTTATGGCACAAAGTTTCAAGGTCCTAGGAAGTAATTTTATGCGTTGTGTCATATGTTATTTTTTGAGTAGTGGTTTGGTTTCTTGTTTAGAAACTAGGAAGTATCTTGTTATGTAAGCTTTATGCCTATGTAAAGGGCTGAGATATGGGACTTCACTCATATCCATTGTACTTAAACGTTTATTTGGTTAATATATTTACCAGGGTGCAGGATTACTCCCCTTTACCCAAAAAAACATTCGTTGACTAACCAATCACGTTAAACCTTGGTCAATTTCATCTAAGGTGGGGCCTATTTGTATCCGGGATACGGGTCTAACAACCAGCAGTGGTAATACGTTTCCACTGCTAGTGTAATCCAAGCAGTGTAAACCACAACTATCCGTGGTAACAGATTATTCCCAACAATCCTCCCCTAAACTTATGATTTCTTAGCAAATCAATAAGTTTCTTCAATTTGCATTATCTTCAAGGATTTGGGGAATTCAATCAAACACTTTACTTCTTTCTCAACTTCTGAATAGCTCTGGAACATTGATCTTGAAGCCTATGTAATAATGCTCTGACCTTCTCATTGTCTTCATGAACTCTTATTGTTGTACATAACATCACTGTGAGAGTTCCAGCTCTGAGTGGATATTCTTTCTCAGCAAGCATGAATACATCTGTTCCATTTGCTGTAAAGACATGATGAACTTCACATGAGTCGTAATAAAACCATTTAGTACCAGGACATGTACATGAGAATTTCCAGAAATCATCATTAACATCTGGTTCATAGAGCCTTCTAAGATTAATCCATAACTGCATCTTTTTCATATCTTTGAGATCTTGAGCGTTAAACCTTTCTCGAACTAACTTCCATAATTTGTCAAGGTCATCTCTGTCAAAAGCTTTAATAAGATCTTCAAATGTCATGAATGATGAAGTTTCACCACCTAGCCTTGTGATCTTCCATGTTGAAGCAAAATTGCTAGCAGTGTAAACCTCCCAATCAATGATAGGATGTCTTACTTGTAGTGGTTCTGGATAAAAATCTTCTTCTACTATCACAATCATTCCAGTCAGTTGTTCTTCAGTGAATTTCTCAGTAGGAATTTCTTGTTCTTCAGCAACCTTAGTCTTCTTAACAGTCTGAGAATCACTTTCTTTGGCCTTTCTCTTCAATCCAGGAAACCTTCTTGCTTCTTCTTCAAAGCCTATTGAAATAAAATCTCTATCATGTTTTTGAACTCTGTAGTAGATACCTTCAACTTGATTATCAGGCATTCCTTTGAATTGATGCTTTTTCCAACCACCAACATGACAACAATAAGTCTTCATGTATGAAATAATTTGTGCCTTGGTTGGTTGTCTTTGTTTCTTTTGACCCTTTCTGACTGTACTAATCACATCTTGAAGTGCTTGATTGTTCTTCATTTGAATGAAATCCTTCAACTGAGCAGTTCTTTGATCTTCAGTTAAGGATGCATCAGCTACAAGGTCAATTGCCTTTTTCTTGATTATTGGATTATTAGCAATCAAGAACTCAATATCATCTTCAGTAGGAGCATAGCTAAACTCTGGAGTCTTCTCTCTAAGTATTGTAGGTTGAACAGTGGAAAGTGGATCTTCTAGAGAATCTTCCATTCTATCCAATCTTTTAGTCTCCAAAAAGCTTGCAACTTCCATTTCTTCAAGCTTTTTCCTTTCAGCAACTTGTTCTTCAATAATCTTCTTAGCAATTTCTCTATCAAAAGCAATCTGTGCTTGTTCTTTCTTTGAAATCCTTCTTCTTGTTTGCTCCTGACTTTCCATAACTGCTTTACCTTTATCTTTCTTCAGTATGTCAATTTCTTCACTTGCAGTGGCAACATTATGTTCATCAGTGGAAATATTTGGCTCCGCAGTGGAAATTGAATCAGTGGTAAAATCAGTTGCAGTACAGAAAATGTCTTGATCATCAAGTTGCTCTTCATGAGTATCATCTTCCTTTGCTCCTTTACTAGAAACCCTTCCATCTTCAAAATCAAGTTTCCTCCCCTGAGTGTCAGCACTTGTTTTCCTCCCCTGTTTGGTAGAATTACCCAAATCTTGATCAAAACCAGCTGAATCACCATCATCAGGTGAGGATGAAGATGAGATCACCAACTTTGCAGTTTTCTTGTGCTTTTTCAACCCCTGCAACTCTTTCTTCAAGACCTGAATCTCTTCTTTTAAATGTGTAATATCCTTGGCATGCTGCTTCTTGACATGTGTCAAGTCCTTCTGTAGAGATTCAACCTGCTTGGCTAACTTTGCACACAAAACCATCAATTCCAATTGTTGCCCACTGCCCTCATCACTTCCAACTGTGTTACCTGCTGGGAGAGGTGAATCATGGGGCATTGGCTCATAGTCCTTCCTAGTTGGACTAGGTTGAAGTCTAGAACCACCACTGCTTGTTCCTAGACCAAAAGGTTCAGAAACTTGCTGTGTTGTCATGAAAGAAGGTGGCTGTTTGCTCCTCCTCTCATAGGTTTGAGAAACAGGTGTAGTATAATCAATGTGTGGAACAGAGATTATAGGTGTGTTTTGTTCAGTTGTAATCTTTGCAAGCATTTGAGGTAAGAGTGATGTAAAAATCATGTTGCCATCTTTGTTCATGTTTTGAAAAACTTTAGGCTTTAGGCAACTGATTTCATAAATATTAGTATGGGGTTGCAGTTGAAACTCATTTAACACTGCTTGCACAAACCTTGGATACATTAAAATTTTTGTTGAACTCTTTACATTTCCAGTCATACTTGTAAAAATATAATTTGACCAGTTAAAAATCTTATCAGTGGCTAGACAAACCAAAGGGTAAGCCATGGTTGAACTAAATTGCTCATAAGATGTTTTCTTTGGACTGAGAAAATATAAAAGAGTATGTATCAAAAATCTCCATTGAGGACAAAAACCACTCTTTTTGAAAGTAGCCTTTTTATCAGTGGTATCATACCCCATGGATGATAAAGTATCATGAATTTCAGGCATAGGTAATGTGATGAGACCATTGAGATCACCCAATTGGAGTACTCTCCTCAAGGATGCCTCAGTAACATCAATAGTTACCCCATCCACAGTGGCTCTTAGAGCATCCACTGTTTCATGTGTATCTCCATTCTCAAGTGTTATGGACTTAGAAGAAGTCCAAAACTGTTTGATTTGAGAGATATAGATTGTGGGTTTTAAAAGCAAAGAATACCTTATATGAGTAGTATTGAGAAAGTCCACAATATGATGAAAAACAAGGCCACTCCTCTCGTTTGACTTTTGTAGGTAGGCCACAAGGTTGTGCTCATCTGCAAATTTTAATGGTGCCATAGAAACTTTTGATGAAAAACGATATTATGTCAGTAATAATTGAAGGAATAACTAGCCAATTGAGAGAGAAAGATATATAGGGTTAGGGTTTAAGATTATTTCGCAAGAAAAACTATCTTTAGAAAGTATTTATCTTTAGCGGATAAATAACAATATGGAAAGAAGATAATTTTCTTAAAATTTTAACCCTATATATATGGAAATCAGTGGTTACTTTCAACGGCTAGTAAAAAATAAGTTACTGACACAATCAGTTGTAACGGCTAGAACAACATTGGTAAAATAACACTGTCAGTGGAAACTGTGAACTAGCAGTGGTAATTTTTCACAAAAATTTCAAAGAGCAGTGGTAAATAAAATCATATGAAAACTAGACTGTTCTTATCATAGTTTTTAGCAAACTACCAGCTATCAACGGATTTGATATGTCTTTACCATGAGCCGTTTGCTATGGACTAGCCAACTCTTAATCATAAAGAATATGATGAGTTGATAACCATATAGTTTTTGGTAAACTATCAGCCATAAACGGATTTGTCAAGTCTTTACCAGTAGCAGTTTGCTCTGGACTAGTTGATTCTTATGTGGATTAGACATGGTGAATCAATAACCATTTGTTGTGTATCTCAGATATACACCTTTTAAGATCAACTCCCATCAATGCTGCATAAAAACATAAACAGGAATACAAGCATACATATACAAACTCATACAACAATTTCAGTACCCAACAACCTCCCCTCAACACCAGAGAACGTTTTGACAAAAAGTTTATGGATTTAACATTCCAATACTTGTTACCAAGTACTGAAATCTTCCCACATCAAGTCCTTTTGTTAATAAATCAGCATAGTTGTCATCAGTATGAATTTTGACGACTTGAATTAGTCCCTTTTCATAGCAGTCTCTAATCAAATGGTGTCTAATTTCAATATGTTTGGTCTTTGTGTGTTGAAAAGGATTCTTAATGATGCAAATGGTACTGCTATTGTCAATATGGATGATGGTATTCATGAAATTGCACCCATAGTCCAAAAGTTGATTCTGAAGCCATAGAACTTGAGCACAACAACTTGCAGCAGCCACATACTCTGCCTCAGTTGATGAATTAGCCACTATAGTTTGTTTCTTACACTGCCATGACACTAATCTGTTGCCAAGAAATTGACATCCACCTGTTGTAGATTTTCTATCCAAGCTAGCTCCAGCATAGTCACTATCTGAGTAAGTAACCAGATCTAGAGGAGAATCTCTGGGGTACCACAATCCCAGAGTAGGAAATACTTTAAGATATCTGAAAATCTTCTTCACAGCAGTCAAGTGAGAGAACTTGGGAGTAACTTGAAACCTTGCACAGGCACACACTGCAAACATGATGTCTGGTCTAGATGATGTAAGATACATCAAAGAGCCAATCATAGACCTGTACATGTGCACATCAACTACTTCACCACTATTTTCCTTCAGGAGTAGATGTGTAGTCTTGTCTGCAGGGGTGCTAGATGACTTTGCATCAATAAACTTGAACTTCCTTAGTATATCAGCCACATATATATCTTGATTGATGAAGATACCATCTGTCCTTTGTAGTACTTGAAGTCCCAAAAAGAATGTGAGTTCACCCATAGAACTTATCTGGAATTCTTCTTTCATCAGTTTCTCAAATTCTTTGCACATCTCTGTCTTTGTAGATCCAAAAATGATATCATCAACATAGAACCAACAAGATATCATTCTTGTCTTTCTTGATAAACAAAGTTTGACCCACTCTGCCTCTATGAAACCCATTAGCAAGTAGATAAGTGGTTAAGGTCTCATACCATTTCCTTGGTGCCTGATGCAAGCCATACAGAGCTTTAACTACCCTGTATACTTTGTTAGGATATTCAGGGTCTTCAAAGCCTGGAGGTTGTGAGACATAAACCTCCTCATCAATCTGCCCATATAAAAAAGCACTCTTTACATCCATTTGATAGACTTTAAAGCCCATAAAGGATGCATAGGCTAAGAACAGCCTGATTGCTTCAATTCGTGCAACTGGGGCAAACACTTCTTCATAGTCAATACCCTCATCTTGAGTGTATCCTTGAGCCACAAGCCTAGCTTTGTTTCTGATAACAATTCCTCTTTCATCCTTCTTGTTTTTGAACACCCATTTAGTACCTATTACCTTCTTGCCAGAAGGCAAATCACAAAGCACCCAAACCTTTTGAAGCTTAAATTGGAGAAATTCTTCTTGCATCGCTTCCACCCAAATTTCATCTTCAAGTGCCTTGTAAACATTCTTTGGCTCTATTTGTGACAGAAAACACATAAAGAGACATTCATTCTTGCCTTCATGAATCTTAGATTCATATATTTTACTAATGAATCCATGGACATCAGGCAGCTTTGTTTGTCTTCTAGTCTTCACAGGTGAATAGACATCCCCAATCACATTTTAAAGAGGATGTGATTTATGAATAGAAGTGTGGGGAGTCTGAGGAACTGCAATCTCACTTGGCATATTTGAGATTTCAACATCATTGGCTTGAGCTTCCTCAATAACTGGAGTTGTAATTTCCACATTTGGTGTTGCAGTGGAAACTTCTGGCCTAGCAGTGAAATCTGAATTTCCACTGCTTTCAGAATTTTCAGTATTCAAGTTGCTACTTCCTTCCTTTCCCAAATCATTAGAAGGGTGAGCATCTCTAGTTTTTGGTATATCATCATTATCTGCATAGTCAAAAAGAGGTATACTGAATTCATCTTGATCATCTGAATGATCCTTGCTTGGTTCATCATCATCAAGAAACTCTTCTGAACCTGCAAAATCAAGAGAAGATGTTCCTATAGAAACAGACACATAATTCATAGTATTGGTTAGAGTATCAAGATCAAACAGCATTTCTGGACCAGTTCCTTTGAGATTAACTTTGTTTTCCAGGAACTCCACATGCAGATTCTCTTCAATCTTTTGGGTTCTTAAGTTGAATACTCTAAAAGCTTTGTTGACCATAGAATACCCAACAAAATACCCTTCATCAGATTTTTCATCAAACTTGCCCAGATAATCTATGGTATTGAGAATAGATACATGACATCCAAATGATCTCATGAAGTCAAGGATAGGTGGTCTACCCTTAAATAATTCATAAGGTGTCTTGTTCTTTGTCTTTACCACTAAAACACTGTTTTGCACATAACATGCAGTGTTAACTGCTTCAGCCCAAAAAGTGATTGGCAATTTAGAATCTGCCTACATGGTTCTAGCAGCCTCTATCAATGTCCTGTTCCTCCTCTCAGCAACACCATTTCGTTGAGGAGTTCTAGCAACACTAAATTCTCTTTTAATACCTTTATCTCTGCAAAAATCATCCATAACTCTATTCTTGAATTCTGTCCCATTGTCACACCTGATAATTTTAACTTTCATATCATATTAGTTTTCTACTTCTGTGATAAAGATCTTAAGGATGCCAGTTGTTTCATCCTTTGTATTAAGAAAGAAAACCCATGTAAACCTGCTAAAATCATCAGTCACTACAAGACAGTATTTCTTGAGATTCAAGCTGCTCACAGATGTAGGACCAAATAAGTCCATATGTAACATTTGAAGTGGGTGAGCAATAGAGTTAACCAACTTTGACCTGCAAGAAGCTCTGTGCTGTTTGCCTTTAAGACAAGCCACACAGGTTTGATCATTTTCAAATCTTTTTTGAGGTAAACCTCTCACCAAACCATCTTTGACAATCTTGTTAATGGTTTTGAAGTTAACATGACCAAGTCTTCTATGCCATAACATGGATTCATCCACTATGGCCTTTGCAAGCAAGCAAGCATAATCATCTTTAGCAACAATGTTGTTCATATCAAAGCTAAATAGGTTGCCTTTTCTAGGAATTTTAAGAAGAATCTGACTTTCATCAGGCATCTTAAAATCCTCAGAGAGGACAAAGCACATATCTTTGGTAAAAAGAACATTGTTCTTCTTGTCACACATTTGTGACACACTAAAAAGATTATACTTAAGCTCTTTTACATAATACACAGGTTCAAAGTCCAAGTTACCAGTTTTGATTATTCCTTTACCAGCAACCTTTCCATTAACTCCACCTCCAAAACTGACATACTGTCCATCATAATGTTCAAAATCTAAAAGATAAGACTTGTTGCCAGTCATGTGCCTTGAACACCCACTATCTGTATATCCTTGATCTGACCTTTTTGACCTTGGATGTTCCTGCACATAAAAGTAAAGAGTTAGTTTCTTTTGGGGACCCAAGCCATGATTGACTTGGATCTGCCTCGTGTATCAATATAGTTAAATCTATCAAAGGTCATTGATACACCATTGGTATTGGTTGTAGAGGTAGTTCCTTTAGGTTTCCATTCCCAACGTGCTGAGGCCTTCACAGCATTGCCCATGTCCCCCCTTTTCTTGTTTACAACCCTTCCAGTGGTAACTTTTGAATGAGCAGTGGTAACTGCTCGTTTGGTTTTAGGTACCCACTGTTGGTTATAATGAACCTTTTTAGGTTGGAAAGTTCCTTTCCCTGTTTGTGCAGATTTTGCAAAAGTTGTTTTGGACTTTGCACTTTTAACAGGTGACTTAGGGTGAGCAGTGTTAACAGTTTTTGCAGTGGCAAAAGTTTTGAGACTACTTCTTAGTTGAACTGCTCTTGGGACCATTTTGCAATGTGAGTTAGGGTGTACATTATTTTGAAACATGTTAGACTCCACCCTTTTATTCCCATGGACTTCCCTTCTCCCATTATGATAGTCACAATAAACATGTAAATGATCAAAACTACCACAGATATAGCATGCCTTATTGTACATCACAAAATCACTACCTAGTTGTTGAGATTTAACATGATTCCAACTCATCTGGTTACCCCTAGGAGCTGTAGGCTTGTTCCTATACATCTCAGCATACCTTACAGTTGATCTAGGTTTATTAACTGGTTTCCTAGGTTCCTTTGTAACAGCATTAACAACTTTTTGGATAGAAGCCTCTACATTCTTTTTAACATTCTCATCAACAACAGATGAGTCACTAGCACTCTCAAAAACATCATTATCATGCTTAATCTCTTCCTCACTTTTCACCATTGTGTCCTTTAGAGGACCATATTCACGTTCAAGGTCCTAAAATTCTTCTAAGCCTGTATGAGCTAAATCTATACCTGGAGGTGATGGAACACCTCTTAGTGGTGGAGGCACAGTGTTATAAACCATACCAGACTTAACTTTACAATATATTTGAGCATTCCAAATTTTATCAATTGACCTAGACTGATGATAACATGTGTCTAAAGTTAAATTGACATTTTCATTTTTCTTTTGGAGTTTTTCAAACTCCTTTTGGTATGCTTCATTCACAGCTGTTGTATGTTCTACCTCTCTTCTAAGAAGAATCATATCATCATTATATTTAGACTCATTTTCTTGATAGTGCTCTAGTTGGTTTTCCAATACAGCTATAGCTCTCCTAAGGTTAGACACAGTGTAATTAGCAGTATATAACTCTTGTCTTTCATTAGAATATAAATCATTAAGCCTTTCAACTTCTCTAGCAGCCCTACATGTTTTAGAAAAACTTTCAAAGTTTTGAACCTCAGAGTCAGAGAAAGCCATGAGAGCAAATTCAGTAGCAACAAGAGCAGCATCAGAATGTTCTTCTTCTTGTTCATCAGCCATGAAACTCCAATCATAGCTCACACCATAAATAGCCAACATTGCCTTTGGTTCTTCCACAGTTGGTTCCTTCTTTTGCTTGTACCAAGTAGACCTGTTGTCCTTGGTCTTTGGTCTTCTACATTCTATAGCAAAATGTCTAAACTTGTGGCAGTTAAAGCACTCCACTTTCTTCTTATCAAAGCCTGCGGTTTCACTACCATTGATGTGAATAGGCTTGCCAGTCTTCTTGTAGAATTTCCTAGCCCTCATGCTAAGAAGAGCTATCTGCCATTTTATATCCATCTCTTCCAAGTCATCTTCATCAATTTGCTCTATGTCTTCATGAGTTAAGACAGAGCCATTTACTTGAGTAGAGATGAAAGCATAAAAGGTAGGATCTCCAATACTAGCAACCCTCTTCTTTGAACCTGCAGTGGTAACACTAACATTACCAGTGGAAACTTTAGAACCAGCAGTGGCAACATCATCATCACTGTCATCTTCAGAATCATCACTGTCATCAGAGGTTGACAACAATGCCAAGCTACTAGAGCTTGTACCAAGTTTCCCTGCCTTCTTTAACCTTTGCTCAATAAGTTTGAAGTTGTTGTAAAGGTCATTGAGCTTCATTGTTTCTATGTTTGATTTGTTTTCCCAGACAGTAACATTAGTTTGAAACTCTGAAGGCAAACTTCTTAGAAACTTCAAATTGAGGTCTTCCTTTTCTACCTCAATGCCAAACACAGTCAGTTGTGTAACAATCTTCTGAAGTTTGGTGAAGATGCTATCAAGTGAGTCATTGCTTGAAGCAGTGAAGTTTTCATAACTTTGCTTCAACAATGTCTTTTGTGTCTTCTTTGTAGCATCATTACCACCAAACACTGAGCAAATCTCTTCAAACAGTTCCTTAGCAGTTGTGAACTTGCTAAAAGCAATGATCTAGTCTCTAGGAAGAGTCATCAGCAACAAACTTCTAGCCTTAAGATCATTATTCCTTAGAGCTTTTTCAATACTAGATTCAGGTACAGAAACTTTCACAACATCTGTGTCACCAACTTTCACAGTACTAGTCACAGGCTTGAAAGAATCACCAATTTGAATGATCTCCCATAGAGCATAGTCCTGAATGAGAAAGTATTGCTCAATCAGTATCCTCCACATCTCAAACTCATTAAGTTTGAGCTTAGGTAGCCTTGGTGTAGAAGAGTTGGACTGGTTGTTTTCCATCTCCATTGAATTGAGTGAGTAGGTTAAGCTTATTCCTTGGATCTTCTAAAACAAAATATCAGAACCAAAGCTCTGATACCACTTGATGGAACTGGATACAAACCTTGTGTCAATGATATTTTGTATGATATTATTAAGCACGCAGAATTTACTTAGTAATACTTAGAAGATGGATTGTATGATGTATTGTATGTAAACACAGATTAAACACAAAAATTAAGCTCCAATAATATTGATGAATAGTACGAGTGATCTTGCTTATCACTAGGGTTACACCTTGAAGCCTTTGTGAGTAATACGTAGGTAATTAGACAAGTACCTAAGACAATGACCTAGGAAATCCTTTTATACAACAAGGAGTCATTTACAAGATAAGTATAAATCTATCAATATAGAATATACACAAGATCTATTCTATACTTATCTAAACACGTTTTCCTAATCATTATCTAATAGCAGTGGTAATAATGTACCAGCAGTGGTAATACGTTTCCACTGCTAGTGTAATCCAAGCAGTGTAAACCACAACTATCCATGGTAACAGATTATTCCCAACAGGAACGATATTAAGTAATAACGGATACAAAAGTGATCAAATAAGGGCTTAAACGACCCCTCAAAAAGGTACATTTTAAAACCTTATCAAATATCCCTACACTTGGTATTTGCTTGTCCTCAAGCAAATGTGCTTTTAGCCAATCAATTTATAAGTTAGAGGTCATGAAGCATTAGTTTAGAACGATTCACAACACATATAAGCCCCGCAAAAGTCATAACAAGCACGGAAATTACATACTAGCACCTCACATGGGGTGTTTGGATACTCACATTTCTCGGGTGTATATGAAATATAACAAGTTGGAAATGGAAGATAAACACTCATTAACCGGTCCTAGTACATAGATTACCATAGGCTTGAGACTAGATCAAACCTCCATTGCTTTGGCGTAAGCACCTAGGAAAGACTATCCAAGAGGTCTTTTAAAGGGTTGTAATGATAGGCTTACGGTAGGGAAACAAAGGGTTTGGTGGGATAGGCTATTTAGTGGTGGCAAGTCAAAAATCTTTATGTTACAAGCATGCGAAGAATGGCGTTGCTAAGCCAAGACTCGACACTCTAAACTCTAGATAACTGAAACAAACAAACATAAATTAAAGATAGATGTAAGATGGTAGCCCGTATGTTTTTTTTACACTCTATTTTTTTTCTTTTTCTCTTTTACTATTTTTTTTTCGATTTTTTTTCAATACACTTTTACTCTACCATCCTTTACGATAACATCAAAATGATAGGGATTTATAGGCACATCCCTACACTTTTGTTTTTATTACTCTAACACTAATTTGACCCGAATTGAAAAGATCAAAACACATGGAGTACATTATTATGCAAATAAAGGGAATTTGAATTTAACGTTCCCTTCCTGTCATTTCATAAAGTTTAACTTTTCCCATGAGTCCCAATCGTCCCAAAACTGTGTACAAAGGATATGACTCGACTTAGAACCTTATGCAAGCAACAAGATAAATGAACTAAGGGTTAAGTGTGATAACAATAATGCACTAAAAGTGAGTGCATACAAGGTAGGCTAAGGCGATTTGGGTGTACATTTGGGGGTGGATTGTAAACAATGCTCTTCATTGATATTCCGGAAAACCGAAACATCACGAGAACCGCGAAAAGGATAGGCTCTGAGGGGTTAACTAGGGGTATCGTGTACTAAAGATGAGTACAACACAAAGGTGTGGGGGAATTACTCAACTGATGTGGAAGAAGTAATTATATTACGGGTATCAAACAAGGGTTATCCTAATGCCTCTTATCATTTAGTTATTCCTAACTACACAAGTGTAGTCTTATTAGCGATCTCGGGATGCATCACAACACAAGTTCTAGAATCTATTATACTACCGGTTCATACTCTAAGCATTAAAGATGAATTCTTTAATTCCTACAAATCTAAGGGCGATCCTCACATTTTGGGTGGAATTTAAGTGGTAAAGGGTTTTTGTGCTAGTCATATAACTTGCTATCCATGAGACGCTTTATTAAGACTAATGGCCCACTCCTATATGTCATGAAAAATTTTAAATTTGGTGCCAAAATTACCCTAACCGATATTTCTCATGGTTTATTACACAAATGCAATTGGGCAAAGCAAATAATCAAGGATAAGCATAGTTTCAAAGTTCCCGTTTTATTTTCCCTCCCTACACTTAAACTGAACATTGTTCCCAATGTTCCCCGAAAGTATCAAAGTTATGATAATGGAAGGTAATAAAAGATGAAAGAAACTAATACTCCCCTGATTAGCTCGGTAGGATCTGTGTAAATTGGTGGTTACAGCTTTCTTCAAGAAGAATGTTTGCGTGAAAAGCTCCTTCTCATCTTATGTATCTTCTTCTTGGTAAATTAAACCTGCACACTTGAAAAAAACAAACGAAACCTTCGTGTAAAATCGGCGGTAACAATATATATAGGACTCTACTAAACTAGGATATAATGCTTGTGAAATGGATGTTTACAAATTTTCAGGAAAATTAAGACCTGGAAAATTCCAAAAATTCACAAGTAGCTCAGAAAACGAGAAAAAGTAATCAGTTTTTTCTGCTCCTTCCTGACGCCGTCAGCTTGGGATCCTGACGCCGTCAAGTTATCCTGACAGAAACTGGTCTGCGATTTTTTGGAAAAAATTCTGGAAAACTTACATCTTTAGAATCTGGAAAAATTTCCTGCAAAACATCCATTATGACTCCATACAAGCATTTGACTCGAACAAACACACATGTTTATCTTTTAATTAATTGAAATTCTCATGTTTACGTTTCTTTTGAAAACGTGTGTAATCCTCCCTACACTTATCCCTTATGTAAAATACCTTTATATGTAATTAAGACAAGGTTAAAGACACAATAAAGCATTTTTACAAATTTAAACATGAGAATAAATGATCAATAAAAGATATACGACACAAACAAGCAAAAAATTAAGCATGGGTTGCCTCCCACGAAGCGCTTTTCTTTATTTATGAGTCTTGTAGCTAGACTCGAAGTCGTACCCCTACGTGACTTCATTACCGTCACCTTCTTCCTCATGACGGTCTCTAGTGGGTGATTCCA
The DNA here is from genome assembly GCA_019973895.1 of Chrysanthemum seticuspe. Classification (NCBI taxonomy): domain Eukaryota; kingdom Viridiplantae; phylum Streptophyta; class Magnoliopsida; order Asterales; family Asteraceae; genus Chrysanthemum; species Chrysanthemum seticuspe. The sequence continues at coordinate 7,936,346 of BPTQ01000007.1, forward strand.
TGTTGTAGAAGTGCCCTATGATGCACCTTTCTAAGAGTTCATCCTCTCCCCACTCAGTTCTATATTCCGGTCCTAAGTTCAAGCAATCCTTACAGAAACCGAAAATCTTGGCCATAACATAATCCACTCCTTTCTCCTTATCCTCCTCATTCCTATAGTAGACCGATAGTTTAAGTTCCTTTTCATCATTGGAGAGTGATGAAAATTTCTCAATCTTAAACGGCATTTGGTAGGCCACATCATCGGTCTCATCCTTGAATCGTACTATTCCTAACGATGGATCATAAGTCATCCCGGTGCTTTCTATGAAAGGTTTCCCTAGAATAACGTAGGACAAGCTAGGATCTATGGCCGAACTAATATCATCCACTATTATGAAATCCGTAGGAAACTTATTGAATAGTCATTGTCTACTTCATCTACTTCCTCGGTTGTTTCATATACAACAAGTTATTGAAATTTCCTTTTCTGGTAATGTTTTTGGTCTTAAATTTTTTAAAACTTCCTTATTTAGAAAGTCCTAAACTCTTTATATAGTAGTATATATGAAAATTTGCAAAATTGTGACCTAAGTTGATAAATATTTCCAACTTAACTTAATTTTGTGGTATCTTACTAAAACTATGACTTATTCGTGAAATGATGAGATTCCTCACTTTAAATGCGAATTATCACTTGTGCCACTACAAAACCTAAGGCTAGACGCAGTGGACTTGAAAAAGTCGGTCGGGCAACAAAAAAAACCAACGATGACCGATATTGAAGTCGGTCGGCACGACTGTGGGTGTTGGTCATCACATCGGTCGAGGCACCAAAATTTCCAACAACCGTTGGATTTTCAACCGATTTCCAAACTTACTTTTCCAACAAAAATCCTACCGTTTGCAAAAAAAAAAAAAAAAAAAAAAAAAAAAAAAAAAAAAAAAAAAAAAAGCTCTACCACTTTACATTCTATAAATATTAACCTCAAACACAATTCAACCTCAAACTACTTCTCATTTATATTCACTTCCAACCTCAATCTACTTCTCATCCAAATTCAACATGTCAAAGAAAAATACCCCACAATCAAAAAACCGACGATCACGACTACCCCAAAATGCATCGGATTTTAATTTCTCGCCGAAAAACAACTTTGAATTATCCGGCATAACACCACCACAAAACCGAGGCATTCACTTTCGTCCACAAACTTTTGAATATCAATCACAACTAGCACAACCCAATCAAAACCAAAACTCGTTTTACGTTAACCGTCAATTTGTCCCACCGCAACGATCTAACACGGATTACCGCCAAGAACCAAGTGGGTCGTCGTATCGTCCTAACATGGACTTCATTTATCCTTCCCAACCGTATCACAATTATTCCCCGCTTCGTAGTACTAATCTTGAAATGGATTTGGAGGATTATATGCCTGAGTATCCGACCAAAAACTATCAAAGTCAAGATGCTTCGATGGGGCAAGGTTCGGGTCACGGTTCGTACCACGATTCCATTCCCGTTGAAGACGATGACGATGAAAAAACCGATGATGTTGAAGAGATGTCCCCCATCAAACCAAAGAAGCCTTCAAGACGTGCTAAAAAGGCGAAGGACAAAGGCAAGAAGCCCAAAGCAAGCAAGAAGGTCGCCGAACCATGGACAAAGGCGGAAGAGATCACGCTTTGTAGAGCTTGGGTTTTTTTGTCGGCAAACTCGGCGAGAGGAAACGCTATGAACAGGCACCGCTTTTGGGAGGAGGTGATAGCGTATTTAAAAAAAGAAACTGGCTCAGAAAGAACTTATGACTTCATCACGACCAAATGGAAGAATATGATTTGTAATAGGGTTGGGAATTTTTGCGCTATTATTGATAATGTCAAGAAAAATCATGAAAGTGGTGAGAATGATGTAGACGACAAACAAAAAGCTCTTAGAGAATACCGTATGATGAACGGTCATGATTTTACCTTGGAGGAGTGTTGGGAAATTTTGAGGGGTCATGATGCTTGGAAGAATTGTGAGATGCCGGCTTTCCAAATGAATAGTCGGAAGAAAACAAAGGGTTCTACAACTACCTCGGGGTCAACCCAAGGTCCTTTAAATTTCTAAAACATTGAGGATTTTGATGATGAGGAAGAGACTAGAGAATCACGACCAGAAGGTCGTGACGTAGCAAGGAAGAAATCATACTCCTCCTCTCGTGATCAACCATCAGAATCATTTATTGGTTCGTTAGCCAAAACCTTCTTCAAATTCAAGCCGTCAAAAGGGGAAAAACTTGAGCTCCAAAAAAATACGATGGAATTCATGACGCTATCAAAACGGGAGACCGACATAATTTTCTACAATACCCCAGTCGACCAAAATTTGCCCCCACGACAACTAGCCGAACCGATGAAAGTCAAGGAAACAATCAAGGAACGTTATAGTTTAGATTATTAGCTTAAGTTTGTAATGTTTATTTTAATTTAGTATTGTAATGTTTTTAATTTTGATGAATTTAAATTTGTTGTTTAAAATGTTTGAAATAAAAAAAAAAAAAAAAAAAAAAAAGTTCTGTCATCGACTGTGGCAACTTGGTCGTGTTTAGTCGCTGAAGAGAGAAAGCTGATGTGACACCCGATGACCTGGGTCACGACTGTATCCAGCCTAACACTCTCTTTTATACCTAAAAAAAAAGGAAAAAAAAAGGTCTAATCACCTGTATATTTAGAATTATAAAGTTTTTCATCAAACAAATTACAATAACGTATTTTTGAGGCTCTTCAAGTTGATATTGATTTTGTACAAGAAAATATTTGAATTTTTTCACAATATGTCCTAAAATTCGCAATATATTCGTAATGAAAAATTAACTTTAAATAAACCTCTTCCTTACTTTCGTGAACCCTCTCCATCCCCCCTTGAACCCCCTCCTTCCCATCTATTAATCGCTTTACATGATTACGATATTCTTAAAACAATTTGATTTTGGTTAACAAAATAAATGTTTATAAGTTATGCTTAATGATTTATATAAAGTCATATCTTTGCAAAGTCTACAAATTAGTACTTTTTTTTTTGTTTGTTTGTGTTTTACGAAATCTACGAATACAATATGATGTTATGTGAGACAATGGCAATCTTGATATTTAGAAAAAACAATTCTAGTATCAACAATATGCGACAAAAGCGAGTCAAGTTGAAAATAAGTTTGTTGAAAATAAATGTCTTCTTGGTTGCAATTTGTAAATTTCCCTGATTATACTACAATATGGATTTGATCAAATTAATTACTTTTGAGATATATTTACCATTGCTCTATTTACAAACCATGAAAATTCAAGCCAGGACAAGTGCTTGCTTGACCAGAAAAATGTCTTTGTTTTTCAAAGATGGAATGCGACTATAAACATTCTTCAAAAATCAATATTTGAATAATTCTAGAAGTGATCAGTGGCTCTTAACTTTTTTTTCTTTCTATATTTGGTTACCGGTCAACCAATTCATAATTACTAACGCCAGTCAACCAATACATAGATGTACATCAAAAAGCTTTCTGTATAAAGAACGGAATTATTTGGAGGAAAGATCATAAGGCTAGTGGTTATGAACAACCGAACCAAGGGCCGGTCCACCCTTGGTGGCTGCGTTCCTCCCCTAATGAGGTGGCCAACCAAACACGTCCCCCTGCTTGGTTTGTATGTTTTGATCGGATACACGACCCCAACTATTGCAAAGCTTGTGTGTTTTTAAATGTGTTGCAAAACAAGGCCTACAAGGCCGATTAATCGCCGCCTAGGTGCTACAAGGTCACCAACCTTTTCAATTTGTGTAAATCGGTCAAATAACTCGGCCAACGACGGTTAATGACGGTCAACGGTGGTCAAGCTTGCCTGAAACCTTCAAACCTTGCTGGAAATACCCAAAACTCGCCGTAAAATTATTTACTTAGTTATAGTTTTCAAACCTTAAAGAAAAATCTTGCTATTAATACCTAAAATTTGACGAAAATACCCAAAACTTGCCGTAAATACATAAAACTTGGCGAAAATGCCAATCCGTCCCGCCTATACCGATTACAAGCTATAGGGGCTTCAACCGCCCGACTACCAATTCACGATTTTTGCAACATTGGTTTTTATTAATCTTTGTGAGGTATGTTTGGTGTATGGGCTTAAAGTCATGTGTTTCTAGGAGAGACTAGAGAGACTATGATAGCGCGCCGAGGTGGCAGAGTTTTTGGGGTCCCTTGAGGTCACCATAACTACTAGTCTAGAGCACAAAGTGATGTTAAAGTTATAGGGTGGTGTTATTATCAAGTCAACTTTTAACCATGTAACTCAGCTAAAAAATAGTCCCACTCATCACTCAAGTTATAAAACACCTCAGGCCTCACAATATTTTTTTTCCATTTATTCAAATAAAGCAACACATCTCATTCTATTAATAATAACGATACATTAAAAATACGAAACTGAAAAAAAAAATACAATTTATTGATTAAAGTTTCATAAATGCTCCACAATATGTTGTTGAAGGTCGTTGTGCACTTTCCTATCCCGAAGTTTTTGGTTTTCTTTCGATGTATGTCGCATTTTTTGACCCAAGTACGTTGCAAAATCAGTTGTGGAGAAACATACAATTCGCTACACTCACTAATCACGAATTCTTTATCTTTCAATATCATGTTATGTAACACGATTCAACAATACATGATCCTTCGTAATGTGTTAATTTGGTAAGCATACGCCGGTTGTTGTAAAATTCCCCAACGACATTGTAAGACTCGGAAGCTCATTCAATATCTTTTCTTGCACTTTTTTAAACTTTATTGTTTTTTTCATGTCTTGCAAAGGAAAACGTTTTGACAAACGCATGCTATTGAGTATAAATTTCATCCGCTAAATAGTAACTTTTTTTGCATGTTTTTCATCAAATAAGTTTGAAGTATATAGAACATCGAGGCTGTTATTTGCCCTTGCAATACCAAAATATGCATGCCAAATCCACAAATCATATGATACAACGACTTCAAGCATTAGAGTCACGTATTTATGATCACGCCTTTTGAATTGCCCGTATAATGCCTTAAGACATTTTACCCATTCCCAATGCATACAATCAATGCTCTCGAGCACTTCCGGGAGTCCATGTTTTTCTTCGTGCAATGCTTTTATCTGTATGTCATCAAAATTGGGTGTTCTTAAATACTCCTATAAGTATAAAGTATGTATGCATTTAGTGTAGTTTTGCAAACAATCACGTGAACAATGTCCAATTTGCAAGTACTCGTCAAATGCATTGGGTGTTGTATCGTATGCCAATTGGCGTTAAACAACTCGTACAATCAAGCCGTCATTTAAAAAAAAATAAGTATTCAAGAAGAGGTTCAACATTCTAAATGGTAATATCATTAATATGGGGATATCATTGACTATTTGTTTAGTAAGTTCTGAACTCACACGATACTTTCGCAAAAAAAATCCTCTTCGGGTATTCAGGTGGATTATTTTCGTCGCAAAAGTAATCTCCAAATTCGTTGTTCTGCAACCACTCGTTCACGTGGTAGCAGGGTCCTTGTGTGAGGACGCGTCTCGGCTTGAGGATTACCCAAAGTTTGAAATTGTACATAAGCTTAAAAAATCCCCGTAGTTGGGATCCATAACGTTTTTGAAGGTAACAAAACTTTATTGTGATGATGAGATAATTGCGTGTTAAAATGATAAAAATAAAGGGAATTCATAAGATTTTAAAAGGTAAAAATATTTAAAAAAGTGGGTATTTTTTTAAACCCAACTATTATATTTTGGAAAACACATTTAAAGAAAATGAGAATGTCGCCGTTCAATTTGAAAAAACCAAAAAATAAAAGAAATTTGTATAACCCAAGCGATGGCCACGGTGTGAAGATGGATAACACGAGGCATGGTGTGGTTGGTTAGAACCATAGGACGAAAACGAAAGCCATAATGGGTCGTACCTAGTGCATTAAAAGCTTACAAGAATCATAATCTACCTATTTAAATGTACATTCACCTACAACTACGAGCTCAACTAATTTGCTAAACACATGTAATAGAATAATATTTACATAGAGAAAAGTTCTATACGGAACAAGTTTTATCTAAAGAACAAATGGTTAGATCTCAACCATCCATCCATTTGAATCCAACGGATTAGATTAATCTACATTTGAAACTAAAATTATACTAAAGGGGTCATTTTTGTAATTTCATTATCTCATTATACTCAAAACGCAAAACGTGAAAAACACACACACACGTTTCACTCACGCTCACCCTCTCAACTTTTCAGATCCCCAAACCATCTTCAAACCCTAACCACCGCCAACCACCGCCAAACCGCCCCCAAACCACCCCCAAAACCACCGCGCAACCATAAGTATTCTATTAAAATGGATATTCGAGAAGAGATTGCCCTATCTAAAGGCGTTTCAGTGGCAAAAGGTGCTTCATCTAACGTTCCTAATGAAAGTAAGCTTCGAAATTCATTGTTTTAATTATTTTTTGATTAAATAACATCAGTTGCTTATTTTTTGATTGAATAGTTGTGACTGAAATTTGTGATGGCTTAAAGTTTGTGTTATAGGAATCAGATTATATTGCTTATTTTAGAGCTTAATTTGTGATTGAAGAGTTGTGACTGAAATTTGTGATTGAAGAGTTGTGGCTGAAATTTGTGATTAGATTGCTTATTTTAGAGCTTAATTTGGCAGCTTATTTTAGAGTTTATGAGGAGACTGCTAAACGAGGGGTGTTATGAAGTTAATGCTATGTTTGGCGAAACTAGCACCAGTTAGTGGTATTTGGTAAATATATGTATGCTTATTGAGACACGCGACTAGTTTTGCGTTTGCTAAATACATGTAATTAGTAGCTTGCAGAGTAATGTAGAATATAAGCTCTTGCTGAGTGGCCTAATCAGTTAGGTATATGTATGCTTATTAAGACTCTCACGTTTAGTAATGTAGAATATAAGCTATTGCTTAGTAGCGTAATCAGCTAGGTATATGTATGGCTGTATGCATATTAAGACACTTGCGTTTGCTAAATATGTGTGATTAGTAGCTTGTAGAGTAATGCAGAACGTACATGCTTGGTATATATGTGTATGGGACTACCTAAGTTGTAAGGAAAAGTATAAGTTGATTGAGTAGATGATTGAGCAGAGCGTGTTTGATTGTGTACGAGTTTACTGTAACTGATTGCGAGATACTTTAATTAGTAATGTAGAATGTATGTTGCTTGCTAAGCAGTGTTATTAAGTTAGCTGTTAGCGTTGATATGTGTGTGTATATGTATACTACGAAATACATGAATCTTATTGTAATTGATTGCGTGACTCAAGAAAAAATTAGTAATGTAGAATGTACGCATTTGATAAGTAGCGTAATCAGTTAGGTATATGTATGCTTATTGAGACACGTGACAAGTCTAGCATTTGCTAAATACGTGTAATTAGTAATGTAGAATGTACGTGCTTGCTGTGTAAACTAATTAAGTTAGGTATATTATTGAGGACACGTGACAAGTCTAGCGTAATCAGTTAGGTATATGTACTTTTTTGCTACTAAACCAGCTTGTTTAGTAGCTGAATGTGGAAGGTAATAATTCTGGTACAGAAGGAGTAACTAAATTGGCACTTTTTCAAATGAGACATAAATGAAATTAAAATGCAAATTAATGCAAATTATTGTATATCTAACTTTTTTTTTTTTTTTTTTTTTTTTTTTTTTTTTATGTTAGGTGTTGTCACAGTTTCCCCACGTAAGAAGTGGTTAACAAAATCTGATATCCTTGAAGCTGCAAAAGAGACGTCGCCGGCTACAAAAGACAAGGTGCCGGCTGAAAAAAAGAAAGTGCTTGTTGAAAAAGACAAGGTGCCGGCTAAGAAGGTGTCGGAGAAGGCACCTGTTCAAAAGGAGAAGGTGACGGATAAGGTTATGTCGAAGAAGGATGCAGAGTCCAAGGAGCAAGGGGATAAGGCCAAGGACCAAGGAGCCAAGGATGCAGAGGCTAAGAAGGGTAAGAAGGCTGTTGATAAGTCGGCTAAGGTTGATAAGTCGGCTAAGGGTAAGAAGGCTGTTGATAAGTCGGCTAAGGTTAAGCCAGTTGAGACTGAAGATACTGAAGATAAACAGAAGAGTTTAAAGGTCTATCAGAAAAAACAGAAAAAAGGTATATTTTTTTATCTCATGGGATTTATTAAGAGGATTTTAGAAGTCATAAAGTAGTTTTACTTGGTTTTGATAAACAGTTTTAGTCCAAAAGGAGAAGGTGTCGGAGAAGTCACCTGTTCAAAAGGAGGTGTCGGAGAAGGAGCAAAAGGGTAAGAAGGGTAAGAAGGCGGTTGGTAAGGAGCGAGGGGATAAGAATGTAAAGGAACAGGCAAAAGGTAATGCCCTGCACTACAGTATGCTACCTGTTTTAAATTTGTTTTTCTGTTATATGTACTTGAGTTTATTGTTGCACATCTAGCATTCCATGGGATTCATTGTGAATCCCATGGGATTCATTGTGAATCCCATGGGATTTCTACCTGAATCCCATGGGATTCATTGTGATCCATGCAGGTTATGCATACAAGTTTTGCATGCTCCTTTTTTTAGTTTGTTAAGCTGTTCTAAATCAGCTAATGAATCCCATGGGATTCCATACAATCCCATGGGATTGTATCATGGTATTTTTTGATCAATATATTTATATCATGTCTTTTTTCATGTAGATTCTGCTGTTAAGTTGGATAAACTGGAGTCGGTTGAACCAGTTCAGTCCAAAGATGAAGTGAAGCGTAAAAGGATTTTGTCTTTATCTGAATTAGAAGACAGAAAAAAACTGAAGGTCAAGCAACAAAAAGGTATAGTTTTAATCTGTTTTTAATGTTGAGATTTTTGTTAATTATCAGTTTTGAATCAGTTTAAGACAGAAGTTCTTCTAATTTTAGTAGTGAATTGCATTTTAGAAGTCATAAAGTAGTTTTACTTGGTTTTGATAAAACAGTTTTAGTCCAAAAGGAGGTGGTGTTGGAGAAGGCACCTGTTCAAAAGGAGGTGTCGGAGAAGGATGAAGAGGTGAAGGAGCAAAAGGGTAAGAAGGGTAAGAAGGCGGTTGGTAAGGAGCAAAAGGAACAGGCAAAAGGTAATGCCCTGCACCACAGTATGCTACCTGCACCACAGTATGCTACCTGAATCCCATGGGATTCATTGTGAATCCCATGGGCTTTCTACCTGAATCTCATGGTATTTCTACCTGAATCCCATGGGATTCATTGTGAATCCCATGGGATTCATTTTGATCCATGCAGGTTATGCATACAAGTTTTTTAAATATAATATTAGTATGGGATTTTGTTGACCAACATATTTATAATGTCTTTTTTTTTTACGTAGATTGTGATGATATTGAAGATACAAAAAAGGTTTTGAAGGGAAAGGGTTTGTCTAAGAGAAAGAGGGAGAATTCAGATGATGTTGATGATAAGAAGCTTGTAAAGAAGGAAGATTATGATGAAGAGGGGAAGTCGAAGAAGAAAGGTAAGAAGGTGTTGACGGCAGTAGAGGAAGCGCATGAAAAGTATGTTTCCATGTTTCCGATTCTTCATTCACGGACAACACCTACAGCACTTTTTTCTGCCATCCGTGACGCTAAGGTTGATATGAAGCGGTTTTTGGCTGACATCAGATTTAGTTCGTTACACAAGTGTAAAATAGATCACATTCCTTCAAGGTTGGGAAGGTATGTAATTTCTAGATTTCAGCTAGGAAGTTGTGAGTTGGTTTTGGAGAAGGGCGAGTCAATCAAGGTCACTAGTTCAAAAATTCACGAGATATTAGGTGTTCCATTTGGTGGTCAATCTCTCTTTTCTCTAGATGCTAGATCAGAAAATGATGACTTTGTGATGAATTGGATCGGTCAGTTTCATCCTAAAAAACTCAAGGATGTCCGTGTTAATGACATTGCTAATAAATTGATCGAGTCTCGGGAAGCTGACTTCCTTTTTAAAGTCAACTTCTGTACCCTTTTTGCAAACTTGATGGGTGAGGTTGATGGGTTAAAGGGGAAGATATGTTTGGATGTTGTGTTAAGATTGCGTGAAGATACTGATGTTAAGGCTATTGATTGGTGTGACTTTATTTTTTCCTGCCTTAAACGCCATAAAGTCCCAACAACGACATCTAATCATTATACTGGTCCATATACCTTCCTTGTTGTAAGTTTCTAAGTTTTGAACTCTATTTTTTTGATTATTAAATGTGTTTGTGTGACAGATTTGTTATAACCTTCTTTTACACTTTTTTGTTTTTCAGCTT